>ML681963.1:11896691-12007137 GCA_007922195.1 Podocnemis expansa | reverse complement strand
CGTCAGATGCTTCAAAGCATCTGACGAAGTGGGATTTTCTCCCACGAAAGCTCATGCGAAAAATAAATCTGTTAGTCTTAAAGTGCCACACGACTCCTTGGGTTTTTTTAAGTCACTTCAGGTCTGTCTTAAATCCCAGTCCATGAAATGGGGATAATGGAACTTCCTGTGTCTTGTCCATTTACACTGCAAAGTGTTCAGGGTGAACTGTTTGTGTGTGTATGCGTACGGTATCTAGCACAACAGAGCCCTGACCAGGCCTTTGCACCTACAGGGCTGTACTGGAATGTAAATAATAGTAACAAGGTAGAAGTAGGAATCCTGAGCTGAGAAAATGATTGGTGTTCCCTCTGGCAGATGCACAGTCACTGCTGATCCCACTCCACCTGCTGTTTTCAGATGATTTGGGTTGTAAGGCTAAAGAAAAACATAACCCAACACATGGCTTTCCTATGTCATTAACTGGAACAGCTGTACCCTTTCTTCCATCCTTCCCTCACTCCCTAACTCCGCTTGCTTCCTTTGTGTTGTTTCCTGACCCTGTAGTGGAGGTTTGGATGGTATGGTTATGGGCACTTACTGATGTTAAAATCATTAGCCTCTGGGCCTGATTCTGCAACTTGAGTTCCCATTTGAAATCATTCCAGAGAGCTAGGCTCTGCCTAATTCTGCTGCATCTGCCTGCTATGTTTTTAGACACATTTCCTTCTTTTGTATTTAACTCGGGCAGATCAATAAAGGCAAAAAATACCCTCCCGCAAAAAAAGAATGATCTTCATAACTTTCCATCTCTTAATTGCTACGCACAGTGTAGCTGTCTTACTGTAGGAATGGCTGCAGAGTGCAGGAAAGGGTGGAGTATGGAAGGCCATGTACAGTGATTTTTGACACTGAGTCCTTTCCCCTCCAGTGTAAGTAGTAATGGGAGATTGATACACCATTGTCTGCTTCTGGATGCTGTGAAATAAGTTTAGTGTTCTCTCAATGAACTTAATCCAAAGCACTTTCAAGTCAGAGAAAAGACTTCAATGGGCTTTAGATCCAACTCTTTTTATACAGGTTCCGAAGGGATAGCTGTATTAGTCTTGATCAGCAAAAGATTCCTTGTTTCTTTTTATTCAGGGTCCCATTTGGGACTCCTGACTCTCCAAAACATCTGGCTCAGAGGTTGGCAAACTATGGTCATCAGGAGCCTTTCATCAGGCCTACCAACTGGGTCTGGCCAGAGCATGGCAGCTGGCCACCCCTCCCCACTCCAGCTTTTCTGGTCCACTTAAAAGCAGATGTGACCCTCTGGCCAAAAAGTATGCCCACGCCTGGTATAACCTTTGGAAACTAACTGATACACATTTATAACTGGTGGAAGTTGCATCTTGATGCTCATGTGGACTTTCTCCCAGATTCAGTAATCATTACAAGGCCCCTGCTGAAACAACATTTACCTAGACTTCACCTCTTGATATCCTGGTCTCCATAGCCAGAGGGGAATTGACAATTTGTCCAGCAGACACAACTGGCCAGTATTTTTTGTCCAATATTTTTTAGTCTCTTCTGGATGAAATTTAGGGCATGCAGAGTAGTTGAACAGAAAATGCATCTGACCCAGCAGCTTTCCCTCTGGAGGACTAGATAGATAGAAGATGAACAGAACAGAAGGCATAAGATTACAGTTATGCTCTCTAAAGGATGGGAGCATTACGTAAGGTTTATGGTTTCGGAGCTACATTGGGATGAGTCACAGCAAAGAACCATCTTGATGTAATGGGTTTACAGTCTGATAAATGCTGCCCACTTGGTTCTGATATTGATACAAGCCCTTGATTTTTATCTTTCAGGGTGGTGAAAGAGGAGATCTCGGATGACAATGCAAAGCTGCCGTGCTTCAATGGAAGAGTGGTGTCCTGGGTAGGTTGGTCTGTGCTGTGTGCTGCATGGTGGCTCAAATCTATGTTAGATGGTTTATGAGTGCAGCCAACAAACAAAATCATGTTATGTGGTAGTGCAGGAGTTTGCCTCCATCCCCCACCCTCATGCTGTCTAGTTGTTTGGGGAATGCTGCTGCATCAGAATGTACGTGCCTTTATAAGAGCTGTCTTTGCAGAACTGGGCTTGCACTGAGGCCTTCTCTATAGATAAATCAACCCACGTTACAGCTTACAGCCACTGCATTCATTACTGAGGCTGCTGTGACCACACTCTCCTCCTCGGATTAGTGATGCATGTCCTCACTAGGAGCGCTTACACTGACCCAAGAGGGACTGTGTGGGGAGCTGAGGGCTCCACTGGCAGCTTCCTTTGGGGTGCCTAGCTGTTCCACAGGCTCCCAGCAGGCAGCCCTCTCGCCCAGTATTCCCCATTCCCTGCCCTCAGTTTGGCAAAGCCACCCAGGGCTTCTTCCTTTGCCCCTTCCTTGCTGAGCTTGTCAATTTTCATGGCTCCAGCAAGAAACTGACAAGAATAACAGCACCAGCTGATGCAAGCAACATGGTTTCATCCACACTGAAACTGTGCCTTCCTCATTACATTGACATAAGACCTACTCCTCAAATTTTTAGGTTCAAAAGTGCAGGGCACCTAGGAATTCCACTAACTTCAATGGCATTCTGCACTGTAAAAATCAAGATATTTATGATGTGTCTAAATACCCATTATTGAAACAATTACCCTTAAATTGTAACCTGTTTGCTTGTGGTTCTTATTTCCAGAAGCATCCAAACTGAATTAAGTCTTCCCACTGACAATCTGTGACAGGGGTGGCCAAACTTATGGAACTCAAGAGCCACACAAGTTGATTATTAAATCTTCAAGAGCTACACTGAGGCATATAGCCATATACTTTTACCTACTAAAAAGATTTGCTGACGTTCTTCTGTGAGCCACACTCTCTTTCATTCAAGAGCCACATGTGGCTCCCAAGCCACAGTTTGGCTACGCCTGATCTATGAGAATCTTTCTCTCTCTTTTGCCTCACATTGCAAATTGCACAAATGCATACTGATTGATTGTTCTCAGTTGCTTAGGATTGATGTTTCTGCATTCTGGGGTGTGTTTTTCTAACCTGCAAGGACTTCAGTATTGTTACTTTTACCTGAAAGCCCTAAGATCTGCAAACTTTGGTTCTCCTTGCCCCCCAGTAATTTATTTTGGAATATTTTGAGGTCCACAAGTGTGGGCTGCCCCCCTCCCACCCTCAAAATTAAGCTTACTTTTGCTGCATTAACCCTTCAGAAATAGTCAAGGAACTTTTTTTTTAACACTTTTTATGTTCACCTTCTAAATTTTGGAAGTATCAGAGTGAATTTGTAAGATGGAGGTCAGAAATAAACATATAATTCATGGGAGAGGGATAAATGTGAAATGTAGTGGCAAAGATGGTGTAACAAAAAAAGAATGAATGCATCCTTTTTGTCTATGGTGCATAACAACAATAGGCAGAGTTCTGCTGAGCCAGTCAGTTGATTTTTGGGGTTGAGGGACAGTTTGAAGTCAGCTTTGGTAGCTATTGTTCTGAAACATCATTTTTCATTCAGATATGTTATTTATTTGTATTATGCTGGCGCCAGGAGACATCAGACAAGATTTGGACCCTATCGTACTAAGCACAGTGCATACATGTATGTTAACAGAGGAGGAGATGGTCCTTTGCCAAAAGAGCTTATAGTCTTAATATACAGGACAGGTGAAGGGTAGGAAAGATGCAGGGGGATGAAGTGACTTTTTCTTAGAGGTGGAAGGCATATCAATGGCCAAGTTGAAAATAGATCCCAGGTCTCCTGAGTTCCAGTCCAGTGCCCTATCCCCCAGACCACACACCTTGTATTTTTTTCTTTTGTGTTCCTCTTCATCAGCATGCTGTAACACCTAAGCCCTTTTGTAGCTGACTAATTGTAGTTATTAATTACAATCTGCTGCATGTTGTAGCTATGTGCAACCCTCTGGGATGCCTACCATCCTGTGTTCAGGTGATTTCCTCTCCAGGCTGTGCTGAATGGTTGCCAGCCAGGCTGAAAGGCTCTCTTATTGTGCAGCTGGTTTGCTCAGCCCTCTACCCAGCTCTGCAGTTGGATTGTGGGCTGTTTAGAAAAGATACAGAAAATTACAGAACCTGTGGCTTGAGCAATCTTCCCCAAGGCTTACCGCTCAAGAAATCTTCCTGCCCAGCTGGGAATTATCTTGATGGCTTAGACGCTGAATGTATGTTGTGTTTGTGTTTTGTTTATGTTAGGCCATCTTCTGAGGCTTTTGCTCTGATTTGCTACAAGCTTATAACTCTCATGAGTGATTCACAGAGCAACTTGCCTTTAACGGGCAAAAAGGGACTCCCATGAGCCATAAGCTTTGTGGGCTTTTCCTTTTTACTGCAAAAAGGATTTAGCAAACCAATGCCTGCTTACTTTATCCTCTTTGACTCTGTTCAGTCTGAGGGAGACATCAGATACCCTCCTCTCGGTATTCAGCAGAAGATGAGGTTACTAATGGTTGTGTAAGAGTCTGAATACTTAATTGCATAACAAGGAGCATAGCTTTCAAACTCAGTTCCTCACTGGACTGTCCAAAGTGTGCCCTTTGATATTGAAGACTGGAACTAGGGCTACTATACAGAGGGCCAGAGCAAGGTCTGTGCATACTCAGGTTTCCAAACTAGAGCCTATGGTGGACTTGAGCGATGTCTATTTGCCCCATTGCACTCTTCTTAGAATCCAAATACAGGGCATGAGCATCATGTTTAGATGCTTTTACAGTCATCTGATAAGAATTGCCAAGCATAATGCTCACTGCCGTGGGTATGCCTAATGAAATGTGTTATTGAAGTCCCTGGGACCGATTAGTAGTCAAAGGGACTGTTGGGTAGTAAGCATCTGCTGGATTGTCCACGGTCAACAGGTAGTAAAACAAATTGCTCTATGGTTATTTTAGTGGGGAAAATGGAGTAGATTCATCTGGACTCATTCTGGCCTTTTTCAGCTGTTTGCTGTGAGCTACTCAGTGTAGTTAGTTGTATAGGGATTGACTTTTAACCCTCTAGTGAATGGGACAGGATCCTCAGCTGGTGTAAATTAGTGTGGCTCCATTGCTTTCACTGGAGTTATGCTGCTTTTTATATCAGCTGTGGATCTGGCCCATATTTATATTTTTCCTTCACCAAAGAGACAACCAAGGCCCAAAGCATTCATTATCTTAGTTGTCTCACCAGCCACGCTGATGAGGAAACCTGTCTTTGCATTGTACAGAGCCTTGCTGGGCTGCTCAGAAAGTCACTGGGCATGTCTGCTTGGAGACATGACTCCACATGTTTTGGCTGTCAGAGGAAACTGGGATGACATGTTCTAGCCTGTAGTGCATTTCACATGGGCCATGCAGTACACTGAAGAAGGAACATGCAATATATATATATTTTTAAACATCTGTCAGCTTGGGGAGAGGGGTGGAAAGGTTTATGAAGTGCTTTGGTATTTATTGAGTCAGACACACAACTTCATGCCTGCCTGACTCCAATAAACCAACTGTGTTTGTTCATATTGGGCAGGAGACTGTTTCCATGCAAATGATGAGTTTTACACTTCTCCCTCTTGAGAGCAGGGTTTGGCCTGTAGATGAACTTGTCTCAATTGTTCTCTATAGCAGTGGTTCCCAACCTTTTCTCGGCCATGGCACACCTTGATACCTTCAAATTTTTCAAGGTGCACCACCGTTTAAAAAACTCATGAATATTCAAATTAACTTAAATTACTTATGAATATTCATGAACCATGGCACAGTGGTTCAGAAATGCTGCTATGTGGGGTAGTAGGGGTGGCAAAACACAGGAGGTCAAGAGTTGTGTGCAGTGGCAGGAGTGAGCGTGGGGAGTGGAGCAGGGCAGGGGTGGCAAAAGAGGACAAGGGGAACCATGTGGAGAACAGCACAAGGATGGCAAAAGAGGAGAGGGGAAGGGAGAACAAGAGTGGCTTTTTGGGGGGGCCAGGGGGGAACCTGGGGAGTAGGAGGTAGGACAGGAGAGCATGGCTCCCTGCCACCCAGGACAAATCCTCACCCCATTGCTGCTCCCTCCCACTCCAATGGGTCCCATCTTCCCATCCCCCAGCCCCCTGCTGCCTGTGATGGACTGACCCATCACTGCAGGGGCCAGAACTAGGCCTCCAGCCCCCAGCTACAACCCCCACAGCCACCCCACAACCCCAGCTACACACCCTGTGCTACGCAGCTATATGCACCCATCTCTGCTATGTACACACACCTGCCGCTCATGACCCCCAGCAGCTCTCCCCCTCAAAGCCCTTACCTGGGCTGTTTGCAGGCTGCCTGACACAAGCTGCTCCGCCCTGGGATTCACACACTCCCAGCCTCCCACCCTCTCTGCTGGTTGGGTAAGGTGGAGCGGGGTTTAAGGTGGAGCCCCCGGAACACTGTGTTCGGGCTGCTCTTGCTATTTTTAGGGGTACCCCTGGAGTTCCGCGTTCCAGTGACTTCCTCTATTTTTAGGGGGGCCAGAAGGCTGCCTGCCTAAAAGTAGGGGCCCCCAGAACTGTGTTCTGTGCCTTACCCCTTACTTTAACCCCTGCCTTTTCCCAGCCCTGCACAGCCCACTTGGCTGGGCTGAGCAGGGAGGGAACTTTAACTCCAGCTCTCGGGCATGCTCATGGCGCACTTTGGGTGTTTCCGCGGCACACAAGTGTGCCTCAGCACACTCATTGGGAACCACTGCTCTATAGTATGATCTCTTTCTCATGTGTTAACTGATCCCAATGTTAAAAGGGACAGCACATTTTAAACAACATAGTCTCAACACTTCTCTAACCCCACTTCAAGTTTAAGTCCACCCGTGTTTAGCACTTAAACGTGTGTTTAAGTATGTGCCCCAATGCTTTGCTGACTTGGGACCTTTAAGAAGTGGGTATGTTCTCCATGCTTTAAACAGCTATGTGAAAGAAAAATAAAATCCAGCACCTTGTCACCAAGAAATGTTTCTTAAAAATGCTATTTATATAGGTCCTCCAGAGCTTGCTTTGTGTTCCCTTCTCATGGCCCTATGGCAGTAGATGACTAATACAGCTGGGGTTTTTCAAAGCTGTCAGGAGGATTTAGTTAGCTAAATCCATTAGATGGCTTTGAAAACCTCCATTGCTATTCCCAGAAGCATGCTGATACAAATCCTTGATGATAGAAAGTAATCAAGGGAGTAACCAAGCAAGAAGGGACCATTTAAATGTCTGCCTTCATAACAGGGGAGGAAATCTCTGTGTTTGCTACTACATGGAAAAATTGTTCCCATTTTTCAAGCGTGTTTTTGGCATTGAGGAATAAAACATTAAATAAATACCGATGATCCAGTCAGACCTTCCAGGGCCAGCAGTGTCAGGCTAGAGACAGGAGACGTCTTGGTACCATGGGAGCTCTGTTCTTCTTAGGTTCCAGAACTGTGTCCACCATTGTGGTACTGAAATACCTGACAGTGGGGCTCTTCTTTGGAGTCAATGCTGAACTCTTGCATTAACAGATGCTGCCAGGCTGGAGGTCCCCTCTTTAGGCTGAGATGTTAAAACTGAGGCTCCTGAAAACTTTGGGTAGTTGAAGGTCTCATGAAGCTATTTCCCAGACAGGGCCCAAGCCAAATTTCGATCTCCCCCGCCCCGCCAATCTCATTCATAGATGTTGAGAACGGTTTTCCAAAGTGCATAAATCTCCAGGGTCTGCCTCCAGAGGGATTTAAAGTGCACTCTGCCTATATGATTTAAGCTGCAGGTTGACTAACAGTGCCTGAACTGCTAGGAAAGAGTTGAAGAGATGGGAGCCAGCCTGATCTTCAGGGGGGCTAGGCACCCCTAAGAACTGTCACCTGAAGCCATGTCTGTCTCTTGCCTCACAGTAGAGCTGGCCCTGTTCCCAGAGTGAGAGGCATTAACCATCATGTCATGTTTCAATTCCAGTTTGCTGGGTTCCTTGCTGCTCATCTCGCTTGGCTCTAGTTGTGCTGATTTGGCCTCAGTCTTGCTGCCTCTGATGCCTGTGCGTACTGCTGCATTATCCCCTGTGTTGTGGGACCCAACCCCTCTGCAGGTTTCATGGAAACAAGGATGTTGTGCAGTGTGTTAACAAAGGGAAGAAAGCGTTCAGAGAAAGGGGACAAAGGGATTGCAGAAATGCCCATGATGGTTCTGATTGTTGTGGCATGAGAGCAGCACCTATTTTAAACTGAGAGGGATTGAAATGAATAGTGAGTTGCCTAACAGTAGAAGGACAAGCAAAACCCTAAGAGCACCTTCTCAGGGCTCCATGTCTTGCTTATGAGGAGCTCTTTTAAGACCAAAGCAGCTGCTCTGTGCCAGTTCCCGATTTAAACTGCTGGGCTGAAAAGCATTAATGTGAAGAATTGATGTTCAAACAGCTGTCTGCATCTCTGGGCTGGGCCTCATCCTTTAGAGCACAGTTGCTGTCTGGGGGACCTACTTTTGTCTAACTTTAATTCACTTGCTGGTTTTGCAAGCAGGTATGCTTGCAGTTTACAGTGGCTGAGAGGGCCTTACTTTATGCTCTGGCAATTGTACAAGCTTCTGACTTGGTGTAAACTGTTTGCTGATTGCACTGCATTAGTTCTCTGCAGAAAGTAGTGTTGACATTCATGCAAGGGGCATTCTATTTAGGACAATCAAAAAATCCATTTCTCCAGCCTAAGGATTTAAGGGGACATGGATAGTCATGCATCTCCTCACTCCCAGCTGCTACAGAAGAAAGCCTCTTATTTGGGAGACAGTGTGGATAAAGGAGCTAGACATGGACTCAGGAGATCCAAATTTCATTTGCAGCTCTGTCAGCTACTTGTTTTGTGATAACAGGCAGGTTGCTTTGTTGCTGTGGGCCTCTGTGCTCCCATCTGCAAAATGAGGCTCATGAAGTTTGGTTTCCTTTGCAAAGTGCTTTGAGATCTATATTGGAAAAGTGACAGATGAGAGGTGTTACTTATTTTTACTTTTTTTTTTTTATTTTTTTTTTTAATGATCCCAATAAAACCCTGAAGTGTCTGAAATGTGTCTGTTCAGGAGACTGTTTTACTGTGGTTTGGTTTCAATATGGGATACTGACCACTTCCAGACCTATGAGAATGGACAAGCCCTGCTACAAGGATTTCTTCCTTATTTCTGTTTTTCTCAGCCCTTCCTTCATGAAAAGAAAGCTGCTGTTATTTGTATCACAATTGATCCCAGAGCCCTTGACCAAGATCAGGGCCCCATTGTGCTATTAAGAGACTCCTTCTGCTCCCAAAGCTTACAACCTAAATAGATACAAGGCAAAGGAAATAGTATCCTCATTTTACAAGTAGGAAACCGAGGCACAGGGAAGCGAAGTGATTTGCCCAGTGTCCCACCAAAAGCCTCTTGGATTTGAACCCACCTTTTCTCTGTCTCAGCCCAGTTCCTGATCATAAGGTCATCCTTCCCCTTTCTTCAATGTGAGTGTTGTAACAAGAAAGATTGCTTGAAGGATGAGTGAATCTTTGGAGTATGATGTTTATTTTCTTGATCCTTTGAATAAGCTCATGATTAGCAGTACGTGTTGGGGAAGGGGAAATGCTGAGGATCTTTGAAATGAAACTGTCTAAAAAGAGAGTAAAAAACCCCTACCTGCACCCAAGTCTCCAATGGTTTGGGTGACAAGTTGTACATGAATATTTAGAAGCAAATGTCAAAAGCTTTATATTTTAATTGGGCTCATGAGAAAGGTCAGTGGTGTCATATGTTTTGTTTTTCTGTAAACAAATGTAGGGTGTTCACTAATATGATGACAATGGTGGCATTCAGAGTTTGCTGTTAAAATACAATCCCACAAGGTGCAACATGTCCACAACTCCCAGAGAAATCTGTGGCAAAATGCACATCTGTTTTCAAGTAGTGCAGAATAAGGGCCAGGACCTCCTATAGGTGCCCCCTGTGCCTCAGCTGGTGCCATTGACTTCTGCAGGGCAGAGTAGGAGTGGAAAGGGGTCAGCACATGGCAGGATCAGAGCCTAATCTTGAGTCTATTTTATGTAGTTCATGAGTCTTCACTAGGCAGAATCCTAGGAAACTCCTTGGTCATAACAAACAAGAGGAAGCTCCTTGGTCTCCCTTTATTGACAAGGTCAGGACTGCATCTTGACTAGGCAGAATCCTGGGAAACTCAGTGGTCATATGAACAGGAGGAAGCCCCTTGGTCTCCCTTTACTGACAAGGTCAGGACTATCAGGGTTACCCTGCCCATGCTATTTCATATAGCTGTCCATGTCTGTGAACTGCAGGAGTCTTTGCCCCCAAGGTGGTTTGCTGTTGCTGCAGTTCTCAGCCCTAGACCAAAACTGCAGTAGGATCTTTTGATCACCGCAAACTCAGTGTCTCCTTAAAGGGAGAGGCTGAGGTGTTAGCCCAGCCCATCTCCAGCTTGAGCTTTTTGGCTCGAGGGCCATCCCTAGGGTAGGAGAGGCGGGGCAGCCGCCTAGGACTAAGTGCTTTGGGTTGACCCTGTGGAGCCTGCTCCACTACACACACCACACCACCCTGCCCCGTGCCGGGGACTGGGTAAGCCAGCCAAAAGGGTGGCCCAGTTCAGCACTGCTGGTCCCCCCACCTCCCAGCACGTGCGCTGCTCTCGGCTCTGTGCCAGAGCAACGGGGACGGGGCGGGAGGCAGCGTGGGGCCCATATTGCTAATCCCCCCCCCCCGGCCGCATTGCCTCCCTCCCCCTCACTACTACTCTGGCACAACTGAGAGCAGCACACGTGCTGGGGGTGCAGGGGGACCAGCGGCGCTGAACCGGGCTGCTGATTTGGCTGGCTCACCTGGTCCCCAGCATGGGACAGCTGACACAGGGACCTGCCCCTTCCCTGGGCTGGCTGGCCCCACTTTTCAGTGCCGGGGGGTGAGGGGGGGTGAGTAAGCAGCCCCAAAGAGGGTGATTCCCTGTGGCACCACACCCCTCTAGGGATGGCCTTGGCCACCAATACCATTTTACAACCCTGAAGGCCCACCAGGTTCTGCCAGTCAGCCTCTGCCACCCCCCTGCAGCCAGTTGGAAGGCGTTTGGTGAGGAAGCTGCCTCCTCACTGCTGTACCAACTCCCTAGCTGCAGTAGGAAAACTACGGGTCCTGTAGCCCTGCACACTCCACCTGGGTCCCTGGGAGTGGCTCCCTTCTGCAGCCAGGGGACAGAAGGTCAGTGCTTACCTTCGTCTGGCTCCAGCAAATACTGCAGAGCTTATGGACCTACGCAGAGTGCTTTGCCCTGTTCCCTGCTACAGCCAGTGGAGGGGAACACTGATCTACAATCCCCTTGGCTGCAGCAAGAAGCCTGCACCAATCTTTCAGCCCCACGGAAACACACGCTACTTAGGTCCTTTGGCAGTAGCTCCTTTCTGCAGCCAGAGGCGGGGGAGACATGGGCCATTTTGAAAGCCTCTGTGGGCCACTTTTGGCTCCCAGGCCATAGCTTGGGAATCACAGTGTTATCTCATGTGGTATTCTAGTGGACATGCAGCCTTACTTTTCATAGCAAGGTTCCAATCCTGCAAAACTCCATGTGGACAGATGTGTTCTGTGCACATGTCTAGGAGTAGCCCATCCAAAATTATATTAAGGGAGCACCAAGGATTCACGTTCCAGTAGGAAATGCTGCATTTAGGATTGCTTTAGCAACCCTAACCTTGTCCCCTGCTTTGTGCAAGCATGTTATGAAACAGTTCGCAATTCGTTAATGGCATGGTATTTCTCAACATGGGGATTAATTAGTATTAATTAGTCCATATGTGCTTGTACAGCTTTCTGAATATGTAAAGTGCTGAAAGGTCTCCTGGAAGGTCTTGTAGAGAGATGGGTTTTTAAAGAAACCACAAAGCCAACCTTTAAAAATCAAATTCCTCAGAAAAGGAATCTCCTGTGAAATACAGCATTGGCAGCTTAGAGAAATGCAGCATGACTTCATTTCTGAGACCATTTCCTGTGTTCATTTCAAGGTTCCTATGCTACTGAAACTCCCGGAAGCTTATTTCCATCTGGGCTTGTAAGGGTTTAACCAACCCTTCCAGATCTGGGGTTGTTTCAGTCTTTACATGGTTTATCTGCACCCGCAAGCCAAATCTTTTAGGAGGAGGTTCTTCACTGAGGGCTAGCCTATACTTGAAGATTTTCCAAACTAGTGATTCTAGCATATTTATCCCAGAATCCAGTGGGGTAAACTAAATTGGGAAAAGGCACTGTGATGCTGGTGTAAGGATGCCCACATGGAGGTTTAGAATGATGAGTTACATACTGAAGGTCTGTGGTGCTCAGGGGATAAGCCTACTCTCCCCCGCCCCTAGCCACACAGGGGAGGATCCTGGAGTCACACCCCAACTGCCCCAGAGAGGAGGGGGGCCTGTATCTACAGAGCAGGGGTTGTGAGTGGAGGCTTGGGGGGTTCAAATGCAAGTGTGGCTCCACTGCCCCCTTCTCTTACCCCATGCACATTGCTCATGCTGAGTGCCCACTGCTCAAACAGGTGAGCTTTGCAGGGCCAACTTTGTTCTGTATTTTTGCAGGGGGAGACAATGTTAATACACAGATTGTTCCTATGGGCAAAAAGATGCTTGCCCTACTTTTGTTTGTTTGGGCACTTTTAAAATGCAAAGTCAGGTAGCTAGGAATGGTGGCAAGGAAAGCGATCTGCCAGCTTTTTCGGCCTCGGCCTCTGCAGTGGGAGACTTGGGGGGCACCCCACCTGAGCAGATTCCATCCAACACTTAGTCTGGCCTCTGCCTGGCTCCCTCGCACCCACCCTTCCTTACCACTTCCCAATGCTCAGGGTATCCCCCATCCCAGCCAAGTAGGTCTGGGCTGCAGTCCTCTATGTGCCGCTGGGGGGGGGGGGGGAGAGGAAGTTGCCACTCCCAGCCTTGCCCTCCTTGACCTCTTCAGGGCTGGAGGTAGCAGCTTTTCAGCCTCAGCCCCTTCAGTGGGCAGCCCCCTCACTCCCATTCCATGGCAGCAGGTTCCTGTGAATCCAGGTCAGCTCTTCTGCCAATTCACACTTTGCTCAGCTGTGAGTGACTGTCAGGCAGCAGCCATGGGAGCAGGGTTTGGTGAGGGCCTGCCTGCCCAGCACCCCCGCTTCAGGCCAGTGCCTGGTATGCCACTGAGAACTATTTCAGAATAGCTGTGTTGGTAAATTTCCAATTGTGGACAAGCCCTGATGGTTCCAAACTTTTCTTCCATTTTATGCGCTGATAAGGTAGAGCCCTGCTGAAGAGCTGCAGGTTTTTCTTCTCTTGGCAGTTGTGTAGCTGACTCACTTGGGCTAGTCTTTGTTTCCAGTTTTTGTTGCAATGTTTTGTCATCATCCCCTAAGTGTGGTGTTCATCACCTTGCTGTAGCTGTTGCTGTTCCTGAGGCTGGTAATGCTTAAGATCTGGGGTAATGCTTATGAAATCCGAGAAAGAATGATTTCTCATTTGGATGTTTGTGTCTGTGGCTCTGCCCCCGCAAGCCAGGCAATGCTCCTTTCTTGGTCGCTGGTTTCATTATTCCAGGAAGAGTGTTAGCTCAGTTTGTCTGGTTTTCCACTCCGTAACCTGTCCTGATGCATCTTATTTCATCTAGGGAAATCTTCATTGTCCTTAGCACCAGCCCAGGGCCCTTAACACAGAGGGAGAGTTGGGTTGCAGAGTCACGGAAACCAAATCTCGATGGGTTGAGATCACGTTAGCAGTGTAAAGATCAAAAAAGTGCAAGCAAATGGATGTCCTATATCAGCTCTTTCAAACCAGTGGTATTGCCAACCTTTCTGCAACAAAACCACTAGTTTCCATTTTTAATTAGTGTTGGGTCTTTGTTCTTGGCGCCCACCAATCTCTGACTGCCGTTCAGCCGTGCTGTGTAATTCATTGTAAAGCAACTGTTTCCACCGAGGGGTGAGTATGAGCAGCTAAACAGGAGGCAACTGGCATTGTCTCAGTCAAGCCTGAGAAGCACCCAGCATCCATCAACCTGTTTCTAAGCTTCTGTGCATACTCCACTAGCTAGGATTCATTTGTATCCCTTCTTTTACAGATCGTTTACGACACCCTTTTGCAGATGATGATGACGTTGATACGCGCTGCAGTTGACTGTGCTGAACTATCAGCTGAAACATCTGTGCCTGACCCGCATTACCAATTGCAAATTATTTTTTCGCACTAACATCCATAAAATTGCAATGCTTATCTGCTTCTCCTTGCTGCTAATTATTGAAGGAGGTTTATGTTAATCTTACTGTAAATTAATTGTTCACTATTTGGAACCTTTTTAACATCCCAGTCACTTGAACTAAATAGATAATTGCATCCATGCATATCAGAGCTAGCAGAGTTGCAGCCTTCCCTTTTGGAATAAGGATGTTTTTCAGCATGAACTACTCCAGTACCTGACTTCCCACACAATGGATTTGAGCTGCCTTTGTCTCTCTCTGTTTAAATCACATCTGCCTATAGCAGCGTTTCCCAAACTAATTTGGCCATGAAACACTTTTTTGGGCTTAGAATATATTGATGGAACATACCTGCTGGCAGGGCCATCCCCAGGGGATGTAAGGCCCAGGTCCAACCAGCATGTGGGTGCCCTGCCCATGCTGGGGGGGTACAGGCTGGTCCCACACTGCCGCCCCTTCCCTGATGCTGGGGGCAGAGTGGGCCGGTCTGGGGGTTGGGCTCTGCTCTGCCACGCTGCCTCTGGGCTGGCCCTCCCCACCCCCATGGCAGAACAGCTGGCCCAGGGGAGGGGCCAGAGAGAGAAGCCCAGCCTCTGGGCTGGTCCGCTCCACCTCACTTGCCCTTGAGGTAAGGAAGAGCCAGCCAGGAGCAGGGGCCAGCTCTGCGCTCTGCACCCCCCCTTCCCCACTGACTTTGGTTCTGTGCCAAAAGCAGCGGGAAGGGGGAGGGGGACAGCGCGGCTGTGGGGGGCAGTGGTTTAGACCCCTTGCTGCCTTGCTCATGCAGGACAGCGCGGGGTCCATGGAACCATGGGGCCCAGGGTAATCGTCCCTCTCGCCCTCCTTAAGGATGGCCCTGCCTGCTGGGTGGAAGGAGGTGGTTCATACTGAAAAAATTACCATGTGTTGCTCAATGTAGATTTAAAAGAGTTAGAAGGAAAAACATCACCAACATCAAAATTTTTTTCACAAAACACCTGTTCACATTGCATGGAACATAGTCTGGGAAACATTGGCCTATAGCTAGGTTTGGAAAGATGGGATTTTTATTGGTAGGTATTGGTACACATCAGATTCAGAGAGAGTGAGTGTGTGTGTGCATGTGTGTGTGTGTTGCTGGAGAACTTGTTAGCATTTCATGCTGACAGGTTGTGTTTTTTATAGTTCTAAAGTGTTAACTTTTTGAATCGCAATGTCTGCTGACATTAAATTATCTGATTTCCCCCCTTCCATAATTTTGCACAACTGTGAACTGAAATTGATAGAAATAAACACTTAAGGCCCATCATTTTGTGCAAATGTGAAAATTTAAATCAATAAAATAGGAAACAAATACTTAAACATCAATATTACATACTGAAATTATTTTTAAAAATTCTTTTCTCCCAAGCCTACCAATATCAAATGGCTTGACTTTCTGAATCCACTGTGGTAAGTAGAGCATTCAGCATACATGATATAGCTTACCAGTCCCCTCCTATCTTTCTCCAGAGGCTGGTGCAGCAATTACTGACGCTTTGAAGTTAGACAACGACTGACATTTAGAAAGTTCTGAGTTTCGTCTCTTTTTAATAACATCTGAATCATTATATTTGTCATAGGCAGGAGCTTTGATCTTGGTGTCACATGCTGGACTGATTTCCATAGGCGATACCTTTAAAAAGAGGCTCCACAACCCTTCAGCTGTTGCTGGTTTCCACTGGCTTTGGATCAGCATTCATTTATACTCATGAGTGGCGAGTCACAGTCACTGCTCTTGATTGGCTAAGAATTGTGTACCTTCTGTTCTGTGTGTTGTCCCGCCTCCTCCATCCCTGCCTTGATCTGCTTGTTTGTCACAGTCACTTGTTATATCACATGAGGTTATTTTAGCTTGCAAGTGATTTGGGGCCTGTCACTTGCTCTAGATTTGTAAGGAGCCTACTCAATGGGGCCCAACTTGGTTTGCCTTTAGGCACTATCACAATATAAATGTTAATAATACTTAATTGCATGCTGGTCTTTCATCTGCATGAATGCATAGCAGGAGACAGGCTGCCCTGAAGAGCTTCCAGTCTAAATGAACACATCAGACAAAAGGACCATTATCCCCATTTTACAGATGGGGCACAGGGGTGGAGTGACCTGAGACAGTCTGTGGCAGGAGTGGGAATTGAACTTGGATCTACTGAACCATCTTCATGACAAAATATGTGGCCCCTGAACAAAAGGGGTCCATAAAGGAAGATGAATAGAGGCCAGGAGTCTGGCTGGAATTTTTCACAAGAAACTTTTCTGCTACAAGACTCAAACCTGAGTGAGCAGACAGACTCTGAGTAGAAAGATTTATTCCCTCCCCACCCCACAGTGGGTTTCTCTGCAGATCAGGTTTAGGCTGAACTGGCACAGCAGCAAGAGGAAAAAGTGCAGGTATCTGTAAGATCATAAAGCTGGATTCTGCTTTCTTACAATTTTATATTAACACTAGGCAGGGCCGTAACTTGCTGTTTTGCCGCCTGCAGCATCTTCTGATTGGAACGTGCCCCTTGCCATTTTGCTCAGCAGTTCGTGATCAGCAGTGAAGAACCCACCTATGTTGATTTTGAATGGTAGAGGGGAATTTAGTGAGGTTGATGGAAACTAATTAAATTCTCATTTGGGCAAAGCCCTATTGGCCCCGCCATAGTTACGGCACTGACACTAGGCATTCCTGTCCTGCAATGCCACGAGAAGAGCATCAGGACTTTAGGAGAGGTCGGAAGGTTCCTGTTCCCCAGAGGTTGGTAATGGAAGTGGGACAGACAGACCAACCTTCTCATCAAGAGTAACAGGTGCTGAGTTGTTAGCACATCATAGGTCCATTTTAAAATTTGTCCAAAGCAGCATTGTATTTGTGGGCTGATTCGCCCCCACCCCAACAACCAACCAAACAAAAACCCACATGCTGTGGAAACCAGGAAAATGAGGGAGGCGAAAGAACTCTTTGTGGCTTCCTGAACTTGATCTGGCCTTAGAGGAGCTGCTGTGGGTTATGCCTGCATGTGATTTGTGTGTCAGGACTGGGTTGCGCAGCTCCACTGATCAAGTGAGGCTTATTCTGGATCGAGTGCTCTATTAAAATCGTTGTCCCAAAACAGTGGGCTGGGGCCAAGGTTGATGTCAATCCATAACTTATTGGAGCTGTTATGATTTTTTGACACCTGCTGAAGATTGGGCCCATTATTTATACAGATCTTCCCTTCTTGTGAGCCCAGTATTTCATTTCTGCTTTAGGCAGCCTTGGGCACAGCACATTGACTCATCCTTCCTTTGGCTTCAGCCAGGTGTATTAAATCACCAAGTTGCCACCCAAATATACCAGAGGGGATATTGAGACTCAGCATGGGTCCTCATCAGCTTGTTCCACTGCGTATTCTTGCTGCTCATTATGCCTTTCCTTCCTCCCCTTCCTCTGCTTCAGCTAACACCGTCACAGAACCTGTATGCAAAAGGAGGGGGCAGCTGATGTGCAGCTTCTCTTTGAAGCGTTTCTGCGCTCTTCTGCTGTTTCACTAGCCAGTGAACGTGCTGTGGTTACCATTCCCCTCTGCCAGCCCCTGCCATCTGGCAGGGTTGGATGAAATACCTGTTCTAAAAATGGATTTCACTCTGCAGCCCATTTGTAAGACAGGGAGTGACTCCGGGAAAAACAGTGATTTCTCTGTTAGTGGCAGCACAAATTTAGAGAGAATCTGCCAAACCATTCAAGCACCAGCCACCAAAGAACGGTGGGTTACTCACCAGTAACCGTCCTCCTTCGAGATGGGCTGCTCAGATCCATTCAGTAATAGGTGTCTCCATGCCGGAGCGCCGGATTGGTCGGAAAAAACTTGTCCTAGTGTCAGAAGAGGGGAGGCGGCCACCGCCCCTCACGCCACCCGTGGCTATATATACGGCCGCCTCCCCACCCCCTCCTCAGTTCCTTAGAGTCGCCAACTCCAGAAGCGGGGACAGAGGGGAGGACCTGAATGGATCCGAGCAGCCCATCTCAAAAAAGGATGGTTACTGGTGAGTAACCCACCATTCTTTTTTGAGCGCTGCTTAGATGCATTCAGTAATGGGTGACTACTAGCCATGCTGATGGATGGTGGGTGGAGTAGATTCTTCCGCCTTCAGCACAGCAACAAGCCCCATAAGGTAGAGGCCCAGCAACAAGCTGCTCGCCAGAGTAAAGAGGCGAGCAGGCCTTGACAGGCCCAGAAGAATCAAGAGCTGAGGGCCAACCCAGGACAGGGGCAGGACCAAACCCACTGAGGCATAACACAGATGCAGCTCGGAACAAGGTCACCATAATTGGAGTAAAGAACACAACTTAAACATAACGGGTTGCGTTAGATGTTCCGCATAGGTAGAAATGTGGAGTATGACTGGCAGACTGTAGTGTCTGGTCCTAGATCTTGCCACATGGACTCGAAGGAGAACGTTGAATGCTAACAAGTGAGTCTAGCCATATTGGCCACGTCTCGCACGAGAACAAAGAAAGGGCAGGAACTGATCACCCGAAGGCTTAGCTGTAGCCAAGTGGTTATAGACCAATCTGGCGACTACTGGGTATGCCGGCAGTAGTAAGGACGTCACCATACCCCTCATCTAGGTCGCGACTGAGCATAGCAGTCTGGTTAAAATGAGTGAGAATGAGGATACAAGGTTGTAAGATGGGCTTGAGGACAACTGAGAAGACCACAAGACACTAAACAGCGGCATACAGAGTCGAGCCGAGCAGGACAGGGGGACTATGGTATGCTAGCTATAAACCTGGTAATGTGGAAGCGCACTTTTCAGCTGAACAGGCACCAGGACTGGGTTCTCGCAGGAGAGAGGTTCTGGTGAGGTCACCAACAGCAAGGTGGCCTGAGGCAGTGCTGATGAGTTGGTCCTACTAGGGCCCATGGGAGCAGAAGAATGTACAGGAAAAACCCGCTGGGCCTAAGCTTGCAGAGTTTGCATTGCGGAAGCTCTCACTAGAGCGTAAGGGAGGAAGAAAAGGGCAGGGAGCGAATGCCTGTTACCGTTTGGTCACCCCATCGATGACTGAAAGATTCGAAGGAGTGCCGTGTAAGGTTGCTGTCTCAGTACCCACAGTACTTGCTGGAGGGATAACGCTACCACTCTGCGATGCCAGGGCTGCCAAAGAGAAAACTCTTCAATACATGAATATTCAAAGAACCCTGATGCCAAGGGAGGTTCCTTCCTAAGTTAGGAAGTGAAACTGTTAGAGGATGGCAGCTGCCGCATCTCAAGGACACTCCGGAATCAGAGAGCCTAACTAAGTTTTCTCCCCGGAGTGGAGCCAGAGGGTGAATAAAAGGGAAGTATGACCCCAAATTGTTGGATGTTGTAGGAAAATAGGCTCTCTGCCTATCACGCCAGTGGGCGGGCAGGGGGTGTGAACGGGTCCTCAAAAATTGAAAAAGTTAACAGCAGTACTACCTGGCGCCACCACGACACATGAGAATAACCCATGGTAGCACTAAAGGTCTACGATCGACATAGTGAGACGGTCCCAAGAAAAAACAGGGTGCGGTGGGGGGGGTCGTGTCCTGTCAGGGGACAGGAGCGAAAAGCAAGAGAGGTAGTTACAAGTTCTTCTTCGAGAGATTGCTCCTGTCCATTCCCCTGTAGGTGTTTGCATGCCACGTGCATGGAGTGTGGGAATTTTTTTCTCTTAGAGTACCCGTAGGGCCGGCTATGGCACCCCCTGGAGTGGCGCCTCTGCAGCGCTCTATATAGCAGCCAGCCGGCCCTTCCCTCCTCCAGTTCCTTCTTACCGCCCTGACAGATGCTGGAACAGTTACTGACATAGCAGTACTTCCCTGAACGGGTTACTCCGCTTTCGGTACCCGTTTTTCGCTTGTTAGTTGGTAGTGTAGTTTGTTTGTAGTTAGTTCTAGTAGTTAGACAGCTGCCCACCCCGGGCGCGGGGTCAGGCTATGCCCAGTTTTAAAACACGTGGGACTTACAAGAAATTGATGCTGGTGGATGACCCCCATGGGTCTTGTCTTTTATGCCTGGGGGAGTCGCACCTCCGAGAGAAGTGCAGGATTTGCCGGGGGTTTAAACCATGCACTCAAAAGGATAGAGTGCAGCGTCTGAAACTTCATATGATGGAGGAGGCTTTGTGCCCGGCCCCCGGGGATACAAGCTCGAGCACAGCACCATCGGTGCGGAGCGTGCCAGCGTCGTCACAGCCAGCTTCGGCACCGAGGCACTCCGCGTCGAAGCCACACCGTGAGGCGGACCCCGCTAGCCATAAGCAATGGCACCGCTTGCTTTTCCCTGCACCGCCTAAGAAGAAGAAGAAGGCGCTCAGCAAGCAGTTGGCCCCCCAGCCGACGGATCTGCCTAGGGACCGGGGCCAGAACCGGGCTGGTTGGACCCCAACCCAGGTTGTTCAGGCGGCACCTGCGCGGAGGGAGCATCAGCCTAGCCTGGACTCAGCCTCCTCCCCCACCAGGGACATCTTGGAGGAGGACATCCTCCTGCCCTCGACGCTGGAGGCGTTTGTGGCTTCGCAGATCTTGATTGAGCAGCCAGTCCCAGTGGCACCGCCAGTTCCTCTCGCACCGACCCAGACGGTGCCGTCGAGAGGGAAGCCCACTCCCCTCAGGGTGCCAACCCATTCTCCGGCACCGGAGAAGAGGATGCACCCAGCCCCGGTGCCGTCATACTGACGCCATTCACCGGTACCATCTGCCATCGTAGCTGCAGTGGGGGCTCCTCAGTACCAGTCTCCGGCTCGTTCACCAGAGGAAGGCTCTCCTACGCAGTACCGAGAGCCTCAGGACGAGCATCGGCACCGCGTCCCGGCGGCCTTGGCCACGGCGCCCCCGTGGTCTCCCAGAAGCGTCTCATCCATTAGCTCCATGGATGACTCGGTGCCGCGGAAGAGGAGCAGACTTGACACTGCACCTCCACCTCCAGCGCAGCTTGGCCCGCAGCTGGCACCACCTTTCCACCCCCAGTGGCCCAACTGGCAGCCCCAACAACAGTGGCCCTTTTGGACTTCTTGGTCATACCAACAGGAGCGGGGCTCCAATCCAGGTGTTCTGTACTCTGGGTTGGGTTCACGTCCACCACCATCATTTACAACTAGCGTGCCCCTCGGTACCGAAGAACGTCAGAGGTAGAATCCGTGGGGGGCGATCATGACCGGACTAGTGTAGCCAGTGGGGGACGTATGCCTCATGCCGGGATAGAGGCGAGGGGTCCAGACCTGGAGGAATCTTTCTCTTCTCCATCAGATGAGGCAGTGGCAGGGGCTAAGCTGGCGGCCATTCCAGATGATACCAAGGACCACCAGGAGCTTCTGCGTAGGGTAGCCAGAAATTTCAACTTGCAGATGGAGGAGATTACTGAGGAAGCGGATCCCATGGTGGACATTCTCCTCCCGGAGGGCCCAGGCCGCATTGCCCTTCCCTTTATTAAGACTATACAGAACACGATGAAATCCTTGTGGCATACCCCGGCCTCTATTTCTCCCCACAGCTAAATGGGCGGAAAAGAAATATTTCGTGCCATCCAAAGGATATGAACACTTCTCCTCTCACCCTGTTCCAGGTTCTTTAGTGGTGGTGGCGGTGGCAAACGAAAGAGAAAGACAGGGCCATTCAGGGCCCACACCCAAGTCCAAGGAGGCTAGGAAGTTAGACCTGTTCGGGTGCAAGGTCTACTCCACGGCGGGGTTGCAACTAAGGATTGCAAACCAGCAAGCGATCCTTAGTAGGTACATTTTCAATGCCTGGCCAGCGCTTGACAAATTCTCGCATGCTCTTGACCAGGACTATAGACCCGACCTTGCTGCATTGATCAAGGAAGGAAAGGTGGTATCCAAGGTCCTCCTCCAGTCTTCCCTGGACGCAGCAGATGTGGCGGCCCGTAACATGGCATCGGGCATTACACTGAGGAGAAGCTCTTAGCTGCAGGCTTCCGGTCTCCTGCAGGAAATCCAGTTGACCATTCAGGATCTCCCATTTGAAGGGTCAAACCTCTTCTCGCAACAAACAGACTCTAGACTGCATACCTTTAAGGATTCTAGGGCCTTGATAAAATCCTTAGGGCTCCACACAGCAGCTGCTCAGAGGAAGCCCTTCAAACCGCAGCTGCCACCGCGCTCGTACCAGTGCCACCAGGATTATGACAAGCGGAGGGGCCGAGCGGGGTGCAGGACCAATGGGCGCCAGACTAATACCCAGAGTGGCTCTCGCCAGTCCTCAGCCCCCAAAAAAACCTTTTGAGGATTTGCTCGAGGTTGGCATACCAATTGTTTCAGTCAATCTAGATGCCCTGCTGTTTGGGGGCAGGCTCACCAGATACCTACCGGAATGGTCTCGGATAACATCAGACAAATGGGTGTTACAGACCATTCTGAAGGGCTACTACCTCCAATTCTCTTCGCATCCCCCTTCTGCCCCCCCTCTTCCCAGTCCCTCTTCAGAGACCCTGCTCATGAACAACTGCTGTTTCAAGAAGTTCGGTCACTGCTACAGAAAGGGGCGGTGGAGGAAGTGCCTCCCAGATGCCGTGGCAAGGGTTTCTACTCACGGTATTTCCTTGTTCCAAAAGCAAAAGGGGGTTTCCGACCCATTTTGGACTTAAGGTGTCTCAACCGATTCCTCCGAAAGATCCGTTTCCATATGGTCTCCCTGTCTTCCATAATCCCTTCTCTGGATCCAGGTGATTGGTATGCTGTCCTCGACCTTCAGGACGCATATTTCCACATTGCAATCGATCCCAAGCACAGGAAGTTTCTACGGTTCACCGTAGGCCAGAGACACTTACAGTTCACAGTGCTCCCATTCGGCCTATCGGCAGCACCTCACGTTTTTACGAAGTGCCTATTGGTGGTTGCGGCCTTTCTCAGGAGGCAAGGGGTCACGTTGTTTCCCTACCTTGACGACTGGCTAGTGACAGGCCGCTCAAGATGGGAAGTATCTCTTCACTTACAATTGGTTCAGAACGTATTTGCGCGGCTAGGTCTCCTCATAAATGCCCAGAAATCGACGTTGATACCGACTCAGAGGATAGAGTTTATAGCTGCCGTCCTGGACTCAGTTGTAGCAAGGGCAAGCGTTCCGTACTCCCGTTTCGAAGCAATCAGACAATTGGTGGAGTCCCTGTCAAATTTTTCTTTCACCTCGGTCAGAACTTGCCTCAAACTTTTAGGGCTGATGGCGGCCTGCATGTTCATAATGAAGCATGCCCGCCTCCGTCTGCGCCCCCTTCCAGTTGTGGCTGGTAGGGGTTTTTCGCCCAGCTCGGGACAGTATGGACACAATGGTATCCCTGCTGTCCCAGGCACAGGAAGCCCTCACATGGTGGGGTCAGGAAGCCAATTTGTGTATGGGAGTTCCATTCCGATCCACACAGCCTACCATGTGTCTGGTTACAGACGCATCAGATCAGGGTTGGGGTGCCCACCTAGGCTGCCTTAGGACACAAGGTCTTTGGAGGGGCAGAGACAGGTTTCTACATATCAGTGTGAAGGAGCTCAGGGCCGTACATCTGGCTTGCAGCATCTTTCGGAATCTTCTGTCGGGAAAATCAGTTCCCATTCGAACAGACAACACCTCGGCCATGTTTTATATCAACAGGCGAGGGGGGACCCACTCAATACCGCTGTGTCAGGAAGCGATCCAGCTGTGGGAATTCTGTATTCACCACAGGATTCACCCTGTAGCATCTTACCAGGTGTTCAGAATGGCCTAGCGGATACCTTGAGCCGGAGATTTATGACTCACGAATGGTCGCTAAACCACGAGGTTCTGGAAGGTCTTTTCCGGAAGTGGGGTCATCCCTGGGTGGATCTGTTTGCGTGGGAGTGCAACAAGAAGCGTCCACAGTTCTGCTCGTTCAGGGGTCTCAGCCCCAGCTCAATAGCAGACGCATTTCGACGTGTCTTGGACGCAGCATCTCCTTTACGCATTCTCCCCAACACCGCTGGTGCCCAGGGTGGTCCAGAAAATAAAGGCAGACAGGGCAAAGGTCATATTAATCGCATCAGTGTGGCCAAGGCAGCACTGGTTCTCGACTCTGTTGAGGACCTCGGTTTGTGCTCCAGTGCAACTCCCACTGAGATCGGACCTGGTGACCCAGGATGGCGGCCGCCTACTTCACCCCAACCTGGAGGTGCCGCATCTCCATGCTTGGCTCCTCCATGGCTAAACCGCAGGGAACTGCAATGTTCCTCTCCAGTGGGGGAAATCCTCTGTAATAGCAGGAAGCAGTCCACGAGGGCCACCTACAGGGCAAAGTGGCATAGACCAGAACTAAGTGTTGGGATCCCTTTACGCTTCCCATTCCAAATCTCTTGGATTATCTATGGTCCCTAAAGTCTAGTGGCCTCTCAACTGCGTCAGTCAAAGTACATGTAGCAGCTATATTGGCATTCCAACAGACTACTGGTTATGCTTCTGTTTTTACACACCCCATGGTCAGGCATTTCCTAAAAGGCCTGACAAAACTCTACCCGCCAGTGAGGGCCCCAGTGGCTCAGTGGGACTTGAACTTGGTTCTTTCGCGACTTACGAGGCCCCCCTTTGAGCCTTTAGCTACATGCTCTCTGCTTTACCTCTCGTGGAAAGTAGCGTTCTTGGTGGCAATTACATCGGCTAGGATGGTGTCAGAGATCCAAGCCCTGACGGCGGAGCCACCCTTTACAGTGTTCTTTAAGGACAAGGTCCAGTTGCGCCCCCACCCGGCCTTTCGACCTAAAGTAGTGTCGCAGTTCCATATCAACCAGGACATATGTCTGCCCATCTTTCACCCTAAGCCGCAGGGTTCGGAGGAGGACAGATGACTCCATACATTGGACGTTCGAAGTGCGTTAGCCTTCTATATTGAAAGGACAAAACCCTTTTGCAAGTCACCACAACTTTTTGTCGTGGTTGCTGACAGATTGAAAGGCCGTCCGGTCTCTGCGCAGCGGATCACCTCATGGATAGTCACTTGTATTAAAGAGAGCTATTTGCTAGAAGGGAAGCGTCCCCCTGAGGTGAACACGCACTCCACAAGAGCTCAGGCTTCATCCACATCCTGGAAGGGGTCCCGGTCATGGAAATTTGTAAGGTGGCGACCTGGTCCTCCACCCATACCTTTGCGCAACACTATGCCATCACCCCCCAGGCCCAGCAGGATGTGGCAGTGGGCAGAGCGGTCCTCCAGTCTGTACGTCTTTGATTCCTCCTGCCTCCTAAGGTAAGGCTAGTTATTCACCTACAGAGGAATAGACAGGAGCAATCACTCGAAGAAGAAGAAAGGGTTACTTACCTGTAACCGGTGTTCTTTGAGATGTGTTGCTCCTGGTCATTCCATTCCCTCCCGCCTCCCCACTTCAGAATACAGGGAGAAGGAACTGAGGAGGGAAGGGCCGGCTGGCTGCTATATAGAGCGCCACAGAGGCGCCACTCCAGAGGGTGCTATAGCCAGCCCTGTGGGTACTCTAAGGGAAAAAAATTCCGGCGTTCCGTGCACATGACATGCAAACACCTACAGAGGAATGGCCAGGAGCGACACATCTCGAAGAACACCGGTTACAGGTAAGTAACCCCTTCTTCCCTGGGAAGAAAGGGACCCCTCTGTCTGACATAGACAGCAGCAGGTAATGAGGCGGGGAGTATGGGTGGGAGAACATTTGAAGGGGTGGACCCTTCGCAGTTTCCCCAACATAGAGTTGTAACTAGGTGTTCTCTCTTGGGTTCTCTGCTGGGGTTTGAAGGGGGTGCACCCGGCCTGTGGTTTTGGGCGAGGGCGGAAGAAAATTGGCTACCTCGATGAGAGGCAGATAGAGGGCGAGGTTTCCCAAAGTGGGGCCCTGGTTCTCACTAAATCACCAGAAGGTGAGGGTGTGGAACGGTAGTTCCCACAAGGGAGGGAAATGGAGGAGTGGGCTGTTCACCTTGGCCCCCTATAGAGGTAAGGATCTGCTCTAGCTACATGGATGTGTCCCCTTCAGTGAGCAGGAGATATTTCTGTCGAATTGGGGTTAGGGTCGCAGCGGCTGATGCCTGCCAAACTGATGGTGCAACCAGGGGTATCGCCTCCCTTTCCCCTGACCCAGACACAAAGGGGCCTACCTGGAGAAGGCATCATGGCCACAGGCACAGTTCTGTTGCAGGTAGGCTTCGAATGTGCGTGTCTCAGAGCCCCCGCAGCAGCTGGGGCTACAATGAGACACGTCTCAATTCCTTGGCAAGGTGTTGGGGTGGGGAAAGCGGTAGGGGAAAATATCCGGGAAGGGTGGGTTGCGAGGAGGAGAAAGAGGGGCGGTTTTTCATCTTCAGGGGAGTCACTGCTTAAGGTTTGAGGGGAGGGTAAACCACGGTACTGGGGTACTGTCGGCGTAGGCAGGCGTTGTCGTATTGTCGGGTCCCTGGTGTCCTGATCCAAGGTCTGTTCTCGCAGTAGTGGAGAAGGGGAAGAAACGAAGGGTTGGGAGTGATTCCCACCAAACCTCCCTTTCCCGGGGGGGGAGGGGGGAAGGGTTGTGGCCATCTGCAGCGTTGACACCCTAATGCCCCTGCACCCGAGGGTCAAAAAGGGGTGGCGGTGAGCAGAGGGGCCCCTCCCTGTGAGAGGGAGGTCAAAGACCCACTCCCCACCATGGATAAAGCGGGAAGGAAAAGAAACTGCCCTGCTTGAGAAGATGTGGAACTAAGTTGGGGGGGGTGGGTCTGGGAGGGAGGAGGCCAAAGTATTTAGCCTCTCCCCGAGGATCCTGGGCTGTGCCCACAACGGAGAGGGTTTCAGGGAGAAACAAGACATCCCCCTCAAAGGGCGGGTTGAGAACTTCCTGCTGTGCATTAGGAGGCGCTCTAGCCTCCCTAAGCCATGCCACCCTGTGGATGGTAACCGCCGAGGCCATGGTGCAAACAGTGGTGTCCACTGCATCGCGTGCCAAAAGGAGGAGGTCTTGTGAGATTATGTTGCCTTCCTCCAGAAAGGCATCATACTCTTCCCTGGCCTCAGGTGGAAGCAGACTTCTGAATTTTTTGAGTGACTCCCAGACATCCAGCAAGTATCTGCTGGTTATAGCCTGGCTGTTTGCCACTTGTAATTGGAAGGCTGATGAGGAATAAGCCTTATGGCCTAGCAGATCCAGCTCCCTGGTTTCCCTGGAGGGTGGGATGGGGTCCCTGGGGGGTTCCCTGGCTCCCATTGCCATCTGGACCATGTCCTTCAGGGGAACTGGGTGGCCAATGAGGGAGGGGTAGCTCGATTCGGATACCCGATACTTCACACTCGCCGTATCCGAAACCGGGGGAACAGAACTTGGGCTGTGCCACCGGGAGCTTGCGAGGTCCCATACACTTGGGTGGGGTGAGACTGCTAAGGGCGCCGTCGAGGCAAAGGCTGGCCCAAAGAGGGTATTGGGGGGAAGACTCAAGGGCTTCACCTCCATGCCTAAGTAGGCCGTAGCCGGGCGCAACAAATCAAAATGTGCTGAAAGGTTCACCATGTAAGACCCCGGTGCCAGGGACAGCGTGGCACCGGGAGCCTGCCATGGAGGAGAGAGAGTTCCCTGGGGGGACCATTCTTGTGGCCAAAAATGGAAGGGTGATGGGGCCGATGTGTGGCGCCAAGGCCATTTGGAGCCCCTGGAAGGTCCCTCCTCCGGCCTGGAGACAGGGGAGGGGGACTGAGATTCTCGGCCTGGTACCGGTGGCAGAGTGGTGCCAGCCGCTGCTGGAGTAGAAGATAGGGGGCTGTGAGGTGAGGGCAAGCATCCCGAGTGGACCCAGGCCTTCGAGATGAAGGCCAGTTTGCCCCTTCTGGTTGGAAGTGGGGCGGGGGGTGTTGGGAGAAGCAGCAGGGCTCATGCTGCCTCCACCGCTTCCGGGGTGGGCGGGATGAGGAGCGACTCTACTTGAGTTGAGGGCAAGTCCTCGTTGGGAGAGGGAGGGCTGCCTGGGCAGGAGGATTTCCGCTCCTCTGGCACCGGGCTCCGAGGTGCTGAGGGTGGAATCGGCCGGTGCTGGGGTGAGCTTGGCACCAGCGAAGCCGGACTATGCCGTGCCGTCGGTGCTGGAGGTGATATGACACGGTGCTGGGCTAACTAAGGGCAACCTCAAGCGACACTGAGGTGCCAAGGCGCCAGGTAGGCGCCGCGGGGCCAGAGTCGGCAACGAAGTGGTGTGGCAGTGGCGGCTCCTGGTGGTATGGTGCCGCGTAGGCTCCGGCGCCAAGCTGGGTCTCAGTGCCGGGCGTGAACCCGAAGCCTTGGGTGAAGGGTGCCGAGCCTCCTCCGAGGCTAGGGCATGGCATCGCTGTTCCCTCTCCTTGATCGTTCTGGGTTTAAAGGAACAAATGGAACAAGCTGAGACCATGTGGTCTTTGCCCAGGCACCTAAGGCACTTCCTGTGGGGGTCGTCCCGGGGGAAGGCCTTGGAGCACTCAGTGCAGGATTTAAACCCCGGCATCGTTGACGTGATGTTCTGGTTCGGTGGTAGAGACTCTCGTGCTGGAGTTAAATCCACGAAGAGATGCTCCCAGCCAGACAGTGAGTCAAAGACAAAGGGACAGGCTGCTTGCAATCCGCAAGGAGCGGACATTCCAATTCCAACACCTTGGAATGAGCTCCCAAGGGAGGTGGTGGAGTCTCCATCTTTGGAGGTGTTTAAGGCCTGGCTGGACAAAACCATGACTGGGATGGTTTAGTGGGAGTGGTCCTGCCTCTGGCAGGGGGTTGGACTAGATGACCTATGAGGTCCCTTCCAACCCTATGATTCTATGAACACGCAAGGCGGAAGAAATGAAACTGAGGAAGGGGCGGGGAGGCAGCCATATATATAGCCACAGGTGGCATGAGGGGCAGTGGCCGCCTCCCTTCTTCTGACAGGCTAGGACAAGTTTTTTTCTGACCAATCTGGTGCTCCAGCACAGAGACAGCTATTACTGAATGTATCCAAGCAGCACTCGAAGAAGAACAGCTGCTTGTCCTAGAAGTGATTCTGTCCTTGCTGCAATCCAGGAGGTCAAGCTACTGGCATTTCAGACTTTTGTAACTGGTGCTTTAAGTTCCCTCATTCTGCCTAAGGGCCTGCTCCTGTCAGGGGTTCCACTTGGGCAGACTTTCAACTTAACCGGAAGGGTGCATGGAGGCTCCCAGGCAGATTCAGCTACAGAAATGGAGTGTTAATGGTTGGCCTCTGTGCAAGACTGTGGGTCCAATGTGTACACTCTGATCTGTGGTGCCACTTGGTCACAGGACACATGAGTGATCAGGAGTCAGCAGGTACTGGCTGGTGTAGTTGTTCATCCTCCATGAATACGTTAGCAGCTCTTAAAGCAATGTCAGTGGTGTGAAAGATGGGTTGGAACCTAATTCAAAGCCCATTAAAATCAGTGGGAGTCTTGCTGCTGATTTGAGTGGGCTTCAGATTAGGGCCCTTGTGCATGAATGTTTTACCTACTGGACTTGTAGAAAGGAGTTATCAATTGTCAGCCATGCTGCTAACAAAAGGGATCCTCTTTTGTCTACACCCCTGTCATCAGCCTGTCCTCTGGGACTGTGCTTGAGCTCCTGGTGAGTGTTTCGCCTGTCTTGTATGCATTTTGCCTGTCTTTAACATTCTACGAAAAGCCGTGATGCGACTTGTCAGCTGCACGGAAGGATAAAATGCCCTACTCCTTTTTGTGAGCTACCTTTCCAATCCGCTTCCTTTGTTTCACAACAAGACTTTAAATCACACTGGCTCTAGCTTTGGCAGGGCTGGTGCTTAGTCAGTTTAACATGCTTGGAACATCCTCTGAAAATTAAAATGGACACAGACCAACTCCCAAAACTCCATTCCTAACCCTAACCTTGGGTTTTCACTTAGTGTATGTGATCAGATGTTTGAGAGGGTGATAAAGGACTTTTTGAAGCATGCAAGGTACATTAAGAAGAAAGTGTGAAGCATTTTAATATATATCCCAGTGCACGATGAAGTCCAATTATTTAAATGTCCCATGTCTGTTTCTCTTACTCCCTTCTATTTCTCCAGATCTGGCTGTATTCCAGCAGGGGTTTGTGCGACTCATGGCCAAGATTTCCCAAAGTGGCCAGGGATGACTTTTTATTTCTGTTGGTGTTACCCAACTTGATTCTTTCAAAGAGAGCCTGGTTCTCAGAAAGCCTTAGCACCTGCCCTCTGGAAATCAGGCTCCTTTAAGGTACACCAAATCACTGGACGTTTCTGAAATCCTTGGCCCCTATGTTTTGGGGCTTGTCTCTAAAGAGTTAAGCTGTGTCCACATCTGAACTCGGAGTTGTGATTCTCAGCTGAGATAAATGTTACCTTCTCTAGTTAGACCTAGTGTGCTAAAATAGTGGCATGGTGGAACAGCTTGAGCTAGCTACACGACTATATACCTGAACGCATTGGTGCACATACTGCTGGCTAACTAAAGCTGCTGCCGCATAGCTACACTACTGTTTTTAGTGTGCTGGCCCAAGCAGAACTAGCATGGGTACCTCTAAGTGAGCTGGGAGTCCCAACTCCAATGTAGACGTAGCTTAGTGTGTACAAGCTGGGATGTAAAGCTTTGGCATGCTAGGTGCAGAGTGGCTGTATGGGCCCTGCTGCCATGCCCTTCTCTCATCTCAAAACAGAGTTGCTCATGGTATGCTAGGAACTTTTAAAGCAGGATTCCACAAGCTAGTTAGCACACAGCGCAGTAGTGCAGTGTAGCTTTACATCCTGCTTTGTTATGCACCAAGTTCCTGTAGACAGGCTGTAAGTTTTAATTGAATGTCAAACCACCAGTAAAGATTTCCAAGCTTCTCTGTTGCAGACTCTGCCTCACTTGGTCCCCAGTCATGTAAACACTTATACATGTGAGTGTTTTCACTCCTGTGGGTAGAACCCCTTGACATCAGTGGGATGCTTACGTGGGTGAAGTTGTCTACATCCTCCATAATTTGCAGGATTGGGACCTTGCTGGGTATTTTGGCAGTGAAAAATTCATTGGCAGCAGTGGGGGTGGGGTCAGAGACAGACACACACACTTCTGGCTTTGCTGTAGCTGCTTCTGCAGTGCTTTCCTGCTCTCCCCATGTAGTCCAGGCATAGCCTGCCCATTGATGTTGGGAATTTGAAAAGAACTGGCCTGCAGGTGGCTGCCAGTTCAGAACCAGCTGAGGAGCCAGCAGTTTGCACACAGTGGGTTGGCCATTATCAGTGGTTTTTAGGAAAGCTTTGCAACATCTGACAACAGTTGGTTGAGTGATTGGTTGTGACGGGTCTGATTTCTGATTGGCTCTTGGTGATGTCATACCCAGCTCTCTCTCTCTCTCTCTCTCTCTCTGCCCGGAGTATGTAGGTGCCAATAGCTAATGCTTTGTCAGTGGACCAAATTGTTCATCTGTGTGCTTTCCAGACACTGCTTTTCAGGGCAATCACTGTTGCACTTGTCAGGTAGAGTCACGCAGCCTTCTTTTGTATGGGTTTGCATAGGAGACCTGGGATTGTAAGCAATCTGTTACAAAGGGCCAAGGACTTAATGTATAATGAGGCAGTGACAGTGGAAACTAACTAATCCAAGCAGGCAGCTTCCAGCTGATTCTAATTTGTAGCAGGACCTTTCTGTTCCCCTGTCAGCATACGTGCTCACTCACGGGGGGGAGGTTTGAATGTCATGCCCATTTTTCTGGGAGAAATATTGTGGGTCTGGATGCATTTAATCTGAGCAGCAAAAGGAGATTCTGCTCTACAGTGTCTTGATTTTTCTCTGGCACAGCCCAGATTTTCCAAAAGCTCAGTATGTTGGGCACAGAAATATCTTGGAAATCTAGTTGTTAGTGCCAGCGTGGGAGCTGCTGCGGAGGCTGAGGACTTTGAAAACTCGGTCCCTGGCTGTGGGTTCTGAGACCATGAAAATCTGGCCTTGTGTGAGTCCCTTGCTGGTGGCAGTCACAAGATCTTCTCATTTGGTCCCAACTTTCTGTATGTCTCTGGCTTGTCTGCATTCTTGCTCCAACTGCTAGCAGTACTTACTTTTGTCCTCTCAGCAGTGTGTTCTGCATACCCTCTCACATCCTGTTTGCCAAGCCCCCACCCCCAGTACAAGTCTCTCCTAAAATATCATGTTGTCATTTTGCCTCTGAGGGATCCAGTTACAGAAACTGGGAAGTACAAAAACTAGACCCCTAATTCAGGGGAGCAATTGGCAGGTACATGTGCCTTTCAGAGTACTGGCGCAATCATGTCACAGTAACCTCTGGCTGTCTTCCCGCTGGGCTCTTGGACCCTCCTCTCTTGTGTCCTGCCTTCAGTTTCAGAGGTGGATTAACACATGGGCCAACTGGACCCCTGCCCAGGGGCTTATCATGATGTGGGGGCCCCTCTGCCCTGCTGGCACTGGGGGGGGGGAGAGTGGGATGGGCCAGCCCAGAGGTTGGGCTCTGTGTTCCCATCCCACCCTGGGCCAGCTGCTCTGCCCCAAGGGGCAGGGCAGGCCGGCCTCGGCCTGGCTGCTCAGTCCTCGGGGTGGTGGGGCCAACTGTTGCATGCAATATGACCTCTGGCGCGGCCTTCAGGCCACACTGGAAATGGCACCAAGCATGCCATTTGGCCCCGCCACCCCTGGGGGCCGACCAGCCAGGCCGCAGCTAGCCTCTGGCCTCAGCAACTACCTCTTCAGCCGCCACACTGGCCTACCTGTGTCAGGCCCTAGGCTTGGGGGGCGGGGGGAGCACCAGAGGTAGAGGCCCAGGAGCCTGGTAGCCCCTCATCTGCCACTGTTCAGTTTAAGTATGTGAGGAAGGTGGCATTTAATTTATTCCAGGGCTAAGCCCTGCATTTCTAAGCTTGGCAGTTCATACCCTCAGCACCAGTGGGCTTGCTGCTTCCCTTATGAATGTAAAGAACCTGCTTGAATCCCAGCCCCATTTTCCTTATAAATCAAGCACAGGAAGGAGGAAGTGAGAGGCCTGACCCAGCCTGGATGATAAAGTCAAGGGTGGGAAGGGAGTCGAAGGCAGCTCCTTGGCACTCAGGCAGATAACAGTATCTTCACTGGAGAGACGGAACAGTAGAAAGATCAGGGGCTTCGTTTTGATCATTGGTTCCTATATATTAGGCTCCAGAAATGAAATGGACACTGGGGGTTGTGGGGAGGATGAGGCTGTTCTTGTCATAATGAAAGCAGATGTGGCCCTGTCAGGACTTACATTCCTTGCATGACACCAGCCAAGGAAATCCCTAAAGCTGTGAACTCTGATGCCCAGGCAGTTTAGAGAGACCATTATTATAGTTGTTTCCCTTCTCCAAAGGAGATGCAGGGCTGAGGAATCATGGGTTGATGCTCAGTGTTATTAGGCAAGCCTGCTAAGCTCTGCAACTGAGGATGCAGCAGAGCTTTCCCAGACTTTTGTGCTATGGGATCGAGGAAGAGTGGCTTAAAAAGCAAAATAAAGTCCAGGAATTTTGCAAAAGTGAGGGAAAAACTGAAGTTGAGGGATACTGATTGGAAAAGGGCTGAGTGTTAGTTCTCTGTGAACAGAGTAGCCCAAGGATGACACCATGGTCTTTCCACCACAGAGTTCTTGGACAGACCAAGTTGTAAATCTGGGCCCTGACCCAGGCCCCACTGATACCAATGGGAGTCAGTGCTGTGCTGGTGAGGGGCATTAAGAGAACCAGAACATACCAGCATGGGTTTTCATCTGTCCCTCAATGCTGCCAACCCTGCAACAGGTGTAGCATGGGAGATGCGTATGCTGTCCCTTACATACAGAGGCTCCCAAATGGAAACATTTGCCTCTGGATTTTGAATCTTCCAGAGTACCAGGGTTTTGGTTCTCTCCGGTATAAAATAGGACCACTGGCAAAAATTCAGAGCCTGACCCAAATCTGAATTGCTGATGTTTCCCATGGTTTGGAGCTGTTCAGACTCCAGGAGTTTAGTTGGGCACCTCCCTAGCATTTGGTGATGGGGTGGGGTGGAGCCAATAGAAACATCTGATTCACACACTCCTCCCATCTGTATCATTTGCTCAGAAATCTAGTGTGATGAGATGAACATGTGTGAATTAGACCCATCAATACAGCATTTGGTTCAGTATAGATCTAAAATGGTATAAATGGCCAGATACCATTGCAGAATGAAGCCGACTTTATGCTTGAAAATCTCCTTGGATTCATTACTTTTTTTATGTGGAATTGCATTCATTTTTATTTTGCAGCCATAGCTTCACTTGGCCAGGTGTAGATTTTACTCCTAGGCCATTGATTTTAAAATGTTAGCTTCCAGTTCTGCTAACTCCTGCAGAACTAGTCCAAAATAGGCTAGCAGGAGTCCAGACTATGCACTCCTTCCTCTGGTGATCAGTTACTCCCATGAGTAGCCAGTTAGAAGGAGAGAAAGTGGCTCACAGTTTGGTCCTTGGAAAGTGCTCTGACCTTTTAATTTCAGTGCCATTTGGTGCGGTTTCAACTTTAAACACCCATCTTCAGGTTCATCCCCTTCTCTGTATGATGGGCTTCTTGAGAAACAAGAGCCAGGAAAAAATTGATGTTTTCTGTGCTCTTTTTTTGAAATAATTAACCATTGTCTTATTAAAACGAGAGTGCCCCATCCAAAGATGCAAAAGACAGGAGCTATACAGCAACAAATAATGAAGGACAAAACAAAGTGTATTGTCTTCTATTGAACCTGAAGGGGAAGTTTAAGGAAGAAGGAAGTGGTTTGGTCAGAATACCTGGGTAATAGATCCTTTTCTTACAAAAAATCAAACAGGATCTTAAATAGCCACAAGTGGTCAGGCCTGTGGTTCACGTCATCTGGCAAATGACATTTCCAGCTGCACCACCTCCTGATAGCAGTCTGTGCTTGGCATTCGTTCCAAGAGTTGATCCAGAGCCTATTGAGGGCCTTGTTGCAAGACACAGCACTTACCCCCATTAACTTTTTTGCACGCCTGCTTTGCCCGGAGGCTGGGGCCAGTCACTTTGAGGGTCTAACCCAGGCGTGGCCAAACTGCGGCTCAGGAGCCACATGTGGCTCTTGAATGAAAAAGTGTGGCTCGCAGAAGACCGTCAGCAAATCACTTTAGTAGGCAAAAGTATATGGCTATATGCATCAGTGCAGCTCTTGAAGGTTTAATAATCAACTTGTGTGGCTGTTGAGTTCCCTAAGTTTGGCTACCCCTGGTCTAACCTCTCATAAGCCCAGCAGGGGGCGCCCTCCCAATGGGTTGGAAGGGGCAGACCCTGACAATCAGTAAATATTGAAACAAACAAGGAGTTCTGTGGCACTTTTAAAGACTAACAAATTTATTTATTGCATGAGCTTTTGTGGGAGAAAATCCCACTTTTTTAGATGCTTTGAAGACACTTCAAAGTGTCTGATGAAGTGGGATTTTCTCCCACAAAAGCTATATATGATAAATAACGTTGTTTGTCTTAAAAGTGCCACAGGGTTCCTTGCTTGTTTTGCTGAACTAAACTAACACAGCTACCCCTTTGGAACTTGTCAACATGCAGAGTAGTAATATTGATGCGCATTAAGGGGAGAGCAAAGTGTTCTATGGAGCACCCACACCAAACCAGCCCTCCTGGCCTGGAGTCCTCAGGGGTGGGTCAAGTTAACAAATCACCTTCTCTTGTGACCAGGCCTAGTTCAGATTTTCTCCTTTTGAAGCAGTTGTTTTTTATGTTACAGCCCAGGCCTAGCACTAACACATAGTGATAGAACAAACAAAGGGTCTGCTGACAGTTTTAAAGACTAACATATTTATTTATTGTATGAGCTTTTGTCCACTTCATCAGCTTCAAGCATCTGACAAAGTGGGACTTTCTCCCATGAAAGCTCATGCAATAAATAAATTTGTTAGTCTTTAAAAGTGCCACAAGTCTCCTTGTTCGTTTTGTTGAACTAGCCTAACACAGCTACCCATTTGGAACATAGTAATAGACTGTCCCTGCCCCAAGGAACTTACAGTCTCAATAATTTGACAAAGGGTGGGAGGGGAAATCAAGGCGCCAGGCGGTAAAGCGACCAAGCTGGGAATAGAACCTAGGTGTCTTAACTTCCAAGCCAGCATGCTCTTTACTCCTCTGTCTCTAAAGGGAGCTGTGGATCTTATGTGCCCTGAAGTGATCAGTTGACAGTATGTCAATACTTTTGTACTTAGCTGACCCACATCACCAAGAACACCCCTCCCTTGAACCAGCATAAGGTTTCTCTTGGTCCCATGCTGGGCTTTCTGGTGGGATGGCTGACTGGTGCATACAGGCATTCAATTGGATCGAGCCTTAACCCTTGCATATCATTGGGGTAGCTTGGATCGCTGCTCCCAGCTCATCAATTAAATCCTTTCTGTCTCCAGTTGCATGATGCATTTTAGTTGATTAAAGGACACTGCTGTTGATTAACCTAACTAGCATAGTGAGGAACCAAGAAGTGAAAAACCAGGGCCTTGGTCTACACTGCGAGCCTAAGTTGATGAGCGATACACAGTCTGCATGCCGCAGAATGTTTATCTCCTGTTGACTTAGTTACTTTGACTTACTGCACTGTCTTGACTTCATTGCATCAACCTGCAATGCTCCCCTTTCAACGCAGTGTTACTCTAGTTGGAGGGGGTGGATTTACTGCATTGAAGCGAGAGAAGTTCTGGGATCAATTGAGCGGGTCTACATTGGCTGCTTAATCGATCCTGCTGCATTTTCAGTGTAGACGTGGCCTAGGTCTTGGCTAGAAAGTTGCACAAGGAGCCAAGATCCCCTTGGCATAATGGAATTGCTGCACTGACTTGATTAGAAATACACTAAAGATGGATCAGGTGCATGAGGTTCAATGACACCCTTCTGGAGTTCCTTTCCAGATGCTGCACTGATACGGTGAAGCGAGTGACCCTTTCCAACACAGAAAGAAATGTGTGTGTCCAGCAGCATTAAAGGACCACATGTGATTTTCTTTCCATAGATTTCCGCTAAGCTGCACACCATTAGCCAGCGCCCTCTGAGTCCGTTGCCTGGGTATCTCTTGTTCTGGTGTAAATGAAGAGTAACCATAGAAGTCAATGGAGTTTCTCCACCATTACTGATGGGAGAGGTGAATCAGGCCCTTTCTATAGTTTTTACAGAGTGGGGCAGCTTGCCTCCTTTCACAGCAAAAATTTAATCACAGAGCAGTGGTAAGATCTGAGAAAAATAAGGGTCTCCTGGGGTTCATTCTAGAAACAGAGTTTGTTAAATAAAATTTAAGTGAAGCAACAATTATAATTTATTACACTTTTATTAATCTTCACCCCTGTGAGACAGGTAAATGCTTAGGTCCACTACATGCACTGATGACGTGCAGCCCTCTCTGGAGTGGAACACAGATGCTATTTCACAGTGCACAAGAACATGGCATAACAGCACATCTGTGGTATAAGGCAGGAAATGAAGCAGGATGCTCTATTCAGTCAAAAGTGCAGGGGGAATTTGATGGGTGCAATATAATTATCGGAGCCGGAACTGGGCGAGGACACTGGGGTTAACAACCCTGTTCTTCTGGAAACACTTTGAGAAGACTCTAATGCACAAATGGAACTGCACATTATCTTTTTTCTTTCAAAATGACATAGTGCTGGAGCGTTTGACGCTACTGTCTAGCTCCCAGAGAGAAAAGGGATGTGATTTATCTTAAAGCAAAGCTGATCAGATACTTTGCTTTCTGCCTGGTGTCATTTGTTGTTGGAGGAAATGATGAATCCTTAATGAGCTTTGCAAAGGATGGAGAACAGACTCTGCACCCCCATGCACACCACAAGCCCTTTGTTGGATCCCAGTGCGCAGATGCAGTAAACATGTCCCACATTGCTCCAGAATTCCTCCCTCTGGCACAACAATGAGCTTTCCAAATGGAGCAGGGCAGCTATTTTATTACAGTGTGTATTATGGCAGCATGGAAAGGCTCCAACCAAGTTCAAGGCACCATTGTGCCCGGTGCTGTACATACATGTGTCCCCCCCCCCCTTGCGATTCAACCACTGTAGAATGTCAGCTAGACTGAGCTGTTGTCTTAATCTCATTGTACCTCGGTCATCTGGGGAAGGTTTCCTTTTCTGCAATAGCACATAGGTGTTTCTTGAAGCTCCTTTAGCATATTCCCATTCATTGGTTTACAGCTATCAGAATATTGAATGACACTTTCATGGCCAGTGCTCGCAAATATGGATGTCTAGGAGTCATGGATGAAAGATTCAGTGAAGGGCAGAGTGTGCCTACTTGCTGGCAGTCAATGTGGAACTGGAAGGCTAATGATTTTGTTTTAATAACTAAATTTCTCCAAGACCTTTTGCTAAAGTCAGGTCATCCTGCAGGCATCCTCAGGCCCCAGATCTGCAGTGCAGCAAGGCTACTTTCTGAAGCCCATTTAAGCTGTTTCACTCTAGGCTCATTTCAGGTGCAAGGCTTGAGAGATTTCCTGACACATCCAATATTCTCAAAGAAGCTGTTAAGAGTTTCACAACGTCCCTTCTTCTCCCCAAGGCTGGGCCATCCAAATGGTTTCCAGAAACTTAGGAAATAGCAGTATTTTGCCTCATTGCTTTTGCCCTTCTCTTAGAGATCAAGACTTTGCACTTAGGCTTTTATAAGGATTTTAAAGTTTGAAATTGTTGATTCATTGGGTTTCACAAATCCCTGGGAGGTGGTGGTATCCTCATTGGCCCAGTGAAGAAACTGTCACACACAAGCAAGGAGTCCTGTGGCACTTTTAAAGACTAACACATTTTGTTTGTTGCATGAGCTTTAGTGTCACACAGATTAGGTCATTTGTCAAGTGTCTCACATCAAGTCAAAAAAAGCAAATGGCAGAATTTAAAGAACCCAGGCATTCTGGCTCTCAGCTCTGTGTGCTAACCACCAGCTGAAGTTTCCTCCATTACAAAATATGCCTGTTTGGCCAGCTCTGGTTCTGAGGGAGAGTTGCCAATTTTCTTCCCCCATCAAATTCAAATTTAAGCAAAAATTTTGACCCATTCCCATAGTAATCTCTCCCCTTGCCAGTACAGCAGCTGATTATTGACGTGGCCCAGAATGGGCCCATTGTCCCTGAGTGAATAAGTGACTCCCTTCTAAAATCCTCTGGTGGGAATTAACTTTGTTGACAATGGACATCCTGAAGGTTTCCTTCCAGCGGTTACAAGCCATGCAACAGGCAGATCTTTTGAATGAGAAAGAGCAAGCTGTCCAGGCAGAATTTCCAGTCATGTTGGCCAGGTTCCAGTAGGTTTGGTTCAATCTACTTTGACAATATCCCTCCTGCATTGGTGGAAGAATGGAACAGGCAACTTTGTAGCTCTCTGCTATCTCTAGTGGGCAGTGGTGTGGCCTAATAGGCTATGTACAGAAGTCAGAATTAGGATCTCTTGAGTTCCATCCTACTTTGCCACAGACTACTACTGTGATCTCTGGCAAATCACTTATGCACCATGCCTTAATTTCCCCATCTGTGAAATGAGGCTAATGATATTTATCCTACTGCCCAGATGTCTGGAGAAGCTAAGTTAGCTAAGAAAAACACTGGTTTGTACTTGTTTTTGCATCTTCTGTATGAACATCATAATGTCCACCTGGTTTGGACCTAACAATGCAGTCGAAGTGGGAGCTGGGAACTCTGCTTCTATTGAAGACTAATGGGAAACGGGTATTTAGTTCCTTTGGCCCATTGAACGTGTCAGCCCAGGTATGCATGCCTAAAATAACCCATCCCTACCACCAGGCAAAGCTGACAGCAACTTTCAATGAACTTGTGAGAATGCCAAGGTGCTTTGCCACCTTCCTGGCAAAATTAACTTGTCTTGCCTAGGGCACCGCGGTGCTGGGTAACTGACAGCCCTGCTAAGCGGACAGATGAAACGTCATCCAGCCTTTTTCTTTTTTTCTGGTGATTGGTCTCATTGTCAGCTCATTTCTGACTCCTTTTTTTGGTGTGCACAAAATTAGGACAGGTGTTCTTGTCAGCAGAAAGACTCTGTAAAGTTTTGCATTTTCCCACTTTGAAGCAAATGGAACTAGATTTGCTCTGAGTCGCTTGATGTGATTTGGGAGGAGGCATGAAGAGTCCAGAAAGCTAGCCCTGTAAATAGTGTAGTGGCTAGCTCCTCTGCTTAATATGGGTTCAAGCCCCAGGGGGGTTGGACTTGATGATTTCATGAGGTCCCTTCCAACCCTGTGATTCGATTCTATTTCCAGATATTATGTCTACACCTGATTTTTTTCTTTTTCTTTTCCTTGGTTTGAGTCATAAAAGCATTCTCACCCGCAAAGAGATTCTACAAGGGACAGGCCTTGCTCAGAGATGCGCCCACATCTTCCTAATGTCGTTCTGCCTTCTAGATGTCTTCCTAGCACCAAATAAATCAATTCCAGTCAGCCCATTATTTGGATAGCTCGCATTATATGTCGCTTCCATAGTTTCCTCCATCACTCTCGCTTTGGGTGATGTACGAGTCTGAAGAGTAATATAGCTGGCTCTGGAGAAACGTTTGGCATTGAAACTGCTCCTTTTTCTTTTCATCTCTCTCTCTCTCGCCTGCTTGGTTCTATGGCCAGCTCCCCTGGGAGATTACTTACTGTCTGCCAGGACCAGCGTTTCCTCCCCCTCCTCCATCCCTTTTGCACTGATGGCTAGTCTTTACCCAAGAATGCTCTTAGGATTAGCCTTTGATAAATTAACCAATTATGGTCAAGATTGTTTCCGTTGTGTTAACTTTTATGCACTGTTGCAAATGGAGAGAAATTGCTACCTTTGGCCTCTCGGTGAGAGGGGATGATCTTAACTGGTATTAGAGCATCTACTTAATTAAAAGTTGTCTTAGTCAGGTTGTGTAAAGGGACTCTGGCAAGGGGATTTCAATGGTGTAGAAGGGGATTGGGTAATCACTAATCGGATATGGGCCCCTTCACTCCTAGGTGACTAGTTTAAGTGTAGCTTCTGGTGGTAATGGTCAGAAACTGTCAGCATCTTGTATGATTAGCGGCATGTGTGAAATATGCGGGTGGGCCTCAGCATGATTTCTGGTCCATCTGACTTCTCAGTCACTGGACAAAGTATTCACAATGAAATGAGGGGAAGGATGCTACTATAGTCAAGGCACTGGGTGGGACTGTGGACTCAGGAGTTCCTGCTTTAATTCCTGTTTCTAATCCATTTGCGTTTCTCAGACCAGTCACTTCATTTCTCTGTACCTCAGTTTCCCAACGCTTTGTATTGTCTTTCTCCAATGCTACGTATTGTCCGTTTGGAATGTAAGCTCTTTGGGGCAGGGACAGTTTCATGCTGTTTGTGTGTACAGCACAGAGCACAATGGGGCTCTAATCTCCTTTCAGACCTCTAAGCAAGACCACGATATAAATAAAATCCTGCAATGGGAGGAGTTTCTATTTCAGCTTCAAATTGCTTCCATTTTTGTTCAAACATTTTTGCCTCCTGCATTCTCCAGCTGACTTATGGAGGGTGGTTGAGCATAGGATGAGGGGCTGTTTCCGTACAATGATGAATAAGTATATTTTAAAATAAAAATATAGCACCTATTTTTGCCCCCTTCTGCTGAAGTGAAACTGGGCCAGTTAATCTAAAACCCCCAAACATCAGGAATTTGTTTAAATTGAAAGTTGTGTCCAAGCCACTTCTGGTTTGATTTTAACAATCCTTTATACAGCTATGGCACCTTCCACTCAAGGGCCACAAATCATTTTACAGCCATTAATGGATTAATTTAACTTCACATCAGCCTTATTTACTGAAGGGAAAACTGAGGCATGGAGAAATTAAGTGACTTACTTAAGACTGCACTGAGTCCCCAGCAGAGCTGGGAATTGAACCAAGATTGCCTTACTCCCAGTCCTGAGCCTTATCTGAGGCTTCTTCCAATGCTAACAAGCTTCTACAACACTGGCAGATATATATATGGAGGGGGAATTGATGGAAAGACATTTGCCTCCATCTCATTGGAGTAAATGGAAATGTAAGGTTCTCCAGTGTCGATCAACGTAAGGTTATGAGTTAGGAGCAAAGGGAAACAGGAACCTGTTCATTTAGTACTGGTGTATCCATCACCTGCTTAGTTTGTTCTTAAAGGGCCTGATTCTGCATCCCCAGAAACCTATGTCAGTTTCATCCACTGAGTTTGGTGGAAGCAGGACTGGACCTGATGCATCTTACATGTACCCTAATATCCCTGTTATCTATATACAGGAGGCTTTCTCCTTAGTGATTAATCATGTCAATAGGAAGTTGAAATAATAAGCTGCAGTGTGGTAGTTATCTGAAGATTGTATACACCATTGTAAAGAGAACGGAATGTCTAATAAGTCTCAGACTGCATGGAGGTGCCTGTTTGTGGTGAGAGAAGATTGATTGCTGTAGCTTTTCTTCAATTACCCGTTTTCACATCACGTGTTGAGTCCTTTGCATCCTTCCCTGCTCCCCTGACTGGCTGCCTCCCAGCAGCCTCCATGAATGCAGATGTCAGTATCAAACGGGTTTTCTACACAGTAGTTTATAGCAACATTGTTTTTACAGAAGGTTTCAGGCCATTGAGAGTAGAAACCCTGCAAAGCAAAAAATGGTCCGAATCTTCAGGGATCCTCTGGATATTTAAACTGACTGCAAATTGTTTCTGCCTGTACTGTGTTTTTATGGCACTGTGAAGGAGTGTCCTTCTCTCTCATAAAAGAGTGTGGAGGGAATATTGGCATTTATAATGGAAATGTGCCAAAGTCAGACCCAGACTGGGATTTCAGGTCCGCCTCCTAAAGTTCCCAGTTGTTGAGTCTGGGGATTTTTCTTCAGGTCTCATACAGAAATGGAATTGGATTTGGAGCCAGATTCTGAATCTTTGCAATGTTCAAGGCTGTTTGTGTAACCAACTATGGCTCAGTGTATATAGCAGGAATCCAGTCCTCTGTCTTCAGCATTTGTACGCTCCTGCCATGGGCACTGATGGAGCAACTCCTGGCCTCACAGCTTTTGATTTTGATGTTGTGCATGGGGGGTTAATTGGGCCCATCATGTTGAAGCTGCAGATTGTCCTGCTTTCAACGACAAAGTCCACCAGTGCATTCATTTATCATGATGCATTTCCAAGGACTCAGAAGACCTGCAAGGATTCCAAGGATTTTGTTTGGTCCGGATGTCCTGCTTTAGGTAGCAGGTTTGCTTAGAACAAAACAAGCGAGGAACCCTGTGGCACTTTTAAAGACTAAAACATTTATTTATCACACAAGCTTTCGTGGGAGAAAAATCCCACTTAGTCAGACTCAAAGGCTGCTGCAGTGGTTTCTCAAAATGCACACCCCCACCCAGCAACGTCTGTCTTGTTTTGAGTCAGCTGAAGGTTTGTGGCTGTCACAAGGGCTTTGTGTGAATGTTTGCCAGCTTTGATTTCATGTTCACGTCCAAAGTGATCTGGGTTTTGTGACAGGTTGGCAGAGATCCATCCAAATACAACACCAAGCAGTTCTCTCTCTCCCTCTGGTCGATCTAGACATTCATCAGGTGCCTATCAAGGGGACAGCTGAGCATCTTACATCAAGGCATGGAAACCTGTACGAGTGTGTCTAATTCTCCTTTTCTTTCCATTGCAGCTGGTCCTGGCTGAAAGCTCTCACTCTGACACAGGCTCCCAGTGCACTGAAGGCCATACAGACCTCCCTCCTCCCATTGAGAGAACAGGAGGCATCGGAGACTCACGGCCTCCCTCGTTTCAGTAAGGCCAAATTATTCTTTTTACTAAGGGTATGAAAAAGTCTTGCTGGCTTCCCCATGTCCCTTGTGTTACCTGCTTCTCAGCTCTGTACCCCACCTGTTTATTTCTACAATGCTGTGCTCATTAGGTCTGGGGAATAAAAGGGGGAATGGGGAGAAAATTGTGTTTGTTCAAGTCACATTAACAGCTGATTGCTTGTCATTTTGAAACCCCCCTTGGGGGGGAGGAAGAGAAGGAATAAAAATGTTTTTTGTGGCACATGGATGACAACCATTTATTATTCTGTTCCATATAATTATGTGGCACACACGGGCAGCCAAACGTTATTATAAAGAGCAGCAATTTACATAAGGAATAATGCTCTTCCCCAACCCCCACATGCTATCACCCGACTGCATGTAATGCAATGTTTCTTAGTTTAAGTGCCAAACTGCCTTTTAAAGAGAACAAGAAATCCTGGGGAAGACTAACCTTGTATACATTTCTTTCAAGACTTCTGCTGCCCTCTTGTGGTCAAGCATTACTTTGCTTGCAGGTGAGTGGCTTGTACAATTGCAATCATGTGACCTACAAGCATAACTGCCTCTTTGTCTTCCTGACTTATATACATCTCATTATTTTATGATTTAACTGTACCTTTAAACACTCAAATGCCAAGGAATGGAGTTACATGTGCAGCACTCCCTATTTTTACCCGTTGTGTTTTAAAGATGCTGTTTTATTAACCTGCTGCCATCTGTCAAACTCCCAGGCCTTTGTCAACATGGTGTCATTCTGCCCTGGGAAGTGAGGGGGGATAGGCCCATTTCATAACTGAGCAAACTGAGACACAACAAGGTAAAGAGGCTTGCTCATGATCACATAGTGAGTCAGGCAGAGAAGCTGGGAGGTCTTGGCTCCCTGGCTTGTGCTCTGACTACTAGACAACAATTTATATATGCTAAATGATGGGGTCTCAATTAATCATTATAACTCAAGAAAGAGCTCTTGGAGACCTTGAATGTTTTCTGGACCCCTTCTAGTTTTTGAATGTTCTTCTTGAATATTTGACACAAGAACTAGACGCAGCATTCTAGTAATGGTCTCACTGATGCCATGGCATATGCTATCTGCCTCGCCCCGCCTGATAGCCCTCTACCTATTCAGCTGTGGATTGCGTTTCCCCAGTTAGCTACAGCATTGCGTCATGAACAGCTAGTTATCTGCTGTGACCCCCAAGTCTCTTCTGTTGTTGGTGTATTGCAGGATACCTCCTCCCCCTCTTCCAGTCTTAGAAGTGTGACCTCATCCTTTGTTCCTTGACAGAGGTGTTTATTATAGTATAACCACCACTGAATCTCTGTCTGCAGCTTTTCTTTTCCCTTATTTTTCTGATGGTGGTTGTATTTATTAATAGTTGTACAGGATACTCTAGGGGCACCGATCAGAGACAAGTACCCCAAGGTGTTAGGTGCTGCACAGACATAGAACAAAGACAGTTGCTGCAATGAGGAGCTTACGATTCAGGTGGAAGACAACAGATGAGATGGACAGAAGTCAGCTAGTGGGTATCTGAACAATGGGATAATGTTGGTGGGACAAGTAACGCACCAACTGCTTAACTTATCGAGGTTTATTTTGGTTTTGGTGTTTTGTTTTTTTGTCCCATCCTATCCCCCTAAGGTTGGTTTTGGCTGAATTTAGAAAGGTTTATTCTGAAGCTTCACATTGCATCTGGATGGGATTGTCTGGCATCGTGAACACCTGAATGGGGGCAGAAATACACTGCTTTTGTGTGCTGTTAATTCAGCTGGAGAGAGGATGGTCCAGTGGTTAGGGCTCCACGAGACCTGAATTTAATTTCCCACCCTGCTACAGACTTCTTGGCTAGCCTTGGCCAAGTCTGCATTTGACCACATGTCTGTCACATTATAATTAACGTCCAATTCCTGGACTAGTTTTCTGAGTGAGAGGGACTAGTCTCTCTGCCTCAGTTCCTCGTCAGTAAAACAGTAATAATACCCCTGTGAAGAGTAACATGTTAAAGATAGTGAGGCACTCAGGCATCGTGGGAGAGGAGGCTCTATAAATCTGACAGGAAATTATCTCCTCAGAGCTGCCTTCTCAAGGAGCTTTGCCCGGAACCTGACACTACAAGCTGGGATCTCTTACTTAGGTGGGATTAATTGGTGTCACTCCAGTAACGTCAATGGAGTGATGCTGTTTTACACCAGCTGAGGGCTTGGCCCGCTGTTCCTCCTCTTACACACCACAGCTTGCTCCTTTTCACACCTCCTCATGGGTGTACTGCTGGAGCCAGTGTTGGCAAATAAACCTGGCAGCCTGTGTGTGTGACAGACTACCAGCCAGCTGTTTGGTGATGCCTGGGAACAGCCTCTTCTCACCAGATGGTGCTGCTGAGGTTGACGGATGAAGGCCTGGATAACCTGCCAAGACCCATCTTTGTTTGGGAACAAAGGAACAGGACACGTTCCATTGAGAATCGTTCTTTTTTCTTCCACCCCCACCTCATGACAACTGGAACCACAAGAGAAGAGCATCCTTCCTTAGGGCATCGCTGCAGGACACAGTTAAGTCCCATTGGTTGATTGAGACTTCAGCAAGTGCCTAAGTACTGTCCTGAATCAGGGCCTCTGCTGCTCAGATTTGTGTGGCAGATACTTACATACAGCTCTTTCATTATGGAATCCGTAGTTTTCTGTTGCACAGGAAGGGTGCAGGCATGTCAGCAGTGTATCAACAGAGGTCACAAGTGAAGAGAGTCTATTGGTCTCAGGCAAGTTTCTGTCTGAGCACCTGGTTGTCACATTAGGTCCATTTCCCAGGCTCGCTTCCCATCAGAATTGTTGCTCAGGTCTGAGGCATGGGGACACAGTTGTGGGGGTGCAGGCCAGTAGCAGCAGAAGAAACTTCTGGGCAGAGTTAGAACACCTTGTGGACGTAAGCTCCTGTAGAGCTTGCCCTGTCTGTTACTGTGGTCCCCTCTGAATTTCTGTCCTGAGGAAAGTCCATCGAATTCCTGCAGTTTCGTGCTCTCAGTCATCCCCATGTTAGTGTGAGCGAGTCAGATCTGACACAGCCTTTGATGATTGTTCTGGGTTTTTCAGTATGGAAATGGGACAGCTCTGGCAGCAGCCTTTTCCCCTGAAAGAATAATTTTCACAGCTCCTGCGGAAGCAAATTCACATCAGTGCCGAGAAGCATGCTTGAGTCTCTTGTTATGTGCTCTCTGTTTGAAGTGCCTAGCTCACTCCAACAGTATGCAAAACAAGACACACACGTGGCAGTGTGAAATGGTGGCAGGGCATCTTCAGGGCTGTTTCAGCCATAATGAGAAGCTGAGGGATTCCTGCAGCAGTAATATGCTGCTGAAACGATTTCTGGCTGTCAGGAGTCTGCACTTCTAAGTCATGCACTGTTTTTACAGAGCTTGGGGTTTTGGTTGACTTGGTCAGGGTTTTTTCTTTGTCCCAGGCTGTGGCATAACTGCCAAGATTTGAGCGGCACCTCTGTCAATTAGTACTAGAGTTTCACATTACCTGTCCTTCATCCACTGGTCTGAAAGTGCTGTGCACAGCTGGGTAAATATTATGTCCCATTCACAGAGCAAGAAACAAAGGCACAGAACTATTTAGTCACTTCCCTGGAGTTACTAGCAGGTTTGGAAGAGACCCAAGAAATCCAGTGCGCCTTATCCACTGAACCACACAGCTCCCTGCACTGTGGTAGTTAGGTGCAAATTCAGGTGGTGCAGTTTTCTTTTCCTCTAAGGATCCAACTACCAGGATGCTTCTCTGAGCCTTTTTGATGCATGTAGACTGACACATCCACATTGAGTTCCCTGTGATAGCAGGGAGAAAACACTGGCCCAGGCTAGTGGATTTCAGTCCTCCTTCCCTCTTGTACGTGGGAAGAATGGTCTTGTGATCTGAACACAGGCAGCGAGTCCAGATCCCTGGGTTCTGTTCCTAACTGTCACAGACAAATACTTTGCCTCAGTTTCTCCATCGATAAAAATGGGGATACTTGCTCCCCCCCCCTTAGATCATGGAGGTTAACTAGAGTTTACAAAATGTGAAGAAAAGGAAGGAAAATCAGTGTTAAATAAGTGCCAATATAATTGACTTTTGGCCTTCTTTTACATCTTCTACACGCGAATGCTGTTCAGTCCATTGATAGTCTCTGGTAGTTGTACAGCAGTTCTTCCTTTTGAATTCATGTAATCAATACAGCACATCCATAATGTCATCAACTGTATCCATTTCATTGCTTTCTCTGTGTGCAATTTATCCTCTCTTGACCTGCTGTTAGACTAACGAGAACCTCTCAGTCCTTGATACGAGCAAAGGGGTGTCAGTGTTGGAGTGTATGTTACTGAGGTACAACTAGTGTGATTTTTGTGTTACTTTTTTTGTCCCTAGGGGACACATTTAATGTTACTGGACTGTTGTTCAGTGCATACAAAATTGGTGGCAATGACAGTATTCAAACAAGAACCTGGGATGTATTTCTGTCTCTCTTTTGAGTTCTTGGGCGACTCACTTTGGCCCATGTTTTAAATAATGGCCTTCGGGCACCTCTATTCCTATATGCTCAGCTTTAGACATACTACAGCAGGGCCTAATTTTCATCCCCATCTCTCACTGAGGTCAATGAGAGCTGGAAGCACTTAGCACTCTGGTATTCAGATCCTACCATAGGGTGCCAAAAATTGAACCCCCAAATTAGCCATTACTTTGTGTCTTATTTTATTTTGTTGACAAAGCTAGGATGTTTAGTTTGAGATTGTTTGGTAAAAAGTGTCCAAAAATACTAATACAGAAGTCTGAAGGAAGTGAGGGGAGACCTGCTAAGTTGAGACTTCAACCAAGACTCTTGTGATCTGGGTTCAATTCCCAGCTGTGGCATAGACTCACTGGGTGACCTGGGCAAGTCTCTGGGGGTATGTTTATACTTTGAGCTAGGGATAGATTCAAGTTTGAGAAGACAAATTAAGCTAATACAGATATGTCTCCTCAGGCTGGAATTTCCTACCAGGTTAAAGTGTAGATGTGCCTTTACTATTTAAGCCTCAGTTTCCCATCTATCAGATGGGAATGACAGCACTTCTTCACCTCCTGGGCTGTTGTGAGACTACATCTGTTAATGACGGTGGGGAACTTGAACACCATTGCAGTGATGGCCATCTAAGCACCTAGTCAGAGAGAGAGGCACAACCCTCTTCTGCACAGTGTGTCCACAAACTGGGGCTGCTTCTTTGATGGGTGTGTGTCTGAAATGACTGCGAGTGGCACCCCATTATCAGGGAAGCCATTCCAGGTCCTAGACATACAGCAGTAGGTTCTATGTCAGATCACGTTCTGTCGGAGTTTGCTGGAGCCATGGATCAATTCTCACAAATCAGTCCATTAAAATGAGCTATGGACTCTTCAAGTGCATTGGGAGTCCTTTCTTATTGCGTCCTGTGTGGGTGCTTTGGTGTCATTTATGAAATGTAAGAATGACAGACAGCCATAAAACACATTGAGCCTGAAGGCAGAAATATACAGTCAAGCTGATGCTGTTTGGGTGGGGGAAAAAACTCACCCTTTCTGCTCTGGCCAGCTCCACTTTGGCATTTCCCAGCAGTGGTCTTGAAACAGACAGTTCCTCATAAATGGGGTTATGCACACAGTGCTCTGTGTTATAGCCCCAGTTATTGGCAAGCACTGCAGTTTGGCTTATGAGTGCTGGGTAACTTTGCTTAGATCAAGGGAGGCTAGGAACAGGGAGCCAGTATTGCTCTCATCTTGTCTAGATTCACAAAATGTGGTCATAAGCCTTAGAGCATAAATTGTTTCCTGACTTACATCTTAGTGTTTTCCACTGAAATATCTGACCACTGCCCTAGAAGAGGGGAAAATAGAGGGCTTTCCAGCTGACCAGAGACAGGGTTAGGCCATGCTCACAGCAAGGTGCTGTGTGAAAGTGGCCTGGTCTCCAATTGTTGTGTGAATGTGCGACCAATCTCAATGTCCTTCCCACAGCATGTCGTGGATCTGCCAAGGTTCAAGGAGAACCAAACCCTTTCTTATCCCAGCCTGAAGGCTGTCGGACCACACAAGCAGCAGTCAAGAGGTTCAGGATCTTCGCTTAGTGTGATGTCTGCTGTGTATTCCCAAGGCAGGAAGGCCAGTCTGTCTCCTCACCCTCTGGGTGAGCACTAAGGGGAACCTCGCAGTGTTTGCAGTGCTCTTCTTTGTGTTGTATCTGCCCTCTGTATTCATCCTCTGGGGTTGCAGATGCCCTTAGTGCTCTTAATGAGTGCTGTGTGCATTTGCAGATTTGTTTTTATTGTGGTGGTGCGTGACCCCAGATTGTCTCCCCTTCTTGTCTCTTACAGCCCAAATGCTGCCAGCAGCCGAGATGGACTGGATAATGAAACAGGAACAGAGTCAGTTGTCAGCCACAGGCGAGACAGACACCGGCGAAGGAACAGGGAAGGCCATGAAGACGGTAAGCTCTACATCCCTGTTATCCATCACTCTTTTCTTTCTGAGGCCTGGGTGCAGCTGGAGTTGCAGTTGTGAAACCCCTCTCCACAGAGAGGTAGCTGTGGGCTCTGTGCCTTTTAAAAAGATGGTGCCTTTTGATTAAAAGGCCAGGAAGTGTGTTAGCAGGGACAGCCCCACAGAGTTCCAGTGGAGTGATGTGAAAGAGGGAGCAGAATCCTATTGAAGAATGTGCAGAAAGGGCTACAATATTTCTGTTTACTATTTAAGTTACAGTTGGGACAAAGAACATTTTAGAGCTTGTCAAAATTGTCCATATTTCTATTTCTGATGAAAATATGTCAGTTTTTCCTTTCTTTTCTCATAGTTTTGACCCCTGTGTTTGAACCAGTTCTAGCACTTTTTTATACATATTCAGAAAAAGCTGTTGTCACTAACTGCTCTAGGGCTGTCATTGGCACGTGGTCTGCCATTGGTGGTTAGCTGCGATCATGGGTGTACGCACCATAGTCCATGGTGTCATGCCAGAGTTGCAAGAATTGTCTTGGGACACCGCCTTCATTGCTGTCTTAGATTTCCCCAGAACTCATTACTTGTGTAAAATACCTGAGAGGTGTCACTGGTCATATATCATCAAAGCTGGATATTATGCCTTCTGATGCTGCTTCTGGGCTCAGCCCAAGAAATGTAAAGTAGTGTGTGTACAGCCCTGCCTCCTGTGTGAAGGAGTCACTCCCAGTGTATGATGAGTGCCATAAGTGACAGCTGTAAAATCCCAGATGACCACATATTTTACACTGAGAGCCTGATCCAAAGCTCATTAAAGTCAATGGGGTTTTTTCCATTGACCTCACTTGGGTTCGGATAAAGCCCTAGATCTGTATTAAGGGAGCTATCAGTTTATATTGCTGTGTGTGCATATCTAATGTACTCCCACAGATTATTCAAGTGGCTAGCACCTCCGCTTAAGATGCAGAAGGTCCTGGGTTTAATTCCCAGGGGGTTGGACTGGATGATCTCATGAGGTCCCTTCCAGCCCGATTGATTGGTTGATTCTTTTTAAATATTTGCACGTCCAGCGTAAGTGTATAAATCAGGGGTCTCAAATATGTGGTCCGCAGGCCACATGCAGCCCCTAAAGCAATTCCCTGCGGCCTGCACTGACACGATCATTACTGATATATGCAATATCATTGTATGAAAAGGTTTCAGTGGTGCGGCCCTCAGGCTAATGTACTAGTTCTCATGCAGCCCTGTAATAGTCCTCATGTGGCCCTCGTGGTGATTTGAGTTTAAGACCCCTGGCATAAATCATAAAATTCCTTCCTCTGGTCTCTACATATCTCTGTGAGCTTATTTTTTCATTCTTTTCCAGATAAGCAATGTCTGACATAATTAAGGGTTAAGTGTTATAGCTCATCAAGGGTAAAATTGTCCCAATTCTGGAATATTTTTCACCAACATCTCTTAAGTCTGTCTAGCTTTCTTTGATAAGTGGGACTGTAAATTAATCTGAGAGTGCCTCCAAACACAAGACCAAAAGGGCATAAATACTGTGTCAGCAGCAGGTGTCTTTATGTTTATTTAACCACCCAACTTGTCAGTGGCTCAGAGAATGAATGAAAGTCCCTCAAATGGAGGTGGAGCAGAGAGCTGTCTTCACATGGTACTGACTGCAGATTCCTTTGGAAAACCAGTGGAAAGGGGAGAATGTTCTAACAATGTTCGGTCAAAAGGTTATTACATGAAGAATGTTAAAAGGTGACTTGTGTTTAAAGCTGTTTTATTGTCTCCCTCCCTCTCAGTCTCTTTGGAAATGACTGCATTAAATATGCCCATTTGAATTTGATAAGAATGAAGCATTGAGGCAGACCTCTTGGCTTCCTTTTCCCCTGCTTGCCTGCTGTGCTTCTCTTTATGGTGCTCCTCTCCAAAGAAACAGAAGATATATATGTGGAGTTTGTTGCTTGCCTTCAGCTCTCTACTCTTAAGCTGGTGGACTTCTCATTTGAGATCTGAATGAAGCTGTGTGCCACATGCCCCTGATCTGATGCAGAGCGACTGTTCTGGTGATTTAGCCAGAGCTGTGTGAAACTCAGCAGAATCTCTCTGCCTTATTTGGCCAGCTTCAGGCTCTGTGGATGGAGCTTCCCATGTGTTGCTTTGAGATTAGGCTTTGCATCTGAAATCCCAAAGGGAAAGTTGGCCAAAATCACTTAATATCACCTGATTCTCTACTAGATCAGCTGATTTCTCCCCATTTAGAAGAAAAGCCCCTTCCCCTATAGGCTAGGTCAAAATGTCATTGCCTTCCTCTGTGCCTCTCTCCATCCCTTCCTATGCGAATGCCTGGTAGTGTCTATCCCTCCAATTAATTGGTTCCAGCACAGATACCTGCTAGGCTGGGAGGGTTTGAATGCAGCCAGGGCCTTCCCATTAGGATTCAATCCTGCAAAACTCTGTGTTGGCTTCAGGGCTTGGTTGGCATCTGGAAGGATCAGTCCCCAAGGGCTATTTACCAAAGACATAAAAAACTCTACGGGGCCCATTCCTGTCTGTTTTAAATATATGTTGCCCTTTCCATTCATCCATGCCCCTCTCTCTCTCAGGAGCCCAGCAAAGGGGGGGAACATGTGATTTAGGCCTTGACTCCCATGAGCAGATCTTTGTTGTTACAGCTGAGAATTCAGCTTGGGAGAGGGAATAGAGAGATTGTATGTTTGCTCTGCTCTGCTCACGGGATATTTCTCCTTCCTATGATCTGTGGTGAGTTGTTTCCCCATAGACACTCCTGGGCAGCATGTTCTCAGGTCAAGGTGTGGTTGGCGGGGCTCCCAACTGATGTCTGGGGGGCACATGCGCCAGACTTATCAATGTGTGTTTGAATGGCTGAGTCAGAAAGTAGTTGAGAAGAGCTTTGTGGAGATGTAGGTTTGTGAGACCTTGGATAAATGGTTAGGCTTGCCTATTTCAGTCTACATAGGATTTGTAACCTTGAGGGTCAGGTTCAAACAAGTCCCTCTCAGAACTCAGAGTAAATTTGCTTCAAAGGCTGCACTCTTCTCTGGTTTGCAAATAAAATCACTAAATTTCACAAATTCTGCACAGAAAATTGTAGCTTATCAAGAGCACAGCAGCTGGTTTCCCTGAGGTTCCTAGAGCTTCAACTTCTCTGCAAACCTAGCCACAAAGCAGGAGCTAATGCTGGTATGATGGATCCCCACCCTAGCGACAGGGCATGTTGCAAAGGAAGGTTCTGGGTCTCAGTGGATGTAAAGCAGCTTAGTTCCACTGAAGTTACACAACCATAGGCCAGCTGGAGATGTGACCCCGTGCACCACCATGGCAGCATTGTGAAAAATGTGTTGCTCCTACAAACTATGTTGCTCAGAGAGACTTTGCGTGCTTTTTCATCTATGCAAAGAGGGTGCAGATGAAGCATGTGTAGTGTGAGATCATGGATCATCACAGGGTGTTTCATGATCTCCAGAGCTGGCACATACAGGGCACACAGCAGCTTTAGAACAGAAGGCGAAGAAGAATCCTGTATCCAGCTGAAGACACACGGAAGCCAGAATGTAAATACCTACTGAGAATCTAGCTTGGAAGATTCTCTCGCTTTCTTTGTTCCCTCTTCACAAAGGCCCCAGTGAATAAAATCACCTCAGAATTCCAGTGCACAAGGCTCCATCGTCTTCTTCAAATCTCTCCAGGAGCCTGCTGCCTCCATGAAGCCCATGTCGTGAAAGACATCTTCACCCAATGCACATATAAGGAAAGTCTGTCAGCATCTCTGCTGGGTCTTTGGGTGTATGTCTGCACTGCATCTGGGAGTGAGCCTGCCAGCTCAGGGTCCAAACACATGCTAGTAGAATTTGCCCTACATGGATGTCACATGACTTTGCAGCTTAAGCTTGGGCTCTCAAGCATGAAGGAGTTGGGCTGGGGGTTTGGGAGCCCTGCTAGGATAAATCAGTGGAGATAGGCTGGGAGGCTTGCTCCCAGATACAGTGTAGACATACACCAATGACTGGTACTGATTTCCTTGTAGATTGTAAGCTCCTTGGAAAAGAGGGGTTCTTGTTTGTACAGTTCTGAGAACACCATCTGCATTGAGCAAGGGGTGATAATGCTGTAGTGAAAAGCCATGTGACCTTAATAGCCACTGTTAGACTGAAAAAACTGGTTGCAGTAACTATCTGAAAGATTATGCTGCCAGCACCACAGCACCCCCAAGACCTATGCTGGGGTCAGGACTCAGTGCTGACTCAGAGGGAAGTGCGTTATCTACTGAATTCTCTCTGGAGGTCTGTGCAGTGTGCCCAGCCATTTGGTGGTGTCATGAAGAGCCAGTAGTCTCCTGTCAAAATAAGTCAGTGAGTACTCACTAAGGATAGTCTGAAGTTGACTGCAGCTGTGTCATGGATCATTAAAAACCCCATTTAAAGAGCTTGGCTGCCCAGTTGGCCTGTCCTGTTCGAAATTGGTGTAGAGGGGACCACAGGTGCCTTGGTATATCAAAACCTGGAGGACAGGTGGTCGGTCAGTGATGAGAGAGCGATTAATGATTGTCATGCTGCCTTTGTACTCGGACCTTTTCAACCACCTGCCAGCTCGCCTGTCTTCTGACACCTTTTATGGTCATTTATGCTGCCACAGGACATGACAGTGGAATCTGCTTGGTGCAACAAGTGGTCAGGGACAGACTGAATTGCAAATATCACTTGCTATAGCACTCCAGCTCTTCCAGAATTGACCTATCTGAGTTCTGACCTGTTTCAGCTCTACTTGGTTTGCCAGATGTGACAGGATCTCACCGTGAAGTTGAACGCCTCTTGCTTCAGCTGAAGACAGTATTCTTGATTTCTTTTTTACAGCCCTTCCATGCAACATGATTGTAGGGGTGAGTCTCAGAGGAGGGGAGTGATTAAAGATTGTGTTCACTGTCCTGTACAGTGCCTTGGGATCATCCGGGATGGAAGGTCTATGGTCTTATCACTTTTTTGGAGGTTTCCCATTAGTTTGGAGGCAGGTTTTAATACAGCAGAACAAGAAACTAGGTTTTGCACCATGCAGAGCATCCCATCTGTCTACAGAGATGAGAGTCACATGGCAGCACCTGTTCCATATTGTTCTGTGTATGTACTTGCTCTGCATGTGAGTAGCTTTACATTTTTTCTGGCTGTCACATAGCCATGGTCCTCTGAGATTGTGACCTCATTGAGGCTGCTGTATGGTTCCAGCCTTTAGCTTCTTCCCTGCTCAGCATCATTAATTTGCTGCCACATCAATCACTTGTTTTTGAATTTGAGAAATATATTTTGCAAAGTGAGAGTGTCTTTTGTAATTAGAAGTGCTGACTTCTGCTTCCCACCATTCTCTGGGAGCTCCATGGGTCCTGGCCTGTCTAATGGGAGGTGGGAAGTTGTCAGGTTTCCTTGTTATTGATGAGCCTTTTACCAGTAATTTGTAGCAAGCCTAAACAAAGCTTTTTGGGATGGGTGACTATTTGACATAAAGTCACAGGTGAGAAATTTCCATCTTTTTTGTGATCAAACAGGGTAACCTGGGGTTTGATGGGCACATCTCCTCTTGATAGTAGCTACTTTATTATCAGGCACCCCAGATTTTGGGAGGAGTGCACACACAGGAGGTATTGAATCTGTGGAGAAATGGAAAATTCTGGTGCTGTTTTATTTGCTTTTCCAGTAGAAGAGCAGAGTTTATAATGAATGTTGGTGAAAATTAAGTTGGACACCATTGCTGGAATGGTGCTGTAGGAGCAAAAGAATAGCTGTGCTCCAGATCACATGTGCTCCATTTACTTCTGTTTCCAGCGGTGGCCAGTACCATCTGTTTCAGGGGAAGGTCCCTGAGATTATAGAAAAGACCATTATGGAATAAGCTGCCCATTAGTCAGAGATTGGTTTATGCGCTGATATAGAAGGGTTTACATCTAATCTAATCTAACCTAATCTAATCTCTTTGTTTATTTTATCCAATCTAATATTACTGTGGCTGTTCTGGAAATCTGGCTAGATCTCAGACTGTTCCCTAGTCATGGGGAGATGCCATAGCTTGCATCTGAATATTCCCTACATTGGACGGCATTGGGACCTCTTTTGTAACTCTGGCCTATTGCTGCACTTAATAGGGTTTTTGTCACATGCCATTTTCCTATTATAATCCTTGACTCCTAAATAGGGTTTACTCATCTTCAGGGGGCTTTACCTAATTTAGCTAATTACTCATTAATCCTCCTGGAGCCCTGATGAGGCACATGGATTAGAATGAACAGCATTGTTTTAAGGAAAGCATGGAGGTGAGACATTAGAGGTCCTGATCCTAATCCATCGAAGCTTTTGTAAGTTTTGCCAAAGACATCAGTGGAAACAGGATCAAACCCTGTATGGCTGGCCTAAGATGCTATTTTTTCAATTTCCAAAGGGATAGCCATGTTAGTTTAGTCCAGCAAAAAAAGCAAGGAGTCGTGTGGCACTTAAAAACTAACAGATTTATTTTTCGCATGAGCTTTCTTGGGAGAAAATCCCACTTCGTCAGATGCTTTGAAGATGAGTTCACCCTCTTTGAAGCATCTGACGAAGTGGGATTTTCTCCCACGAAAGCGCACGTGAAAAATAAATCTGTTAGTCTTTAAGTGCCACACAACTCTTTTTTGTGCTAAAATGCTATTTTTTGACATTGACCACATTTCATTGAAACATAGATGTTCCTGGCTGCTTGGTCCTACATTCTGACAACTAGCCCACACACCTTTCCCTGTACATGGAAACCCAAGGCTCTATGGTAAAATTCTTCTGCTTTCCTACCTGTCTGTTCTGCCAGTATTGCCAGAGGGCAAAGGAACTTGTTTCACTTATCCAGCTGTGTAGATGGCTTGCTATTCTACACAGCTTGTATCCTGCTCCCATAGTGTTCTGTGGACATGAGCCAAGCCATGCTTCTGTGAGGCAGTGTGCTTAAAACAAGACCAGGGCCTTATTTCCAACTGAAGGCTACTAGCTAGGCTTGTCAGTTCACTACAGCTTCTTCTGTGGCATTTAAATAAGATTAAAAGGCAGGTGTAATTTGCAGTGATTTGTCTCTTATTAGCAAGATTGATTTTGAAGCCGTGTCAGAAGGCAGTTTGTCGACCAGCAGAGCCATCTTTTCTGTGAGCCTTCTGGCCATCTCTGCCTGCAGGAATGAAAGGGAAGGGGGCCATACAGCTGAGGAATAAACAGTAGGATGCAGGTTCACAGCCAGATTCAGGGACAGTATCTGTGTGTATCAGCCGTCACTGTGAATAATGGCTGAGCCTTTCTGTTGCTGCTGCTGCTGCTGCTGCTGCTGCTGCTATGGAAATAAGGCAGTGTGAGATGTCTTTGATCTGGCCAGGTAGAGACTTGTTTAAAAATAGGACAAAGTTATAGCTCCAGTAATTCACTGGGGGCAGGGAGACTGATCCTCTTCTTTAGGACTCTGCAGGACTTTTTGCTTTGTTCCATGGGTGTTAATTACACTACAAGGCAAAGCCAGGCTTCTTTAAATACCTGTCCAGTGCTGTCTGCTCAGCCAGCTACATCAAAGGTATGTTCCTGCATGAAAGAGTTCTTCCTTCAGTGTGAACTAAATGATTATTGGGTTGATCATGGTTCTGCTTTGAGCAGGGGATTGGACTAGATGACCTCCTGAGGTTCTGTGCAACCCAAATCTTCTGTGATTCTATGAATGGCCTTCCTTTGCTAAAAGGTGAATGGGGTCCGCAAGTGCTACCCAAAGAGGAGAAATTATAGCAACTTGTTACAATTTTTTATTTATTTATTTATTTTTACTTCAAGCAAATGCATGGCAAGTAACAGTGCTAGTGAGACATGGGGGAGTGTCATGGGTACTGGCACATCAGGGTAACATACAGCTGAGTGAGCAAACTGATTTTGCCTTGCACTGGATCACTATGGGATTGTGAGGTCAAGTGTTACAGGGCTTTGGTTCCATTTTGAAGAGACTGTAAACAAGGAGCAGAAAAGAAGTAATAGACAGTCCACTGGAATATTGGGCAAAATGGGAGCAGAGCATAAGTAAAGTGAAAATGGCCAGAGTGTGTGTGACTAATGGAGTAGAGTGGGGAGGGGGAAATTCTAAGTGTATCCCATGGAGAGGATACCCACTCTTCCCAGCCTAGCATTCTGGGGCTGCTTCAGCTTTTAGCACATGCAGAGGCTTCCTTTTAATTAAGCCAGTAATTCCTAACCTTTCCTCTACCAAGACTATTCCCACCTCTACCTTGCCACCTAGCTAGGATCAGGCTGGGACACCTTCCCATTTACTGTTATGGAAACGGCAAGGTGGGGAATACTCCCTGACACCTGTTTGCTACCCTCTCCAGGGATTGTGACCCCATGGGCTAGACAAACTGCTCTGGTTGTAATTTTAAATTTGATGAGCTCTTGGAATTTTCAAGGAAAAGAAAAAATGGTTTTTGGACAAGAACTATTTTTTTGTAAATCCCAGAAAAGTTCTTTACAAAGTTCCTGACACCACAAACCCATTGAGGTTCTCTCCTTCCTCTGCCAGATCTGGCCACCAATGGCGGAGAATGCATGTTAGGAGAGTTCAGGTATGCATGTTAGGCACCCATCCTTAGGTGTTCATGCAAAGCCTGAATTCTGCTGAAGAGCAAATGCACTCGAGGTAGCAGTGCTTCAGAGAGATGGTGACGCAGTTGGCCTTCTGTTTGTAATAGAAGATCTAAAAAGATAGGATTTCTTGCGTTTCTAGGAGGTTGTTCATTGTGAATATTCAGTCAGTCCCCATATTGATTCAAAAAGACAAATGAGGAACTTAAAATTTCTTAGTCATTTGAGGGCCTCTGAAAATTGCATAGTTGGCATGACCTCCCGCAAGTGTGAATGCCCAGAGAAAACTCATGAACAGCTGCAGTTATTACAGGTGCAGCTTACATCAGGGACTTTCTGTAATCTGCAGTTCTCCAGAAATGAAACCTGAACCATCCTAATGATTTCCAAAGACTAGGATTCACTTCCCCAGCACTGAAATGCTGTCACCTCTTACTGTGTATTAACTGCAGCACAAAATGTTAGAAGACTCTGAACCTGCAAGGGGAATTTCAGATAGCATGTAACTATCCCTGCTGGAAGCTGGCTGAGATAAAAAGAACACCAGGCTTTGCTTAATGATAGTTACTGGCTTTCAATCATTGTTTTATGTTCCATGCAATTAAAAGACCTAAGCAATTGCTCCAATAGCAGCATTTCCCCTAGCACTGCTCTGCAGTATGGCAACTCGGTGCTGCTGAGCAAAGAGTTAGGCAGCAGCTGTCACTTTGACTCTTTCCATTGAAATTAATGGAGTTGCTGGGATGGAGCAGAAATACTTGTGGTCATAGTCACACCATGTTTGTGCACATGCAGAAGCAGAAAAGTGAGCAAGATTAAGAAACCCTTTCCAAGTCCATGGTTCTCAAGTGTCTTAAATTTGGTCTCAGTAAAAGTTGGGGAGGAAGCCTAGTGGGTAGGACATTGGCTTACAACTCAGGAGATCTGAATTCAAGTATGAAAGCTGCCATCACCCTGTTTTGTAGCCAAATTGCTTCCCTTGTCTCCACCTCCATTTTCCCATCCATCTGTGGCAGGCCTATCCTCTCATTGTGCCTATATAGCACATAGCGCAGTGGGGCCCCAGGCCTCAAGTGATGCCTTGCACCCTGACTGTAAGATGAATAAGACTTTGTGATTGCTGAGTCTGGGCTGTTGAAGGAGTGTGTGTCGGTGTATTTATGCATGTCTGGTGCGTCTCTCTGCTCCCACACACTTTACAGTTTTGATGATGGAAATCATCCAGGGAAGCAATGTAAATTACAGGCGGCCTTTCTTTTCTCCCTCTCCTTAGGGGTTAGAATCCTGAGTCGTAGTCTCCTGGCTTGTCATTCTGTACAGCAATGGAGTCATTACAGAATAATCTACTCTGTCTTTCCTGAGCTGCGGGCTTTGATAATAGGAAGCTCAGTGTCATTTTGAAATAAAGAAAGGTCTTGTATGGAGCAATCATTCTGGTGTTGTGAGGGGAGGGGAAGGAGCTGATCCAAAGCTTCAGGATTCAGTAGTAGACGGGTGTGAGTTTCTGTGTGGAGGATGCAGAGTGAATCGAAGGACATCATACAGTTAGCATTTACCATTTGTTTTCTCATAGCTCCCCAGACAAGAAACCCATTGGACTAGGTGCTGGATGGGGACATCATAGACGTAATAGACAGATGAGACAAAAAAAAAGGTTTTGGGGCAGGGGGTGGGAGTGGAAGATGAGGAGGGGAGGAGTCTCACCCAAGATCTCAAAGCAGAGCAGGGCATAAAACCAAGGTCTTCTGAGACCCTATCCAATGGCCTGTCTGCTCTAGCCTCTTTAGTTATTGGTCATGTTCATTCTAACTCCTCGGAGGCTAAAAACGCTTCCCTTGCAATTTCATCCCCACTGCATTTTGCACAAACCGGTTCCTCCATGCTGAGTTACTCAGAAAAATTAGTTTAATAGATCTTAGAGGCATTATGGTTGTCTAGCCCAACCTATTGCATAACACAGGATGGAGGATTTCATCTAGCACTTCTTCTTTGAGGGTAGCAACGTGGGTTGAATTAGAGCACATGCTTCATAAAGACATACCATCTCCATTTAAATTTTTTTAGTGAGGATGGATTAGTGCCATCCCTTGGTGATAGTAATTAATAATGCATTGTCATGGTAGGATTGCTCATAAGGGTTGGGCTGTGGACTCTAGTTCAGTATTTTCAGGATTACTTTTAATAATAGAAGTGTTGCTGCTGTTGAATTGCTTGTGCACATTCATGGATGCACTGACCATTCTGTAAGTGGGTGGTGGGCTTTCATCTGAGGCCTTGGGACATATTTGTTAATGTGATATGGTTTTATGGCTCATTGCCTGACTTTCTAATGAAGATTAGACGTGAACAGGAGCATTCAGGAAAACAGACTTATGCTGAGCACCTGCAGTTTCTCCCACTCAGTGAGAGAAGACGCTTTTCCCAAGCTGCTTATACACAGTCTTTGTGCACTGTGTAGAGTCAAACGCTAACCTCACTTAAGGGGTTTGATTCATCACCAAAGGAAGTAGTAATATGAAAACAGTTCTGCTTAAACTTTCTCTCCAGGTTTTGCTGCTCATAGGGTTCCTGTCTCAGATCTGCTCAGCCTACACTCTAAATCCTTTCACTGGAGAGCAGTTTTTGCTTTATAGCCAAGTGAGGGAAGGAGAGATATACCTCACATTAGTCAGCAGAACCCATTTAATCCTTTCTCCACAGGAACAGCTCCTAACAACAGGGTTGGGATGTTTCTGGAATATACTGTCTGTTATAACATGTTATATAAACATATTCATCCATGGAGTTGCTTTTGCTGATGGATCGATTTTATTGTACCCAGTATTAGAGCTGATTAGAAAATATGAGTTGTTTCTCATGGGAGATTTTGAAAAACATTTTTATTTTGCTGAATTTCCTGCAAAAATGTTTTGGGTTTTTCATTCTTTTAAAAAAGTTTTTTGAAAAATCAGAATGTTGGTGGGTGGTTTTGTTTGTTTTGGGGGTTTTGTTTGTGTTTTTCAAAAAAATGAAACTAAACTTCTGTTGTTGGAAAAACTGAAAACCTTTCTCAAAATAATGACATTTTTCTCTGAAAGTTTGTGGGTTTGTTATAGCTATTTATATATAGCTTTTGGACAATATTTTGATTGGGTCTGTCACATATGTGCTGGTAGCACCCTGGCCACAGACTGGCCATAGGGTATGGCCCTTCTCCCCCATCCCATATACAGGTCACATGCTATACTCTTTGGCAGAGTAGAACTCAAGTTGGAAAGAAAACAAATTTTCTTTGCACTCTTAATGCAAATAAGTGTGTTATTTTAATTGTAGGTTTTCGTATGAAAATAAGTTTTCCACCATAGATTGTGGCTATCTTATTTTCCAAACTCTGTGCAGTCCATCTTGGGGATATAGACATGAGTGAGCCATGACATTGGATGAATAAAATGATCGTGACCCATTAGCCAATCAGTATTTGAACGAGGGGTGGCTGGCATGTGGAGAGAATGCTCATTATTACGCAGGGCATATTAAATACACATCTGCTGCAGTATACATGGGTATGAGGCTTTCAGCCCTTAGAAAACACAAATGAGTGCAGAACGCTGCAGCATGGCTCCTTGGCAACATGGGCCACTGAGAACTCAACTGACCTCTGTTTTCTCCACTATTAAATCAAATTCTGTATCTTATATTCAAGGTACCTGGCTGCATGCCAGGACCAGGATATTTAAAAGAGCCTAAGGAGCTAGAATGGAAGACAGTTTTGCTCCTCTGCTACAAGGGAGCTCTCCACAATAAGACTGTAGTTCAAGTCTGGGCAGAAGATGGAGGTTTCATGGGCACAGGTGTGAAACTATGGCATGAACTCCCCCAGGGACTGAGACATGTCATAAACTTGTCACCTTCTGCTTCGAATGCAAGGTTCATTTCTTTGACCAGCCTTTTGTAGCATAGATCCAGAGCATTATGTGGGTGCACATGTGAAAAACATGCTACCAAAACAACACATGCTTCTCCGCATGGAGAGAGGGTGAGAGAACAAACCTGGGACAGACGTTACTCACATTACAGAATAAACTGCTTGAGTATGCTCAGCTTCTATGGTGATGAGCACAACATAGGAAACTGTATGGACTCGAAGTGTACCATGTGCACTCCCCTATTTCTAATATGTGTATAGTTTAAAGATTTTAAGATCAGAGGAGGGCCACTATGGCCATCTAATTTTAAACTGGCCTCCTGCATGACACAGACCAGACAATTTCACACAGTGGTTGCTTCATTGAGCCCAACCACCCATGGCTAAACTTTGGGTTTTGTGTGTGTGTGTGTGTGTGTGTGTGTACACACACACACACACACACACGCATGTACATGCACGCATAGTGTAAAGAAGGCTCCATTGAGAATGTTAAGGCTGCAAATTTGAGCCATGATTGTGATATAAGCTCCATGCAGGGCAAACTCCTGCATCTGTTCAGTACCTCATTCAAGTAATTGGCACTCAGTGTGATAGCAGGGGTGTGATTTTGCAGACCATGTTGCAAGATTAGGGGCTGAATACTGCAAAATCAGGAAAAGCCAGAATTAATGTATAACCTTAACTCTTCCCATTTTCACAAAGCAGCTGGAGCAGAGTCAGAGATTCCAGCCTTTTCCTCTGCAGTTGCTTTAAATCCCAGTTGTGTTTGCTGGTTATTTTGTAAAAATATGTTTTGTTCTGTTTTGTTTTGTTTTCATTTTTCTTCTGTATCCTGCTGCTAGCAGCAGGCTACTTCACCTTTTTTGTCTGATGTTTTAGAGCAAAATTTGTATGTCCATGTGCATCCTTAATGAAAATCTGAAGGAATGGACAGGCAAAAGAAGTTTCATGTTCTTAATGGAAAAGCTTAACTGGGCCTCCCCTGCCTGAATGATCATCTCATCAATATACAAGTGAATTTGCATAGAGTTCTCAAGAAAAATGTTAAACCTTGCATTACATAAACAGAGAGTTAGAAGAGAATTTGATTAACACTTGATATATTTATTGTGCAAGAGATTACCAGATATAATAGAGGTTTGTAGCAGAGAAGAGTTTGTGATTTACTAAATCAGGGACTGACTTGAGGAATGATACACATGAGGATGTTCCATTATCATATAGAGATTATAAATGGCACCAGATGTCATTTTTCCTGTATCAGTTTAAAAAAAAAAACCCTTCTTTATTTGTCAGAGAAATTTCAGTGTTGGGGAACATGGCTTAATTTTCATAGGATTCATTATTAAATTGCATCAAATGATGTGCATTTAAAGAGGTGTGACATTTGGAAGGAGCATTCTTCTAGTTGTTTCCCCCATGCCTGACTGGCAGGTCAGATGAGTTTCCATTGCAATTGGTTTAAACAAAGAATGTTTGCTTTAGAGCTGGGCCAGGACAGAAGTTTCACTGAAAAACATATTCCCAAGTGTTCTGAATATACTTGTGAATTTGGGTTAAATGTAGCAAATTCTTCTGGTGGGAGTGGGGGAGGAAGTAATTTTGAAACTAAATGCCCAAAGGAGCCATTTGGAGAAGTTTTGAAATAAATTTTCAATTTGAATTGACACTTTGGCTGGCAAATGTTGTTCAGAAAATGTCAACATTCTGAATGTTTTCTGTGACCCACCCCCCATTGTTTCATTTCTTTTGATTACTGGAGAAAACAAAAACCATCCTCATTTGCTGCAAAACTGGATTTTTTTTTCATTTTATTTTATTTTATTTTATTTTATTTTTTAGTTTGGCCACCAAACTGGAAAATCAGTTTTTCACTCTGCAGTGATTAGCAGGGCCTGCTCACAGCCTGGCCAGCCGGGCTACCCTAGGAACAGGGTGGAATGTGCTTGTTGACCCTTTCAGCAAGCACTTAAGCACATGCTTAACATTAAGCAAGTTCTTAAAGACTAATTAGCTTACACAGGACTTACACACTGAGTTAAAGTTAAGTACTTGCTGAATCAGAGCCTACCTACAGCACGGGTTTCAAACTCAAATCACCACAAGGGCCTAATGAGGACTAGCATGTTAACTCAAGGGCTGCACCACTGAAACCTTTTGATAAAATTATATTGCAAATATCAGTAATAATAGTTGTTGCAGGCCATGCGAAATAACTTTAGGGACTGCATGTGGCCTGTGGGCCATGAGTTTGAGACCCCTGGCCTATGGGAACATACAGTGTAAGGTGCTACTTGAGTTGTGTTCAGGGGCCCATTGAAATTAATAGGGGAAGCTTTATGTTGACTCAGGTGGGCTTTGGGTCAGGATTCAAGTGTTTGTAGAGAGGAATGCATCTTGCCATGTTCCAAAGAGGCAGCCATGTTAGTTTAGTTCGGGGGGGGGGGGGGAAAGCGGGGGGCCCCGGGCCCCTAAAAAAAAAAAAATTTTTTTTTTTTATATTATTTTTTTAAAGAGTAAAGGGTTTCTTTTTTTTTTTTTTTTTTTTTGTAGCGAGGAATGACTCGCTTTCATTACTCATGAATTAGCATAACACATGGAAACAAGATTGTTCATTTCTGGGGTCTCCAGCCTTCGAATGTATCTTCCAACATGCAATCTCTGCTAAGTAACTTTGAAAAGAACAATCCCTGTTAGTGTGCAACATGCATTCTCAGATGTCAAATAACATGATGAACATACTGATCTTCGTCTACAGATCCCCAGTGTGTCTACTAAAACAGCTGGAAAGCAAAGAGGACAAACCAAGAGCAGCTTACTCCCCTCAGAGGGACTGCACAACTTTTAGAATGTTGGGTTCCCAAACCAGATTGTTACCCACCAAACACAAGAGAAGAGAGCATTTCTGTAAATGTAGGATTGTCTGTCTCAAGTGAGATACAATAAAGCCAACTTGCGGACAAAGATGTGCTTTGAAAGTGGATCTGGACAGACTTATCTTTTGAATGTGATTTCTCTCCCTGGCCCCACCCCAGAAAAGTGCGTGGGGGGGTAAGGGGTGCTAAAGAAACAGAAATAATTAGTTTCCCCCACACCAAGAGCCCCTTTGTATCAAACTGAGACTTTGTATGAGCTAGGAAATATGTGTCTTTCTACTGATCACCTTTCACTCTAATTAGTAGCTAATCTAGCTCTGCATTTGACTGCAAATAAAATCACAGGCCGAATGAACTAGAGCTGTCACTATAAAAGAACATTGACTCTCCTTCCCTCCCCCATGTCCCTTTAAAGCAACAAAAGTACTTGATGCCTGGAAAAGTTAACCAAGTCCCTTTAAATAAGGGGAGCCAGGTTCTAATTAGAAACGTGGGAGGTCTACTTGGTACATGTTCTTGGGGACCCCATGCTGACTAGGACAAAGGTCCATGTCCACTTCCTGAGGAGGAGTGAGAAAAGGGACTGTGGAATCTCTAATTAGGGATGTAATTAAGGGACAAGTTTTCACTGGTGTTCAAAGCTGCTGTCATTTTTTTGGCGTGTCTCTGGATGTCAAGTGTCGGCGCTATTGTTTCAATGCCGAGTTTGTACTGCAGTGAAATTAACCATTGTATGGACTGATGAAATGCCGGGTTAATGACTTGTTCTTTGGGAAATTCCAGGCATTTATACTCAAGGGCTGTGAATGTTTGGGAAGAGCAACTGTCTACGAATAAATGTGTTCCTAAGCCTTGGTGAGCATATCCGTATTCCCAGTACCCTGTGTCAGGCCAGTTGCAATGGAAACTCAAACACTAGTTCTCATCATGCAGGAATTGGGCATGTTCATAATTAAAATCCAGACCAAATCAGTACATGTGGAAAATATTTGTGCAGCTATTTCAAATGCTTTTGTTTGGTTAGAACCCTCAGGCTGTCTAATGTACTAAGGACTGTATTGAAACAGTTAAATTAGGAAAAAGGTGTATTGAGGGAATATTAATATGTAAATGCCATCTGTCAGCTACTTTACATATAACAGCATTTGAAGATTTGATAACTCCCCGCCCCCCCCAGAGGTGCTGGAAACCTGCAGATGTTGATTCAACTTGGAGCTACAGATGCTCAGTATCTCTGAAAATCAGACCCAGAGAGTGTATTTGTAAGTGTAGGATTCCTCTGCTGAGAAGTATTGCCTAGCAATAAAAGCACAGGAGTGGGTGTCAGAATTCCTGCACTTTTTTTTTTTCAGTTCTCCTGCTGACTTTTCCAGCATGACCCTGGGAGGTCACTTCATCTCTCTGTGCTTCAGTTTATCTATCTGTAAAATGGGGATAATGACATTTGATCTTGATGTTTACAAAGTGCTCCATAATTCAAAGGTGATATCTTTAAACACAGTTATGTGGGCAAATCTATTGAGGAACAGAAAGAGGATTTGAAAACTAATCCTGTGCTGTAATATTGGGAAGGGCAGTGCCAGATTTCCCATTAGGCACTGTGGGGTCTACGAAATTTTTAGGACCTACAAAGGACGGAAAAATTTAAAAAGCAGAAAAAATAAGGAAAAATAAGGAAAACCATGTGGCTTAGCATTAGAATAGTTTAAAGTGCATCATGTCAATCAATGTAATTCAATTGGCGTTTACCCCTCTTTTTGCACATTTCAGAGTAAAAGTACCTAGGGCCTACAAACACCAAAATCCAGTCCTGGGGAAGAGACATTATTAAAAGGCAGGGTACACATTCCTGCATTCAACTTATCTTCTAGGTTGATGAGTGATGGTGTTTCTCGGTATATTTCTTTTAATGAATAACTGTCTTGGCTACTCTTGTTTGAAGGAAAAGTCATTGGGGGTAAGCAATTACATTCCCTTGCCAAACCAAACACTCACTGTATTGTCACTGGAGGCAGTCAGGCTCCAGGATCAGTCACACATACGTCCAAGGACTTACCATTGCTGAACTGCAGTAGGAAAGTTTTCAGGTTTGCTTTGTTTTTAACATGAAGACAGAGTGCAGCCTTTGGAGTACATTCACAACTGTCACAAGTTGTGTAAGGGGGCATAAAACCGTCCCAGGGCTACTCCCACTGCTAGTCTGCATGCATGTCTTTGCATCTATCTGGTGATGTGTAAGAGAAGAAGGGAGCCCATCATGGCTGTGTCTCATTTATCTGTATTGTGGAAGCTCCATCCCCATTATGCTAGGTGCTGTACAGATGCAGAACAGAGTCAGGCCCTGCCCCAAGGAGCTCACTGTCTCAGCACACGATGAGATGGTTGGTAAATACAATACACAGATGAGCAGGGACCATAATGTGTTACTAAGACCACTCATACTTGCTCTTCTTTTCTTCCCTCCATGGGAACATTTATGACCTATGGTCACAACAAGCCTGGATACAGCACCTAGAGGGGAGGGATTATGCACTGTTCAGGTGGGATTGGATTTCAGTGTCTGTTTAGGATTGATGGAATTGCCCCTGAATAGCAAGAGCTGGGGACCCCTGTCATTTCTCATCTGAGGTTTCAGTATGGTTGTGGCTTCTGCAGAGCTAGCCTCTCTGTTAATTTACATGGTGTTTTGGAGAACACTTTACAACTTGCCTGGGCAGATGCTGCTTCTCTGTTGCCCCCTTTGAAGGCCGGTTTGATTCCACACTTTGAAGTACTTTTGTCCCTCTGGGTGAGACTTTCTCTGCTAGATTCCTGAGTGATGCCTTTTCCCAATCATCATGACAGATTGAAAGGCTAATCTAATTGCCTCAATGGATTCTGCTTCCTCTAATGAAGAAATAGGAGCCTGTGGTTGAGGAAGGTAGAAGGTCCCCAGACATTAGTGGGGCAGATGTTGAGTTCTCAGCTAGGTACAGAGTACAAAGGAGGCAGAAACAACAGGTTGTGTTTGTGTCTGGGAACTATTGAGAAAAGGGGGTTTGATTCTCATTTGCCCTAAGGATTTGTCTACATGGGAGAACCTTATCAACGATACAGGCACAGTTGTACCAAAACGCTCCTCATGCAGACAGTCTTAATGCAGTAAGAACATGGGTTATTTTGGTTTAGCTTAAACCCCCTCCCAAGTCACATAAGTGACACCAGGAAAAAGCACCTTTGATGTGTGTGTGCATTGGAGATTCTGGTAGAACTATGCTATTTAAATTATTGCCTGAGGTGATAGTGAAACCATTTCTATGTAGAGAAGGCCTAAGGTCCATTTATTTCACCCTGGAGGTGTGAAACAGGTCTGGCTGTGGGAGCAAATTATACCTGCATCCCCTTTACACTGCTTTGACAACATAGAGCTGCTTCAAAGGAGAGTGGGTATAAAGGAGAACCAGGCCCATGGGGATGAAAGATGAAAACAGATGAAGACGAAACATGCATTATTGTTTTGCCAAAACTAGCATGCAGCAAACATGAGAGGTGCGGCCGGTGACAACCCTGAGCAGTGGCAACAGCGAGCATGCTCTGCAGCAAACTAGTGATGGAGCAGCTCCACTTGCTTTGGTGTGAGTGAGTTACCCAGAAGTGAAAAAAGCAAGGAATCTTGGGTCACTTAAAGAGCAACAGATTCATTTATCGTATGAGCTTTCGTGGCAGAATATCCCACTTTGTCAGACGCTTTGAAGAGCGAGAACTTACAGAATTGGATGAAAATAAATGCAGGGGACTGTAAGACATGGGATCAGGTCATACTGCAACAGCAAATCAGAGCATTTGTAAGGATTCAAACTCCAGGACACAGCATACAGAGGGAGGGTGATGTCAAATTACCTGTTATAATCTCCCTCTGTATGCTGTGTTCTGGAGTTTGAATCCTTACAAATGCTCTGATTTGCTGTTGCAGTATGACCTGATCCCATGTCTTACAGTCCCCTGCATTTATTTTCATCCAGTTCTGTAAGTTCTCGCTCTTCAAAGCGTCTGACGAAGTGGGATATTCTCCCACGAAAGCTCATGCGATAAATGAATCTGTTGCTCTTTAAGTGACCCAAGACTCCTTGCTTTTTTTTTTTGCTTTACTAGACTAACACAGCTGCCCCTTCGGAACTGACCCAGAAGTGTGGGTACGTATTTAAATCATTAGTACCGCTCCAATCAGCAAAATCAGGCAGGAAGTCTCTCTCCCTAGAGCAGTCATTCAACAGTTCCATTTCTGGTCCCATCTAAACCCCAGCTGTGCACTGGCTGCTGCAAAAAAGACAAGCCCTAAGAGGGGGAAATTTAAGGAGCTCTTATGTAGCTCAAAAAAAGGTTCTTTGCTAGCTTTGCTTTGGGGTGTAGAGCAAGTTGAAGAAGGTGCAATAATTGGAGGGTCTCAAAGTATTCAGATGGATTGATCCTTATAATTATTTAGCTACATAGCATCATAAACATGCCTGGGACTTAACATGCCTGACTCAAAGTGAGGACTTTCATGTTGGGGGCCGTAGTCTCATCTGATGCAAACCAATATCACTCCACTGACATCACTGGAGCCACTGCATGCCTTTGTTTCCAAGGTGGATATTCAGAATGGAATCGGAAGACAATAATTGCCAGGAAGATCCAAGTTTGTAGCCTCTCTTAGTTCTTGAGTTGTGCATCCTCTGCTACTCTGAGGAGGGGAAGCAAACTTGCACTGCAAGGACAGAACAGCCCTTTATGTTTCCCCTCTTGTGTGTAATTACTTTCCTTTGAGTTTATCTTTGATAAAAATACCTCTAATCTCTCTCTAGAGAGGACAGGTAGGGCTAAGTGGGAGGAGCTGCATTTACCTCTGGCTGACTGACTTGGCTTTGCTTACCTTCCTAAGTACTTTTTGTCTAACAGACACCTGTCTGTCTGGGAACAAATGCACCGCTCAGCTGTCCGGCAGTCGCAGCTCAGGAGGCTGCCATTTCCCTGGGTTGAGACACAGTTGCTTGTTAACATAATCTGCTTTTTGACAAAGTGAATTCTGTCTTGGAAGGGCTGTGGAGCTGATATCAGAACCGTTTTGGTCCCAACCCCAAATGGAACAGGCTTTAAATCTGTAAGACATAATGGATCAGTTACACCTCTTAATCACCCCCTCTCAAAATATTCCAGGTCTGCCTCACTTCTCTGCTTTCCTTCCACCAGCTCTAAGATACTGACACCCAATTCTCAGTCACAGAACTAATCTATTTCCTTTAGCTTGTCTCTGACCTTCGTTTGCATGGTACTGGAGTGCCTTGGAAGAATCCACGTGCTATGTAAAGCATCCAGAAGCTTGAGCGCAGTTGCTTAGTTCTGAATCCTGTGATGTAGGCTGTGTGCTTCACCTTCCTAGGTAAAAAGTCTGCCTGACTTCTCCATCAGGAGATGGGGCAGGGAGGAAATTCAGAGTGGAGAATCTTGCAGAGATTTTATTTGTTCTTTTTTATTTTTGGTGGTGGTGGTTTTCCTTAAATCTACTACAAAGGTCACATGTTGAGCTCAGGGAAGGTAGTGTTATACAAAGCCATGTGTGAGTTGAGAGAGGCTATCTGACATTGGGGTATTTCTCTTTGTTTTGAAGGAATTTGGGTGCTGCTAACGGTGGGTTACTGATGTAACCGTCCTTTTTTGAGATGGGCTGCTCACATACATTCAGTACAGCTGTCTACATGCCACAGCCTACGGTAATACGGAAAGTCTTGTATCCCTAGCCTGTCAGGTCAGGGTCAACAGCCAGTGCCCCCCTGCACTGCGACTGTGGCTATAAATCTGACCCTAACCCTCCCAGTCCCTTCTTTTCATCAGCTCCAGGTAGCGGAGACAGTGGGAGGGATCTGAATGTATATAAGCAGCCCATCTCAAAGAAGGATGGTTACATCGGTAACCCACTGTTGTTCTTCAAGCACTGCTCCCATCATTTAGTTACAGGTGATTGCTAGCCATACCCAGGGTGGTGGGTGGAGTTACAGCTTACCCACTCTGAGGACGGCTCTGCCCAGTGCGGCATCCTCTCTCGCCTGTTAGACGATAGCATAGTGCATCGTAAAAGTATGTACCGATGACCATGTGGCTGCTCTGCAGATCTCCTGGATTGGGACCTGGGCCCTTGTTGAGTGCGCCCGGACTCTCCCCAGAAGTGTTGTTGCTGACCTTTTGTAGCAGTCTTTAATATAGTCCCTAATCCATTTGGAAATGCACTGTACTGTCACTGGCTGCACTCTTTTTTGCTCCACGATGGTGAGAGAGTTGAGGATGCCCTGCAAATAGTGTAGTGGCTAGCACCTCTGCTTAACATGCAGACGGTCCTGGGTTCAATTCCCAGGGGGTTAGACTCAATGATCTCACGAGGTCCCTTCCAGCCCTATGATTTGATTTGACTTGACTTGCAGAACAGACGTGTGCGTTCGATGTGTATCAGGAGCACTCTCCTGACATCCAGGGTGTGCCATTTCCTCTGTTTTTCTGTGACTTGAGGGTCTGGAAAAAAACACTGGAAGGCAAATGTCTTGGTTCAGGTGGAATGGCGAGACTACCTTTGGAAGGAAGGAAGGATGCGGACGTAGCAGCACCTTGTCCATGAAAAATCTCGTATATGGAGGCTCTGACAACAGGGCTCTGAGTTCTAAAACCCATCTTGCCGAGGTTATGGCCACCAGAAGGGCTACCTTCCACAAGAGGACTAAGAGAGTACATGAGTCCAAGGGTTCATAAGGTGGCTCTGTTAAACAGTGAAGCACCACATTTAGGTTCCACTGGGGAGAAGGATCCCCAGGATGTGGGTAGATCCTTTCAGAAACTGAGTGGAGGTGGAGTGGGAGAAGACTGGAGCCCCTTCCACTTTATCATGGAGGGCAGAGATTGCCGCTCGGTGCATCTTTAGGGAGGAAGTTGACAGGCCCTTATCCCTAAGGGTCAGAAGATGGTCCAGTATCAGGTGGATAGAAGCTGACTCTGGTACCAGCCTTCTTTCCCTGGACCACAGGGAGAAATGTTTCCACTTAACAGTGTAGGTAGCCCTAGTGGAGGGTCTTCTACTGCGAGCTAGTACCTGCTTAACCCTCTCAGAGCAGAATTTTTCAGAGTAATTTAACCATGCAGCCTCCAGACCACTAGGTGTAACAATTTCAGATTCAGATGCCATAATTCGCCCAAGTCCTGTGTTAGCAAGTTCTCCCTTAGTGGAAGGCGGAACAGCATATCTATCGATAGTTTCCTGTAAGATCGAATACCAGTGTTGTCTGGGCCAGTGTGGAGCAATCAGTATCATGTCTGCTCTGTCCCTCTTTATCTTTATAAGGACCCTTTAAATCAGGGGAGTTGGGGGAAAACACATATCAGTGAGGTCCCCCCCCATGGAATTAAGAAGGCATCTGTAATTGAGCCTTTCTCTCGGCCTCTGAGGGAGCAGAATTGACGACACTTCCAATTCTGGCGCGTCGCAAACAGGTCCATCTGAGGCACGCTCCACCGGCTGATGACGTGGGACATCACCTCCATGTGCAGAGTCCATTCATGGTGAGACAGGAAGGTTCTACTCAATGAATCTGCTGTACTGTTTTCCACCCCTGGCAGATGGGCTGCTATCGGGGTGAAGTTGTGTCTTAAGGCCAGTTCCCATAGGCTGGTGGCTGCCACACAGAGGGCTGGGGAACACACTCCTCCTTGCTGGTTCATGTAGAACGTGGCTGTTGTGTTGTCTGTTAGGACCTGGACTGTTTTCCCCTTTATCAAATCCAGAAGGACCTTGCAGGCCAGACAAATGGTCCTGAGTTCTTTCATGTTTGTGTGCAGGGGCATGTCCTTGAAGGCCCACATCCCTTGGGTTGAAAGTCCCCCTGAGATGTGTGTCCCCCAACCCATATCTGATGCATGGGTGATCAGGGTCACCATGGGATTTGAGGTTTCGAAGGGGATCCTGAACCTGGCAAAAATTGGATCCCACCATATTTCCAGGGTTTCCAGGATACTGCAGGGGATTGACAGTACCTGGTTCAGAGGGAGTTTCTGGGAATGGAAGACCATGGCTAGCCAGAGCTGGAATGGCCTCATTCTCAGCCAGGCTGTTCTTATCACTGACGTCAAGGCCACCATGTGGCCCAGTAGCTGCAGGCACCATCTGGCTGTGGTGACTGGGGCCCTCTGGAGCTCTGAAATGATGGTACACTTGGACAGAAACCGCGACTGGATATGTGACGCTTTCCCTTTTATGGAGTCCAGTAGGGTTCCTATTAATTCTATCCTGTAGGTTGTGGTGGGTTTTGATTTTTCCTGATTTATGCAAAGCCCAAGGTATCCACACAGTCTTCTTACAATGCTGACGCTGTGGTGAACCTGGTGCTTGGACCTTCCTTTTATTAACCAGTCATCGAGGTAGGGGTAGATTCTTATGCCCTGCCTTTGCAGGTGTTCCGCCATTGCCACAATACATTTTGTGAATACACTAGGGGCTAAAGTGAGCTCGAAAGAGAGGGTGGCAAACTGAAAGTGGCTTCCTACCACCATGAAGCTGAAGAATCTCCTGTGGTTGGGTCTTATTGCTATATGAAAATAAGCATCCTTTAGGTCAAGGGTCACAAACCAATCCCCTTGATCTAGAGCTGGGATGATTTGCAAGAGAGAAACCATGTGGAATTTTATTTTCCTTATGTGTTTGTTTAGTGCCCTGAAGTTTGATAGGTCTCGGCTTGCCATTTGGTTTGGGAACTAGGAAGTACTGGGAGTAGAACCCTTTCCCCCATTGTCTCCTCGGGACCTTCTCTATGGCCCCTAGGGAAAGTAGCTTTTCACATTCCCTTTGTAGCAGAAGATCAAGCTCTGGATTCCCAAGATGCAAGTAAGGGGGCAGATTCCTGTCTCAGGATATAGATTTGAACTGAATGGAGCATCCTTTGGATAGTATGTCCAGTATCCCACGATCAGTTGTGATGTTGGCCCAGTGAGGTAGGAATCGAGCCAGTCGGCTGCTGAATAACAGGGGTTGGATGGGGGGATGGGGGCCCTCTAGCTGCTTGTCAAAAACGCTGCTTTTGGCCAGCCGATCGAGAGTTACTGTTCCCCTGGTGGGATGTTTGGGCCAAGGATTGGGATTTTGAACCCTTACCCACTCGGTTCATTTCCCTATCCCGGCCCCCATATTGACGCTGAGGCTGTTGGTAAGACCACTGGTGTGACCCCCTGTGCTTGATTTCGGTGTTGCAGCTGTTGGGATTGTTTCCATTTCTGTTGGGGCCTAAAGGAGCATCTAATTTCCTGAGGTGCATACATGCCCAGGGATTTTAGGGTAGCCCTAGAATCCTTCATCCCGTGCAGTTTAGAATCTGTAGATTCAGCAAACAGGGCTGGGCCTTCGAAGGGGAGGCCTTGAATGACCAGCTGCATCTGTTGTGACAATTCAGAGCTTTGTAACCAGACTGATCAATGCATTGACGCTGTGGAGGCTATGTCACGGGAGGCAGTGTCAGATGCGTCCCACGGCATCATTAGTATGGAGGCTAGTACACTCTCCTCTACTAGTGTCTCATAGTCCCTGAGATGTTCCCTGGGAATCACATCACAAAATCTTTCTAGTGCCCTCCAGAGATTGAATACATATTTCCCCCATGAGGGCATGATTGTTCCCTATATACAGCTGGAGGGCTGAAGTGGAATAAACCTTCCGACCAAAGAGGTCAAGTTTCTTTGCCTGCTTATTTTTGAGAGTGGTGCTTGGTTGGCCCTGCCTCTCCCTATGGTTAACAGCATCCACCACCAGAGAGCCTGGAGTGGGGTGGTTGAAGAGGAAGGCGAACTTATTGGCTATGACATGGTACTTCAGGTCCGCAGCTCTGGACATGGGGCAAATCAAGGATGGGGTTTGCCGCTGCACCTTCGCAATGCTGTATACCCCATCATGCAGGGGAACTGAGACATTAGCGAGTGGGGCTGCGTCCCCTATGTCAAATAGGGGGTTTCACTGTTCCTTGACAGCCCCCGGATCCAAGTTGAAGTTCGCTGCCATGTGCTTCAGCAGGTCCTGCTGGGAACGAGGGTTGTCCCTGTACACCAAAGGCTGTTGATAAGTCACTTCATCCGGGGAAGAAGCTAAAGGAATCCACAGTCTATGGTACCGCGTGGTGCCGGAGTCAGGTTCGTCATCTGAGGCCTCTGAGGAACAAGGGGTCCTAGTTGACGGCGGTGCCAAGGGTTGCGGTGATGCAGGTTCATCCTTCAAAAGGTAGTTGAGCCATCTGCTAGACCATTCTTGGAAAGAGTGTGGTGTGGAGCTGCAGCATCCCCTGGAGTGGCCTCTTTCCTTTTGGGGGCCGCTATCACTATATCAGCTACTTTGGGGTCTGCTCTGTGTCCCCACCGGTGCTGACGGGGTCAGCAATGAAGGGGGTGGTGTTCATGCTTGGGTACCGAGGGGCGAATCGTCTCGGTGGTGGAGAGTCGGGGAGCGCTTCTCTCCTGCCGGGGTTGGTGCCAGGGCTCATCGTCAGATGGTGCTGAGGAAACAGAAGTCAATCTTGCCCGTTTGGACCCTTGTGAGCATGGTACCAAATGTTCACGCAGGGATCTGGGTGAGGAGAGGTACCCTTTAGCCAACTCTTGTTCCAGTCCCAGGGTAGTGCTGTTTTCTGGCACCAGAGGGAAACCCATTGTTGACCCTGATGCCGGTACTAGCCCTGCTGTGGAGGTCCACTCCTTGGCTGAGAGAGCTGGTTTCACTGTTGACCGTACTGACCTCTGTGCTGCTGGAGATGACAGTTCAGATAGGACCTTTGCCGCCGTGAATGCCTCCGGGGTTGAAGGGACAGGAACGTACTCCAGATCCTTTCCCCGAGGTGGAGTTGCCAGGGGGGAAGTGGCATGGCACCGAGTTGGTGCCAAGTTGGAGGCCAAGCGCTGCATTTTACTGAGGGCTGGAGAGTGGCACTGGTTTTTTTCTGGTGCCGATCTGGCAAGTGGTGCTGGCGAGTCCTTAGGTGCAGTGGGCATATCCACTGCCAGTTGCATCACCTGATCCTGGGTGGTATTGCGGAGCCTTCACTTTCTGTCTTTGTGTGTCCTCCGCTTGAAAGACTTACATATGGGACATTATGCATATGTCCACTTGGTGTGACTCACCCAGGCAAGAGGGGCATCTCTTGTGAGGATCTTCGATCAGGAAAGCCTTGCAGCAGACCACATAGGGTTTAAATCCCGGCATAGTCAAATCGTAAAATAATAAAGAGTAGTCAGAGAGGACAGGCACTTGCTCAATGGCAAGGGCGGGCTGTTCCAGTGCCATCGCTGAAGGTGGAAAGAAGGAACTGGGAGGGTCAGGATCAGGTCATATATATAGCCATGGTCATGGCATGGAGGGGGCATTGGCTGCTGACCCTAACCTGACAAGCTAGTGCTGCGGCACATAGACACCTATAACTGAATGATGTGAGCAGCACTTGAAGAAGAAGTAGCACTTATCCTGTCCATTATTTCAGGTATGGGTGGAGACTCTGCTTTGCTCCCCAGCCCCTGAAGAAATTCTGTTAAAAGCAGGTTGTTTTTCCAGTTCATGTTTGTCCGATTGCAGCCGAGTTAACAGAAGGTGCTGCAAACTGAATCTTGATAGCTGGCCCCTGTGTTGCACTGATGATATTTGCTGTCATCTTTATTGTGGTTCAGGAAGCCGGAGGGCTATTGGATGAATTATCTCTGGCTTCCTTAGCAGAGGTGGTGGAGAGGGGGAACAGAGGGGGTTTGCAAGTCTAGGCTGTTATACTTCATGCTGAGCATACACCATTGAAAGCGAAACACGCTGTTTCTTGCCTCTGTTGTCAAAGCAGCACACGACTTGCAGCTTTGAACAAGGATTAGCAGAATGGGCCTTCTCACTAGAGACCCCTTTGTTGGCCTGCATATGTCAGCTACTTGCTGGAAAGGATTCTTACCTGTCTCCCAGCACAGCCCTTGGGGACTCAGGACTGAAGGACCTTTCATCACAGTAACAATGTGTGTGCCAGAGGCAAACCAAGAGGCCCCAGAAAGAGAACACATCACTGAGTCATTTGCATAGCTTCCTCCTCATTGGCTTTGCTCTTAGTGATGCAGCTGTGCCTAAAGTAAGGGCTGACTGGAGTGTCTCAATAATCCCAGGTGTCCTCAGGCAAGCTGAGGTTTGGTTGTGTGTGCTTATTTTGTAAGGATCTCCTAGGAAGCCCAGGCTGAAGCTGGTTCTGCCTATTCTAGTCAGAAGAAGTTGTGCTATTAAGTAAGTATATGTAGCAACTCATAGAGTGTGTTGCTGAAGGGGCTTTAAAATAGTAGCTTTTGGTATATGCTATTGAAGGAAAAATTCAAGAGGTGGAAGAATATGTAGGATGAGTTGGGGGTGGTGGTGAGAAAGGGGGATTCACAGTCTTGCTTTGGTGTTGTACAGACTTTGAAAACCATCAGTCCTAACAATGCACAGGATTTTTTGTTTTGTAAAATGTTATTTTAAACGACTCAGTTTTGATATCTTTGCAGAACAGTACTGTCTTTTCCCCCCAGTACTGTCTTTTCCCATGGGAAAACAATGGGAAAGAAGATTATTTAAGTAGTACTTTTTAACAAAGGTCATGATTTTGTCAAACGTGAAAGTAGATTTCCAAAGCTCTTCTGCTGTACTTATAAGCTTCTAAAATTTTATGAAGTGATAGAAGCAATATTTTAAAAATGTTTTCAACAATGTGTATCACAGATAAAAAGTATTGTAAATTTAAAATGTTGGTATTAGGAAGTGTATCTTTTGATATAATATGAATGGAAAAATAAAGCAAAGTTATGGGAGAGGAAGGTTTTTTTTTTTTAAATCTTTTTATTTTATTATGAAATATGAGTTGCACAGATTGTCCTAGAAGGGCCACTGAATTGGGTGGTAAACAAACTAGATGATGTTACTTACTACTTAACAGTAAATGGATACAAAATAGTTTCAGGGTATAATATCACAATCTTTACTTGTGCTTGAAGTTTTAAATGTAAGATATACAGTAATATATAGTATGCACAGCACCATACAGGAGTGTTCATGTGCTATCATAACAAAACTTTATTAATAGTTACAATGCCAAGAATATTCATTACTTTACTCTGTTGAAATATCACCTCCACATTCCACTCCTTTTCCCGATTTCCTTTGCTCCACTTATAAGAGACAATTAAAAAAAAAGAGAGAGAGAGAGAGAGAAAGCAAACAAAGAAAAAGGAAGTTGGAAAGATTTGTGACAAAGCTGAGAGCTTTCTTCAAATGTCCTGTCACACAGGGAGACAAGATGTTTGTGTGCTAATAACCCAGTCAGTGAAGAAGGCAGTTACGGAACATGAAAATCTCCTTGAAATGGCATTATAAACAAACATGGGCCAGAGCTTGAAAGTAGCTGAGTTGGGGTCTCTGGGAGCTGAGGAAGTTCATCACCTCTGGAGTCTGGGCCCTTAATTTTCTGAATGGAGAGAATTCCTCAGCAAAGGCTACCTCTTTGTAGCTGGGCAGGAGCACCAAGTATAATGTCAGAGAGCATGGCTTGAGGTAAAATGTGAGCCTATGTAATCAAAAATATTTGAAATACAGCAAACAGAGAATGTTAAATAACTAATTTCACATTTTCCAGAGGGGTAGCCTTGTCAGTCTAGTTCAAAACAAACAAGGAGTCTTGTTCCAGTTGGGTACCCATGTTAGTCAAGTCCAGCAAAACAAACAAGAAGTCTGGTGGCACTTTTAAAGACTAACAAATTTATTTATCGCATGATCTTTCATGGGAGAGAGTCCCACTTCATCAGATACTTGAAGATGGGCAACTTACACAATGGGAGCAAAATAAATGCGGGAAGTAATAAGTAATACAGTGACAATAATGTTTTTTTCCAATGTAAATTTTCTCTACTTTGGGATCTGACTAAGTGAGACTTCGCCCACGAAAGCTCAAGCAAAAAATAAATGTTAATTTTTAAAAGTGCCACCAGACTCCTTGTTAATTTCACATTGACCCAGAGGAGGTGGTGTTAAATAATTGATCTCTAGACCCTGATCCTACCAGAGCCGTAACATGGTGTTTTGCCGCCCAGGGCGCATTTGAATTGGAATGCACCCCATTGGTGGCACTCAGAGACAGCAACGCAAAGCCTCCCCTTTAATAGCGCCGGTCTATTAAGCCGCTTTGGGCGCCCAGTGCTGTGCCCCGTCGGCCCCACCGTAGTTACAGCCCTGGATCCTACAGATTTTATTCAGGCAAAGTTTCCACTGAAGTCAACAGGGATTTTGTCTGGAGTGATGGCTCAATCTTGCCCATGTGTCCTGATTCAGGAAAGAACTTTAAAGCCTATAGAAGTCAATGGGGCACAAGGACATATTTAGCATGAAATACATTTAAGCACATGCTATGTCATTTCTTGAATCAGGGACATAATTAGGGTTCCACGGTTGTAATGTGTAAAGACCACAAAACAAAACATAGCCGGACAAACTCTCAGATCCAAATTGTTAATCTGAATTTACACTGATTTGAATGAGACCAGAATCTGATCCATTGAACACTGTAAGAAGGGCCTCCACGACTGTAAGCAGCCAATATCCCTGACATAGCAATCTGTCTATCTGTTTTATCCTGTGTCAAGTAGAAGTCAGTGGAGTTCCTGTGGATTTACATCACTATAAATGACAGAATTTTGTCTGAGGAACCTTCTGATGCTCATGCTAATACCAACATGTGTTCATGAAAGTGAACAAATTTATAAGAAGGGAATCCCCAGACCTGTACTATAAAGAAACTATTTTTAACCATTGTTCATTATTATGTTGTTCTCCAGGCAAATTCCATAAAGAATTTAAACAACTATATTGAAATAGGAAAATCAGCCAGTGTATTTAGGCCTGAACTATCTTTCTGAAATGTATAAAAACTGGAGACAGTTTAATAAAAAATAATCCTCAAATCAACATATTCTCTGATAGCCTGAGCTTACAATAAAAAGTAATCATGCAAATTCCAAAGCTGTGCTTGCATGTGGTTTATTTGGATAAAGCGGACTATCTCGTAGAGTCCAGGATCCTATTAAAAATGTGTCTGTAAAAGGATTTGGATCTTTAGCAATGATTCATGAAAAAGAGCGTGCACTGCAAAGCATTTTCAGAGACGTGCCAAATGAAAAAGCCGCACAAATGGTTTGTGTTCTGTTTCCCCAGTCCTTTGAAGATACAGTGCTCACCAGATTGGCTGCCACTTGGGCGTAAGCATCCTTGGGATTATGGCATGGAGGAAGAGCATGCAGATGTTTTTTCCCTATAATCTCTGAGTCTTCAGGCAAGGAATTCTCTTAATGCCCCAGCTGGAGCGCTGAAGGACACCCTTTTTTTCAGAAGTAGAATTATTTTTAATGCACCGAGAGGGAGAACTTGGTGCTTCTGTGTCTGATTGCTTGAACTGTGTGGAGCGGCAGTCTCATTACGGACTGTGGATTCCTTAACAGGCTCTGGGTGGGCAGGGAAATGGTCACATCCACCTTTTTGGAATGTTTCGGGGGAAGCCAGGCACGGCAGGAGAGGCGGCAGCAGCAGCACTACCACCACCATTCCCCGCAGAGACCCAGTCCCAGTAGGAGACAGTGTCAGAAGTGGTGTCACCACCTGATGAGACCACTGGAACCAGTAAGATGCTACCCAGAAGCTCAGCCCCGCGTGTATCACTGTAGGTATTGAGCCATCTAAACTGAGGCTCCCATGTGGTCCAACGGATTAAGGATTCCATTTTGTACCATTTTGTCTTTAGTCAGGGAAACTGAGGCAGCCTGTTTATAAAATGGAGACAACACTCAGCTGCAAGGTTTTGGGGGGGTTAAATGATTTCATGTTTGTAAAATCCTTTTGGACAAAAAGCCCCACTCACCTGAGTGCTGAGTATTTTTACTTTCTGAGCCCTCTCTATCTGCTGGAAAGTGCTCACTGAGTACACTGTCAAACACTGCATCCATTAAAAATTCATGTGCATTCTTTGCACAAACACCTGCCTCTGTACCCATTTAAGCAGCTGCCCAAGGACCCTGGTATTGGACTTTTAGTGAAAAGTGGTGACAGATTCATCTCAGCATGGGAACAATGGGCAAGACGGGGGAGTGGGAAGTCAATATACAGGATTCTGTTCTATAAGCATTTAGCACATACCTAGGCTCTCCAAGGGCTTTATAAGCCTCTCATGAGAGGCAAGGAAGCATGTTCACTTCAGTTTACATACTGCAACACTGGGAGATTGAGATTTGCTTGGTGGTCACGCAGCCAGGCAGTGACCAAGGCATGAATAGAACCCAGGAGTCCTGGCTCCTGCTCCCCTGCTTTAATTGGTAGGTCATGCTTCCAGCAGCTTTCTACAGCTTCCTTTCTTCCTTGCAACCTGCACCCTTATGATTTCTCTGCAAGCCTGAGCAGAAAGAGAATATTGGTCATGAAAGAGAAAACCTGGCATAGACTCTCTGAGTCTGATCACCAACCAAAGTGACAATGATAGTGGAGAACAAAAGCAAATAGATACATGTTTAACCCTTTCACTGCTAAGGCATCTGACAAAGTGAGTTGGAGCCCACAAAAGCTTATGCCCAAAGAAATCTCTTAGTCCAGTGGTTCCCAGCCTGGGGTCCAGGGACGTGTTGCAGGGGGTCTGTGGAGCCTCTCCCTACCAGGGCCAGAATCCAGCTGCAGCCCTGATGCTCCCCACCAGGGTTGCCTCTCCCTGGCTGTGGCCAGATCCTGGCAGGGGGATGGGGCCATGGCGGGTCCCAGGAGGGCAAGGGCAGGAAGCCATAGCCATCATGGCTTGGATCCCCAATGGTGCAGGCCCTGGTGGTGGCAGTGCCGCTTGCTGGCTGTCCCACCAGCATGTCCAGCGTGGTGCAGGCCAGAGTCTGCCCGTGCAGGCTGATTATGTAATCAGCCGGGGGGCCACAAAGGTTTTTTTTTTTGTTGTTAAAAAGGGGTTCCCATCTTGAAGAAGGTTGGGAACCACTGTCTTAGTCTATGCCACAGGACTCTCGTTGTTTAACCCTTTCACTGCCAAACATAGGTGCAGCAGCTGTGTAGCACTTGCCTTCTGTGTTTTTTAAACACTGGCATGTCACTGGAAGCTCAGAGCTTTGAAGGAAGCTTGCCCTGTGCCAGAAAAGCCCTGTTAGTTAGGTGTTTTGTCCCACGTATGTGAAGCAGCACTCAGCTGGTTAAAATTCTGCCTGCTTTTAGAACTGTCCTCCATGTGAAAGCTGCCTCTAGAGAACTAAAGAGCAAAGCAAATTGATGTGGGCAATTAATTCTTCAGAGTGGCTGTGAACTGATGGAGTTTGTCTGGGATGAATTATTTACCTGATAATGAATGGGGAAGCTGTGTTTGAGCCTAAATATTACACTGAAGATTAGCCTACCTAGTCCATCTGATTGGAATACAAGTCACAGCTTAAAGTTAATAGCTTCAAGAACAGCAGCTAGCAGGTACTATAGGGAAATGTAAATCATGGGATATTCGAAGATGCCAAAGTTATCCACTCCTGTCGATATTAATGCAGAGTACAAGGTAATCACAATGAAGAATGTGTTCATGCTGTGTTGTAATCCTTTATAATTCTTTGGCCTGACATTGCACAGGCAACAGGAAAATAAGAAGCAAGGAGTCCTGTGGCACTTAAAGACAAACAAATTTATTTATCGCATAGCTTTTGTGTGAGAAAATCCCATTTTGAAGCATCTGATGAAGTGGGATTTTCTCCCCCGAAAGCTATGTGACAAATAAATTTGTTAGTCTTTGTGCTACAGGACTCCTTGCTTCTTTTGCTGGACCAGACTAACACAGCTGCCCCTTTGGAACTTAGGAAAATAAGACAGTTTCTTATTGAGAAAACCCCATAATGAGAATAGCCAAGAAACCTGCACTAGGCCCTACTGTTAGACAATAAGAGCTAGTGACCATGGCAAAAATATCCACATCAGCAATACTTTGAATCCTGAAACAAATTTGCTATGAGTGTTTGCTTCTCTGTGAATATCCTAGTGAGTAAATTACTAGCATTGGGGTTTGCAATGAATTTGAGCAAGCCTTGCAAGATTGTAAGAGGATGCAAATAACAAATTGCAAATGCAAGGATTCTCACCTGAAATCTGATTCTAAGAGTCCTACTCATCTGATGGAAGAACAAAAACATGCAATGTGACCTCTGTGTCTAATCAAAACAGCCTAGAACTAGAATTCTGAAGAGTGAATCATCTTTGCAAACCAAATGAGCTACGGACCCAGAATTATCGATCAACATTATTTGGCAAACAATTCTGAATGACAAATTCAAGGATATTCTAGCCATCTGCTCACAGACAACTTGTGAATAGAAAAATTGAGTGGCTAAATGATCCAGTATGAACAAGGCGCTGTGTTTTGGGTGAGGCATAGTTTTGGAAGCAGTCTACCTTTCCAGCTGTGTGGGCTCGGAGAGCTTGGAGGTAACAGGTGATAAATACCTCTCTTTAACCCACCCTTAACTGATGACTTGAGGAGTTGTTAGTGCTGAAGAGAATGCAAGATGGTATTACCTGGAGGAAGAGAGGATCAACAAATAGTAAATGCTCTTAGACCAATCACTCTGAATGGAGTAAAGAATCTGTGTTGTCTAGTCACTACCTGGGGGTGGATTTGGGGCCTCCACTGTGTATGTGGAGTAATGAGTGCTGGGGAAGCCCACACTGATGCACAGTCCTTCAGTTGCAAAAAAAATAGAGAACAGTTATGCAGTGGAAGGAAGGAGCAGGTGAGGGATGACAAGTGCAACAGGCCTCAAAAGCTGCATTCTTAACCATCATGAAATCTTAATATAAATTAAGTTGTCTCCCTTTGGTGCAGTCTGTTAGCTGGCTTCATCTCCCATTTACCCCCATCTGCATGGGACAAAACTCTAGCCCTGTGAGTTTCATGTGAACTTCATGATCCAGCCAATTGTAGTGGGGAAAGATTTCCCAATGGGGGCAGGTTTTTTAAATTTATTTATTTAAAGATCAGGACTCTGTTTAACATCAGCTCCACCAAATTAAATAAAAATGATCCGTTACCTGTGATGTGATTGATTTTGTAAGTTGCAACCGATGAATAGCAGAAGGAGCCCAGGGAGGGTAAGAAATATAGTAAAGGGAGTTTTGTCCAGTAGGTAAGCATGAAGCGGGGCCTCCTAAGGGTTGGTGGTTTTGGTCCTGTGCTGTTCTAATTTATATACTGCTGTTCTATGAAAAATAGACACTTTAAAATTTATAAAGGGCAAAGCTATTAAATCTGTCCATTTTAAATGGTGAACCAGCTAGTAAATCTGTAAGTCAACAACAAAAATTCAGAGGGAGCAGGCTTCCTCCCTGGCTTGCTGTTATCAAATGAGCTACAGTCAGCTCCCGCGCACAGTTCCTCTCTGTGTGAGGTTTGTTTTTGGCAAGGTGATTTGGGAGTTCTTATTGCTTTGTTATAGGTTATTCTTGTTTAGTTGCTGACTCCACATTGCCATATTTGATTGAGGGCTTCTTTCTATGCCCAGAGGGCCCCATTTGGAGATCAGGGACCCATTGTCCTAAGTGATGTCTGCTCACAAATCATGGAAAGTCTGTGCATCTAATGGCTCAAGTTAGAATCCTTTGACTTCTGGAACATTCTGTTATTTAGCTCCAGTTATCAGAGGTTTATACCCATTAAAATATTGCTGAAGTGGATGGAAACTTACATTTTTCAAGGCTCAAAGTTGGGAGGGGGTTGTTTGTTTTGGATAGGCTACTTTTAAGCTGAGAATCGCTATGGCTGTGTCTACACTACAGAGTTCTCAATGAAAGTTCACAGCCTTGGTGGCTCCTGTGCCCAACCGTAGGGAGCCCCAGGCAGCTAAAGCCCTGCTGCTGAGGGACAGCCCCCCTTCTCAATTTCAATTGGCAAGTATAACAGCTCCCCACCCCTGTAATAAGGCAGAGTGTTCACAGTGCCTCTTGTTTTGCTGGTATTATTTTGTTGGCAAAATGGCAGTTCTGTTGGCAAAGAGAGAGTGTAGTGTATATGCTAGGACTGTTTTGCTGACAAAAGCTGACTTTTGTCGACAAAACTTGCTAGTGTAGAAGAGACCTGAAACACTGTCTGGTGGGGTGTGCCAAAATACCATGCAGTCGAGCTAACAGAAATTTCCACAGTGATTTGTGAGCCTACAATAAGGATCCTTCTCTGCATCAAGGAATTTACAGTCTGAGATGATTGGTGCCTCAGAGGAATATCATGGAAAAGCCTAAGCTGGACCTAAGACAGCTGAGGAGCATACACACAGTAAAATAGCCTGGGTCGTTGAGTTCAGTAAAAAAACAACAAGCAGTTGTGTGGCACTTTAAGACTAACAGATTTATTTTTTGCATTTTTTTATTTGCAGTTGTCTGTTAGTCGTTGAGTTCAGTTTTATTTTCCTCATCTTCACAAAGGGGTTTAAACTTGAAGAGAACAAAGGAAAAGAAACCCTTGTCCCCAATTTGAGGAAAAAGCTCTGGAAATGACCAAGCTGCCCAGGAAGTTAAGAAATTTGACCTCTTCCACAATCATTTTAGGTTCCCTAGAAAGGCTTATAAAATTTCCTACAAGCCACTGCTTTGGGAAGTTGTGCAGACCATGGGATAGGTGCCGAGAGGGCAGCATGACTGGGTCAGGGGAGCAGAGCACTGTCTCTGGATACAGGAAGGAACTTCCTCCGAAGGACTTGTATGGCTCTTCTGTACTGTTCTCTGGATGCAGGGGTCCCAACCCACGAGGTCATTTGCCAATAGACCCATTCTTGAGTATCCATTAGACACAGCCTTGCATGTGGCTGCCTCAAATCATGTTTAAAGCTGTAGCGATTTCACATGGAAGCAAGGGAGTCTGGCAGCATTACAGGAGTCTGGCAGCATTACAAATTTATATATTGCATGAGCTTTCATGGGGAAAATGAAAGCTCATGAAATAAATAAATTTGTTATTCTTTAAAAGTGCCGCAAGACTCCTTGTTCGCTTGCTGAACTAAACTGAAACAGCTACTCCTTTGGAACTTGATCAGTAAAGGAATGCTGAGTCTTGTAGCCGTCTTGACTGCTGTGTCCAAGCTCCTTGGTGATGTGAATGGGGGAGTTGATGCAGTTCCACGTGCGTGTGCCTGTGCATCAGAGAACCCACCAAAACAAAAAGTATCAATACTGACTCTGCAGTCTGTTGCCACCCTGCAAAAAAAGCTGAGAAGTGTAGTGCCCTGGAGATCAGACTTGATTCCTGCACTCATTGACAGTTCCTCCAAGCCAGGATTGAATCAGCTTGTTGGAAATTGCTAGGGGAAAGCCTGTGGTGCTGCTGCCTGTATTGCATCTCTTCTGTGGATCAACAGAAGAATTCAGGTTCTGGATCTGTTAACCTGGTGCTTTTCATGGAGCGAAGAAATCTTAGTTTAAAATCCCATCCAGGTAAACTAGACCTAGCCTTTGACTGCACTGCAGAGTCAGGGTTGTGTGTTAACTGGATTCTTCGGGCAGGGAGGGGCACCTAGGACTTACAGGCCTGAGAGGCTGTACCACCTGGATTAACATAAAACATGCTAATGAGGGGTTCATAAAAATACAAACAGAAGAATGGTGACTGAAGAGTCTTCTGCGTGGATGGTCTGTCAGCTTTCTTATTCATGTCTCATGCCTGTACTTGTGTGATTTGTATCACCTAGGAGCCCCATAAAAGACCAGGAGCCCACTGCGTTGTACGCAAATACAGGACAAAAAACATGGTCCCTATCCCAAAGAGCTTACCTCCAGGGGTGCCTGTGGTTGAATTTTTGCCACATGCTAATGTTTCTGAGGCCAGGAATTAGCAGGGGTTGCTTTTCCTTGTCAGTATGTGGAGACTGTGTCCCTGAAACTCGTTTATTGGTCCTGTAGCATGCACTTTTCTGATGTCTCCTGACTCATCAGCAAATCCTCCTTTTTCCTGTCTTCAACCCTTCCTCTTCTTTTTCTTCTCCTGCCCTTTAGAATGAAAACAAGCTCAAGACACAGTTTCTGATCTGGAAACACACATAGTTGGATGTGGGGTTGTGGTCTGGGCTTCTCTCGCTGCCTTAGGAACCTCTCTTTCCTTCCTTCCCTATTTCCCCATCTTTGAGTATTCTTCCAGCAAGCCTGCTCACTTCTACCCTTATGGAATCTCCCATTCCACTCAACAACTCCCAGTAACCATGCGCAGGGGAGAAGGAAAGACTTTCATATTTAGGATGCCAAATTGAGATGTTAGAGATCTGGATTGTATTCCTGACTCTCCTGCAGATAATCCAAATCCTCTTCTGTGTTTGTCTCAGCTCTAGTCTACACTCAGGCTGGTTTTCGGTGGCAGTCTACCGGCATTTACACAAGGCATATAATATGTCTTGCGTAAATGCCAGCAACTTTCTTAGCCTGTGGGACACACTCAGGAGAGCTGACAGCAAATGCCTTGTGGTCGGCTTTCCCATACGCCTCCTGGCCCCCAGAACTTAATAGAGTTGACTTCTGGGAGTGCAGCAGCAAGTTCAGACTCGCTGCTAAGCGCTACCTGGACACCAGGCTGACAGCAGTGACTTTGCTGCCGTCAGTGTAGACATACCATCAGTTCCCATCTGTAGCGAGGGTAATAATCCTGCCTTTCTTTCACCTGCCATCTGTCTTCTCTGTTTAGCTTGTACGTTTTTTGAGGAAGGTACAGCTGTTCACTCTGTCTCTCTCCCCCTGTGTGTACAGTGCCTTGCACAATGTGTCCTCAATCTTACTTGTAAAGTTACTACAATAGTAATGGCAGAACCTGCTTCCTCTTATTATTTGTCAAGTTAACCATTATTAGATGGGGCTTTTCAAGCCTTTGCAGAACCAGCACTCTGCCTTTCTTGAAACCCCAGCCCATTCCTGTTGACTTGACTTTCCTAGGGATCCAGGGGGCAGGGGCATAAGGGGAAGCTGTTCTTTTGCTCCAGATATGACTGTGTGTTCCTCTGTTTTGGTTTGCATAATAAGGGTATCCCATCCTGCAAGCCTGGTAAAATAAACAAACTCTGTGTTTGGCAACTTCGAGAGCTCTAGGAATGGGGAGGGAGAATCTTAACAGCCAGTTCAGAAAGAAGCACAGCTGACCCAGGTGGATGGATTATAGTTAATGGGTTTCCTTAATCCTGGTGTTTATCTGCAGCATTTGTTGCAGATTCATCTATAGGCTGATTTGCAAGTGCCTGCTGGGAGTGTGACCACCTTGAGGCTGGTGTGCTCCCATTAGCTGCTGGATGTGGTCAGGGCCTGTTGTCACAACTGCTGTTACTATTCGTTCTCATAGTTTTCCCTTCACCTCATTCCCAGGACTCTCCACAACATTAGGGGCAGGAGGTGGAGTTCAGGTAGATCTCTGGGGATTTCCTGATTTGAGCCTCAGCATGTGAGTGGTGTTACTATGATGGCTGCTGTTCCCAAGGCTGAAGTAGATTTTTCTGTCCTTCCCATGAGATCCTTTGCACAATGCCATGGGCTATCTGTTTGTACAGCACCTAGTATGATGTGACCCTGACCCAGTCCTGTGGACTGCCGGTGCTACAGCAACACAGATGATAAGTAGTCATCATAACAGCTCTGAAAATTTCAATCCCATTGTTCATCAAGCATAGCAAAACCTTCAAAAAGAAGGTGAGATGAAAGGGCAAGGAATAAATTACTAGTTCAAGAGATTATTAGATATTTCTAAATCTGATGTACAGTTCTGGCCCTCTTTCCTGGCAGGGTATAAATTTATTTTATTTGGTCTTATAACCAAAGTATGAACCAGAAGACTGATCTTCTTTCCTCTCTGCCAACATTAAAAATTTCCAAAGGGATAGCCGTGTTAGTCTAGTCCAGCAAAAAAAATAACAAGGAGTCGTGTGGCACTTTGAGACTAACAGATTTATTTTTCGCATGAGCTTTCATGGGAGAAAATCCCACTTCCTCAGATGCTTCGAAGATGGGTGAACTTACAGAAAGGAATGAAAATAAATGCAAGGGGATGTAAAACATAGGATCAGGTCATACAGTAACAGGAAATCAGAGCAGTTTTCAGGTTCAAACCCTGGAAAGCCTGAAGTCAAATTACCTTTTGTAATGGGAAAAGAACCCATAGTCTTGATTAAGCCCTGCTTTCACAGAATTTAGCTTGCATATTAATTTGAGTTTAGCTGTTTCTCTTTGAAGTCTTGATATCCCAGTCACATCCCTGACGACAGTCGTTAACAAATCATTCATCGAGTGATTAGAAAGATGGAAGTGCTCAGCAACTGGTTTCTTTGTTCTGCGATTTCTGATATCAGCTCTGTGTTCATTCATCCTTTTACGCAGCGATCGTCCTGTTTGTCCAATATATAAGGTGTTGGGGCATTTCTTGCACATGATGTCATAGACCACATTAGTAGATGAGCAGGTAAATGAGCCTTTGATGGAGTAGCAGGCTTGATTAGGGCCTATGATGGTATCTGTTGTGCAAATATGTGGGCAGACTTGGCAGCGTGGTTTCTTGCAGGGGTGTGTGCCTGCTTCAATGCTTCTGTTGTTAAATCTGTAGTTGCTGGTGAGTATCTGCTTAAGATTGGGTGGCTGCCTATAAGCAAGGAGAGGTCTATCTCCCAAGGCTGGAGAGAGAGAGGGATCATCTTTTAGAATAGGCTGTAGGTCCTTAATGCTCTGTTGCAGAGGTCTGACTTGGGGGTTGTATGTGGTGACTAGTGATGTTCTGTTGCATTCTTTCTTGGGCCTCTCCTGTAGTAGATGACTTCAGGGAACCCATCTAGCTCTGTCAATTTGTTTTCTTACTTCCCCAGGTGGGTACTGTAGTTTCAAGAATGCTTGATAGAGATCCTCAAGATGTCTGTCTCTGTCTGAGGGATCAGAGCAGATGCGGTTATATCTTGGGGCTTGGCTGTAGACAATGGATCATCTGGTGTGTTTAGGATGGAAGCTCAAAGGATGTAGGTAACTATACCGATCAGTAGGTTTTGATATAGGGTGGTGGTGATGCATCTATCCCTGATTTGTACTGTAGTGTCCAGAAAGTGGATCTCCCATGTGGAGTGTTCCAGGCTCAATTTGATGGTGGCGTGGAAATTACTAAAGTCTCTGTGAAAATCTTCAAGAGCATCCCTGCCATGTGTCCAGATGATGAAGATGTCATCAATGTAGCATAGGTAAAGTAGAGGTGTTTTGGGATGAGACTTGAGGAAACGTTGTTCTACGTCACCCATAAAGAAGTTGGCATATTGTGGGACCATGCGGGTGCCCATAGCAGTGCCCCTGATTTGGAGATATAAATGATCCTCAAATCTGAAGTGGTTGTGGGTGAGCACAAAGTCACAAAGTTCAGTCACAAGCTGTGCTGTGGCATCATCTGGGATGGTTCTTCTAATAGCTAGTAATCCATCCTTGTGTGGGATATTGGTGTAAAGAGCTTCTACATCCATAGTGGCCAGACTGGTGTTTTCAGGAAGTTCTCCAATGGACTGTATTTTCCTCAGGAAGTCTGTGGTGTCTTGAAGATAGCTGGGGATGTTGATAACATAGGGTCTGAGGAGGGAGTCCACATAGCCAGATAGGCTGGCAGTAAGAGTGCCGATGCCTGAGATGATGGGGAGTCCAGGGTTTCCTTTTTTATGGATTTTAGGGAGTAGATAGAACATCCCTGGCCGCGGTTCTGGTGGTGTGTCTGTCTCTATATGTTCTTGTGCTGTTTTAGGGAGTTTCTTGAGTAGGCTCTGTAATTCCTTTGGTATTCCTCAGTGGGGTCAGAGGAAAGTGGTCTGTAGAAGGTTGTGTTGGAGAGTTGTTTATAAGCCTCCTGGTCATAATCCAATTTATTCATGATGACAACTGCACCTTCTTTGTCAGCCTCCTTAATGATAATGTCAGAGCAGCTCAATTAAAAGTAAAGCCAACACATACTCCCTACCAAGACTGATCAGCACAGTAGAAACTGGGCCAACAGTCTGTTCCTGAGCCCTTTCCCTCTTCTCTTCAAATTCAGTTTCCCTGTTGCACCCTTCCCTCCCCACATGTTTGCTGTCCATAGACACACTTTGCCTTAGTGAGATTCTGCCTGTGACCTGCCTAATTAGAAATACTGCCTTAAGACCTGTGAAAACAGTCTATTTGCTTTATAAATTCACCTCAACTGTTCTATAATGTCAGGCTTGGCTTTTGGTAACTAGATGTACCAGCTACAAAGCCAGTGCCAAAGATAGACAAAGACTTGGTGTTTGGCCTTGGAGAAGTCACTTATGCATAGTCTTTAAAGGTGTTTGGTCTCCTAAATGCCATTGGAATCTTGTGCCCATTTCCCGTAGGCTCCTTTGAAAATCCCATCCAATGATCCTGGGCCCTGATTCAGCACAGACCTCAAACACAGAATTAACTCTAATTAACAGCTTAAATCATCTGTTCATGTTCAGTTAGAGTCAACTTTAAGCAAGCATGCATGTGCTTTGCTGGAGTGGTCTTTACCTCAGTCGTGCCCCAGGTTTTCCATCTGTGGAATAAAGTTTCTCCTGCTCCCTGTTGCAAAGAGCTGTGAGAGAAAAGTAATCCTTATTGCTATCTGAAGCAGATCTTGGGAGGCTTAGCTAAGAAGACTGAGACAGACAGAATTGGGGATAGGACAGATCTTTGATTGATGGGCAAGAAACATCTGAGCAGGAAGAGAGGAGTGTCAGGGAACAGGGAGGAGAGCCCCAGCAGTTAAAGCTTCATGCATGGCTTTGTTCTCTTGTAAATGGATTAAGGCACTTCTGTGCCCTTGAGCTCTTGTGTTCAGTTCTCATCTCTTGTCTAAAAAGTCACCCAAATGGGGAAGCTCTGATGATTCCAATTGCTGGTATTTTAACTCCCCCTCAACAAACAAGGCTTCTTTCAGTAGTTAAGCATTAGGGGTTTTCTGCTTTGTTTTGTTTTACCCTGCCCTCAGGACCAGTGATGAAAACATCTATTCTTGGACCTGAAAGGGCATGGGCTGGAGTCTGCCTCTTGTATTTCCACAAAGGAAGTAACAAGGGGTTTTGCCTAGGAAAACAGATATTTTGGATGATTTAAGATGGGATTTTCAAAAGAGCCTAAGGGAGTTAGTCATGTAAATTGAATTGACTCTCAATGGTATTTGAGTGTTTATTGGAAAATCCCAGCCTCCATGATCAAACATTACTTGGCCATTCTATAGCACCTTCCATCGGAAGGTCTCAAAGACTTTGTGGACATTTGTTCAGCCTCAAAACCTTCCCAGGAGTGAGGTGGTTTAACATTCCCCAGTTTACTGAAGCATGAAGATGCAGCAACTTCAACACTGATGCTGGGAATAGAAACCAAGCCACCAGCTTTTCCTAGCATAGGCTCTAGCCACTAGACTGTACTGTATCAGTAGTTTGAGCTATTAGCTCACCTTATTGGAAGGAGGTTGGTTTACTAGCCCAAGCCAATAACTCTCTCCATGACTTTAACAGGCAGTTTGGTAGCCTTGTGAAACGTGATAATTTGATAAACAGAATGCTGTTTTTTCAGCTTTAGGGTCTGGAAAGTTATTCCTTTCTCCTTCCTTTTTTCTGTTTTGTTGTGGATGAAAGCACCAGGGAAAGAAACAAAAATTTGGCCTTTAGAGTTTGTCTGAGAAGCTGGAGTTGAACATTCAGGAAACTTGTAGGACAGGAAATGTGACTCAGAAAGGGCAGAGTTGACCCAGTCCCCATGAGAAGAAATATCACAGTTTTGTCTTTACTTCCACAGTTGACCATTCAAGGAATGTGTGTCTGTTTCCAGGCCATCTGCTTGATGGTCCTGGCTGGGAAGGGCAAAATGCAATCTGCCTTTATTTTCCTTTATGGCATTGAATCTGCAATAGAGAGGCTTTGTTGCCTTGTCTCTTAGTTTGGTTTTAAAACCAAAACTAGATGACTATTTTGAGGGGATTCTCACAATAATTTTTCACCTGATCATCTATGGTGCAATATACACAAAAATAATTAATTTCCAGACTAATTTAGACTGTAAAATTTGGAGAAGTAGCTGAATTTTTGAATGCTTGTTCAAATTAAATTCATCTAGTCTGTCCTCCTGTACAACACAAACAGAAAAAAATCTTCCCCAAAATAATTTCTAGAGCCAGTCTTTGATTTATTGTAATGGTGTGAAAATCCAGCACGACTCCCACGACCCTAAATTATTCCAATGGCTAATTATGCTCATCTTTAAAAATGTACATCTTTTTTCCAGTGTGAATTTGTCAAGCTTCGTCTTATAGCCATTGGATCATACCTTTCTTTGCTAGATTGAAAAGCCTACGGTTAAATATCTGTTCCCCAGATAGATAGTAATAGACTGTAATCAAATACCCCTTAACCTCTTCTTTATTAAGCTAAATAGACTAAGATATTTGAGTTTTATGACTATAAAGCATATTTTCTAATCCTTTAGTCATTATCAACTTCAAGTTTTTTAACATTTCTCCCTCTCCTCTTTGATGGCCAGTATCATTCTAATGGCTGATTGGTTCAAAGTGTAAAAAGTTTATTTGAATTCCGGTAATACCTGAAGGTCCCAACCATGATCAGGCTCCCCCTGTGCTGGGAGCTATACAGATGTGTACGAAGTGACAATCCCTGCACTTAAGAACTTGCAGTTTAAATAGACAAGAAAGTACTCTGTCTCAGTGTTACACATGTGAAGCTGAAACACTGAGATTAAATGACAATTCCAAGGTCACACAATGAGTCCAAGGCAGTTCCTGGAACTGAACACTGATCTCCCACCCAGGGCTTTAAACACAAGACTGTCCTTGATGGTCTCAGGGTAGTTCTTAAAGGAGGAGTCTAGTCTCGAAACCCCATTATCAGAACTAGTTCACAATCCCAACAGAAAGGTCATGGCCTTGAGGGACCATGGATTCTGAACTACCCCTCTGTGGACCATTAGCTAGCAAGGAGGGATGCTGCTAGGCATGGCTCCCTCCAAGCCAAGATGGAGCCTCATTGGCCAGGAGGAGGAGAACTGACAGTGTTGCCATTCAGGTTGCACCTGCTTTGTCAATACAGAGAAGATCTGGATCTTTAGGGGCAGCCATTTTAGCACCTTCCACCACACTAAATTCATCTAGACTGTGCCAAGGATGGGACAGAATGGGATTTGGAAATTATACAACAAGCATTGGTTAGATTGCTGTCACAGCACTTTGGTTAGCTAGCTTTAGAGCCAGTAGTGCTCGAATTACAGAGAATAATTATAATAGTGCTTTGTATCTGCTCAAGTACCTTTTGTCTTCAGGATTTCAAAGTGCTTTACAATTAATCCCTGGGAAGGGAGGGAGTTGAGTAATCAGATGTCCATTTCCTAAATAAGCAAACTGAGGCAGCAAGCTTAAGGATGGCAGATATCATAGTAAAACCCAGCTCTCTCAGCTCCTGGTCCTCTGCTCATCTGCTAGTCCATGTTTCCTCTTGTGTTTTGAAGTACTCTTACTTCAAAACTTATACAGTCTTAGGCTATGAAAATTTCTTGCTGGTATAACAGTAGCAGTCTGTTTTGTATATTTCTGGCACAGTCATTCTTTCCTCATGAAGGTTTTTCATTGTATAATCTGCTTGTACCTGGGAAGGCATTCCAAGGGTTGGAAAGTGTGTTTTAAAAAGTCTTTGAAGTCTAGTTTGTTTATTTCTTGACTGGGTGCCTTATCAGAAACAGCCTTTCCGGCGTCTTGGACAAGAACGTTCTTGGCAAATTGTATCACTCATAGGTCAAAGGTCTTTTAGTGACAGGTGACTGAGTGGGAGACAAGAGAGAAAAAGAGGATGTTTGTTTTGTAGAGGGAAATCCTGGGTGTTCCTATAGGTAGAGGTGAACCACTGGTGCATTTGTACAGAAGATATACAGGGAAGTCCTGCAGTCTCTGATTACACCCTCAAAGCTGTGCTCTTGGAAGTAAAATGTTGCAGTATATCTTTATGCATATGGAATAGCCGAGACAATGAACCTGCAATGTAGTTGTACAAGGCCGGCTGTGGGAACCTGATTTGCGGGTGTGGATAGGTGTGGGTGTGCAGGAACATAAGGATTGTGTCTGAGAGAGAACCTGATAGCACCGTGCAGGTAGGGGCTGCACAAGATTTTCCTGCTGCTCTATGCACTACAACCCTAGTCCAATGGTCCATCTAGTCCAGTATCCTGTCCTCCACAAGGGGCCAATGACAGGTGCTTGGAAGTGAATGATTAGAACAGATAATCACCAAGTGATCTGTCTTGTGGTCATTCCCAGTCTCTGGCAAACAGCAATCCTTGTTTGTCCAGGCTAATAGCCATTGGTGGACCTATTCTGAATGAATTTATGAGTTCCTTTTTGAACCCCATTGTAATCCTGCCCATCACAACGTACTCTGGTAAGGACTTCCACAGGTTGACTTTGCGGTGAATGAAGAAATAATTCCTTTGATTTGTTTTAAACTTCCTGCCTATTAATTTCATTGGGTGACCCTAGTTTTCCTGCAATATTTCTGCTCCACTGATGCACCTTCGTCCTGATTTCATTATTCATTGCTCTTTCAGCACTGGGCTCACCAAGCAACTTTGTTGATGGACTTTAGTACTGACCTGGAGCCCACCTTATTCTTACTGCCCTAATCCCTGTACTGTTCTCCTGTGAACCTTAAACCTCACCTGTGAATGAGCCAGATCTTGATAAAAGAGGTGGGGAATAGCCAAGGCTAGAGCAGGATTTGCCAGCTGTTGACAGGGGTCCAGATGATTTTTAAAAGACGCCCAACCATGGGCAGCAGGCAAAGCTTCCCCTTGGAGAGGTAAAACAAACAAGGAGTCCTGTGGGCTATCCCCTGGCCCATCCCCACATCACCCCCACTCACTGCTGCATCCCTCCCCCACCTTGTGCACCTCCCTTCTTCTCTACGCCCCCCTTGCCATTGCATCCCTTCTCCTCACTCAGCTCCCCCACCTCATTGTCACTTGTGGTTTCGGAAGGCAAGAGTGGAAGAGAGAAAGGGCAAACTGAGGTCTGGCTTTTAACTAAAATCCAAGCACTAAGTGGTTGTTTTGAAGATGGGTCCTTTTCCCAGGCTGTTGGGAGCTGGTTGCTTCCAGGTGTCAGACTCAGTCTCATTCTCCCCATAACTGGTACCTTCTTGTCACTGCAGCCCTTTGTCACCCCCTCTCTGCCTTTTGGCTGATTTGACTGCTGGTCTCTTCACAGTCCCTCGGATCAATGGGCACCCCAAGCTGGACAGGCACCGGGAGCACCCACCTGGCTATGACAGCTCTTCCACCATGATGAGCAGTGAGCTGGAATCAAGCAGCTTCATTGACTCTGATGATGACGACAACACAAGCAGGTAAGGAACCCTACAGTGAACTCATGTCGCACAATTAGGATAGATTCAGTCTATGGCTGTTGATTGACTGGAGCCAGATCATGATCCCAGTTTTGTACAGAGCTATGAGGACTTAAGGCACCCCTTAAATAGACTTCCCCTGTTACCACCGGCAGCTTGCGGAGGGGTAGGGGTGGGGAGTGAGAGCAGCCTCTGCGGGGCAGCTTCCACACAAGTGAGCTGGTAGGGTTGGTGAGCAGATAGTGCATAGGCTCCACAGCATTCCCCCACCCTGTGTGCTGCCCATCAGTGCAGCTGAACAGGCATAGAGGAGAAACCTAATCTGCCCTCAGTGTAGGACTGATGCATATCTGCCTGAAGCAAGGAAAAGGCACCCCTGGAGAAGTGGGAGAATCTCCAAGTGAAGGGGGCAACAAAAGGTATTGGTAAGTGTCCTTTAAAGTGCCTAGCATTTGCCACTTCCCAGTTCTGTAGCATTGTCTTTTCATAGTGCAAAATTGCAGTCAGTGTTAAGTTTGAAATGTTGCCTGCTCTATATTGACTGCACAGTCAGTTGATGGAAAATACCATCTACTTAACTGGGAGTAAGTTATCAGGGAAACAAACAAGGGGTCTGGTGGCACTTTTAAAGACTAACAAATTTATTTATCTCCTGAGCTTTCGTGGGAGAAAATTCCACTTCATCAGACACTTGAAGATGAATGAGAGGAAAATAAATGCAGGGCAGTGTAAGACAAGTCATAGGCTCAGGTTAGACTGATAGGCTGCTTGCTTGTTTTGCTGATCTAGACTGACACGGCTGCCCCTTTGGAACTAGTTATCGGGGTGTCTGCTTCGTTGTAGTTCCCAGGGAGCCGGCTGGAGACTAGTGATATTTCATGTTAACAACTGCAGCATTATTGGGACATTCACCCCATTTAGTGGCGATGCATAATACTACTCAACTTATCTGTCAGATGAAAAACCCAGCAGGAGGAGAATTCAGCACAGTCTGAGCCTCCCTCCCAGCATGGTCTGATGAGCCAAAATACTCTGCTTTCTGAATGTACAGCAGCCCTGTTGAAACCAAACGATGGAGGACATCTGTGAGGCATCCCTGGAAGAGTTAACTTGCTCTTTACTTGGATCTGTTGGCCTGATGGTTACTTCTTCCCATTTGCCTCTGGAGCCTAGGAGTGGGACCCTCACCCAGCTGAGAAGTTTGGACTGAGATCCAAACTGCCCCACAACCATAGCTGAGAGCGAGTGTTCTAGTCAAGAAACAACTCTAATTCCTGTACTTCCATGCCATGCCTTTAACAGTTTTATTTCCCTGCTCTGTGTCCTCAAAGCAAGGATGGTTAAATTTGGAAACCCAGACCTCAAGTACCAAGACAGATTGGGGGGAGGGGAGGGCTTACTGTTAGCCAAATACAGTATTCACATCATTACCAAACTCTGCAAATATGGAGCTGAAAACCACTCCATATTTGTAGAGTTTGATAGTGACATGAATATTGTAGTAAAATATCTTGGTAATACCTTCCAAGTAAACATTAAAGCTGATTTGGAAAGGAATTCCTGTAGAATTACATGTTCTGTGATCCCTCTGAGCAGCAGAGGGATTCATACAAGTTAATGCTAATATAAAGATGGCCTGTTTTGCCAGATATTTACATGGACATTTTAATTAATCTTCACCTTTCATGGAGTCAGGGGACTGGGACTACATGGGGAAACACCCCTTGATGTTTTCAGAATGACCCTCCACCTGAAAGCACCTTTGCTGCTGTTTACAGTTATATGTTTGCCTTTCCTTAAAGGGCTTGTAGGATGATGGGCCCTCAATTATAGTTATGGCTATTTTCTGTTAGATTCTGAGTGCCCAATCCAGGTATCTGGAACTCCAAGGAGACCTCTAGTAAAAACATGGAAGATGCAACTTGATATTCCTGTTATTTCTAAGGTGAAAAGCATGCACAAAAAGGACCCCCAACTCAGCAAGGTTTTTAAGCCATGCCACACCGTAGGCACATAAGTAGCCCATTGGCTGCAGAGGAGCTATTTGCAGGCTTGCAGTTATTCGTATGCTTAAGTATCTTGCTGCACTGGGGCCTCACATTATTTTTAATTTGCAAAGTCCCACTTAATTTCACATCTGTGCAACACATGAAAAGGGGCAGGTTTTTGAGAAAGGTGTGTTAGCTAGTGAGGTGTGCAAAGCACCAATCTGTCTGTACGGAGACTTACTCAGCTGGCCTGTCAGGTCACCTGTAGACCATTGCTCACACATGCAATTGGAGTGAAAAACACTTGGCAGACACTGGTAATTTCACATCCAAATAGGAATTCTTGGTGCAAATGTGAGCTGTGGACATTGTTCAGGCGCTACCATGAGATGCTAGCATCTGAAAACGTAGGAAACAGCCCTCAAGTACTTACATGCATAAGCAAGTAATGATCAGCGTTCCCTGTGCATAAATGATTTTCAGAATTAGAAACTTAGCCTTTAACCTGTGTCCATTCTTAGTTTTCCTAACACCTTCAGGGTTTCCAAGAGAGCCCTGCAACTCATTTTGTTTCCTGTAAATAAATGAATGATTTCCATGGCAGCAAGATATGCAATGGGGCAGAATTAGCACAGTCAGGGTGGCTTCTGAAGCACAGCATGCTAGATCCAGCTAAATCCTGTCATATATTTTAATTAAGAAAACTCTGCAACTGACCCAAGATGAGAGAGAAATTCTTAGACAGCTGCTGCCAAGGGCCCTTTCCTTTCTAGGCGAGGGCAGAAGTTCTTGGCATCCAAAATAGCTGCCAAGCTAGCTAGTCCGGAAGAGCAATGTAATGGAATGCTCCAAGGTATGTTGTTCTATAACAAAGATGATGTTCACAAGCGAATGAGAGATTCCACTGGTGGGGGGAGAATATACTGGCAAACACAGCCCAATAGAAAACCAAAAACACTGTGGATCTGCCGAGGATGGGGGCCTGGGGGAAAGGCTAAAAGGGTAAGTCTGTTTAATGATAAATTCTTGTATTGGAAGCCAATTTGAAAGTGTGGAGAGGATAAGTGGGTGGGATGACACAGAGAGAAGGCTTTTATGGTGTGAACAGTGAGGAGGATGTGAGCTTTCTGTGGTACTTTTCTGTGAGTATTTGGTTGATTTCAATTTGGAATAGTGCAGCAGTGCTGGTTAATTTCAAATCCAGTGAAAGCCACCCTGTATTTTCGTGTAGCAAGAGAGCCTCTATTTCAGTGAGTTATATCTCAAGAAAGCACAGTTCCCTGATTGGGCCCCGTCCTTTAGCTTTCTGCTCTTAACCAGAAGCCTGTTACAACATGATTCATTTTTCATGTGCTCCTTATATGGTAGGATCCATCTTTATTTATCTGCAGAAGTGGCATATCTCCCCAGCTCAGGTTCTCCACATTCAGTAGTGCTTTCGCTCTCTTTTATGGTTCAGGGAGTTTCATGCTTTGATCTTCTGATTCGTTTTTTGCAGTTTTTTTTCTTCTGGAAGGTGAGAAGAGACAAAAAACCCTGTTTGTTCTCTAAGAAACTGTCTTTAAAGCAGTGTGGTACAGTATTATGCAAGTCATTAAATAGCTTAAACTTAGTGCGTTTGCAGGTAATGGGTTATGTAGTGAGTACAAAGCTGCCAGGGAGCTCATGCTAAGTAATCCGTTCAATAAGGAGATTCTGTCCTGAAGTCTCTCTTCCTTCCCTTAAGACAGTAAATGGTTGGAAAATGAAAGGCTGTGTGGAAGGTAGGTTTTTGACAGCGGCCTATAATTATTATTGTTAAGAACTCCTAGCTTTAATGTGGTCGAAATCATGCATGGCAAGAATTCCAACTGCATCAACTTCAGATGCTCTATATTTCTACTGCATAAAAGAGCTGATGGAAAGAACATTTTCTGAAGTGCTTTTTGCAAACTGCCTCTACCATTACCATTTTTTCCTTCTTTCCTTATTTTTGTAGAAACTAGATTGCATTGATTATCCCCATTTTATGACTTTGTGGCTTTTAGTAGCCTTTCAGTTTTGAGAAGTACTAAGGGAGTTTTGGCTAGTGGGTGCAGCAGGAGACTGAGCATCAGGACTCCTGGGTTCTATTTCCGGCATGGCACTGACACTTGGTGATCATTGCCCAGTTGTAAAATGGTGATAATAATTCCTAGCCGTAGCCCCCTTGTAAAGATTAAGTAATTAATCTTTGTAAAGCACTTTTGCAATCCTTGGGGCGAAAAGTCCTACAGAAATGCAAATAGTGGGACTGAATGTTTATTTGTTCTACTGATGAAGCATTGAGTAAGCAGCAATGATACTGAGGTTGCAGATATGAAAAAGTTGGCAAGAAAAAAGTGGCAAAAATGTTATGGCAACATGCAGGAGGAAATAAGCTCAATTCCTTTGAATTTTTTTCTCCCCTTTAACTCTATTTTTAAAAGAAATTTCAGAGACTGTGAAGCCTGACATTTACGAACATGCTTTCACATAGTCTAGTAGTTTTGCCAAAGCGAACCGCTTTCTGCATTTGATCATATCAAATCATAGGGCTGGAAGGGATCTCATGAGATCGAGTCCAACCCCCTGGGAATTGAACCCAGGACCTTCTGCATGTTAAGCAGAGGTACACACAAGGTTATTAAGGCAGTTTATATCCTTGCTTACCTTCCCACAAGAAGGGACCAAGAATTAATTGAATTAAATGTATACACATTTGCAGCAGTCTTCAGCATAGCTTTCTTCTTCTTTCATTTCTTTCATGCACATTTTGCAGGTATTGTGTTCTAATGTCCTTCATCTGTGATGGAAAGAAGCCAGAAAACAAGTAGAGAAAAATGTGTCTTAAAGCTGCAGTTGTGGTCCTGAAATTTGAAAGATTAAGAGTGAGAGAGCCAATGTGTATCACAAAAAAACTGTCCCAAATCCTTGACTATATTTTAGAACCAAATAGGAACGGTGACATTTTGTGGGTCCGGTTTCCCCAGCCTGATGCAGAGTGGACTTGAAAAACAATAAACCAAAACAACATTGCTCCTCTTAATCTGATGCAGTTGGAAACAAAAGCTCCAGAAATCTTGCAAAAGAGTCTGTTCTGCAGAATTTCCAGTCCTGTTTTTACTGATTGATAGTGTTCAGCATTTGGGGAAGTATAGAACCTAATGGAACTCAGATTCCCAAAAGAGGGTCACTTCTCCTAATGCAGAGTAGTAGCATTTATCCAGGAATGCCAAGGCACATAGGGAGGATGAAAGCGTGTATCCTTTGAAGATGCAGGTTGTGCTGTTGACAGTGGGATCAGCTTTCATGTGATGCTAAAATGTCCTGACTGCCATGACCCTCACACTTGTGCAAGTATCTTTCTCCAGTTTGCCTAGTGTTTCTATCTAATCCATCTATCTAGAGTTTTCGCTATAGTAGTGCTCTCATATGGCGTATGATGTCTGGGATGGGGTGTTGTCTTTATTGTTTGTCTATACCATGTCTTGCCCAATGGAACCCTTGGCACAACCATAGTATAAATAATAACCAATTGCCCAACTTCTGTGGCATAGAAAGTAGGCTGTATGGGTATAATGTTGACCACACACCTGCTATGAGTGACTGTCTGGAATTTCATGGGGGTTACAGAACTGTCTTTCTGAATCATTAAGTGGATTGACTCCCTTTCATGGCTGCATTTGCAAGATTCAGTTTGTTAAGCTTGTAATAGCCATTCTCTGCTCTGATCCAGTTTCCATTCAGAGGGTATAATTTACTCTACACCTTCAGAATTTCTTTGATATAATTATGAAAGGTGAGCAAATCAGAAGGTTCAGGGACCATTATTCTTTGAGAAATCATTAGGGTGGGATATTTAAGATGGTGAAGATCGCAGAACCTCTCAGATCTTGTAGTTTGGGTGCTCATTCTCAGACCTCTTTGAGCCTGTAGAACAAGGTTCTCAAACTTAAGTCACCAGGAAGGCTGCAAGAGGACTAGTATGTTGGCCTGAGGGCCGCACCACTGAAACCTTTTCATACAATGATACTGCAAATATTAGTAACGACAGTGTCAGTGCCGGCTGCAGAAAATAACTTCAGGGACGTGAGTTTGAGACCCGTGCTGTAGAACTTTTAACTCTCATGGGAAGTAGGCTTTCTCTCTAGATTTCTGTTGCTTCTTGCTTCTGTTGTGTTCACTTTCTTGTGGTATTTTTGCACTTCTGCTCCTCTAACACTAGCAACATGTCTGATGTGACTTCTGTGTAGTAGCTAGCTCACTAGAAAATAGCCTATTATTGGCCAATAGCAAGGCTTTAATGCTAGAAATCTAGTTTGTGATTTGTAAGATCCAAGTGCAAGCCCTGCTAATGATTCGTTACACTTTCAGCCCTGACCAGAATCTAGAGTTGCAGGAGAAGTGAAGAAAATATGGAGGAAAAGTTAATTGAACTAAGGATTGATGAGAATTTTTTAGCCAGTTTCTCTTGGCCATCTCTTGGCCATCTCTTGCATTAAGCCAGTATCTAAGACAGGGGTTCTCAAACTATTTTTCCTGGGACCCACTGTGATAATATTTCAGGCTGTGATGATCCAACCTAAAAAGTGATGCCCAGGCCCCCACGCCATGGCACCCTTCTATGCTGCTGCTGTGCACAATGCAGCCTTCAAATCACCTAGCCAGCAGCTACTCTGGCCACTGAGCTCTGAAGGACTCTTGCTGTCAACTGGTCATGGAGCTACCAGGCACAGCCACAGCATGGTGGGGGCTGACAGCGATGACCCCATCATCAACCTTCTGACTTCTTGAGGGGATCCAACCCTATGTTTGAGAACCCCTGGTCTAAGATGTATCCATCTTGCTGGTGTCTTAGCAATAGGCTGAATTATTCTACCTAGTCATAATCAGAACATCCTTAATTGGTTACAGTGCAATAGGGACTGAGCTAATTTTACCCTTTGTATATAGCACAGCTAGCTTTGAAACACTGAGTCCCTTACTTGATGGTGGATTAAAACCTCACTTCTAACTGCTCACAAAGGCAGAGAGCAGCTGCATTTTCCAGCCAGATTTATCACAGACAATTATTTTTAGTTCAGCCTGCCTGAGAAATATAAGCCATCTTCAAGATCCACTCTACCATAGTTTTGCCTTAAGTAGCCTTGGCAGTGGCTTAGCGTCGACCAGTATCTAAGACAGAGGTTCTCAAACAATTTGTCCTGGGACCCTCTTTGAAAATATTTGTCTGTGAAAATCTGATTTAAACCTCAATTGTTCTTTGTGTTTCTAAGCAGCAGCTAATTGATGTGCCTAAGAGCAGGAGGGAGAAATTAGCATAACCAGTCCGTATGGGCAATCTGAGGGTGGAAGGAGGAGACCGTCTACTGGGAGGTGATTGTAATAATGACTACTGATGCAGAGAAAGTATGCTCACATATGCTGGAAGATGCTAATTCTGTGTCAGAAGCTTTTTCAGAAGTGTTGAAGGTGCAGCTGGGCAACACTAAGCCACTGCCAACGCTGAAGGCAAAACTATGATTGAGTGGGTTTTGAAGATGTCGTGTATGTCTGTCCATTAGTCCCGTGAATTCCTCTCCAGACAAAGCATCCTTTGTCTGTGAGGCAGACAGAAGAGCTCTCTACTGCTATGAGAAACCTCTCCCTGTCTTCTGACATTTCAGGTATGGCATGGGATGTGCATTTTGCCCTGTTGTACCACACCAACATCTCTAACCTGAAGCCCACTGTTGCCAATAGGAAACAGCACCTAAAGGCATTTAACCCCTTTACTGGCATGGGACAGGGAAACCAAACAAATGGTACAAGGTGCTGCCTGCATGGGACATTGCCTGTGATCTGTTTATCCGCTGCAACCCAGAATCCCACTCCTTACAAGTGTACAATGTCCCTGTTGTGTCAAGCAGTATTTCTCAACAACCAGTCTGCAGACTGGCGCCAATTCCTCAGATTTCACTGACACAGTTTAAGATGACTGCAAGCTGGCCCATTGAATTGAAAAGATTGAGAAATGCTGGTCTAGCACAGCACCTTCTAAAGTACTGCACACTTCAGTCGATCATCACAAGATGCTGAAAATCAACTACGTGGCACCTCCCTGCCGTGAATTATATTTAAAGCACAGTTGTAATCAGAAAAAAATGACAGGTGTAAAAATTACCATGTGTGTCATTCTTTCTCTCTCATAGCCTAACCCAACTACATTAAAGTCAATAGAAAGATTAGTACATGCTTCACCTGGGTAATGCTGGACCAATCCCCATGGGTCTCTGCGTGGAATGGAATCTCTGCCCAAGGGTTTGTTTGTACACTGAAGCTCTGAATTCCTGCTCTTATCAGTTTAAGAAAGGCACTTGCCTCTCACTCAGCTGCCTTCCAAGGAATCTTGCTGTTTGACTCCTGGCCAAGGAAGAAAGCTCCTCCAAAGTATCTTTTCAAGTAGCAGGCAGGGTCACTGAACTCAGGCAAACTCACTTCACGTGACTTCAAGCCCACCTAAATGTTGTGGGTTGACAAGCTCAGCTTAGTCTTCAGTGCTGTTGGGTTCCCACTCTACTAAGGAGAGCTGCTGGGAGGAAGTAGGAGGAGAGTGACAATCCTGTGCAAAAAATATTTTGTGACAAAATGGACATTATTTAAGATTGACCCCCTGTGCAGAGGAACCAACAAGAACTCTGCCCCCATAAGTCCTACATATGCTATATCTGGAGGGCTTAAGTAGGATTAAGGGGTATGCAGTCTTTGCCAGTGTGGAGGCACTCAAAATCGGCAGTTACTTTTGCAAATGTAGACATTTATCTCTTCAGATGGTTGTAGGGGAAGGATGTGTATGATACTGACAACCTTTTGATTAGTTTTGTGAACTCCAAGAGTAAACTGAAGGAGTTCACAAACTCTCCATCTCCATGAGGTGCCTCATCCCTAGTATTCACTCCAGCTGGCTCACACAAGGCACATCTGGTAGACACAAGATGGACACTTGTATCATGGTGAGATTCTCATGACACAGGCCCCTTCCTGAGGCGTCCCGTGTTTGTCCTCTCTGGTGATATTTCCAGCATTTGTGATGTGGCTAAACTTTGTAGATGAAGACCCTGAAGATGTGAAAAATAAGTTCAAGGTTCCTCCTATTTGTATATTTGAAGCAGTGACCTGTATCAGCCCATTTGCTCTTATAGCTGTTACATTGTCCTGGTTAAAATACATCATCATCTTTGTTTATTTTCACCATTTTTAGAGTAACAAATAGGGAGGAATATTGTTCTTGTGGTTACACGCCCAACAGGGATTTGTGAGATCTGGGTTCTCTCCTTGGCTCTGCCTCAGGCCACTTGTGTGACCTTGGACAAGTCACTTTATCTCATTATGTCTCTGTTCCTTATCTGTAATGTGGGGATAATAAAACTTGTGAATACCAGGTAATGAAGAAAAATGTATTGATGGATGTGACACTCTTCAATATTACAGTGCCTTAGAAAATCCTATAAACAAAACAAAAACAAATGAAATGTACATTGGCAATGTGACTTTCTCTATCCCTTGGATTGAGGAGCCATTTTAACAAGCATAACTCTTGATGTGATTATAGCCTTAGTGGTGAGGCCCATGTTAAGTTCTAGTGACATGAGATTCCAACCTCATGGAAAAGTAGCAGCATGCTGACAAAGGTCTTTCTCTCTCCAGCATGCTCAAGTTATAGCAGAACATAATTCTTCAGAGTTCTCTGCGATGGAGCCTGTGAGAGCAGAAATGAAAAACATTGCTTAGCCTATAGCTGTCTTTATTGTGTGCATTTTTCTTCATTGGATAATGGGGTCAGGACCACCTTAAAGTACTGGGCAGTGCTGGGTATCACAATGATTTGTGTTTGTCAGAATGGGAGCTGAACTCTCTTTAGCTCCTGGAGAGAAAAAAAGATGATAAATTATTCTCATTAATCCATGTTGTAATGCAGCCTGTAACTTCCTTGTCATAGTTAATCTACTGCTCTGTGCATGCTGGTAGGCAGAGACCAAGCTCTAATATACTGAGGTGAGCAGCAGTTCAAGAGGGAAGGGTGGTATGTTGTGAGACAGTTTCTGTGCCGATGTTTATTGTTCTCTTCTGGATCTTTGGGTCAGCCATTTGGGGCAGGGCAGAGAGTGGCAAAAGGGTTCACTAACTTTAATGCAAGTGAAATCCTGAAATGTGCTTTGAATTTTCCCCAGGTTGAGTAGCTCCACAGAGCAAAGTACTTCATCCCGGCTCATACGGAAGCATAAACGCAGGAGGAGAAAACAAAGGATGCGACAGATTGACAGGGTAAGATTGGCACTTTAGCATATAGCGGGGAGGATCATGTATTTGGTGGGTGCAGCGTATGCTCAAAAGAGGTCATAGGAGTGATCCACAGCCCACTGAAGTTAGTGGAACATTTCCTATCGACTCTTGTGGATGGTGGGCCAGATCCTTGAGCAAGGAATCAAGGAATCTATCACAGCTTGTTCTTCTTCCAACCATCACATTTGGTGCTGAGTGACCCTGCTTTTTATCCCATTTTCTCACTGCCACTTACTCCCATGAGACAGCCTCATTCAGGGCACTGTCTTCGGTGAGGGAAAAGATCAGTGATGATTACTACAGTATTGGGTGTCAGATCCTGCATCATCCTCTACACCCATTCAAATCAACTGAGGAGGATGCTCAGCTCTTACCACTCAATAACTTGCATGGATCGACTCTTGCTCCTTTCTGTGGCAGTGCTACAGAAGCAGGATCAGAGTGAATCAGATGATGTATTATAACTTAAAAAATATATCATTGCTGGTATTAAAAACCAGAGAATGTTAATATCTTCTTCTGTTAACCTGGTTCTAGCAATAACTATCCTCAAAAGTGTTTGCTGAACCTCAGTGGTGAGTTAATTCGGTCAAGTTTCTACCATTTTCTGTAAACTTTTGTGAGGTCATGTTTTCTTTGTACAGATGTTTGGGGAGGCACTTTGATCGATATGAATACCAGGACTCCCATGCAAACAGCTGTATTAGCAACTGGAGTATTTCCTCTAGGTCATCTGTCAGAAGCTGTACCACATGACTTATCTTACACAGCTTCATTAGAGAATCCCCAATGCTGAGAACTGCCATAAGCACCTTTCAAACAACCCATTTGGTGAAATACATTTGCTGAAGAATTATGAAAAAGGAATTAGTCTGAGGAAATCATGATAGGTTCTGAGATGGTTCCCATACAGAAGGATGGGCCAAATCTGATCAGTTGATTGCACCCAGTTAATTATTTTCATTGCCAGATTTTGAGCCATTTAAAAAGCTGGGATTCTTATGAAGCCTCTATTGTCTTTTTCGCAGTCGTCCTCATTCAGCAGTATCACTGATTCTACCATGTCCCTGAATATCATCACCGTCACACTCAACATGGGTAAGATTGATGTGTCTCATTGTCGGTGTTGATTTTTATTTTTAATTTTATTTATCGGGTGCCGTAAATGTGCATTGTTTCAGATTACAGTCGAGACTTCACATGATGAAGAGCTGAGCTTGAAATTAGACCAGATCTAAAGCTCTTTAGAAGTCAGTGAAAAGATTCCCACTGACTTCAATGATCTCTAATGCAGCTCAAGCACTTAATATTGAAAGTCAGTACTTTATGGCAGCTGTCCAGACTGCCAAATGAAGCCTCTGGTTCTCAGTCCAGTTGGGAGTGGATTTATGTCTATATCACATAACTCGAGTCAAAACTGTCTCAGATTAGTAATCTTCCTAGCAGATGTATCAGCTGGGCTATGACTGCAGTCATTGGAAGAGAATTTCTCTGAATCCAAGAAGTGGGGTATGGAGGAGGTGATAGAGGCTTAAATTACTACCACCCATGTTGTCCCCATTTTGGGGGCAAATAGAAGCATTCAGGGCTGGCTGCCCAACACCTTTGATCAGCACTGAATTCCTGCTACCTCACTGATGTGTGGAAAAACAAACACAAGCTGGTGCTGAGAAGTGTTTTATTTCTAGGTGCGGACAGCTCTTTTCATTACAGTCTCTCTCCCTTATTTTCTTTTAAAAAGTGTAATTTTCAACAAGTTGTATGAAACAATAATCCAAGATCAGCAACCCATGCGTGCTGTGATGAACATGTCAGGTATATGTATCAAATTCAGCTTGCCCTCTTGGTTTGATTCTCTACAACACTTACGCTGATAAGAGAGACAGGTGTCTTCTAGCTTTCTGAAGGCCACAGAGTAATATTGTATAAGGACACTGAAAGCTGGCAGTCACCACACTTGCTTTTTTTTCCCTTTCTGCCTATCTAGAAAAGTATAATTTCCTGGGGATCAGCATAGTAGGACAGAGCAATGACCGGGGAGATGGTGGCATTTACATTGGCTCTATCATGAAAGGAGGAGCCGTAGCAGCAGATGGCCGAATTGAACCAGGAGACATGCTTCTACAGGTTGGTCCATGCCCCCCAAATTATATCACTTGTTGAAACACTAATGGCTTCAGCTCAGCCTTCCCATCTGCCACCCTCACTCCAGACCCTGTGAGTGAAATTCGCCCTTGGGCAGAAAAACTTGCACAATAGTACTTGCTGTATATCATCGCATTTAAACCGAAAATTTTGTGCCTGAAAATTGGCTTCAAAACAAGCTCTCGGCTTATACTCAAGAGAATACGGTAGACAGCCCCTCCCAGGAGTTTCCCAGACCATGTGGCAGGCCGGAGCCCCAGTGTTGCCAGGCGGCCATCTTGGGCAGTCGGCCGGGGCTGGGGCTGGAGTGAGGAGGGGACCCCGGTGTCTGGAGCGGCCACGTAAGGAGGACCGGGGGGGTCGGCCTGGACATTGAGGGGGGGATTCAGGGAGGCCAGGGAAGCGGCGGCAGGGACCAGGGGTTGGGGAGGGGTCAGGGAGTTGGGGAAAGTGATGGGACGGCAGGGAGGGTTGGGGGGGTGTTCAGGGAGACCAGGGAAGGGGCAGCAGGGCTCAGGCATGGGGGGGGGGTCGGGGAGTCTGGGAAAGCGGCAGGAGGACCCAGGATTTTTGGGGAGCCCAGGGAAGCAGCGACAGGGACTGGGGAGTGGGGGGGGCACCTGGCAGGCTGGGAAGAGCGGCAGCAGGGGTTGGGGGGTGACAGGGAAAGGGTGTTGGGGAACAGGGGAGCAACAGCACCAAACTGAGAAGGGAGCAGGGGGCGGCAGTGAAGAGCCAGGGGGCAGC
>ML681963.1:11754392-11887514 GCA_007922195.1 Podocnemis expansa | reverse complement strand
GTGTGTGTGTGTGTGTGTGTGTGTGTGTGTGTGTGTGTATTCTCATTGGGTTTTGTTACTTCCCTGGTTTTCAAGGCTGACCATCATCTGTGTACCACTAAACATTGTTTCAAGGTCTCTGCTTGCCTACTGGTATGTCATATTAATGATATAGGCTGTATTCTAGTTTCCTGGTTCGTTTCCCTCCTCCCTTTGATGCCTGCACTGTGCCCATTAACATCAACATTAACAGCCCTGATAGCAGCATTCACTAACATCTTCTTTGTCCTGGTGGGTGGCACTATTCTTGATGATTAACCCAAAGGACTAGGTAGAAGCCAAATGGGCTTGCTTCTAATGTTGTCTGTTACACAACTGTGTGTTTTACCTGTAGTCTCTCTGGGTCCTCTGCAGTTTAAATAGAAAACTGCTCATGATTGGATCTGCCTCAAGAGCTGGTGCCTCCCCGCACCCAGTGAAAGAGGCTGGTAATGACATAACAGGACAAAGTGAGACTTTGCCCTCGAAAGCTCATGCAATAAATACATTTGTTAGTCTTTAAAAGTGCCACAGGGCCCCTTTGTTTGATTTCCTGAGCTAGAGTAACAGGGCTACCCCTTTGGAACTTGCCAACACCTGTAGGGTGCCTGCACCACAGTGACTGAACTGTTCATGCCAGGCAGAATCGCTACCAAACTGGTGTGGATACTGTATGGTGGTGGTTGTGCCATTGCCGAAGTTGTGTCTTGCCTCTGCTTTGGAAAGCTGTGTCTTGAAAGGCACAGTCCATATGGGGAGCTGAAAAGAAGCGCCTCTCTCTGCAAACGTGGCTGAGCTTAGAGAAGCATCTCACCTATCTCTTCCTTTCAGAACTAGAAGAGTCTCCTTTAACTGTGAAGAGTGACATGGCTACGATTGTCAAGGTTATGCAGTTACCCGACTCCGGCCTGGAAATCCGGGACAGAATGTGGTTAAAAATTACCATCTCCAATGCAGTGATAGGTAAGCAGATTTCCCAGCTGCTGCATAGGTCACCCAGTGGCTTGTTCAAAACAGTCTTTAGGAGCTGCCCTTGAGAGCTGCGTTGACTTTTTTTCTTTTTCTGTACATTTGTGAAAGAATCTAATTATGAAAGGGAAGAACAAATGGTTCTAGTTCAATGTAGTGTGGGCTAGAGTGGTGCAATCTTCTCCCACTCGTACCAGGTGCCTGAACCCTCACTGAGAATACCATTGCTGTTCCCATCCTGTACCTACATGCAGCTCTGGCAGTGTCTCTCAGTCCAGGGTAGTAGTGCTCCTTTCTATTCCAGACCCGGACATTCAAACAGCCCTTCCAAGCATCTCAGTTGTGACCTGAACTAGCCCGCTGCTCTAGTTTTGAACAGAGACTGCCAAGGTGACCAAGTGGTGTTTTCATGCTGTATGCAAATAAATACTAAGCAACCTCTTTCACTTGTGACCTAACTAGGATACTAGATTGTGTGGAGTCTGCATCCATTCTGGTCCCCAATATCTGCTGAAAAGCTGTCACTGTCTGTGAACACTGTCATTAATTCCTTCTAATAGGCTCTATGTAAGAAAAACCCAGATATATATATATTTCCGTTTATGATTTTTATTCAGCATTTGAATGAATAGGTGCTCCAGCTGGGTGCAGGATTGTTCTTCCCTTCCTGGCCTAAACTGATGACTGGTGGTGGCCAGTGTTATTAGACAACTGCTCCTTCCCACTCCAGAGGTGGCTGCATTTCAGTGGCAAACTAAGCAATCTCCAGATGAAAGGTGTTATGAAAATACAATTTTCTGAAGCTTTACAGTGCAGGATTGACCTGCTCTTTTTCTGACCTGTATCTGGTTTGGTTTGTTTTTGTTTTTGTTTTTGTTTGTTTGTTTGTTTATTTTTGACAGTGCCTAGTACAGTGATCTCTGATGTGCTTGAGGCCAACAGGCACTAAGACATTATGATAGAGGATGGTAATGGGAGCTTGAAAGTGGTCTTGATGGCTAAAATTGACCTTCGGATGTTTCTCCTCCTCTTTCTCCATTCCCCTCTCCCATTACAGGGGCAGACGTGGTCGACTGGCTTTATACGCACGTGGAGGGCTTCAAAGACAGACGAGAGGCTAGAAAATATGCCAGCAGCATGTTAAAACATGGCTACCTCAGGCACACTGTGAACAAAATCACCTTCTCAGAGCAGTGCTATTATGTCTTTGGAGACCTCTGCAGCAGTAAGTCACTCATCTGTGAAGGGCAAAGCTGTGTGTGTGCAGGAAGCCAGTTCCTCCATTCTGGCAAATCACAGGGCAGCCACCTATGGAATTTCACAAGTGTGGGGATTTACACACACTCACACTCGCACTTACTTGCTCATTAGTTGATATGTCCCCTAGAAGAAGCAACTGGGTCGCCTGGGTAGGAAGGATGGTGTGTAGTGGAATAGGGCACTGAACTGGGGCTCAGGAAATCCAGATTCCAATCCTGACTGGCACCGGCCTATGTGTCCTCAGGCCTCAGTTCACCTCTGTAAAATGGGCACAGTATTTCCCTGCCTTACAAGATATTGTGGAGGCTGTGAGGGACTCTGACAGTGTAGTGATGCAGCCTGCATAAGTATTATCTGAAATCAAATAATAATTTCACATCACAACATGGGTGATCTGCAGTGGTCATCCCTCTGGCCCTCCATCCATGTGAATGGCTGCCAGCATGTTCTGTGCACATGCCTCTTGCTCTGGGTTTCCTTCTTCAGGTCACTTGGGGGCCCCCCAGCATGGCAGAGTGCTAAAACCTCCATTACCACAACAGTGTTGTCCTCATTGCATCCCTCAGAGTTCAGGACTGATCTCCATTTTACAGAGGAGACACACAGATTGAAGTGACATCGGTGCTTGGGCTCAGGGCAGAAAGGATCAAAGTGACATTGGCGCTTGGGGCCCGGGGTGTGATTCCCAGCTCGTGCAGACACACCCACTCTGCTCAGGCCATGCACTTACAGCAGTAGCACAGGGGTGTCAAGCTCACAGCCTGCGGGCCAGATCCGTCCTGCCAAGGGCACTAATTCGGCCCGCAGAGCTGCTGCCTGGGCTGTGCCTGAGGGCTCTCTGCAGCAGCAGTGAACAACAAACAGGCTGCCACAAGCAGAGCAGAGCTAAGCCTGCTTGTGATTCGGATCATGTGAGTAAGTCAGAGCACAGGGGAGCAAAGCAAGCACTCCAGCCAATCCTGGCTCAGCTCTGGTGTGGTCTGCCAACCAATCAGAGTCTCAGTGACAGCAGGCGGGGCCAGTGCCCCAGAGAACCACTGCCCTGCGCCCCACCCCAGTTGTTCACTGACAGTCAGCCAACATGCTAATCTGATTGGCTGCACATTGCAGAAATCACAAATAAAAAAAGGAAAAGGTGGCTGAGGCTCACGTGGGAACAAGCCAACCAAAGGTCATCTGGAACTGAGCCAACCAAAGGCCACCATGCTTAATGACTGACAGTGAGTGGGCAGAGAGTTGGGGGTGGCAGGAGCCAAGCCTGCCTGTGGCTGTGACTGAGACTGATTGCCAGTGCCCGCCAACACATGGTAGGGGGATCTGGGAGTCATCCAGCTGGGGAGCAGGTTCAGGGAGCAGCCAAGCTCGGGAAAGGGGATCCATGACCTGCACAATAGGAGAAAAGGAGTCAGGCAGCATGGCAAAGGGGAGCCCACAGGGCAGGGAAAAGGGAAGGTGTTGCAGAGCCTGCGGGGTTGGGGCAGGGGAAGGAGATCCCCTGCCTCTCTGAACATGGCACAGACAAGGTTTGGGGAGCCCATGCAGGCACATGGCCTGCAACAGGTGTCCTGCTCTCCAGTGTGACCCCACCACACTGAATGTGTTTGATACCTCTGCAGTAGCATGGGCAGAGGCAGGAGTGGCAGACTGAGCAACCTGCCCTGAGCGCATCCACTGGTACATAGGTAGGTTTGTACTCATGACAGCTGGCCTGCACCACCCAGGTTGCCATGGATACAATCCTCATTTTAGCAAGCTAGGTCAGTGAGAGTCAGTGCACAAGTGAGCACACGCACTGCTAATCATGTGCCTAGTAGGCAGTAACCTGGACTGTCCCACACTGAAGCCTGATCTCCCAAGTCCCAGCTTATTGCCTTAGACACAAGGGCACCCTGCCATAGTCCACCACAGTGAGGCTGGATTAACCATTGCGTTGTACTGCAAGGCCCAGCCCCAAGCTGACATGCAGCATGTAAAATGAAAATGTCTTTATGGGCGGTTGGTAGAGAGAGACAAATGGCAAACAAATTTGGGAATTCGGATCAGATCAAGATGCATGTCATGGCATCCACAGTTGCACATGTACACTGGAGAATATCAATCTCTCCATATTAAATATTCGTGCCTGCTACACTGTGGGTACCACTTAGACTGAACTGCTGAAGTTAAGTCCCAGGTCAGCCCACTCACTGCTGTTATACAGAGTGATAATAGTAAGTGGTGTCATCTGCTAGGTACGTGTTTCTACCCTCCAGTTCTCTTTCTTCCTCCAGATATGGCTGCCTTGAACCTTAACAACGGTTCTAGCGGAGCCTCTGATCAGGACACTCTTGCTCCACTCCCACATCCTGCTGCGCCTTGGCCATTAGGTCAGGGGTACCCGTATCAGTACCCCCTCCCTCCTCCATGCTTCCCCCCAGCGTACCAGGACCCAGGCTTCAGCTATGGAAGTGGCAGTGCGGGTAGCCAGCAAAGTGAAGGTAAGGCTGTGTGATTAGCATGCGCTGTTGTCACTGCTCCCATTATCCCTGGCTGTTTGCTTGAGTTCCCCAGTCCTGTCTGTGCTCCCTTCCTCAGAGTGTTCTGTATGCTCCACGCATGGGATTTGCTACAGCAGCATCAAATCAAAACTCTCTTTGCAGGGCCTTACAGCTCAGCTCATAAAGCAAGAATCAAGGGGGAACTAGACAGAGTGCTGTCTGTCCTGTCCAATGTGGTATAGGTACCTGTACCTTTCCTACTCCACAGCATTCCATGATAATCAGTAACACTCCTATATCTCTAATTAATCCAGTGTTAATGACCCAGTCCCCACCCTGGGAAAGAGCTCCAGAGATAGCATCATTGTCTTTTTATCGGCTGACAGGTGGAGACCTTGAGAGGTCCGATTTTCACAGATGTGAGCCACTGATTTCCATGGATGCAGAGAGTGCTTGACATCACTGAAAATCGGCTACTGGTGCCTTGTTTGAAGCCGTATGACAGAACTGAGAGTCAGTATCAGAACCGGGATTCAAAATAAGTGCTCCACTGCTTCCACTTCCATATTGAGTGCAGCAGGACATTTACTTCCTCCTTGTATGGAACAAGCAAGAAGAGTGCTGTCTGGAGCAGCCAGCCAAATGGATGGATGATCAGGATGATGGTCCCTTCTGACCTGATAGGGTTATCTTTTTGAGACTGCAATCCTGAAACGCCATTCCACAAGGAGCAGAATTATTTTAGCTCTGATACATGTTGCATGGGTTGCACAGATGTACTACCTCCTTAGGGTCCACTTGCTACTTATTCTTCTGAGCATAGTAAATAGAACAGGAACTCTAGTATGATTGTCCAGTAGTGAGGTGGGAGGAGAACGGAGCTGCAATTTCTTAAATTCACTGCTTTCACTGTGAATATCCCTCTTGAGAATGCTGCTGGAAACCATGAGGCAAGGCTAAGAAGGAGTCTGCAAGCTTGGATATGAATCATGTTACCAAGGAGTTTGCATGCAGCCCCTCCAGATTTAACCCAACCTCTTCCGCTTTGCAAAACCAGGCTGGAAATCCCATGTCAAGGACTCTCTTGAGAGATTTCCAGAACTTGCCTCAGCGGGAGACAAGGGTGCGTGGAAAGGAAGCCAGAAATGTTCAGACCTTCAGGAAAAATGCACATCAGGTCCATTCTGCCACTGGGGGACACTGATATTTCCTCAGGTGGTTCACCAGTCATGGTGATCAACAGAATGTTTGCTCTTTGCTGTTGGCATAGGAAAGGTACAGCGCTTTTTATGCGGGTGGTCTTGGTTACCCACTAGGAGAGTTCTGTTGAAGGCACCAGGAGGGTTTTATTTTGAAAGGTTCAATGCCTTTTCCTTGGTCGTCTTTTGGAAGCTACACTGCTGTGTTGTTTCTTGTGTTGTAACTGTGTTATTCCCTTGTTTTGTTCTGAGCAAGCGTTAGACTGAAGGATTCATAAAGGAATGGCTGACACTAGGGGATTGGTAAGCTTCCAACACCTCCATAATAATAAAGATTTCATAGCATGATCATTTAGACTCTTGTGACTCAAATGTTTAGCTGTCCCCTCCCCCCATTTTATTTTTAATCATTGGAGGCACTTTGCCTGTCCCACCACATAGTGTTGGAGTACCATGTTGTTTGCAGAGCAAACTGTCTGACTGACTGCAGAGCTTAGCTGTGTCATGGTGGTATAATCCTAGAGGGGAACATCATCAGAAACCTTCCTGTTAAGATTTAGATGTCACAGTGGTGCCTGAGTGTCTTTTGTCAGCCTTTTTGCTTTTCTTCCTGGATCCTGTTTTATTAGCCACTTACGGCTCTCCCATTGTACACCTGGTGGAAGGTACGTTGGTGCCGGCCACGCACTGAGTTATTCGGGGTGTTGGACCTAGTCACATAGGGGATTCAGAGGTCTGAAAGCAGGCACGACTGACTGAATGTTAAGCAAACAGTCATTAAGGATGCAGCAATAATGCAACTAATTAAAAAAGAGACAGTGGCTCTGGTAGATTAGTAGAGACCCATGGACAGCAAAGGGGATATCCCAAGATTTCAGTTGCCAATGAGTTGGAGGGTCTCCATCCAGATCTGAGGTGAGTGTCCATGATGCACAGTTGATACCTCATTGGCAGTCATCATCAAAGCTGCCAGGGAGACTGGAGTTTGGTCTCTCAAGCAGTAATGGTCTGGATTTGTGATGAGACTTAATAGGAGGGCAGTAAAAGGAAGCTAGTCCTGCTGTTGCCTGACTTATTACAGTTCTGGGGAGGATGTAGCTCTTTGTAAACAGAGGACACAATTCTTCAGAGCTGACAGTCCATCTCCTGTCCACACATATCAAGCTGAATGCAGTGGTGCCTTCAGCAGTGACAGTGCTGATAGGGAAAATGGGTCTCAGCTCTGGGGTCCGATCTCAAATGGCAGCTCACCTAGACTCATTTCCTTTGACATATGCTCAAGCTTTAATTTATGAACATTGTAACAGACTTAGCATCACCCGCTCACCATAGAACTAGACTGTGGAATGAGAACATCAAGGGGCCAGTTCAGATGGTAAACTGAGCTCTTGACCCATGGGAATTCCTGCTCAAAAACTAATGCTATTGTTTTGGGGCACTTTAAGGAACATAAGAGTTGTTTAATGCTCATATAGATCTTCTGCTGTAAATAAAGGCCCACTGCACTGGAATTTCTTCCTTTCAAGAAAAACAAACAAGCAGTCCTGTGGCACTTCATCTCATGAGCTTTCATGGGTGAATCCCTTTTTTGTCAGTGCTTCATGATATTGAAAAGCATTTGCCAAAGAGCCTTGCAGTCAGATTCGTGTGACAGTTGCTACTGTTTGGGTGGTGATGCGCAGAGAGCCATTCACTCTGAGATGAATTACAGTCACTGTGTCATGCTGGCTTCGATCCTGCCTGAAGTAAGGGCTGGAACAAGCAGCCTAATGCCTAATTATGCTCTGAAGTCTGTTTTTATTAGCTCATTAGGAGAGTTTTGATGACGAAACTCAGCATTTATGCAGCACTTGTTTTCACCACGTTGAGTGGTAGTGAAGTAAATATTACCACCTCCTTTCATAGATGGGCAAACTGAAGCACACAGCAGTTGTTTCCTGTCTAAAGCAAACAAGGGAGTCGGTGGGGGTTAGGAATAGAATTTACCAGCTGCAGGTCCCTATTCTTGGGCTCCAACCCAGTCCACACTGCTTCTCAGTTATTGCACCTTCTGCCTCTGTCCTTAACCTCTCTTGTAGGCTGCAGCAGACTTTGAGCTTTCTATTGAATTCACCAGGCCAGTGTGATCTTCTTTCCTCCATCTCCTTTGTTTGCCTTTTCTCAGTTTTGCACTAGACTGCCATCAATGGAGGGAGAGCCTCACCCTGCAGAAGGAGTTCTTTTAGTTCTCTCTCCCCTATCTTCTGTTGCATTAACCATCAGTGATGTGATGGGTTCAGTGGCAAACACGAGTTCAAATTCTGAATCTGGCCCATTGTTATCAGGCTGTGGAGTTTGTGGATGACCCCAAAACCCAGTGAAGTCAATAGCTCACACTTGTGTACTGTAACTATCTGCGAACACATCACAGGCATTATTTTTCAAAGGGTTTATACTGCCTCTGTTGAGAACATCTACCTAGAGGCGTTTGCATGCGACACTGCAATCTCTAGGTAATTACTCGTGAAGGCCATGACAACCACAAAACACTGCAACGATGGGTTATGTACGCATCTGCCTGTAGGTCAGACCCTACTGCCCTTTGTAGCAAATAGAATGACTTCATTTACATCAGCAGGTTTGGCTCAACCTGGCCTTTAGTTTGAATCTTCTTTGCTTGTCAAAGACTCATGTAGGAAAGATCAGATGAGTTTGCTTTTGAAGAAGAGGTTCCAGCGCAGGATGACCCGTTTCCATGCCAGGGTTTCTGGCATTCATGCATGGAGTCAGTCACAATGCTAGAAAGAATCAGTCTGGGTTTAAAAATAGAAGCCTGCCCATCCCTTGATTTCCTGCCCTTTTCATCTTTTCCTTCTCTATGTACGCGCACCCAGCCGGTGGAGAGGCATGGAAGCAGATGGGTTGCAGGCTTTTATTCTAGGCTAGCCAATGCTTTCACCAGGCTAGCTGCAAAGGGGTCTGTGTATTCTTGCATGCCACAGCCTTCTCAGCTTTGTTCTAGCAGGTGTCGTGTAGCCATCCATAGCATGCCGTGCTTGATGTGGGCCAGAGTTTGCCATTGTCTTTGTTGCTACTGTGGGTTTAGTGCTGGGGGGTTTCAAGAGGCATTGAGGAATGGGGATAGGTGGAAATGTGACTGACTGACCCTCCCTTCTCTGTTCCTGTCACTCACCATCCACAGGAAGCAAGAGCAGCGGTTCTAACCGGAGCAACAGTGAGAACAGCCGGAGGGCTCTCGGCAGGGAGAAGGACCGCAAGTCAGCTGGAAGTGGCAGCGAATCTGACCACACCGCCCATAGTGGGGGCGGAGCCAGCGTTGTGCGCCGTGAACGGCCTGTCAGCCAGCTCAGCCACCGGAGTCATGTCTCCGCCACCCACAGCGAGAGAAGCCACCACAGCCACCATTCGTACGGGCCTCCAGGGGTCCCACCTCTCTACAACCTGCCAAAGCGAGGCTCCAAAGTCTATGGGACAAGTGGCCCCCCTGGTGGACCTCCCGTGAGAGAACTGAGTTCTGTTCCTCCAGAGCTGACAGGGAGCCGGCAGTCCTTCCAGAAGGCGATGGGCAACCCTTGCGAATTCTTTGTTGACATCATGTGAGCGGAAGTGCCTTCAGACTCTGTTTTGGGGGGAGGGTAGGGAAGGGCTTGATTTTACTGATGTTGGGGTTTTGGTTTGGGGTTGGGGTGATGGGATCGTTGCTGAACACTTTAAGAAAGAAAGCTTGGCTGTCTTGCATGGAACACCTTCCTGCATCTCAATTGTGTGTTGCAAAGAACAAAAATCACCTGGGATTGTTAAATATCAGCAAATCGATGGCATCTTTTCTGTCCTCCTCTTTCTCCCCATATTTTTTTAATGTGATTGATGTCTGTATAGTTACAGCCTGACAAGCTTTGGTCATTGTGATGCCTGCTTTCAGTGCAATTAGTGCATCTTCTTGGCTGATTCAAGGCTATTGTTTCATATGATTTCTAAATTTCCATTATTAGCATTATTAGCGCCTTTATTTGTTTTCCTCTCTCTCTCTCTCTCTCTCTCACCAGAAATACTGACTACATGATTGACTTCCCTGTCATATATCTGGTATATAGCAAAACACAATATAAGCAGCTGTGACACCTGAAAGTGTGTGAGCAATATCTAAAAAGGGCAGACACAGAATCAAATTCCAAGCAGTAGACAAAGATCTGAGTTATGTAGAGCCCTACTTTCCTCTGCTGAGTAAGGACTAGAATTGCCTTTCACCTTACTGCATTTGTGACACCCCTGATGATGGAGCATATTCATTTTTGTCTGGTCATACCATTGCTGTTGTAAAAGTTGTTCCTGCAGCAAATGGACAGTTGTCACTATCTGATTATATAAGATAGAGGGAGTATCCATCCTGTTCCTTCCCACATCAGTGACTTTGCTGGAAATTGCGACACTTCCCTTTTCCTCTTGGTTTCTGAATAAGATCTTCTTGGCCCCACCCTTCCCAGGTTCACCTCTGCAGTAAGTCAAAATCCTGGGGTAGAGCATTTCCAGCGGCAGTGGTTACCAAGTTGGTGCATTCTTAAGGCAGACAGGGCTAGTGGGTGGTAAAAGAAATGCTTTTATGAACAGCTCAGAAATGGTAAAATTAATTGTACTCGACAAGCTGAAACCTGGGACAAGGGTCCCGTTCCCAACAGACAGCTTTCTCCTAAGCCTCTGGTGTCACACATCTCCAAGGACATCAGTCCAATAGTGTAGGACCTTCAGTTAAAATCCACATCTGTTAAGTCAGCTATTCCTGATGGACTTGAGGATAGGTGCTTAAATCACATGTCAATATATATTAAAGATTTTCATGCAATAGGAAGGCTCCCCCCTGCTATGTTCTTGCATTGTTGTTGGTTTCAATACCTTAGAAGGCATGTAGAAGTGAGGATGTATAGCTGTATGCTGCTGTGATTTCATGTTCCCTTGGAATCCTGCTGCAGCACTCACTTCCCAAGCAATCTGTTGATCACATCACACAGCCAGGGGCAGCTGCCACAGCTTTTTCTTTTACTTTTCTTAGTGGAATTAGAAAAAGACATAAGGTAAAACTTGCAGAAATAGCTAAGTGACTTAGAATTGTAGGTTTCCTTTTTCAAAAGTGACTTTAAGGCCCAGAGCAGCCCAATGATCCATGAGTCCTAGGGCATGTCTAAACAAACAAGTAGTGCATGACGTGCTGGGGTGCGACTCTGTAGCACTCCATTACCTGTACCAACTGTCAGCGTGGACCCTGTTGCTGTCCTCTGAGTTCCCTAGTGTGCACTAATATATAGGTGTTTGAAACAGCCATTCAACAACGTGCACACTAGGAACGCTCAGTGCACAGTAGGAGGGTCTACATGGACAGTTAGTGCACACCATGCTAGAGCACACTAGATTTATATTCTCAGCTTGCCACACACCAGCTCCTCATTTAGACAAGCCCTTAGGCTCCTGACTGCTTAAACCCCTTTTACCTAAATCATCCATTGGCTAGCATCACCCAGCTATGTTTCAGAAAGCACAGATTTCATTGTGACTCCTCTGGGTCCCACACATATACTGACTAGGTGCTCAAGTTGCTAGTGACCAATAAAAATTGTCATGATCCTTTTAGAACATGGAGCTATTCAGCAGTGTTCTTATACATTTTGCACTTAAGCATAGCACAAATACTAATCACACTCAGAAGTTCGTGTTAAAAAAAAAAACCTTTAAAGCAATCAAAGAAATCAGGGTAAATCATCCCTTACTTTTGCTGTTGCTAAAGGAGGCACTGTTTTAAAAAAAAAAAAAAAAAAAGGTCTGTGACTGTATTGACAATCTCTGGTGGTTGTGCTTTTAAAACAGGTTTTTTGTTTTGTTTTGTTTTGTTTTTACTTCTCTACTCACTTATTTATTTTTTTCTGGCTCACTTTATCTTAAAGCAAAAGTTATGGGATCAGGGAAAAGGATTGTAGTATTATTCTGGTGGAGCATCCAGAAAGGGGAGGGGTGGGTTGATTGCAGACTGAGCTTTCATCCAAGGAGGCTAAAGTGTTTTATTTCCTTGTATGTCTTTTCAGCAGTTGCAGTTACATACTTGCTGTATTTTTTTCTTTATGTTGTTGTTGTGGTAAGTGCTTTTGGCAGAAAAACTGCTGTGTCGTGTTGGCCTTTGCTGCTGTGTTGAAATGATTGTGTTACGTATTTCCATGTGCATGAGTGACTCTGGAAGCAGGCTGCCATAGTCCATATGGTAGGTTTGGGAAGGCGCTCATTTGCTGAAGAATGTAGGCTGCCAAGTCTGGCTTTGACTGTGGATTAGAGATCAACCTGGTCCCATCCAAAGTGACTCCAGCTGAGATTAAACACCCACTGCAGGTAAAATATGCACTGCTGTCTGCATGATGGCAGGCTGTTCAACAATGAGCAGCATTTCGAGTCTTCTGGTCTCTAAAGAACCAGGGGAAAATGCAAGTGCACAGCCTATCAATGGTGCAATAACATCATGACTACAGTATAATACACAGGGCCTGATTCTCCTCCCCCTGCTTCTGGTGGAAAGCAGAGTAACTCCGTAAGTCTATGGAGAGGGCAGACAGAGTAAGGAGGGAACCAGCTGCAGAATCACTTATTTGTGAATGAATAGAGGGAGGAGCGCTTCAAAATCCTGCTGATGCCTTTAAAAGTGTAGCAGGTTATCTTTGCAGCCTGAGCCTAATTTTGCAAGCATAGACTACCTGGTAGAGTGCTTCCTCCAGAGAGAAGTGCCCATGAAGTTGGGGAGGCACTCGTCAGTTCTGCACACACCAGATGGTGGAGAGGTTAAGGGTCGGGCCCCTAAAGAGCATCTAGTTTCCCAGCAGAACCCAGTTTAGATTGCTCCTTTAAAGGTCAGGGAGCTAGCACTGGGCTGGCTCTAGAATGTATCTTGACCTGTCCTCCTCTCACTGGAATGAAAAGTAATGGGCTCACCATTAATAGGCACATGGAGGGTGTGACACTGAAGAAGATAAAATGACAAACTAGCCTCACAACAGGAGCCTTAAATAGTATTTGAATTTTGAAGGGGAAAAAGAGCAAGAACTAACAAAATCTGCCTGTGCGCTGCAGCTGGACTTGCACTATTATTTATTCATTCCTGTCAACAGCAATTAATAGGGACAAACAGGTGTGTTTTGTGGATTAATGTGGGGCTAAGGGTTTGGGATGGCACCTCCTACCAGAATGTCAGGGTAATGCACCCACCTAATATAGTCATACACCTCTAATGAGTAAGATTTTTGGCAAATGGTTTATTAGAGTCTGAAAGGCACTGCTGTGGTCTTTTGACCTCCTGTTAACACATTTGCTTTTCAGAGGTAATAGTCCCTGGAAACTTTATCCAAAGGTATATTGGATAGCAAACAATGATGCACAGGCGCTGACTTTTGATATTTTTGTTGTTTGTCTAATTGGCAGTCCCATCTTGAGACTGACAGCTGATGAGTTGATGTAATTGTTTTTTGTTTTGCATTTAACTGGATTGTAATAAGATTGACTTTTAAAAAAAATTAATTCTAATCAGTGATTAGAAATACATGTAAAGAATTTATGTACAGTAGAGAGGAAAACGTTAAACGATTTTAAATAATGAAAACCCAGACTATCACCTGTTCTAGTACTGGTTCTACTCCGAGAGTAACCTTTTACTAGCATGGACTGCACTGTTCCTGTTAAATGTCTATTGCATAATTGAATTCTTTTTTTGTAGATATTGTATTAAAACCCAAGTGTCTGTATAGTTAATATATAGCTGCTTATGTGTAAATGCTATTTTAAACACTAAAAAAAGCTTTTAATTTTATGTGACAACTGCACCCAGTGTCTTCCCTTTATTGATGATTGAGGATGCTTTGCAGTTCCATAGTACCTTCTGTCCAGAGCTCTCCATTGTATCTTACAGCTCCCGCCTTGAGGAAGGTAAGTATTCTCTCCAGTTAGAAATGTGACTTTGGAGCAGGGAACTTGGATTCAGGAGTTCTGTGGCCTTACTGTCATTTCATCAGATGCTCAGACACTAAGGCATATGGTTCAAAGGAGCTTAGGTAGATACAAGGAGACACAGAAGTTAAATGTATTACCTAAGAGATGGGAACAGAGTCCAGATGCAGGAGTATGAGTGAAAGGAGAGGAGCCCTGGGGTAGCTGGCTTCTGACAAACAGGCTTTGAGCTGGTCACCAGTGCATTTATGCAGAAAGCATATTCAGCTCTTAAAAAATGGGGGGGGGTTCAGTGTTCCCTCTAATTACTCATAGACTGTGTGCACAAGCAATTTCTTTGTATACACAGAAACATTTCTTTGTGAGCACCAATATTAGTGCTACTGAATTTTTTTGCACACTTTATTTTGTTGTGTGCGCAGGTTTCATGACCTGTATGCGTGCATACATGCATGCAGCTTAGAGGGAACAGTGGCTGGGGTTAATTAGCATATCTCCTCCCTCTTCCTGAGCCTGCTTTTGGAAAGGAAGGAGGCAGAACTTGTGAGATGACAAAGATAACAAATGGTGGAATATTTTGCAGCAGATGGTCCAGGGTGTTTGAGTCCTGGACATAGGCTGGTGCAAAATATCTGAGCTTCAAGCCTAAAAAGTGAATGAGAAATATCTCCCTCTGTCCTCTGGAGCTGACTGAACCCACTAATGCAGTCCTGTGGCTGAACTCACTTTGTTCCAGACTCTGCACATCTGCCCCAGGTGTGATGGAAACCAGGATCCTACAGGATGCCAAATGACAGCCCTATGAGGTGTGTCTAGACAGGAAATCCTACCCAAATGCATTTGCTAAAGACATCTGTCCTCCCTTCCTGTAAAGCGTGAATTGATTGATAGAGCCTTGCCTAGGAATTCCCCCATTACATGATGGGGTAGAGTCCCCCCTCCTAACCTGCCAGGAGCCTGTAAAATCGAGGAATTGCTCACAATCATCATGGGACCACTAGGAAACCCCTAAACACGCCTTCGACCTGTCGTGGATAGTACTGCTGTGTAGCCAATGTGGTCTTGGAGCCCCCTTCCCTGGGCTGTGTGCAGGACTTTCCCAGCTCTTCTGTCTTCCTTGCCCTCCATGCCTTTGGAGGCTGCTGAGAGGAATTTGGTTAAATGTTGGATACTAATCAGGGTTTAAAACAGTCCGGTGTTGCTCTGGTGTCAGTGGAAGGGAACTGGACCAATATTTCTTAAAATTTAGAGATCTAGGTTGTAAAGCCTGCACTCCATGTTCTAGTGAGGGAATTAGATTATTGATTCCAGCCCAAATCCCAGAACAGGGGACTCCACATGGCTGGATGTTAGATAGCACCTGTCAAATGAAGGGGTGGTTTTATTCTCTGCTGTGCTCTACTGACATCAAAAGACTCTTCTCAAAAAACATTGCACTGTCTTTCCCTGTTTTGAAAATGCTTATTGAAAATGACAAACTGGTGCATGGTTGTGAAATAATCACTTGGATCATCTCATGTATGAAGACAGAATTTTCAGTACTCTCTGGTGATGGATCTTCCATCCATTGACTTGTGCTGATTAAGTACCTTACTCTGCAAGAAGTCCCACTCACATGGATTTCCATTTTCACACATGCGCAGGCTCCTGTCTTTTATTTAAAAAAAACAACAACTACAACAAACAAAACAAAACAAAAATCTTCAGTATGCAGGGAGCTAAAGGAATCCAAAGGAAAAATTGTATGTATGATGCACTGCAAACTTCCTGTTTCTCTAAGGTGCTCAACATATCACATAGATTAATATCAATTATATCCAGTCTTCAAGGGAATTAAATAGATGGGGTAATATTTGTGAAGCCCTGTGACTTGCTGAGAAAACTCCACCAATAAAAGGCCAAAGATGCCAGAAACTTTGAGCCAACTTTCAAGTTAGGGGAAAAAAATAAAATGGGAAGATCTCAGAAGGCGCCATGCTTTTAAAAGGTTCTGTCTTGGGTACTTCTGAGGGGGGGGGGGACACACATTGAAGGCCCTTTCAGACTGGACTGTTGCATTTTAATGCAAATTCACAGAAGCAAATATTGATTTTTGTGCCTAGCTCCATGGAGCCATACTGCAGACCCCAGGCTATGCAGTGTCACCTTCTGAGGGGCAGGGAGAACCAGTTGAAGCCAAAAGGGGTGTTTGTAGGAGAGTAAAGGTGTAAAACACGGATGAAGAAAGAAGGGGGCAGACTGCAGGGACGCATGGAGAGGGGAATATGTCTACCACCCACCACAAGGCATCATTTACCTTCACAAGAGGCAGCAGGTATTGGAAGAAGAGGTCACCCTCTGTTCAGATAGATTCACCCCTTTGTTGCTGCTTCTAGCTCCCTCTGGAGAGAGCCTAGGTCATCTTGGTTATCCATACAGCAGATTGCATCCCCCTCTGATTAACAGTGTGGCCATGTGGCCACAATAATCTCCAGCCCTGCTGCCTTGCAGATTACACATCTGCACTAACTTCTCTTTAACACCACACTCTCTACTGCCCACCTTAATTTCACATGGCCAAATTTCAGGGTGCTTAATTTTTGGGCTCCCTGAGTTCAGGGGTGAGCATGTAAACCAGCATTGGGTGTGCAAAGATGGTGATTAGCCCATTCCCCAAGCAAGACAATCAAACACTACTTGTACATTTCAGATCATTGTATTTTGATTGCCCAAAAAAAATGGTGATCCAGTTTTGGCTGAGTAGATTTCTAGGTTATGCTGAGGCCCCTAGGAGCAAACATCCCAGCAGATGCAGTTTCAAACCCACTGCCCTCTCTGGAGATGGAGGCAACATGGCCTAGAAGCTGGAATACTGGACTGAGACTTGGGAAACCAGACTTCTAATCACAGTTCTGACACTGAGTAACCTTAAGCATGTCACTTGATCTCTCTGTGCCTCTGGTTTCATCATGTGTAACTTGGAGATAATGATAGTGATCTCCCTTATAAAGCTCTTGCAAAAGCCTAGGTGGTATGGTTATTTGTAGCTATTGTTATCCCAGTGGGCACTGTGGCAGGAAGGAGAAGACAGGAATTTACAAAAGAGGAGATGATGATGATAGATGATACACTGAGTTGCATGACAAGTGAGATGCAATGAAAATAAATCTGCCCTCAAAAAAGGGTGAGTGAGAGAACATGTGATTTCACCCACCATAGTGTCATAATGGCTCTTACTTTTCATCATCCTTAACAGCTAAAAAAAAAAAGCAACTATCCAAGGTTCTGATCAAATGTGTTGCAAGTGGAGTTAGACATCTTCCTGCATTGTTTGGAGAAGAGACCCCAACCAAGGAACGGATTTGGACACACTTCTTTGCAGCTGGGGCTAAGATACCTCTACTGTAATAGTAATAATTCCAGGGGTGGACAAAACTGGTTCACAGCTAGGTGCCAGCAATTTTACTTTTGGCACTAAAGGGCACTCCTCCATTATATTTCTGCAGTGGAGCTAGGCAACAGGCTACTAAAACTGGTTGCCATGGCAACCAGAAACATACATTTGTCCAAGTCTGAATAATTCATTTAGTTCTCAAGCAGGATGATGCAGAAACAATTTAAACCTGTCACTGAAGGATGATAGGTCTGATTCTAATCATGCTTCCCCTAGTTTTAAACACATATAACCCCATCAAGATTAGTGATGTTACTCCTGATTACACTGGAACTGAGAGGCAATCCAGCCTAGACAATTGAGCCATTTTGATTCAACAGAGAGCTAGGCAACCCTCTAGGATATGATTCAATAACTGCACAGCCAATCTGTGCCTTTGTACATCTGATTTATAACATGATAAAACCGAAGTGCCACTCGAGTGAAAGAACAAATAGTAAGTAAACTGCCCAAAGCACAAACACTCAAGTCAATGGATGACAGAAGAAATAAATAGACCTATTGATGTTTCTGGAATGACCAGCACACTGTTTTAAATGTGCCCACTGGCGGCACCCTGGCCAGGTTTAATTTATTCCATTGCCCCTTTGTAAGAGCTAGTCTTTGTTTGCTTGGGTCCAGGCTAATTCAGTGGCTTGATCCTCCACTGCAGTCAATGAGATCACCACCATCTCCAGTGGGCGCACATAATCAAGCCCTAGGGTTCCAAAGCATCCCTTGTTCTGATGCTGTCTATAAACTGTTTTGTCTCATTGACTGATCACTGAATAGATAAAGTGCTGCTGTTGCTGAATCAGGCAATATCTCTGGAGGTTCCCAGTGCAGTTGGTGTGTTTTTTACATGAAGACTGAGCCTTTCAGTGATGCCAAAAATTATTGATAATTGATGCCTGAGTATGTTAAATGACTCTGAAAATTTCAGCAGTATATTCTTCCAGTGTCCAAGTAAACTCTAATATATTATTTTTCCTTCCCTTTGCTTTTGTGAGTCTCATGCACTTAAGCAGTTATAGCAGCATTAACTTGTCAGATCCTTCATCACAAAGATCCTTCATCATTTAATCTAGATTATTGCATACCATCTGTATTCTTGGACAGTGTGGGGAATAAGGGAGCAAAGATAGATAATCTGATCTGTGTTGTACTGTGGAGTGTTGTTGTGGCAGGGGAGGTACAGAGATAGACAAAGTGAAAGATACTTAAATCACAAACCTGTCCTTGGATAACCATATGTGTATTTTGCCTGTGTTGCATGGCACAGATCATCTGAATCAACAGATCATCATAGGATCATTCTAACCCTATAAACCCCTCTAAACTCATATGATCTATCTAATCTATCCAAACATGGTGCTCACATGGTGGTTGGTGTCATTACCCACTTCACATCATGATCACACTTTTCCTGCAAACATACTCCTCATCTTTCCTTAAAATCCCCATATCTGGTGCCTCCCTTTTCACTCCAGGAGTCCAGCCCTCCTTTTTCTTTCTCTCTCACTCTTTCTTCCCCTCCTGCTCTGAGTGGGATAAAAGAAGCTGCTTACCAGGGACCAAGGAGGTCGTGTTGCCATGCCTTCTGAGCAAGATTTAAGAGCTCTGTCTTCCTGTTCAATAGATTTCCCATCCCTGCCTCCAGAAGGTGACTAAATTTCAGTGAAAGGAATGCAGTGACATCAGATAACTTCCAGGTGATGCTGCTCTGGGAAGGAGAGTGAATTTGAGAGGGTGATTTGTCTGTTTAACAACAAAGAGCCAGGTTTTCAGAGGCTTTAGTTTCCTAAAGATACAGGTAGGTGCCAAGAGAGATTTCCAAATATTCTAATTTCCATTATATTTCAATATATTCAAATAGCAGAGTAGGTTCTATTTGTGAATCCCACTAGACGTGTTAGCTGCATCTTTCGGCCGTTCTTAATCTGGCCGAAAGTGACCATGCCCCATGTTGCCAAGAGAAGCTGAGAATCACCCCCTTGAGCATCAAGGACTCCTGTAAGAATCATTCCCATTAATAGCAATGGAAAGAATTACTTGCACTGCAATAGGCTTTCAAGGAGGCCCATAATAATCACTGTGGTTCTGTAGTGCTATAGCCCGAATGTAGGGTAATACAAACAGTAGGAGCCACAGAGTGACAGTGAACTGCTGCCTCTTTCTTGATGACCAAGCTTTGGCATGTATGCATCAGTGCCACAGTGGGCCATGATCTTCTACACTAGCCAGGGTTGAGGTAGGGACAGGAAAGAAAGCCCCAGACAGAAGTGAGGGTGTTAATTCAGTTCGAGGCACTTTTTTAAGTGGAAACTATGCTGAATCGAAACCTCAGTGTGGCATCACTAGCTGCTCCCACACACCAGGTAACTCCAGCAGCTGGGTGAGATGTATTCCTGAGGTCTGGACCGCCTGCAGCATTAAAATCCTTGTTCAGGAAAGCACCTTATCTAGTGAATTGGGAGTAATTCGACTGACTCCTGAGGCTTTGGATCAGGCCTCATGGCCCTTGGAGCACAAAAAGAGGTATTCTGTAATAGCATTTGGCCCTTTGTTAAGAAAATATTCAGTGAAGCAGCAGAGAGGTAACCAAAGAATAAATGTCCCGTCTTCAGTTCACATGTATTTAGAATTTCAGAGGGGTGTTTTTCATGCATTTGTTTCCTATGGAATCAAACTTTCACTCTCTTGGAATTTTCTACCTTTTGCAATCATAGTTTGCACGCTTCCTCGTCTGTGCTTCCCCTCTTCCACCATAAAGCATGTCTCTCTATGTAGAGTGTGGCTCGTGTCAAATGGTTTGCACAAGGAGCAGATGCTTCTGGAGCAATCAGCATGTTAGAAACGAATGAAAAAGGGACTTGGAGGAAAGACTTTCCTACACCATCTTCTGAAAAAGCTGCTATTTATCACTGTTGGTGCCAGCATACTGAATTAGAAAGACCACTGCTCTGATCTGGTCTGGTGATTCTTGGGCCTAGTTTATAAACAGGTGGGTTGTTTTACATAACTTGCAACAATGGTTTTGCTGTTTTTGCTGCAAATTGTCCTACTGGGCAAGGTGTGAGTCTCTTGACTGATCCTTTGCATGTTCATGGAGGCTGCAAGAGTGTTTTGCTCTGACTGGGATGGCAAGATTTGCATTATCCATTTTCCCTTCATTTTCATGTTCTTTGCAAAGGCAGTTTGGTGAAAAATAAACTTGAGCAGATTTGAATGACTGATATGTTCCTTGTATCACACCAGAGATCCCCTTAAATTAAACCTAGATGTGGTTTCTACTGGCTTCATGATAAGTATATACAGTGATAGATATAAATATAAATAACATGCTTTCACTTGTATACTGAAGAATCCTGGGGAAAGTAAATGGTGAGAGGAAAATTTGTCACTGTAATCCTCAAGACAAGATTCCTGCATTGATTTATATCAGCTATGCAGGAAAAAAAATATTCTGTCTTGTTCCAGCTCCTTTCCTTCTGCCCTTTTCAGGTCTGAACTACTCTTATGCACCTGTGTCTTTCCCCACCCATGTCTCTGGTCTTCCTTCCATGTATACCTCAAGGTGAAATCAAAAGCACACAGAAATTGCCCAGTCCAAGGACACAATGGCAATTTTCCAAGAACTTGAAGGTCTCAGCTAACTTGGAAATAGAGCAGATTGGAGCCACCATCATCTTTAATGCAAAAAGGCAGCACAAAGAAATGATAGGTCCCAGCATGAAATATTCTGTATTGGTCTGAGATGAGTCTGGTAGCTTCTGTGGGTCTCATCTCATATTAAAGGTGGTGGTGACCATTAGAACTTCATAGGTCACTTTGGCTCACCACTGATTTAGATGATGAAATGATGTCATTAACCATAACTTCTACGAAGTAAATCCAAGGCTGTGGAAAGTCATGGATTTTTTACTTTTTAATAAATGCAGAAACATGAGTAGAAATATATGCATTCCTGTTATGCTATCCTCAGTTACATAACTAATGCATTGGAAAGCAAACCTGTGCACTAGGAAATGAACAAAAATATACCAAGAAGCACCCAAAATGATGGAAGACAGAAGCAAGTTGCTAAGACTGGAGGATCCTTGAAATGATCCTGAATACGCTTCTACTTGTTTCTCACCCTTGCAGCAAACAGAAGCATTTCAGTGAGTTCCACCTACCCTATCCATGCTGCACATTTGGAGGGTGGCAGATAAGGATCTGTGTACATGTACTCAGCAATTCCTGATCTGTAACAATTTTTCCTCTGAGTTGGCATCTAAAACTCGCCCACTTGAAACTGCTTCTTTCATGAGGGCAAGTCGTCTCCTCCCTCACCCCTTGCTATCCCTTATCTGTGGGCCTCTCCTGCATTTCCATGCTCTGGTCCAGATTAAAAATGGATGTGTAGAAATAGCATAAGAGAAGCTTTTGAGGTTTTATTTCTGCCTTAAATAGATGCAGGAAATCCTTGCAATCTTTTGAGGGAGCTGGGTCTGGTGAGGTTTCCAGCTCAGATGTCCATGTCTGAGAGGTTCAGAGAAGCATCGGAACCATAGGCTGAATGGAACCTGTAATGTTACTGTCTTTGTGGGGGTGACTGAATGAGTAATGCTCTTGCTCTGCTAATTGTTTGCTAAAGAGGATATGGGACCTACCATTACCATTGCCTGGGGCAATTTCCTTTACTTCATGCATCAGAAAGCTGTGATTTTTTTTTTCTGGAGCTGAAAACGTTCTAGCCTTCGGTCCATCAGGTAGGAGGTGTATGTGTAATTTATACAGTAGTTGTGCCTTTTGACTGCAGGCTCTGGATTCATTACAAACCAAATCATCCTCACTAATATTGAAAGCCCCCCACCTTCTATTTAACAGCAGAACATAAGAGGTCTGGTTAGTGAGAGTCCTTCTCAGGAGGCTCCTCTTTGGTGGAAGTCTGGAAATAAGCTCCTGTGTTCCATTCAGGCTTGAACAAGAGGATGTAGCACTTGGGGATGTAGTATGATGTCAGGAGCCCCACTGTGCACAGCAGCATGCCAATAATCTGTGCAGCAGGCTTCTGCGCAGGTTTCGCCATGGCATAGGTGATGACTAAAGCGATCCATGCTATGAAGTAGGTCAGCATACCAAAAGTTATTCCCCGGGCAACATTGTACTTCTTGGCAGGGGTCTGCACCATGAAAGTGCAGAGAAAACAGATGAACGCTAGGTTGCCATTGTAGCCATGGATGATGATGAAGGCAAGCCAGGAGTGTACACTACACTGGATTAGAACTTCAGAAGCCAACACCTTGTAATTGCTCACCACAGTCTCTGGAGCCCAGTAGCTGTACCAAAAACAGAGCAGGCTCTCAATCAGGAAGACAAGAGCAATGATGAACCAGGCCCTCTTCTGGGTCAGCCAAAGCAAGATGCTTTTGGGACAGCTGGTGAACTCCGTCAGCAAGACGATCTCAAATGACTTGACAAAGAAGGTGGCTAGGCAGGCACAGAGGCACAAGGCAGAGAGAGGCAGCCGGGCCACACAGATGGAAGCACTGGGTTTCCCTATGTGGAGACACAAGCTGAGACACAACAGCAGTAGGCAAAGCAGGGCAAAGATGCTCCTGGTGCCTCCAGACACCTGCACCAGAGGCGTGTTGAGGTACTTAAGGAAGAGCACAGCAGACAAGCAGATCAGCACTATGGCGAAGAGTATCATCACCAGCAAGCCAATGATGAGCGGCTCATCCCAGAAGAGGTATCTCTCGCTGCGGTCATAACACTTGGTGCTTCGAATAGGTGACCACTGATGCTCTGGGCATGCCGTGCAAAACATGTCTTCTGAAAACCAAGAATGAGGAGGGGATGAGAGACTGGGCACAGCTTCATGTGCCACCTGTCTGGCCTACAGTGTCTGTGCTCCAAGCAGCCTGTGATGGTGGATCACCAGCACAAGCAAACTGACCTTACAGTCCTCAGGTTCAAAATGCCATCGACAGAAAAATGCCAGCATCTTTAGGGTTCCCAGAGTTTGGGATTACCCAGTCTCCTTCCCTTACCCCCTCAACAAGTCCTGTATTTTCTGGCTCTGTTCCCTTCCCCAACCAGGACTGCTGGCTTCCAAAAGACCGTTAAATTTTGCCACAGATGGAGATCATTTTCACCTCACAAAATGAAAAAAATATCCTGTCCTGTCACAGGGCTCAATTCTGCTGCTTTGACTCTGGATTGTAGAGTAATAGAGCTGTCACCTCAGCTCTGAAGGGGGACACAGGACAAAGCACTGGAGAATATGTCCTAGGGAATAATTCTGCACTGCTCAGTAGCAGGGACAGACCAATGGACAATCAAATCCCAGTGGAAGATTCTCACCACCCGCACCTTTCATGCTGGACCCTCCATGTCACATGAGCATGGGCAGCAAAGGTGTCACAAGGCACTGGGGAAAATTCCCTCACCATGGCTTCATCAACTCTGACCTATTCGCAATGTAGGGAATATACCAGCAGCAGGCCGGGGGACATGTCTACAGCACATGCTGCTACAGATATCTTGAGCTGTGACTCGAACTTCTGGAGGCTGCTGCAAATTGGAGCAACCCGTGTGCAGCTCTAACTTATAGTGGGAACAGCACTGGCCCAGAAGCAGGTCAGGCAAATATGGCACTTCTCAAAAAAACAGCATGGAATTGGACATGAATTTTCTTGAGAGACTGTAGGAAGCTGCTTGGGCCTCAAGTCAGTGGCTAGCTGGGACAGGTGTTATTCAGACAGCCATCTTCCACAAGCCTCACCTGTGGAGCGCCGGTAGGTGTTTGGTTCACAGTCGATACAGTCATAACAGCAGAGGTGGAATCCCTTCACTCTTTTAATCTGCCCTGCTTCACACCGCTGGAAGCACTTGGATACAGGCTTCTGGAAGATGAACAATGCCACAGACTTTCAGCAGCATATATTTGAAGACACTTTGATGCAATGGCTGAATATGGGCACCACTTCCCCCTGCCCCCAGTTAGATAGGACCAGAGCTGTGTGTCAAAGTCCCTGTACTGCTAAGAAGGAATGTCCTTTTGCTCACACAACGGGGGCCTATTTGGAGTAGGAAGAACTGCAGCAGCCAGAAAGTCCTGAGTGCCCACAGCAAGCAAGGGGGGGGGGCAGATAGGGGCGGCTTTGTTACCATGGTTCTTGTGATTCACAGTGCCTCTGGCCTCACTTTTTACCTTGTTATCTGTTGTGTGAAACTGAATCTGGGCCATGTCGATGTGTAAGGACTCCTGGAAAATTCCAACAGGTATGTACTGCAGGTTGTCATTCTCCCAGCTCCAGAATATTATTTCGTAGCCCTGGTTCATGCTATGAAACTGGTCAACCTGGAAGATCTGCTCATCAACAGTGAAATTCAGCCTTTCCATGATGTCCAGCAGCTGCAGAGAAAAGCGGAGAGTGCCTGAGCGGCTGTGAGAGGCTGGTGACTGAGATACTTTCTTGAACATACTCATACTGGGTCTTAAATCAAGCTAGCACAGGCTCCAGTGCGGTAAAGCTGCACCAGGACAAGGTTCAGCCCAGGCTAACCCCACAAGTAATTACTCAAGGTTTTGCATGTGTTTGTACAGCCCAGGCAGAAACAGCTTCTGAGACCCTTGCTAAATTGGTTAATGCTAATTCCAGTATGTCTGTTCAAACTACATCCACACCCCATAATTCAAGGTACTAAATATGTCTACACTGTAATGGGAGCCCAGGGTCAAGGCTAACTCCCCTTGGTCTGTACACACATTGCATTAAGCCAGGGCTCAGGTCCAAAGTCTCACTCCCGTCCCAGGGCTCTGTGAGAGGAGAGTATCCAACCCTGAGGCAAGCCAGGACTTGGGTCTATAGCTTTGCATTCTAGCTCCTTTAGCCGCCTGCTCTGGGTGTCTTGCCAAAAGCATCCCCTAATCCCATAGGCTGACCTTCTTTGTCCTCTGGACGGTCAACTTTGGTGGACAGTCACATTCCCCACACTGCACCATGAACAAAGAGCTAGAGCAGCCACATTTTGGAATGGTGCTAGGAAGTGGGAGTTGGACTTGGGCCTGCATAATGCGATGAAGACTCTGGAGTCCCAGATTGGGACCCCAGGGTTCAATTCCTAGTGTGGCATCACAAATAAATGTGGACACTCACATCCTAGTTTAACACACCCACAGTCTGCTGATGTGAGTTCTACTAACCCAGAGGTCTGCAGCCTGTGGCTCCAACACCGCATGCAGCTTTTGGCTCCCCCTTTGTGGCTCTGGGTCTGTCTGTCCCCCCATCTGCTGGCAAACCCTGTCGGCAGCCCCCTCCTGGTTCTGCCCCCCCCCCCCCCCATCACCGCTTGGAAACCCTGTGGACAGCCCATGCCAGACTCCAGGCTCCCCCACCACAGGGGGACTGCTCCTGGTCCAGGCTCTCCCCTCCCCGCCCCACCAGGGGACCCTGTGACAGGTGCCCTGGCCCAGCTTCCCCTCCGCCTCCCAAGAGATTACACCCATTGCGGCTCTCAAAACACTTGGTAATTTAAGGAATTTTTTAAAATGGCTCTTCTTATCTTTTGTGTTGTCGATCCCTGTACTAACCCTGGGCTTCTATTGCAGTGTAGCCAAACCTGCTCAGAGTGCAGCAGTGAGCTGAGTATGGGTGTGTAATTTTCTGACTGGAATCACTTGTCACCTGCGCTGGCTAAGTAAGGTAACGGACAAGCATCAGCTCTCAGGCTTCTGAACATCAGCTGGTAGCTACTAGCTCAAGAAGGAATCTCATTCTTTTTAAAAACAAATAAGGAGTCCTGTGGCACTTAAAGACTAACAAATGTATTTATTGAATGAGCTTTTGTGGGAGAAAAATCCCACTGTCAGGTGCTTTGAAGACATCTTTCAAAGCCTCAAAGCATCTGATGAAGTAGAATTTTCTCCCATGAAAGCTCATGCAATAAATAAATTTGTTAGTCTTTAAGTGCTACAGGACCCCTTGTTTATTTTACTGAACTAGACTAACACTGCTGCCCCTTTGATCCTTTTTTAAACCATTGAATGAGCATTACCCTTGGTGTGGAACTTATTCTGTGACCTGCTCTATGTTTAGCGGCCCTTTATTGCTTTAACAAATACGTAGTTTGTACGCAGCAGCACTTTTCATCTGTAGAGCTCAAAGCATCACTATCCCTGTTTTACAGCTTTGGAAATAGGGGCAGTGCAAGCAACATGCCATGCTGTCCCACTGGACTTCATCTTGGCCATTGCCAGAGGCAGGAAACAGGACCTGATGGGCTGGTGGCACGATCCTGTGACTGAGTAAAGGAGTTGGTCAGTGCAGCTCAGATGGTGGGTTCATGTTGGGTGATAGCTAGGGGGATCAATCTTAGCCTTCAGAAGGACAGAAGAGAAAAACCCAGGCAGCTTGACTGACACATAGGAGTGAAAAGCCGCTGCTGAGACCATACCCCTGGCTCACCTGCCAGGATTTGACCGTCACTTTTGGACACCCTGTTGCCGTGCATCCCAGTGCCTGGTGTAGCGCATGGGCCACACTGTAGACTGCAATGTACACAGCGTAGGTCTGCTGGTGCTTCAGCAAGTGAGAGATGTTGTGCAGGGATAGGCTGTCACATTGCTGGCATTGCGGGCCTAGCACAGACGAGTCAGTATTGCGGCTGTGCTCCCAGGAGGCCTGGCAGAAATTCTCCTGCTGGATGGATGTAAAGAGGTCTTTGACATAGTCCTGAAAGCCAGGCACCTTGTTTCCCTTTATGGCAAAGCCAATGACTGTCCCAATGGTCTGGATGTTAGGGATGGAAGTGACTATGTCAGACATCACCCAGGCCTCAGTGGCAATCCAGACCTTCGGGCTCAGGTTGTAACTGATCCACTTTTTCAGCAGGGCCTGCACTGGCCTATCTACAGAGAAGAGGACAATCACGTTCACTTGGGTCTCGTTAATGTGCTTGATGATTGTCTCCAGCGTCTTATGAGCTTGTGGAACCGATGGGTCGGCAGGAAGCAATGCCTCGTAGGCTACACAGATGCTCTTGGCAGCAGCCAAGCTGGAGAAGGTGGCTAGCCCTTCACGGCCATATTCACTGTCACTCCCGATGGCTGCAATCCAGTTCCATTCACAGGTCTCAAGCAGCGTCACCAGGGCTTCCGACTGGCTTTTATCACTGGGAACCGTCCGGAAAAAGGAAGGGTAATACTCTGCGTTGCTGAGTTTCTCGCTGCTGGCTCCGTAGCTGACCTGGAAATGGGGGAGAGCAGGGTGTCTAAATAGTTCTGTACTGGGCCGGAGGTAGGCAGTGGTTGTGTAGCCCTGGTAGTCCCAGAGTATTAGAAAGACAAGGCAGGTGAAGTAAGATCTTGTATTGGACCATCATCTGTGGGTGAGGAAGACAAGCGTTGGAGCCACATGAAGCTCAGCTTTTCTCTCTCACCAAGTTGGTCCAATACAAGCTCTTACCTTGCCTACCGTGTCTGGATTGGAGGTGTTACTTCCAGCTTAGGCAGACATCCCCATGCCAGCTCCAATTCAGCCAGCATGCTAAAAGCAGCACACAGATGTGGTGGTGCAGGCTGTGGGACATACTGCCCATACTGAATAGATTCAGTGCCAGAACTACCTGCTCTTCTTTGTCTTCTGGTCTGAGCACATCTGAGATCTCTGGGTCCCTAAGACAGGTTCAGGGTAAAGGCATAAGAAGGAAGGGAGGAGACAGACTGACTGAGGGGACTGTAGTCATCAAAGTGAAAATCAGTAACTTTCTCCAGTGTACAAACTGCTACCACTAGTCATTTTCTTACTCGCTCTGCATTTTCACTCAGCTGCCTGTTTAAAGGGGATTTATGATCAAGAAATCGATTTGCCCTGTATCAGAGGGCTTGGTACTGAGCCCCTTTTATTCCATTGAGATTAATAGGACTCTTGAGTACTCAGCACCTCACAAACTCAGACCCAAACACTACCCTGAGAGCAGCATTTTGATTTATTAGCAGAACAGCAGCAGCTTGTAGCACAAGAAGCTTTCTGTCTCCATAGATGTCTGCTGGCACCAGCCAGGCAGATCACATGAGATCAGGAAAACCCATCCCACCAGTCTGTCTCTATTGCCTTTCATCAGCTCAGCTTCCAAGCCTCTCACACTCATCCAAGTGTTTATCCACCTAACACTCCTGAGAGAGAAGCCAGCACTGCAGTCCCTATTCCCCATTTTACAGATGGGTGGATGGAGGCACAGAGCCTAAATAACTCACTCATGTCTGTGGTGGATCAGGGAATTGAACACAGCTATCACAAATGCCCAGACTAATGCTCTAACCTCTCACCATCACTGGGTCAAACCCTAAAACGCAAAACGCTTGATTCGCCAAAGACTTACCTGCGGCATGAGAAAGAAGCCGAAGAGCTTTGCGGTAATCAGAGCAAGATCGGACACGTAAGGCCCAATCACAGCGGTCACTCGGGTTTGGTAGTCTGTGTAATTGCACATGACTCCAACCCTAGTGCTGCCTTCCCTGGCCAGAAATAACAAGCTGGGCTGCAGGACCACCACTTGCTCTAAGCAGCTGTCGTAGATTTCGTAGCCCAGTTGTATTCCTGGGAGGAGTGAAGTGGAGTTGTTGATTTTATCGATGGCAAACTTCATTCCCAGAGCCCAGATCAGGCCAGTAATATATAATCTGCAGGCAGAGGAAACAGCAAAGCAGTGACCTAGAACTGCATGAAACCAGACTGATCAATGCAGTTTCATGCAGGATTAATTTATTCTGTGCTCTTTGATCTCTCAGCAGTCACGTGTTAGTACAGATGTGCAGAACAATACAGCTGAGCCTGCCTCTAGCAAAGCCAGGTTCTACAGGAGATGATATAACCATCAGCAGAGCTTCACTATAACTGGGCCGCTATAAAACTTTGAACCTTCTGCCTGACGATCTGCAACCACTAATAAATTTGGCTTTGCAGTTCCATTATATGGTGGGTAAGTATATTACTGTATTTTACAGGTGAGTGAAAGAGGAATTGATGATTCACCTTGTTTCATGGCAGAGGTCTGTGGCAGAAATGGGATTAGAATTCAGGATGCTTGACTTTAACGACTAGACCATGCTATCACATGTGACGTGTACTGTTGACTTCCGTTCTGTCAGACAGTGGATGGGATACAGAGGTCTCTTTTCTGCTCCCTGTAAATAGTTGTATAGTATAGAAACATACAGACTGGAAGGAACCATGAAAGGTCATCAAGTCCAGACCCTTGCACTCATGGCAGGACCAAGTATCCTCTTAAACCATCTCTGGCAGGTGCTTGTCTAACCTGATCTTAAAAACTTCCAATGATGGAGATTTCACAACCTCCTTAGGCAGCTTATTCTAGTGGTTAACCACCCTGACAATTAGGAATTTTTTCCTAATGTCCAACCTAAACCTCCCTTTCTGTAGTTTAAACCCATTGCTTCTTGTCCCACCATCAGCGGTTAAGGAGAATATTTTTTTTTCCTTCTCCTTGTATGTACCTTCTACACATATTGCCATTGTATGGGCCTGGCAAATGTAACTAATCTGGTGAACTGTCAAAGAACTATCAATCGCAAGTCTACAGATAAGAGCTAGAATGTCAGCCAAATGAATTCTAACTCATGCTGAAGCCTTCCTGTAGCGTTCAGTCGCAGAAAAATGGAACATATTGTGTGACTCTATGCTGGGAAATGTGCCTGACAGCTCATGGAATTGCTGTATGGCATCTCGCCGCCCCCCCCATGTTTGATCTGTATGGCTATGTCTACACCTAAAACCTTAGTTTGGACTTGATTAGTCTGAACTAAGTAGTTCGAAGTTAGCTTGAACTAACTGTGTTTTTTGTTTTTGTTTTGTTCAAACTAACTCCTTAGTTTGAACTAGCTGTGCTTTTTTTAGTCGAAACTAACTTTTCAGTTTGAACAAGCGTGGCTAATTTGAACTAAGTAGTTAGCTTGAACTAAAAAACACGATTAGTTTGAACTAACCACTAGTTGGAACTTATTTAGTTCGAAGTAGCATGTCTACATTGGGCTAGTTTGAACTAAATATGCAAATCAGTTTGAACTAAGGAGTTAGTTTGAGCCAACCATCCGAACTAACTAGTTTGAGCTCAGCGTCGCTTAAATTTTTTTTTTAGTTTGAACTAGACAAAGCCTAGTGTAGGCAGGGTTCAAATTAGTTTGATTTAAGGCTCCTTAATTCAAACTAATTTGCTGATCTAGACATAGCCTATGAGATTTGCTTCTTCTGAAGCTGGCTTTTTGTGGGAGCTGACTCAAAGCACAAAGACCAGATTTCACCTCCAGGTTTGCTTGTGTCTCGGCACATGGGTCTGTGGAATTTCCTCCAAATTTGTTGCCGGAGTTTATGGTCCCTTTTCAAAATTTCACCTGTTCCACCAAAGTCTGGATTGCATCTGTGTTCTGAGGCTTTACCACAGCAGGAACTGGCTGAAAAGAACGTCTTCATTTTTCTCCTATACCTTTCTTCACTTAGGCTCTGACTGCTCTTCATTGGAAAGCCTGCACTCAGAGTTAGGTCTTTGCTGAAGAAGGATGGGAATGCTTTACGTGCATAGGGTGAGCCAGTCATGCCAGGTACTGAGCATCCTGTACTCTGAATTTGGTGAGAGTGAAAAGTGCTGATCACCTTGCCAGGATCTTCTTGTGTTTGTTTCTAACTGTCTTCCCCCAAATCAGCCTGGTGAGCTTCCCAAAAGGGTTACATATGTGATAAGAACCTCCATTGTCTGTCAGAGTCCAGTGCACACTTATTGTTCTGACCTAACACACTAACTATTTAGGCCATCAAGCCAGACACAGCAGAATATGTCTAATGTTAAAAGGCAAAGGGGGCCAGCACTATTAAAATCTCTGAGCAAATCATGTATGGGGAGGAGGTGACATCTGATGTGAGTCTGAATAACATCAGCAAGAGCGCTCTGAAGATTTTCCATTCCAACACCTGCCATCGTCATGGCAATGCCCTCAGTGCCCCATCACGCCTGGTATGTAGTGGTCTTTCTTCCTAACTCGCTCCAACGTCATTCTCTGTGACTAAGACATCCTATTGTTTGCTACATAAAAGACTGTTCCTCTCCCCATCCCACCCCTGGGGTGACCAAAGTCACTCCACGCCAATTAGGATGATATTCTTGACAGATCCCTGCTTACCTTTCACACACAACAACATTGGGCTCCAGGCGCTGGCTGAGGTTCATGGAATTCATTCCGAATGGGAATAAGCCTCCCAGGATGTAATCACCAGGCTTTTTAAACTGAGCTGACATGCATGTGCGTCCCTGAGCCGCAGAGCAGCCAAAGCTGAGGCACAGCAACAGGACTCTTACCATGGCTTTGCTATTTCCCAGCTAATGTTTCACAGGAAATTTAAAAAGGTAGCAGGGAGCTGGGAGAGAGAATCTTGCAGCAGCAGGTCCCCCCCCCCCCCCAAAATCTTGTCAAATAGTATTCGAAGAAGTGAGAACAACACAGGTGAATTTGTTTAGCAAAATACATTCAGTTGAGAACTCTGTCTTTGCCCTCGGTAGTCAAATATACAGCAATGACCTATGCACAGATTCTTCTGCAAACCAGGGGCTTGATCCTGGCTCCTTTCACTCAGTGAGCAACCAGTATTCGGGCACCAAGTCCCATTGACTTCAATAGAAGGAGTCCTGCAAGTAGGATCTGTTTGACTGAGCCACGCTGCCAGGATCAGGTCCCTGGTGCTGTAGATAATCCAATTTGAATAAAGTTGCTTTACATGACTTCTTTCACAAACTGGAATTTGCAAAAGCTGTCTCCTGTTTGCAAATTTCAGACACCTGGACAACAGCTGGCTACTGCAGATCATCTTACCCAGCGTGCCTCTTCATGGAAACTGTGCTTTCAGGCTTGAAGGATCTGGCCTTTTAATGGAGTAAATGTTGGCTTTCCCCAAGCCGTGCTTTGTTTTCTGGTAGGGTGACACAATCAAATACCACAGTGATGGTCTCATACTAGCAGGCCAAGATTTTCTAAGGTGACTAGTCATACTGGCTGCGCAGGTTGAGTTACCATCGATTTCAGAGTGTGCTGAGCCACCCTCCCATTGAGAATTAGGCTCTTTTCAGATGGCTCATTTAAAATTGATGATTTAAATGGGCTAACAGCAAACCTGCATTTAAAGAACCAATTTTAGTTGGGTGTGTGTTTGTAATGTTCAGTGAGTTCCCTGAGGGAAGGTTGATGCTTGCTGGTTGGCAACCACTAAAACGAGATCAAAACAGTGGGGAGTTTGGCACCTGAAGTGAGGGTCTGGACCTCAGGTATTTGGATTCTGTGTAGCTTTCCCAAGGTTACACAGAATTTGTGACAGAGCCAGTAGCAGAGCCCAGTTCTTCTGAGTCCCAGTCCGATGTCATAACGGGATCATCCTTTCTGCTCCTGGGTTGGTGCTGCTCCACTGTCATTACTTAGTATCAGCACTTTCTTGATTAAGCCCAGTAGAGATTTAGGGCTCATATGAAAATTCTGCTGGAAACAAACAAAACAATTCTGGTCCAATCAGTAGCTAATTCTGTCCTTTCCTCCTATCCTTCCAAGTAAATATCTCATTTGGTCTGGCAGAAAAAAGTAACAGAAAATGTTTGCAGTTGAGACAGTAAATATCCTGCATCTTGTAATAATAACCCTCAGTGGGAAGCATAAATCATAGCAATCAAACTGCGCAGCTTTCAGCAGGATCCAATATATTATTTCCTGCAAGACTTGATCAGTCATCTTGCACTGCAGTTAAACAAATTGCACAGCTGTGTGGTCCTGCAGCCCCAGGAAACACAAAGTATAGCACTCATCACTGCACTGCGCCATATGATGCCAAGTGAATGATAGACCTGCTTTGTGTCTAATGAGCAACCAATTAGCTGCACATGCTCCTCTTTTATGGGATCCCCCAACTCCATCAAGTTTATTTCCAGTAGACAGTGTCACCTCTGCTTCTGTCAATGCTGGTGTTGGGCGATTACGAGAACAACACACTTTGTAAATGTAGGGGGAAATGGGTCTTCTTTGTGGGAGGATAGAATGGGGGCTGTAACTGGTGACAGAAGTAGGAGTCGGGATGCTTGGGCCCTGTCCGTGGCACTGCCACTGACTCAATGCATGATCTGGGTAAAGTCACTTTGCCCCTCCCTCCACTGCAGTTTGTTTATTTATAAAACCATTCTAGTCCTAGTGACCAGAGAGGAGTGTTTCAAAAACCACTCACATACAAGTTGCAGGGCCTGGTCTTACCCAAAGGAGAATGCTGCTGACCCAGGAAGCCCTTATCAATGTACATCATACTGGCTGGTATAGATCTGATTGTGTCCCATCCATTTGATATAGACACGTAATAAAAAAATCAACGTCTCATTTTCAGTGAGTGGCTAAGCTTAGCCATCAATTTCTGCAAGGCAACCTTTTGGAAGGGCCTTCCCAGAAGGCAATAGACTAGGGAAGAGGAAGAGTAGGAGAGACCCCAGCCATGCAAGAGTCAGGGGAGGCTTTTAGAGGAGTGAAGATCCACTCAAGAGGAAAGAGCCTGGGGTGGGGAAAGGGTAGACAGAGTTCCTTCTTCCTTGAAACAGCCCATAGGAGATTGTGACTTCAGAATGATGTGACTGAAACTAGCCAGAGAAGCCCTCATGTGTTGTCCAGGGATTGCAGCCTCCCTCTGACCAGTGTTTAGCTACAGTGATGGTGTGTTTAAGGTAGGTGGGATCTGTAGAATGTGTGAACCTGCTGGTGGCTTTCCCCTCTTCATCATTCTTATAGTCCTCTCTGGCAAGGTGAACTTTTCAAGCCCAGGGCATGGTTTAAGACGGTACTTGGTCCTGGCATGAGTGCAGGGGACTGGGCTTGATGACCTCGCATGGTCCCTTCCAGATGCTGTGCTTCCATCCATGCCAGTAGCCTGCACGTGTTCAAATGCATTCTGAATGAAAACCTTCACATGCATTCCCTACAGATGGCAACATGGTCAGGTGCCACCTCCAAGTGCATTCTGAAGCAGAAGGATTTGTGTACATAGAGCTGTTTTTGTATGCTGAGTTTTAGCGCCTTGCCTTCGAGTGTCTCTGCAGTCAGACTGCAATAATGTACAGAATCCTTTTGGCAGACCAGGTTTGCGTGGAGAGACTGTGTGGGATCTGAAGATCCCACACACCTGCCCCCCTACATGTTGTTTCAGTAGCAGCATAACATATTAGTACAAGCATGGCACCAAGGGTTTGGTCTGACACAGGGCAGGAATGGTGTGTGTATGCTCAAGTGTAAAGGGACATATAGAAACTTGATCCTACAGTAGTGGCAATGCTGCTGGATGAACCCCATGTTATGCATGCCTGGTAGCAGAAATGAGGCATGGTGGGGAGTACATAGCTAACTACTGAGGATCTGATCTGGAGCACAGAAATCCATGGAAAGTGTCCCATCAGCTTTAATGGCCTTTGTTTCAGATCCCGAAGTGTCAGGCTTCAGCTCATGTCTCTTTGCATGTACCTCAGATTTTTCTTTTCAACCTGGAGTCCAAATTGCAAATGTCTTAACGTGAGTGGGGAGGGCTGGTAGAAAGCTACACCAAAAAGGGGCTAAGCTGGGGTGCGGATTTTGCTCCAAGTGCATATCAGAGCCGCATTAAGGATTTCTTTTCCCCCCGTTCCATTTTACTGGAAGCCCTTGGCGGATAACATTTTCAGACAATAAATTAATGTATTATACATTTATTATAAATAAAATAGTTTCCCTGATTATGATAAATACTGTCTCCTCCTCAAGTGCATCTGTGGGGAAAAATTAACCATTTCAGGAAACCTAGTTTGTTTTGAGTCAAGAAACAAAACAGTTCAGTCTCAGCACATCCTGCTGCCAGTTGTCCATGACCATGGAACCAAAAACTTGTTTGCCTTCTAAAAATCCACAAATAATCACGCAAAGACTGCAAAGTTAAATGGCAACTGCTGACAGTCCAGTTCCCTGCTGAATGTTATGGACCAGGGCCAAGTGGCAATCAGAGTTTGAAGGCCCAGAAATGAAGCTGTGAAATTGATGAACAATAAACATGCTGCAGCGTATATGGCCTTAACGCCCTCCAAACAAACCCTGTGCTCTACCTGTCAAGTAACTGGTATATTTTGTGTTAGTTACAGAGGAATTATACATCAATTTCACTATGAGGCATGGGGGTGGGAAATAACTCCCTTTTCCCTCATTTTTACATTGAAGTTATACTGTTCTTTGAAGTAATAATTCTGATCCCCAGTGAGTAATAAACTTGCTATGGCCGTGATAAATCTAACTTGTTTGGGGATGCAGTGATGCCTACTGAAGTGCATACTTTTTGTTTTGTTTTTGACATCTCACATTTCTTTGCAGAATGAATGGTGTCTCAGGCTTATTTATCTGTTTTAGACAACAGAAAAAGGACACTTTCTAACAATAGGGATGTTTTTCCTGTGAAACTAACTTCTTTCCAACACTACAGGGTCAGTGCTAATTTTTGTGAAGAAGAATGTGTTCCTGCTAAGTCAAGGGGGCTCATGGGCACACAGAAAGCTGGAACAGTTTTGTAGGTGAGGGGGAGAAAAGGACAAGCAGTAAGAAATAGTTGCAGTAAGTGCTGCAATCTATATGATTTAAAGCTCTGTTTTAGAGGTTCAAGTGAAATAATTTGCCCAAGTCCATGTCAGAGCAGGGAAAAAAAATCTGGGTTGTCTGGTTTACCATCCTCTGCTCAAACCCCCAAGTCATTCTTATTTATCGATGGACCGTCCTCCATCTGTATTCTATAAGGAATACATAGATAGCGATCCAAAAGTTCAGAGGCTTAGCCTACCTTCTTGGATCCACTGAGATATCACTCATTCATGTCTAAAACACAGGGACAGTTTTGGCTAGTTATTTTCTCTTAAACCAGTTTTACACTAGATCACTGACTTGATTAAAAAAAAAAATACACCCAGTCATCCTCTGCAGTCTACGTTATATTGGTCCCAGGAAACATTCTAAAAAAATGGGTCTTCCCCTTTTCCATTCTGGGACCCAATGTGACACCAGAAGAATGTTGAGGGTCCCTATCATCCCATCTAGCAATAAAAGAGGAACAACCCCATGCAGAAAACACAGTCAGAAATATGGGCAGACTTTATTGAGCACTCTGAATGAATTAGCTAGCATTTCCCTAGAAGTACAGCCTATTTTTAAGGTGTGTGGGGTGGTGAAATACTGGCAGAAGGATATAGAATAGTTATTGCTAGGATGTGGACTAAAACATTAAACGCTACTGTTAATCTCAGTGTTCTTCTCTAGGGACGCGCACTGAGTTTCTCTCCCATTATAGATGCACTTGCCCAGCTTCAGCTCTTCATTCTCTTTGGGACCTATTATTCTTCTACAACCTTTCAAGTTCTTCTCCAGGTACCAAATTTATTCGCCGAACTTCTGATTCTTCTTTGAGCCTTTTCATCCAAAGGCACAATGACTAATTTTCTAGCTAAAGCTCCACATATTGCATCTCCTGCTGCTTTTCAAATCACGCTGAGAAAGAAACCCCCTAACTACTTAAAGGTGACCTACAATGAAAGAATGGTGTGGAACTTATTTTTAAACAAGCTACAGAATTAAGTGCTCAGTGGCCCAGAGAGCAGGGTTAGGAGCAGCATTTGGGCAAGAAGAATCCTAAACTTTAAATTTTAGGTAATTCCATGGTACAGATTTCTGGGTTGCCTTCAGATTCATCACAGGAGCTTGTCAAAAGAAGAATCTAGTCTATACTCTAAGACTGGTAAGTTGTGCTGCTATTTTTAATAGTTAGACAAAACTGTGATTTCACTCTTACAGGGTTGCCCTGTCACCCTCAGTGCATCTCTTTGGGATCTCTTTTCCGGAACACAGGCATTTAGGCACTGAGGTTTTTCTACACATTTAGTATTTTAGGTGCAGATGGATCAAAACCAGAGAACTTCTGGTTTTAGCATGATGGTCACTGGTGGACTTACCAGCTCTGCATGCATTGTCATTATATCATACCCTTGGTCTTAAAACACCACTTAAAAAGCAGTTTTCTTCTATTAGATATTAACTAGGTCTTTCAGTAAGTCCATTACAGGAGTGATACTTGTGTTCTTTAATGGACCATTTAGCTTGCTGTATCCCTATGAGAATAGACAGTTGTCTTCTGAGTTCAGTGGGCCATGCTGTAGTGTTTAACTGACAGGATTGCAAATCTGCTGGTAAAATTTCTATGTATAAGTCCCTCATCTTCAGTAAATGGTCAGAGTGCAAATGTAGGACTATTGCAATGGACATGAGTGCACAGAACAGGCCAGCAGTGAAACCAAATCTTTGTGACTCAAGTCAACTCATTCCTCCAGAAATGTATTTTCTTCTCCTTTCAATGTTATGTACTTACTTAAATTGTAAATTCTTTGGGGGATCTTTTTTTTTTTTTTTTTTTTTTTGTCTGTCTGTAGAGTCTAGTGCAGTAGAATCCCCAGTCATGGGCCAGGATGCCAGCTGCTAAGGAAATACAAATAAATGACTGGAGTGGAAAATAATTGATTTTAAACTGTCATTTCATAAGATTAAATAAGTATCCATTCACTGAGAGACAAAGGGCATTTAGAGCCAAGTGGTGCAAGATTAACATAGGTACAGAGGCAAAGAAATTGCACCTGTTCAATTTGTCACACAGTGTCCCAAATACGCAATGAACCAGCTCCCTCTGGTGCACAGATAGGTTCATCGCAACCCTTCCTCAAAACAGCTGCAGGAAGTGGATGCAGGCCCACAAGTCCAACAAAACTCTCTCAGAACTGAACCTTTAAACCCAAAAGTAATTTGGGTCCCAATCTTATAAATGCTCTGCATGGGTGGGCACTTATAACGCACAGTGACTGTCTACACAAAGCAGCTTGCAACCTCAGGCCTCAATGAATAGGGGCAGACGCTAGGATTTTAGCAACAAAGCAAGAGCAGGAAGAGAAGAGGAACCTCAGGTTTGGATAAGCACTACTAAACAATCATATACATAGGAATTTGCTAAAGATACCATACAGATTCAGGGTGCTGCTACAAATGTATGGATTTTGACTATTTTAATACGTGTACCACATTGAGGAATCTAGCCACCAAATATACAACCTCCATTAAAAAAAAAACCAAAACAAAACACCAAAAGATTGATATGAACAAATCAAACTGAGGTTTTCCATTGATAAGTGACTTTTTAATTGAAAAAAAAAAAACACTTGTTGGACATTGCAGAATCAAGTCTTTGATCATGTAAGAATAGCACTTAGGTTTTGACATATAGGTGGAGAATAAATAGTTTTCACATGACGTTTCTCTCTGTACATTAAACCCAATGAACAAAGACATTACAGAAACATCATGATACATGCATCTTTTTTACATATGTAGTGCAAATTACTTCAGCTTTATAACATATTTTAATCACCCACAAAAAATGCAACACCACATTTTAGGTGGAATAGCAACAGCACCTGATCAGAAAAACTTACATAGCTAAAACAAAACTGAAAATGCTATGCATTTCTTAGATGTTGGAACATGGAGCTACCTGAATTATCTTAAGATGAGGGGGAATCTACCCCATGGCATTGTGTGTAAACAGTTGTGTTTTTTTTAAAGTTACAGTGAATTCAAAGAGGCTTTTCTAAATTAAAAACTTGGAATGGGAATGGCACACTTCAGAGCTTTACTTGTGGTGTAGATATCTAAATCACTGTGAGTAAACATCTGTCATGGGATCAGATGAGGAAATCCTTCTTTCCTGATCCTTGAGCTAAGAAAGACTATGGGGGAAAATACTGATGGGAAGGATCTTATGCAATGCGTGCTGTAGCTGAGAGTTTAGAATCCTCCATTAAAATTATTTGGTCTCATTTATGAGCACTTGCCAAATGACTAATTAAGCAACTACTCTTGCTTGGGGTCCACAAGTGTTGCTCAGCTAAGTGCCCAGCTTCAAAGCAAGGTGTCTAGCTAGGACACCCTTTACCACCGAATTCCCCCCCCCCCAGGCTGAATCTCTAAAGGAGTCAGTGATTTTTTTTTTGTCACCAGTGTGGCACCTCTGTGGTATTTTCCCTGGCTGCCTAGCTCCGCAGCGAAAATGCAGTGGCAGAGCACCCTCAAGTAACTAAAAGTAAAACAGCTGACTCCTAAATTATTTAACGAACAAAATAAAAATCCCTACAGCTAGCTCCTAGGTGCCAGCCTGCAACTTTTAGTCACCATGGCAACCTGGCACCAGGGTTTTGTCAAGCCCTGCATTACTGGGTTCAATATGCCCTGAATGTATGAGACACAAGATCACATGCCTTGAAACACCTGAGAAAGGCAGGCATTCCTGTACAACACTCTTTGGAGGCAAGTTATTAGCATAATTTAATAGAGACTAGCTAGGCCAAACCCATGAGGTAATATGAAGTCCAGCAATATGGCCATTCAAATGCCTCCTATTATATAGATCCCTTTATTCATGTCAGTAAAATGCACAATGAGAGAGGTGTGAACATTCTCATGAAATCATTTTACAGCAGCGGTATTAGTGCTTTTTAAAAAATATACATATATGGTTGTAAAAGAAAATATCAAAGTAAAATGAATTATTTTATAACCAGCTTACATACCACATCCTCCATCAATACTTATTACATACACAACGTATACAAGAAGTCTTGTTAAAAAATTTTACACTTATCACTTACATGAAGGTTACCCTCCTTTCAAGCTTAAGATTGACTAGGACTTCATGTACAGCACATACAATACTTACCCAAGCAACCAGCAGGGCTTCATTTCTCTAGGCTTTCAAGCATTCCCTTTATTTTCTAAAACCTGTTTTAGGGGTAGATGCTATAACATCTCTAAAGCTCAGAACTGTTCTGTGATTTCAGTACTGTGCAATCTGCACTAAAAACTATTCCCCATCACAAAAGGCATGATGCCAAGCAGCAAAACTGTGGGAGAGGAAACGGAGAGAGAAAATAATACGAAGAGACTTCCTGTTCTAACTGCCCCAAAAAATCAGAGGGAAAAAATATCCTTATCCCATACTTTCATACAACTTAGCTCTTGAGGGGGAATGTCTCAGGGAGGAAGGGGCAGGAAGTGGTACCCAGTGCATAAAATCACAAGCTGCCATAAAGGTAGTCTCCAACCATTTGCTTGTTCCGTTGTGAGAAGGCATGATTTCAAGGGTCCTGCTTTGCCGTTTATCAAAAAAAGAAAATGCCAGGCTGTGTAAAACTGCGCTTTTTACCCTAATAGAGAACAAGTGACTGAAGACCATGAGTGTCTGCTGTATATTGGCCCAACAATGCCAGTGAGAGCTTCTAATCCTAATAAGCTGAATCAGTCTTAGGATGCAAGTAGAAGAAAGAGAGATTCCTTATTTGTTCAAAGGCATTGGAGCTATAAACAGTACATAACCACTCATGACTAGGTACATTGTTGGTATCTTAAAAAGACTACAGATCTGGTAAAGTGCAGAGAAGACAGAGAAGTCCCTTAAATGTATACAAGCTAATAAGCTTTAGACTGCTTATTCCAAATTTCTTCTAATAAAATGGGGCCAAGAATTAAATCAGCTCTCTCTAAAAGGCCAGAGTACCAATCAGATTAATTATAGGTTCTGTTGGAGACCTATTAGAGATATGGAAAAAGAAAGAGAATCCAGGCCCTAGTGTAGATAACCACTGACAACCTATTCCCTTAAGTGTACTCTTCCAGCAATTGTAACAGTGAGGTATTCTGATCAAACATCCACTATGCTAGGGGAGGTCAAGCAGTTTGTGTTGGGCATAGAGCTCCTCTGTGATCCCATAGACTTTGCCAATATAAGGCAAAGCCTCCCCCAGCATAGTCACAGCCTCCTCAGTTGTGCCCACATTCATGTTTTCAAGGAATGTATTTCGAGTGGGTAAGGCATAAAAAGCCAACAATGCAGTTTTGCGAATAAGCCACGGATGATAGTTAGCCAAGGAAGCATTGTATGCATCTGAGCAGATCACAGAGGTTTTTGCATCCTCCTTGCCAGTCCTCAGTCCTTCCAAGAACAGCTGCAGCCAGTGAAGGGCTCGATGGAGGCGCAATAAGGTTCTGCAGCCTGACTCAGGGTGCTTTGATCGTTTGTCGAGATCAACGAGGTCATTAGCCAACTCATACTCCACCATGGATTGAATGGTCAAGTACTTTTCTCGCTGCTCACTATTCCGATAATTTTCTATGATCTGTATTTTGGCCACTGCGTCTTTTGAAATGAAGGAAAAAAGTGTACCCAAGGAGTTGAGAAACCTACGGTCAAAATAAGAATCAATCTTATGTTATGTAACAGACAAGAGAGCTTGAGAAATGATGCTGAAATGGTGATTTTTACCTATGTAGGTTAGGGTTATTAAAAAATTAAGGCTGATCTTTCAAAAATTAATGAACAGACCAAAACTGCTGAACATAGATTTAACTTAAATCCAAGAAGGAATACATGTAAGAATAAGGTGGCAGTAATTTTTGTTTTTGTTATAAGTAAACAAGTGGAAGCAGGTGCGTTGCTGGCACCTGGCACACAGGGCATGTGCACCGAGTCCTTGTACCAGTGCCCCAAATGCCTAGAGTGCCCCCTTCTCTCCTGGCCCCATCCCTGGCTGGGTATCTGGGTCCGGGCCAGCCGCAGTGGCTCCTGCCTCTCCTGGCCAGGTAGCCAGGGCAGCGCCTTCATCTCCCAGGCCAGGCTATCCACAGCGGCCACTGTCTCACCCAGCCCTGTCCCCAGTCAGGGATTGGGGGCCAGGCTGGCAGCGGCAGGCACCAAGGGCCCTGACTCTGGATCAGGGCCAGGCCTGGGCCCCGGGTCTTTCCCTAGGGCAATGACGCTCCTGAGTGGACGGGTATTAAACACGCTAGTGGAGTCAAGTGCTGGTAATACAAAGCAAAAACTAGTTGAGTTCTATATAGCTAATAGCCAGCAACTCTGTGCCTAGTAGTAAGTAGTATACTACCTTTTTGAGGGATGATCACTTGAAAGGATTTGATTCTTATTAGATGCTGATAAACATCAAATTCACTGTATGCCAGTGAACTGATAAATATTTCCATCAACAATCATCAAAATTACAGATAGGACAAGAAAGAAAAATGCTATTTGAGAATTTAGATTGATTTAAGGCTATTTGTATTTTGATGTATGATGGCAATAATTGTGTTTCAGCGGTTATGATGCATTAGCTTTTCAAATCTCCATGTCCATTGTCACTGACCCCCTGGAATTGTGTGCCACTGCAAAAATTTAAGATATTGAGTAGTGGAAGCTTTTTTAAAAATCCATTCAAAAAAATTAAAAATGAATGCTGCCAAACCTAATTGTATCTTCCGGGGGGCAGGAGGGGCTGGGTGCATTAGTCTGTATATACAGCATAAACAACACGATTCCTGTGGCAACTTAAAGGATAACAAATTTCTTCAGGCATAAACTTTTGTGGGCTACAATCCATTTTGTCTGATGCAAACCTATTTATGCTTCAACCCCATTTCAGATCACGGCGGGGGGGGGGGGGGGGGGCTGAGAGGCAAGTGGTTTGCATTACAAACTCATTTACAGTATGTGGTATTGTGACATTAGAAAGACAAACAAGGTGGGTGAGGCAGTATCTTTTATGAGGTCTTGACGATACTACAGAGATAAGTCAACCTATGTTAGGTCAATTTACAGTCACTGCATTAGTTACTGAAGTGACTGATGTCCACAAACACCCTCCTTGGGTTGCTGCTGTGTGCGCTCCCCTGGAGCACTTCCACCACCCTAAAAGGGGCAGCAGGAGGGAAGCTGAAAGCCTGGTCTTCCAGCACTGCTAGCAGTGTCCACCTGGGAGCCCTGCATCTGGCCATGCCTGCCAAGAGTGAGACGGGGCCAGCCACTCAGCTCCCCAGGGAAGCAGTTCTAAAGGAGCAGCCTTGTTAGTCTAGTAAAGCAAAAAAAGCAAAGAGTCTTGTGGCATTTAAAGACTAACAGATTTGTTTATCGCATGAGCTTTCGTGGGATAAAATCCCACTTGGTCAGATGCTTTGAAGAGGGGGAAGCAGCTGATCTGTAGCTCCAGGCCTCTCTGGTTAATTTCATGAGAAATGAAATATCAAAAAGAATGACAGCCAAGATAAGGAAAGCTGCACCTAGTCTGACATTGCATTGCTCTCACTCGGGGTCTCAAACACGTGGCCCATGGGGCGCATGCAGCCCCTAACCCTGTTTCCTGCAGCTCACGACAACACGATCGTTACTGATATTTGCAAAATCGTTGTATGAAAACGTTTCTGTGGTGTGGCCCTTGGGCTAACGTACTAGTCCTCATGCAGCCCTCGTGGTGATTTGAGTTTGAGACGCCTGCTCTAACTACACCAATATAGCTTTAGGCCTGTGGTTGAGGCGCTTTTCTCACACACGACACCACGTGCACCTCCAGTGTTCTGACAACAAAAGCTGATTTCTGAAGAAAAGCTTTTGCTCTGCCCTGAGTGAGTCTGCAGAAGGGTTTAACTAGAATGGCGGCATTTTCTTCACAGCGATCCCGAGCATGAGGAGGAGAAGACACCAGCAGCTGGCATGGCTTGTAGGGCTCTCACAAGGTCTTCCACCTTACAGCAAGTTGTTACCTGCTACTTTTTAAAGCCCTGAAGCTGTCACTGTAGCTTGAAAGCCTGGCTGTGTCTGTGGGCCACCAACACCCCTGCAGTGGGTCTTAAGGCCCAGGTCTGGAGCACTAGACCTACCACCACAAACAGAGTGTCCTATGGCACTTTTAAAGACCCAGCAATGGATGCTGGGCAAGGGTTACCAGATGTCAGGCAAAAGGAGAACATGTCTCCTTTTTACCTTCATGTCCTGTGTCCCACCAGCATTTTAAAATACATGATTTTATCTGGCTTTCTAGTTATAGGGGGTTAAAGTATGCTGGAATGCCTAGGAATACCTTATTTTAGGGGGAAGTGTTCCAGCCCCCCCTAAAAACAGAAGAATATTACATAGTGTAGTGACTAGCACCTCTGCTTAACATGCAGAAGGTCCTAGGTTCGATTCCCAGGGGGCTGGACTCGATGATCTCACGAGGTCCCTTCCAGCCCTGTGATTTGATTTGATTTGATTTGATTAATGTTACATTTTCTCCACGTGTCCTCCAATGTCCTCCTCTTCCTACTTCCCTCTCCTCCCTTCCATGCTTCGGGATCCAGTAACCCTACACCGGGCTGAGCAGGCAGAGCTTCATTTACATATCCCCGCCCACCACTCACGGCAAGGGCGTGACCCGCCACCTAATACGGCACGCCGGCTACGGGGGCGGGGCAATGCGCGAGCTCTTAAAGGTAGCGCCCGCGCCCTCCCACGGCACCGGGCCCTGCTTTGCTGCCGGACGACCTTAAAAAACCGGCGCGTGGCCCCCCGAGCGGCTGAGCCCGGCCAGGGGGAGGCTCTCGCGCCGGGGTGGGACCGCCCACAGCTAGTCACAGCCCCCGCCCCGCCGCTCACCAGACCAGCCCTTTCCAGCCCTCTAGGTACGGGTCCACGCGGACTTCCCGCTGCTCGCCGAGGCAGGCCTTGAACGCCACCAGCACGTCCCTCAGGGAGACCGCGTCCGCCATCTTCAGCCGCCGGCTCCGGTCCCTGTCGCTGCCCTGACAGTCGCTGCTTCCGGATTCCGCGACTCTTGCCCCGCCCTTTGCCGCTGCAGCCAATCGACAGCGCGAGGCTGCCGCTCCAGCCAATCATCGTCTTCTCCCCCTCTGCTCCTCCGGGCCAATCGCCATAGGGCAATGGTGGGCTGGGGGCGGGTTAGCTCGGGAGTAGCCAATGGCTATTGGCTGGCGAGCCTCGCTTTAGAGAGGGGGCGGTGAGGTTGGAGAGGATGTGCCCGAGTCACGTGAGGGCGGCGGCGCAATGGCGAGGGTGCTGCGTCACGACGTACGCGCAGGCGTTTCCGGGGAGCGGGCTTGGTAATGGCGGTGGCAGGGGCAGCGTGAGTCCGGCCGGAAACGAGGCGTGAGAGGGCGGGGGAGGGGTGCAGAGCCGGCCCGAGACCTTCCTCTCCCATCCCCCCTTCCCACAGGCGGCCTGAGGCAGTTGGGGCCCCAGTGCTACCTTCCCCAGGCCCCCTGCACCCCCCGGCTCCCCACGCCACCCCCCAGGGCTCCTCCTCGGTCCTGCTGAACCAGACTAACAGCACCGTTCCTCTGGCACTCTTAAATTGTTCTTGGCTGTGATATTTTTGAAGATTTTCCCATCAGGAAGCTTGTAAGGTGGTCGTCTTTCCCTTAACATAAATGAGCCAATGCTGAGCTGCAAAGTTAAAATGAAAGTTTGAAAAATGTTTAAAAAGCATGAGGATTAATTAATAAATAAAAGGGGGTAACGTGAATGATGGCTCAAAAATAACTGAAATACCGCATTTAAAATTTTAAGGAGTCTTGTGGCACTTAAACACTATCAGATTTATTTATCGCGTGAGCTTTCGTGGGAGAAAATCCCACTTTGTCAGACACTTTGAAGAGGGGGAGTTTACAGAATGGGATGAGAATAAATGCAGGGGAGTGTAAGACATGGGATCGGGTCATACTGCAACAGCAAATCAGCATTTGTAAGGATTCAGACCCTAGGAAACAGCGCACAGAGGGAGGATGAAGTCAAATTACCTGTTATAATGTGAAAAGAATTGTGACTATGGATTCTTTGACTTCTTCCTTCCTCTGTGTGCTGTTTCCTAGAGTTTGGGTCCTTACAAATGCTCTGATTTGCTGTTGCAGTATGACCTGATCCCACATCTTGCACTCCCCTGCATTTATTCTCATCCCATTCTGTAAGTTCTCCCTCTTCAAAGCGTCCTGTGATAAATAAATCTGTTTGTCTGTAAGTGCCACAAGACTCCTTGCTTTTTTTGCTTTACTAGACTAACACAGCTGCCCCTTTGGAATTTAGAATTTAGACAGTCAAATCTTACAAATTTTTCATATAGGCTGTGGTTTAAGAGCACTAAAAGTTTAATAGAAATAATTATAATAAGTGAAAAGAAGGTTTCCAGTGTGTAGCTATAAATGAAAAACACCAAATTAAGTGAAATTCTTTGAAGTACTCAAGTTTATAAGACTCTGGTCCCCTCAAAAATATTAAATAGTAAGTACACAAGAAGCTAAAAAAATCCCAAAAGAAAGAGATGCAGCTCAGACATTGCACACAGCTGTAATGATTGCCTAAGGCAGGGATCTCAAACTCAAATCGCCACAAGGATCACATGAGGACTAGTATGTTAGCCTGAGGGGTGAACCACAGAAACCTTTTCATACAACAATATTGCATTGCAGATATCGGTGGTAATAATGTCCTGTTGAAAAACCAGGGTGGTGGGTGGGTGTAAGCCCACCCACTTCTAAAACCCTTCCCCCAACAATAATGTTGTTGCGGGCTGCAGGAAATAGCTTTCTATCCCACATGCAGCCCATGTGCCGCGTGTTTGAGACCCATGGCCTAAGGGCAGCGCTGTATGTGTAGCGTCTATATGGACCTACCTGGTAACCTGAGCTAACCAAAGCCAAAGTTAAAATTCTCACAAAATCAAAGGAAAAGGCAAAAGAACAGGTTAAAAAAAAGAAAAGGAAAAGGCAATATTTCACAAAATTAAAAAAATGGCAGAATAAATGGCCACACCGAGGAATTAAAAGATGAGCCCACTGGAAAAATTTCTGCTATTGTGCTGTCTGTTGCTTGCTCCTGCTTTTTTTAGTATGTCGGTGTGAAGGTGATGGGCAGATAATGGTGAAATCTGCAATTCAGACAAAGCATAGATCCTAATGATAGAGTTTGCATTGATGAGCTAAGACTGAAAAGCGCTTAGACTTCCAGCCCTTCTGTCTCTGCTGGATGAGAACAATTTCTATATTTTTCTATATTTTCATTTTTGTCCACCAAATTGAGGATGGGGCCCCTTATTGCTTGGGGCCCTAGGTGACTGCCTGCTTCGCCTACCCCAAAAGCTGCGACTGCCCTTTCCCATGGCCTGTATTGCGTGGAGCCAGGTTGTGGTTCTACCCACTGGCCAGGCTCAGTACTGTGTCTTCGGGGCCTGGTGCCCAGAGACAGGCGGCAGTTAGAACTGGGCAGGAGCTGGCAGGTCGATGTTACAGACGTGCCACTTCGTGATTTTTTTTTTTTTTAGTTGTTAAGATTTTTCAAAAAAATGCTTGGACTAGCCCCAGATCACTTTAAACAGCTTGTGTGAGATCAGTCCAACGAGTGGTTTTGATGATTTCTTTCATGGTCTCTTCAGCCTTTTAAAAACAACCATAGATAATTTATTAATAATCATGTAATTTTTTATAATTTAATAAGTAATATAATTATCCTTTAAAAATAATTGTAATTTCTAAAAGTTAGTTTGAAACAAATTGAAATGTTCTGTGCTGAAAATGTTTAGGGATGTTTTTATGTGATTGGTTCAGGATATTTCACAGTGTCTTGGTTTCTTTTGTTTTTTTTAAATCAGTGACAACTCTCCCTGTGTTTTGATTTTGACTGAAACTTCTTTTAATTTTATTTTTTTAATTAAAAAAATACTGTTGTGTTAGAAAAACTGCCAGTAACTGTAGTGACAATGCAACCTGGTGACTGTCAGTAAGGAAGCATAAAGTATACAGCTCTGGAATCCCACGCAGGGGCAGCACTAGCAGATGGGCTAATTGTGTTCAGGGCATTTCAGGTGTTTTCTCATTCCCAGGGTTACAAGTTACTTGAACTAAATTAATGTTCATGTTAGACCTAATAGTTGATTTGCATTGGGAAAGGGATGCAGAGGTTGACAGTCTTAATGTTAACTCATATTTTCTTTTTTCTTAAACTTAGTCACACTGCAAAACCCAGGCTGTTATAGGGAGTTTGTTTACATTTTTTAAAATAAGGTAATACACTTAGTCCTGGCTCAAGAGTTCAGAAAGCTGAAGGCCTCTCTATCTGTAGATCAGTAGTTTTCAAACTTTTTTTTCCTCAGAACCCAGTTGGGGAAAAAAAAAAATTCTGCCTGCAACCCAACATTTATACCTTTCAGCAGTGCATTTCAGTCTTTCATTGGTGGCAGCAGGGACCTCCATGACCTAGTGCCTGAGAGTCTGTGACCCAGTACTGGGTCCTGACCCATACTTTGAAAACCACTTTTGTAGATCATCCATGATCATGCACTGTCAGCAGCAGTCAGGCCACTGTGTATCCCCTCTGACCAGGGCAGAATTCCTGTAAGGATCAAGAGAAGGATTTAGTCTCCATGACCAATTCAATCCTGGATTGAATGATTGTAAAACACTATAATAATGTAGGGTCAAGGCAATCAAATTGCATTTTTGCAGAACCTTATGTTTTGACAATATTACTGACAGGATTGCATTTTTAGACGATGCCAATAATATACTTAGATTGCTGATCCGTTTCTGGTTTTTCTTTTTGCCTTCCTGTAGGAAGCCATGGTGTCTTGCCTGAACTCTTCTTTATGACATTAGAAAGTAAACAGATCAGTGCCTTGAAGAAAGGGTGAATCTTCTTTTGTTTTCAGGACCAGTTATGGTATCTGTGAAATAGTCTGCTACAAGCTCAGATTCAAAAAGTTTGTTTCTGCTTAAAATGCCTGAAATAAAAGTCACTCCCTTGGGTAAGTTCTGACCACAAGATGAAAATGAAATAGGTGGAAAAGATTTGAATGCTGTGACAGAGCCTTAAAGGAATTAAAATTAGTTAGAAATATCTCTGATGCAGCTAGCAAAGGATTTATGCCTTTCCATGTTTTAACATAGAATTGTTTATTGCAGGCTCATACTTACCTGTTGCTGTGTTACATTTGTTTAACTAGCATGCAGCATTCAGATTTGACTTCTCCTTTGGAGCTCTTAATCTTGCTTTCCAAACATAAAGAGGGGAAGAGATGTTGCTAGCCTTACTTTTGGGTGTTGAAAGGATTAATTAGTTAATATTTATAAGTTTCCTCATAGATTAAAAAAAGAGGTAGATAAGTACAAAATATTATTTCATATCAGTGCTGTCCTTTTGAATTTGGCAAACTATTTTCTGCCCATTCTAGTGATACTTTTACTGAAGCTTGAATATGCTGTGAGCCTCTATTTCCTTTATGGTCTTGCTTGGCATTCATTTTACCCACAGCATGCAGAGAACATTAGTTTATTTAACACCACTCTAGAACCAGGGCAGGACATTGTTCCGTGGAGTTTGAAAATTCAAAAATACTTGTTTTTACTTTGTATAGCTACATCTCCATGTGTATTCCATGAGTAGAGGATGTTCCTGAAAGATAGCAGGTTTATTGGTTTGATGGCATGTCTTTAAGTGTACCAGCAGAGATGCCTTTTTCTAATGTATGTCTTTCAATCTAAAGCTGACAAGCCTGATGCTAAACGGAGAGCTACAGCTAAATAGAGAGCTACAGCTTCACTAAAAGATTAAACACTGTGGTATAGAGGAGTGAGGGAAGGAGGAAAAGGGGGAGGCTCCAGATTTTATTTAATCTAGATTTGCCAGTGATTTACTGTGTGGCTTGGGCAAGTCATTTCTCCTATCTGAGTCTGAGTTTCCTCATTTATAAAATGGCGATAGGCAAGTATCCTATTTTATAGAGGTACTGAGCTTTATTTAGACCAGTGGTTTGCAACTAGGGTGCCACAAGGGCTTTCCAAGTGTGCCCTGAAATTTTGTACAAAGCAATGAAAATCAATGTAAAACAAACAGTTTCATCTTAAATAAGATTCTGTCCAACCAAAATAACAACTCATAAAATTCATGAAAATTAATCAAATTAATAGCAAAGTATTGATCTTTTGATTCGAAAACAAGTACATTCTAAACACAGGTGGCCACAGGGCAAAATTGAGATGACATGCATTTTTTTCCAGTCAGTTTTTAAACATTAATGCATTTGATCCTTCTTCCACTTGTCGTATACACTATGTTGCAAACCACACTAGTAAGACCATAACCATAGTAACGGTAAATAAAGGTGATGTTTATGAGTGACTAGTTCAGCTGAAAAAAGTGGGTGTGCCATGGAATTGTTTGTCTCATTGAACTGTTTCATGTTACTGAAAAGGTTGGGAACCATAGATCTGGATAGAGTTTTGCCAGGGGTTCAAATGGGATATTCTTATAAAAGTTTAAGAAGTTTTATAGATGTTATGTCACTGACTTTGTTTGTCTCTTGCTCCAGGAGCTGGTCAAGATGTAGGCCGTAGCTGCATCCTTGTGTCTATTGCAGGAAAAAATGTCATGCTAGACTGTGGGATGCACATGGGCTATAATGATGATGTAAGTATGGCAGGAAGACTAAATGCTATGTGTAGATGATTTGTGGGTGCCTGAACTGTATAACTTCATTGGCTAGCTGTATCCAGTTTCATTTAAAAATTGTTTTGACAATTCCAGCACAATATTTTGGTGCACTTTTTGGTAGAGAATAGAATCATAGAAACTGGAAGGGACCACGAGAGTCCAGTTCCCTGCTCTCATGGGAAGACCAAGTACCCTCTTTAAAGCATCCCTGACAAGTGTTTGGAGGTTTTTAAGAACAGGTTAGACAATGTGATTGATTGAACATTGAATGTAAGAGAGTCCACAACCTGTTGAGGCAACTTATTCCAGTGTTTAATCACCCTGACAGTTAGGAATTTTCTCCTAGACTGAACCTCCCTTGCTGTAGTTTAAGCCCACTGCTTTTTGTCCTATGATCTGTGATTAAGGAGAATAATTTTTCTCCTTCTTCCTCATAACAAGCTTTTAGGTATTTGAAAACTGTTATCATGTCCCTTCTCAGTCTCCTTTTTTCCTAGACTAAACAAGCCCAGCTCTTTCACTCTTCCCTCATAAGTCAAATGTTCCAGACTGCTAATCATTTTTGGTGCCCTTTTCTGGACTTTCTCCAGTTTCTCCATTCTTTCTGAAATGAGGCACCCAGAACTGGACACAGCACTCAGGTTGAGGCCTTACTCACAATACTCCCATAAATACACCCCAGAATGGCGTTTGCTTTTTTTGCAACAGTATTACACCGCTAACTCATATTTAGCTTGTGATCCACTATTACACCCATATCCCTTTCTGCAATACTCCTTCTTAGGCAGTCATTGCCCATTTTATGTGTGTGTCATGGGTTGTTCAACTCTAAGTGGAGTACTTGGTACTTATTTTTATTGAATTTCATTCTGTGCATCTCAGAGCATTTCACCAGTCTGCCCAAATCATTTTGAATTGGGATCCTACCCTTCAAATCACTCGCAACCCCTCCCAACTTGGTATCACCCGCAAATTCTGTAAGTTTGCTCTCTATGCCATCATCTAAGTTATTGATAAAAATGTTGAACAAAACCAGACACAGGACTGATCTCTGTGGCACCCTGCTTGTTATGTCCTTTCAGCCTGAATGTAAACCCAGGGGCGTCTCTGGCACCTCGCACACAGGGCACGTGCTGCAAGTCCCAGCACCAGTGCCCCGAATGTCCAGGGAGCCCCTGCCTCTTCTTGCCCTGTCTCAGGCTGAAGATCCAGGGCCCAGCTGCTGGTGGTAGTGCCTGCCGCTCCCAGCCCAGTCCCCGGCTGGGAATTTAGGCTTGGCTGCCTGCGGTGGTGCCTACCTCTCCTGGCCCTGGCTCAGTATCCAGGGCCAGGCAGGCGGTGGCAGGAGGCTGAGGCCGGATCGGGCCCTGGCAGAGAATCAGGGCTGTGGTGGAGTGGGGCCTGTGGCCAGGGGGTGGGCCCTGTGCCCGTGTGACACTCCTGTATGAACAGTTGATAACTACTCTCTGGGAGTGGTTATCCAACCAGTTTTTAACTTATCTTATAGTAGCTCAATCTAGTTTGTACCTCCACAATTTATAAATGAGAATGTCATGTGAGACCATATCAGATCCCTTACTAAAATCTAGATATACATGTCTACCGCTTTCCCTCTATCCACAAGGCTTGTTACCACATCATAGAAAGCTATCAAGTTGGTTTGAGACAATTTGTTTTTGACAAATCCATGCTGACTAGCCCTAAGCATCTTAGTCTTTTCTAGATGTTTGCAAATTGACTCCTGCTCCATTATTTTTCCTAGTACAGAGGTTAAACTGACTGGTCTATAATTCCCTGGATTGCTCTTATTTCCCTTTTTGAAGATGAGCACTATATTAGTCCTTTTCCAGTCCTCCAGGACCTCACCCGTCTTCCATGATTTTTCAAAGATAATAGCTAATGGCTCAGATATATCCTGAGTTAGCTCTTTGAGTACTCTAGGGTACATATCATCAGGCACCAATGACTTGAAGACGTCTAACTTGTCTAAGTAATTTTTAACTTGCTCTTTCCCTATTTTAGCTTCGTACCCTATCTCATTTCTATTGCCCTCCTCTATCTACATCAGACATCCATCTTCCACCAGCCTTCTTAGTGAAGATTGAAAAAAAATAAAATTACTTAGTTCCTCTGCCATTTCCACATTTTCATTTATTGTTTTACCCTCTTCATTGAGTAATGGTCCTACACTGTCCTTGGTTTTCCTCTTGTTTCTGATGTATTTGAAGAATGTCATTTTGTTACCCTTTATGCCTTCAGCTAGTTTGATCTCTGTTTGTGCCTTGGGCTTTCGGATTTCTCCTCTACATAATTGTGTTATTTGTTTATAGTCCTCCTTTGTAATTTGACCTAGTTTCCACTTTCTATAGGACTCTCTCTTTTTATTTTTAAATTATTGCAGATCTCCTGGTTAAGCCAAGGAGGTCTTTTGCCATACTTCTTATCTTTCCTACACAATGGAATGAAAACAGCATGGAACAAACTACCAGCTTTAGCAGAACTCTGTGAAGGGATCTGAAACCAATAGACAAGAATTATGGTGAAGATAAAATCCATTAGCTACCTGTCTTCTTGATGATAACTTAGCTGTGCTTAGTTATTTGCAGCTTCTGCATAAACTCTCCCATTGGCAGTTTCCTGGTTTTTTCTTGGTGCTCTCTCTACTCATCTCTTTTATGGGGTTTAGCCTTCAGCAGTCCACCTTTTTGCTAACATCAGCATTCCTTGTCGTCCCACTGTAGTTCTGCCCTGTAGTAAGATCACAGTGCATTCATAATGCTGCATGGGTGGCAACATTTATTTAATGTCATGTTTTGAATTCAGTGATTGGCTTTGCTTAATGTTCAACCTATTTTCATGTCTTTTAGAGGCGCTTTCCTGATTTTTCATACATTACTCAGAATGGAAGGCTGACTGACTTTCTCGACTGTGTAATCATCAGGTAAGAAAACTTTCCATCTTTTTATCATTTGGATGCAGAAGAGGAAAATATTGGAAAATAATTCTTCCACTTTCTTCTCCTATATTAATAAATTAGTCACCTGTAATGGTTTGCAGTTCCATACTTAAAAGGTTAGATTTCACTTCTGTTTCATGTAGTTTCAAGAAGTAGTGAGAGTTCAGAAGATCTCTGAAAGGCAACAGCTATAAAGAGTCATCTTAAATGTCTGTGGGTCACATTTTTCATTCTGGATGTTCCTTCACAGCCACTTTCATTTGGACCATTGTGGAGCTTTACCGTATTTCAGTGAAATGGTTGGCTATGATGGACCCATATATATGACGCACCCCACCAAGGCCATCTGCCCCATCCTGCTGGAAGACTACAGGAAAATTACTGTGGATAAGAAAGGGGAGACCAATTTCTTCACCTCCCAAATGATTAAAGATTGTATGAAAAAAGTGGTGGCTGTCCACCTTCACCAGACAGTGCAGGTAAAATGACTCACCCCAGCGAGCTCTCGGAGTAAATCAATTGGACTGTTGAAAAGGAGGGGACGGAGTCATCTAGTTCTACACTTCTGTAGTGCTTGAAACTCTCAAAGGTTAAGTGATGTGCCCGAGGTCAGACAGTCAGTGGCAGATCAGGGAAAGGTGCCCAGTAATCTTAATACCCTGACCCCCACCCCTCATGCTCCTGCTCTAACTAGGAAGCACTTTCACTTTTAACTTTTAAGATACTGTGTATCTTGCTGGTTTTCATCTGCAGCCATCTATCTTCTGTAAGGAACTTGATACAGAAAGAAAAGGAGTAATCCTGCTTAGGTTCCTCTGCAGCCTGTCCATGTATTATGGGCAGGGGGGTGGAAGCGTCCTTATCCCTAACCTAGCAAAGACCAAAAATAAGTGGGGAAAAAACAAAGTGCATGTAAGAGGAGAAAAGGATCCAGCAAGAGATCAGAGATTGGCAGGGTGTAGAGAAAGAAGCATGAGAAAGCTGGAGAGGCAGTGACACAATACAAACATGTGAAGAAGATGTGATTGAAATTACCCAGAATCCTTTTTGTGGGTGTCATGGAAGTACCTCAGGAGGTAGTACATTTATCTTGCAGTCTATGGATTCTGCAGCAGTTTGGGGGCTGGAGGGGTAATGAATCCCTTATTTATTTGTTCAGAGTATTACATTTGAAGTTGATTCTGCCCCATTGTTTTCTTTAGTAGGAATGTGATTTTTTTTTTTTTTGGGTACCTCTCAATACACGGTGGGATTTGGGAAAGGATCAGAAAACTATCAGTGGAGAAAAAGTAACAGTTAAACCATCCATGTTCATAATTCCCAATTCATTAATTCTCTTTCAGTGCTGAAAGGCATGTCTAAAATTGACTGTATGGTTTCAATTGTCTCTGTAGGTAGATGATGAGCTGGAAATCAAGGCCTACTACGCTGGCCATGTGCTGGGAGCAGCCATGTTCCAGATAAAAGTTGGTTCTGAGTCTGTGGTATATACTGTAAGTATCCAGATAAATACTTGGGGATGTATGTATTTCCTTTATGCGCTATGTGTCCAGTTATCTTTAAGGTAGCAAAAGGATTTTCTTTTCTTCCATTAGGGTGATTATAACATGACACCAGACAGACACTTAGGGTAAGTCAGAAGCTGAGTCACTGTGAATTTTAATGTTTTTTCCATACAATAGAGATCTTACCAGCAACTCCCGTTAATGCATGAGGATATATCAGTATTGATTCTGTGCTCTTGCATAAAAGGCTCAGTCACTTAGTGCTGTGTCTGTTGGGAAGATAAATGAAGTTTTCAATTTTGGAACTAAATAGATTTATAATAATTCCTCAAAATACACTGAATGCACTTCTGCAGTATTATTCTTCTCTGGTGTGCAGTCATATTAATCCCCTTTTTGAGACTGCACAATAATTGCAATTAAATGTTCCATATATTTTTCCCCTCATGGCATCTTTTACAAGTGATTATAATCTTCTAACATAGTCCAGATCAAGTGCTATATATTTGCAGGAAGACATGTTTTTATTTTTTACTTGTAGTAATAAATGTCAGTGCAAAAAGAAGTACATTTTTGTGTATGAAAGATTTTAAATGTTGCCAATCTTTAATAAAATGTAGTCTCTTAAATTTGTCACCAGCAAAGTTAGGTCCTTTGGCTCTGTCATTGACTTCCTGTGTGACCTCGAGCAAGTCGCCTCACATTTCTGTGCCTCAGTTTTCCCATCTATGAAATAGGGATAATGATGTTCCTTACCCACCTTTTAAAGTGCTATATGGTATCTATAGATGGTCTCTCTTTGTTTTGTTTTAGAGCTGCTTGGATTGATAAGTGTCGTCCGGATTTATTAATCAGTGAATCAACCTATGCCACAACTATCAGAGACTCTAAACGCTGCAGAGAGAGGGACTTTCTGAAGAAGGTCCATGAAACTGTAGAGAGAGGAGGGAAGGTATGATATATGGCATAATCTAATAGAGGCCTTTTCTAGTCTGTGGATTGCATGGGTAGCTGCTGACCTGGTAGGGTTATGTTATTGCTAATATTTGAGCTGACCCTAAACAGCTTGTTGCTCCACCATGCTAAGTTGATGATTAGTTTTATTACTAAACCTTTGCTGCAAAAGGCAGAGTGTTAAGTGTTTGTTTTTGTTTTTATTTCCCAAGTCAAGAAGACTGGAAGGGAAATGCCATGGTTACAGTTTTAACTCTGCATAGTTCCATATGACAGAAGTGGTAGTGCCTGAGACACAGGTCTATATGCATTTTTTTGCTCTAAAATAGTTGTACACATTTAGAAACTGAGACTATATTAGTCAAAATCTTTGAATAATTTCTGGTGTAGCCAGTGCTGCTGTTTTGACGTTCTGTGCCCCAGCATTAGACTCCTAGCAGATTTTTGCTGTAAAATCCTAAATATATGGAAAATATTAAATTACAAACAAGTGCATGCATCCCCTTCTGAAACATTTAAAAACCTGCACTGCATGTAGCCCCTCCCTTTTATTTGCTAATCTTTTCTAATCCCATCAGTTTCAAATAAACAGTTGGTCTTGTGTTATCAGTCACCAAAGCATACAGCACATCGTGGTGTTTGTAGCATCAGTAATATCACAATGCAGCTTTTAACTGTGTTGGTTTTTTGCGATTTTTTTTTTTTTTTTTGGTGGGTCTTCCTTAGACACTTAGGATTGTGGTCACTGCCTCCCTCTGTTAATTAAAAGACAACTTTTGGTAGCCAGTGAAAGATTTTTCCCAATAAAATTGTGCTTTAATGTGATCTCACTAAAAAGTCTGATGTATTTGTTTTAAAACAAATAATTTAGAACCAAATTCCAGCGGTCAAGTCACTGGATTCTCAAAAGAATGGAACTGTGCTGATTTACTAGAATGTGGCTGTTCATTCCTGATCAGATTAATCACTGATAAAATGGGAGGTGCCATCCATATGGCAATCACATGTTCACATTTTTAGTAGTGGCGTTAAAAGGAGCTTTAGATAATCTTGAGTGATTTTCGCTCTGTGCTTGATTTGCTGCTCTGTTCCCAGTGAGGGAGAAATCTGAATCTGCTCATAGAAGGGAAAAGTAAATCTTCTGAGAACAGAAGTGGGATAGGCCTAGATCTCTCACCTAAAGATTCATCTTAGAACCAGCTGCTGATTTCTTAGGTATGAAGTGGTCGCTGAATCTGGAAAATGAATCAATAATGTGAGGTCCTGCCAACTTGGCAGCAAGCATTGGTGAACAGTTTGACAGAATAAAATATTAGTTGTGTAATGACGTGTGAAAATTGTCCAAGAGGCAACTGTGTATATGTCCTGTTTTTTTTGACTCTCTCGCTTCTTGTTCCCTGGAGGGCTAAAAAAAAAGTTGCTCTTAGGACTTAACTGCTCCAGTGTGGCTTAGGCAGTTGGGATGGAAAGCGCTTGGCACAGTATAATTTTCCGCAGACAATGCCAGAAATGTAGTTCAGTGTGATCCTGCAGTCTCCATAAAGCGTACACTCTATATATTGCAAGACTCCAGCCTGGAATGTTGCTTTCAGTAATTGTGCTATATTGCTTCTCCCATTAAAAACACCCAAAAGATCACCCCTCTGAGGAGTGAGTTTGGAAAGCAGGGCACATGGGGGTGCATCAGTGAAACTGAATGTGCCCCAGTATGAGCAAGCGAAGGTGCTTGAGAGCACAAAGAAGACACGAGCCATTTTGCAGATGTTTTTCTAGCATGTGCTCCCTTCAAAATTTGTCCTGTGAAGGACTGTTTAATCAGTCCTAACCTGAGAACTATCCTCATCCCCCTTGGTAAAGGGATTTGGGCTGGGAGGAGGAAGATTTCTCCCTCGCAGGGACTTTGCTGAAAGAACACCCAAATCAGAATGAAACTGAACATTTTTTCTACCCATATGTTCTGTCCTAGCTCTGCAAAACATTCACTTTCCTCATCACCTCAATAAAGCAGATGTTGTCTTTCATCCCAGCCTTGTGGGAAGATCACTAAGTAATGGGGAAGAAATATGAGGGCTCTGAGAAGTTTGTTAGGGAGAGGTAACTACTGCACTGATCTTTACATGGTGTTTGGCAGTAGCATAGACTAACTTTTCACTTTAATTGCAGGTTCTCATCCCAGTTTTTGCTCTGGGACGAGCTCAGGAACTCTGCATCTTACTGGAAACTTTCTGGTAAGAACAGCATCAACTTTATTTAAAACACATTAGCTGTTGTTTTTTTTCATGAGTGTGTGGTGTTTTTCTGTCATGAACAGTCTCCTTTTCATGTCTCTGTCCAGTCTGTATCTGCTCTGCTGGATTGTTCCCTGTGTTGTTATTTTCTAGTGCTTTTGTCTCTCCACCCTTGGACGTTGCTCTAAAATATGTTGTTCTTTTGAGTCATGCTTCACCCAGATGCTCAAGTCTAAATTTTCTCTTTCTTAATTTCATATCATCCCTTTGGCCTTGAAGGGAAAAAAAAAAAAAAAAAAAAAACTGTGGTCAGGAGAAATCACTCTTGGGGATGGCTGAATAAAATATTGAGTCTTTCTTGAATACTGTCATTGTAAGGATCAGAAAGGAGAGGCTACGTCTGACTTGAAAACTGTTTGCGATAACCAAAAGTTGCGTTACTCTTAATTATACCCCAGACCAACATGTTTAACATTTGTAATTGGTTGGAGATACCTGGAGCAGCTGACAGTGAGAGTTAGGTTATCTAACTTTCTAAATAAGATAATGCACATTAATGTGACATACCAGAGAAAATAATAAATCAGTATCACTGCTAAGTTTACATAGAGAAATCTTATGTCCCTGGACTGATTCTTGAGCATACAGAGGGGAAGGCCAGATAGTGTTTGGCAGGATACCATTTAAGTAATCACAACTGGCTGACCGACTCTTCTCTCTTTCCAAAGGGAAAGAATGAACTTGAAGGCCCCAATTTACTTCTCCACGGGGCTGACGGAGAAAGCCAATCATTACTACAAGCTCTTTATTACATGGACTAATCAGAAGATCCGGAAAACATTTGTGCAGAGAAACATGTTTGAATTCAAACACATCAAGGCTTTTGACAGGGCCTTTGCTGATAACCCTGGACCAATGGTATGTGACAGTTCAGACTGAGAAAGGATCAATGTGCACGGATAGGAGCTGTTTTTGGCTGAGTTAGCAAGTGCACAGTTTATCATCACAAAGCCTGAGCATCCCCAGCTTCCATTAACAAAGGCAGCCATGAATCTTAGTATTTTTATGGCCCCATTACTGTAGTACTTGAGGTCCTCACAAGTTTTCAGTATATTTTTACAACACACCTCAGAGATAGTAAATTTTACAGATGAGGAGTCAAGACCCAGAGAAATTAATTTGCCCATGGTCGCAACAGGAAGCCTGTGTCAGAATTGGGATTCTAAGCCCAAAACTCTATTGAATATACATTTTTGCACAAATAAATGCAATTGTATGCAGCTTTTGTCACAGACCTAATAAAAGGAATAAACATTTGACAAAAACTATCATCCAGTGCAGTATAGTTTAAAAAGTCTTATCAAATTAAGAAAAAAGCAAATCCGTTAAATGCATTTCCTCTGTATTGATTGTCTACAGTTCTTATAACCAACTCCCTTTAAATTAAAGTCCTTGAAAGACCCTTTAAAAATAAACAAACTGTGCTGTAGTTATTGATTTTTGATAGATAGTTACCTCTCAATAAATCGCTCAGAAACAGGGTAAGCCTGACCATATACACAAACTAGGCGGTTGCCTGGGGCAACAAATTAGACAAAAGTGATTTTTTTTTTCCTCTATTTAAAAAATATATATATGTTCATTCTAGACTTACGGATTGTTTTCTATATTGAATGTGGGGTGCGGAGCACCAAAGTCACAGTTTGCCTAGGGCACCAAAAACCCTTGGGCCAACCCTGGTCAAAGACTATGATGGTATAGCAGGCTGATAAAAACTCTTGAAGATTTTATTAGAAGATGTGAATTTTGAAATATTGGGGTTTATAGAAATAATTAGAAGCAACTTGAAAACGTGAATTTTGCTGTTGCCTCCTTCCTCCCCCAAACCCCACAGCTGTAACGAGATAAATTGTATATTAGTTGGTACTATATAGATTCATGGATGGAACCTTCCTTGTTCTGTCTTATGTGCTTGCTCCATAAACTGGGACACCTGCTTTCATTATGAAAAATGCATACCTGTGTGACAGCTCCTAATGCTCTTGTTTTGAAATCTAGGTTGTGTTTGCAACTCCAGGTATGCTTCATGCTGGACAGTCCCTTCAGATCTTCAGAAAATGGGCAGGAAATGAAAAGAACATGGTAAGACATTCTATGATCTTGAGTGATGCCTTGTAGGGGCTACTATACAATAGTGCTAGAAATAAATTCCTCCTGTAATGGGATAAGAATGGCAGGAGAGTCTTTTGCTTGTATCTTTCCTTTATTTGCTGTATCAGCTGTTACCTGAACAAATCACCAGTTAATAATAAAGGCTGGCTGGCTGGCTGACTTTTTAATTAAAACATGATTAAAATTGTTGGATAAATTTCTGACCCTGGAATTAGTGGGGGGAGAGGGGGATTTGTTGCTGCAGGACAAGGATTTACCCTCCGTATCTTTGCGGACAGATGCAGCTTGAAGATGAAATCAAGGTTTAATTTCAGTGGCTGAATGTGACATGTTTAGTTTTGACTCCTTTAATACCATCAGAATCACCAGCTGTATTTTAATTCCTAAATCTATTCTGTTATGGTACATGGGGATGCGTGAAGCACATTGTTCACCCCCCACAGATAATACATTGTTCTTCAGTTAGGAAAAAGTCTGGTATTAAGTCCTTACATGCTGCCTGTGATCCATGCACAGAGACATACTGGTCCATTTATTACAGTGGAACCTAAGCTAGGACCTGTGAGGGTGTCACCTTATCAAGTATCCACATGTCAACTTTTACGAAGCACACATTGGCTATAGAAACTATCACTGGTAAATAGCTATGGATAGCTGAGTGTTTCTTTCTGAGTGCCACTCTTAAAGTCAGCCTGCTCTTGCTGTCTTGATGGAAGACAGAAATATCCCATTGGGGGGGGGTTTTGCAACAGGGTTGGCTGTGATCTTTGAAAACCATAGGGTAACGTTTCTCAGTTTTGAGACTGTGGAATCACTTTTTTTACTGAATATTCTGAAAGCCTTTTAAAGAGGCCTTCATTTTGAAGGAATCCAATGAAACTGAATGATAACCAGGCCTTTACAGCCGGAGAGAGGGATTCCTTGAGGAACTGACATAGGTACAGTTCTTCCAGCTGCAGGTTTTCTGACTGTTAAAATGTATGCATTGTAGGCAGTAGACTGAGAAAAGATGAGTGGTACAGGATTTTATATTATGGAAATTTGTGTTTATCTGGTCAAAGGTGTCTGTTTAGAAACTATAATTACTAGTAATAACCCTTATTTATTGGCTTGCAAATTTTAACAGAAGCCACTTTTTAGCTTAATGTTTGTGCAATACTTGTGTCTTATCCTACAAGATGTTGAGGTCCATAATTGAACAGAATAAACTCTGTAGATTCTAAAAGAGGTGAGGTCTGTAAGCTGGAAAACGTGGAAACTTGAATCAGCACTGTACAGATAGAGGTGGGCTAACAGTGTCCCATGAGAACAATTTACTTTAGCTCTGGTCGGCATGCAAATGCTATGTATTTGTCTGGATTTCTTCCTAGGTCATTATGCCAGGTTACTGTGTGCAAGGAACAGTGGGCCATAAGATCCTGAGTGGACAGCGGAAGCTAGAAATGGAAGGAAGACAAATAGTAAGTTAATTCTAAAAGGCACAAATGGATTTTAGGCACCACTAACTTTCATTTGGACTTGCACACTACACTTCCTTGTCTGTGAAAATCTTTGTTGATCTACCAAGTGATGTTTTAGCCAAAGCAAATGAATTGGTTCCTTTGATTTTACTGACTGATTTGCGTTCTGCTGCCTTCCAGCCACCTGCGGGCCCACAAGTGCAGTTAGTGGGAGTTAGGCCACATGGACAAGGGCTAAACATCATCCCATAAATCTCTTACGCCACTGAGATTATTGTAGATGTGCCCGGAGACTTTGATGGGTATATACCCATCTCTGGAGAAGTAAATAAAAGACCTGTTCCCAGTGAGGTAACTGTCACACAGCTTCCTGCTGAAAAGGGACATTACAACTGGTGGTAAAAATCTTTATCAGGTGATTTTTCTTTGGGCAAAGCTGAGACAGGAATTGCATCCAGAAATATAACATCTAGCTGTGCAAGGTACTGAGCCCTTTCCTTGTAGGCTGTTGAATGATGTCTACTGCCCCTGAAATCAAGGATCTGACTGGGTCAGTTGTCCCACTTTCTGATGTAGGTGCCTGGGTCATGCTTGTGCACTCAGATGCTGAGATCTCTGGTTTACTGATTTGCATGGCTTGTAAGTTGTGAATGAGCAAAGCAAGTGTTGATGGGTGGTGGTGTGTGCTTCTCCCTTTGCTCCCCTGCAGCTGGAGGTGAAGATGCAGGTAGAATACATGTCCTTTAGTGCCCATGCTGATGCCAAGGGAATAATGCAGCTGATTCGCCAGGCCGAGCCACGCAATGTTCTACTGGTCCATGGGGAAGCAAAGAAGATGGAGTTCCTGAAGCAGAAAATTGAACAGGAATTTCGTAAGTAAGGCGTTGTGGCTCCAGGGGTGGGTAGCAGATTAGTAATGGAAGGAGGGAAGGATTAATTATTTTTATAGTTCATGTATTTTGGCCAGCTTGTGAAATCTAGTTGAATAACATTTTGATTGGCTCAACCACCAGACTGTTCTTGTGCTGGCCCCTCTCAAATCAGAAGCAAATGAGCAGGATGACTGTTCAGGTGGCATGGTTTGCAGTTAGCCCTGCTGCAGTGTTGATGGTCTTTGGGGACCAGTCAGATGCAGTACAGTCCAAGCAATGGAGAGTTGTTATTGTATGGGTGCCTGTGTAAATAGATTTATTTCTGTAATTCTGTATCTCTTTGATGCCTGAAACCAGCAGAGACTGGTGGGGAAGAGGTTCTTTCGTGTTTATAATTCTGTACTAAGGACTTAAGTTACAATGAACAAGAGCAGAGGAGAAATAAAAACCTTTGAAAGCAGCTGGCTCCTAAGGCTAGGTGGAGAATGCTCAGCAAAGAAACCATTGCATATGGCTCTCTGGAAGCTTATACATTGGGGTGCCTTTTCCCAATAGTTTAGATGACTTTTGCATTAACTGTTTGGTGGTTTTTGTGTTTTATCATGGAGTAAGTTCTGCTGCAGTCTTGATGCAGCCTGTGATCTTGCCAGCTCTCACAAGTTCTCCAGGATCCAGGCTGGGTGGCAGTTCTCCAAAGGAGAGCCAGGCTGCTGTAGGAGGTTGTACTGCTGATTCAATAACCAACACAGTTCCCAGTGCTGTCTTCCATGGGAGAAGTAAATAAATAAGGCTTTGTCTGTTTGTGACTAGTGCTCCTATGAACTTACTGCATGATTAGGGTTGTTAATTTTGGTGTCCTGGCAACATCCCCTTTAGAATAACTGTATTTGCTGTTGGAATTACCTTTTCAGATGTCAGTTGATTATCTGTTCATGCTTCTTGTGCCAAATTGTTCTAAAGGGCTGCTGTTAAACACCTGCATCTACCATTCTAGCTGGGGGTGCGAAAATCGTTTTGTTTAAAAAGACCTTTGGAATGAGAAGCTCTTTTTGTGTATTTCTCCAGTCCTGTTTGCCTTTAATACAGATGTGAACTGTTACATGCCTGCAAATGGAGAAACCACTACATTGTTCACCAGCCCCAATATACCAGTGGATATTTCCCTTGGATTGTTGAAGAGAGAGACTGCTTTAGGTAATATGCTAGTTAACGATGACTTTCGCTTTTCAGGCATTGCAATTATAGTTCATCTTAAATTGTTACTGCTAAATGTAAGGTTGTGCCCATATGTGGGAGAAAGGCATGTTGTAGACACATTTATATGATGTCCCTTATAATGGAGCTTCTCTGAGAGGCTTCAAGTGGGATGAACTGGATTTCACCTACCAGTTTATCCCCAGTCATTGTGTATTTAGTGGCTTCATTTTTTTAAAAGCCCCATGTAGTAAAGTCAGATTGGGGCTGCTGTGACACTCATCCCCAGTGCACCCTGCAGAGAGATTACATGTCAGTTTGCTTAACAGATAGAAATTCATGGTTTAGTGAGCCAGTTCCAGCCCCTTTTGGAATTACAAGATAACCTTAGAAGAATCTTAAATTTCTGAAGGTGCAAGATCAAGAAGAGAAAGTAAACGTTGCTAACTGATACACCACATCCTCATCAAGTTGCTAACTGGTTTAAGCGCTCACTGCGAAGGCTGTAAGACTGTAGAATTTTTCAGTTGAGAGGCTGATTGTTTAGACCCTCTTCTCACCATGGCACCAGGGTCTATTAGATCCCAAAGTGTCTTGCTGTGTTTGTGTGAAAGGTGCCAGTCAAACACAAGATTGTTAATAACTTTCCCTCCTTGTCTGTTGATTTTAACCCTAGGTATTGTACCGGATGCCAAGAAGCCAAAGCTGATGCATGGCACCTTAATTATGAAGGACAATGTAAATGAAAAGGAGATTATTCTAGTACTTGCTTTGTGGTCTGTGTTAGTGGCAATGTCTTTCATGGGCCAGTTCCAGCACAAAAGGAACGGTGAAGATATTGTGGACAGTCCTAGCTTCTTGGAAGCAGCTCATCAGTGACTGCTGTGCAGTGTCATGGGCTATGAAGTTAATCCAGGGGTATAAGAATTCAACCACCAAGGCTGGTGGAGGTCAGACCAACCCTGCGTCATGGCACTACATCTCTGGGAGATGTGTAGCTGGCCAGTCCGTAGAGCCACTTCCTGTAAAAGTCTGCTTTTTGTCTGTGGAAGTACTGTTGTGCTTGTGACTTCTGCTGTCACACTGTGGATGTATCTACCTAATTGTCTGAGTCAAGAGCTCTTATCTTTAGCCTAGTGGGTGTACTCTAATAACTCACTCTTGTCATACATCTGGGTTGTGCCAACTTTTACCTATAGAGCAACTGCGCTTTAAAGCAGTTCTGAAAAACAGAGAATGTATAACAGATAGGAATGTATCCATACCTAGATATAAATATCTCTTTTTAAATAAGTAAATCCATGTACACATACAGATCTAGCTAGCTGTTTGTGGCACTATCCACAGTGTGCTAGGGCCATTTTAAAAGGGATGGTCCCTGCCCAAAGGAAATCTGTGTCTCAGTCCTGTAGTTTTCTATGGAAACCTACCTAATAAGGAAAAAAAAAAACACTCTAGAGCGATATGAAAGGCAGTCAGCGATTAGTGTATTTCTCTCTTCCCTTGGCAGAGCTTCCGCTTAGTCTCTCCTGAGCAGGCACTGAAGGAACTGGGACTTGGGGAGCATCAGCTGCGTTTTACGTGCCGTGTCCACATTCAGGATCCTCGTAAGGAACACGAGATGGTGCTTCGCGTCTATAATCACCTTAAGGGGTAAGCATCCCACAGGCTATTTAACAGCTGTCCTCCAGGGATGCTCTTGTGGTTCCAAACCAGCTGGGCATATTTGGGGAATGTTAATAGGTGACGAAAAAGCTCTGGAAAGATCCTGAGGACTTACGGGTACAGTTAATTCTGCTCCCCCAGACTGCTGGCCAAGACCTGAGCAGTGGGTCATACGCTGACAAGTAGGACCCCTGAGTTTTACTTCAGGATCTTGCCTGGCGTTTCGAGGCATGCCAGGATGCAAGCCCTATGGAATTATAGGACTTTCTAATGATTAATATAAACAAAGACATAAGCAGGCTTTAAATAAGTTCTGTTCTGCCCTCTTCAGCTGGTGGGTGTTGGCTCAGATGCCATGTGGGAAAAGTGATACATTTTTGGGGAGTCTGTGAGGTGCAGGTGTTCGCTTTATGGCTCACTGATCATAGTAGGAGCCAGGTCTGTCTAGTCACATGCCCACTTCAGTATATGGGCGGAATGCCTCATGAGTCTCTAATGTACCTTCCATCTTCCTAGGGTTCTGAAAGATTATTCTGTTCAGCATCTCCCTGATGGCTCTATCATGGTAGAGTCCATTCTGATCCAAGCAACAGCACAGTCAGAGGACCAAGGAACCAAAGTTTTGTTGGTGTCATGGACATATCAGGTAAGAATGAACATCCCTTCCTAAGAGACACGTACACAAAGTGACTGGTTAGCCTGGCTGGTTACATTCTAACATAATCCTGTGGTGGGGGTTGCCATTTGTAAGGATCAGGTTCTAGCTGAAGTGGGTTATTGCAATGAGAGAACCAAGAAGAGCCACTGCATCTTTGAGTGAGCGTTTGAAGAGTCTAGCATGAGCTGCTTAGGCTGCTGGGGAGCTAGCTTGGGTGACTAGCCCAAGCTGCTGTCCATGCCACAACTATTTTTAGTGTCTTAGCTCAAGCTTAACTAGCATGTATGTCTGCTTGGGCTGAGACTCTCATCTCCTAGCTGCAGTGCAGATGTACCCTTAGAGCTTGTGGAAGCAGTGTCTTAGGGCAGGGCCAGTTGGATGTCAATCTGCTGTGCTCTAGCCAGCTAGTTCAAACAGCAGTAGGATAGCAGAGGCCCACAGGGCTAGTTTATTGCATGGCTTGCTAGAGCACTGTAGATTTACACCCAGCTTGCCATGCACCAACTCTCCAGAGTTACCTCCTTTCCTTAAGCTTTCCCCCAGCGTTTTAGCTGTAATACAAGTATCTTTTTTGGTAGCACCATCTCCTTAACATGCTGCTGCTGGTGGCACTGAAAAGGCCATCGGTTTCTAGGGGTTTTATTCCCCCCATGCAATGTTCCCTGTAAGCTGTGCTGGCATGCTGCAGCGCAGCCCGCCGCAGCTGTCAGCGCAGAGAAGGCTGCTGGCAGCACACGGCTGGCGGCCAGAGTCCTTCAACAGAGTTCCTGTGGAGCAGGGAGTTTTGAAAACTCCTGCCCAGAGAAGCTCTAACGGAGCATGCCCAGAAAATCTGAGCATGCTCTGTAGAGCTTCTCTGGCCCAGGAGTTATGGCTGGGGCCTGCCGCTCCAGTCCAGCCCCAAGGTAAGTTTGTGTGGGCTGGGGGCGCTGCTGGGAACGGGGGGGGGGGGGGGGGTGGGAGTGGGGGGGCTGCTGCTGGGAGCGGGGGGGCGAGTGGGAGCGGGGGGGGCGCAGTGAGCAACAGGAGTTGCTCAGCTGCCCTCTCCCCTTAGAGGGAACATTGCCCCCATGGTGTGTGTTTTGGCATGTTTCTAATTGATTTTATTTTTGGCTACTGCTAGTAACTTGGCTCTGGCTCTTGGGGCCAACACAATGTGGGGGCCTTCCACCCTGCTGGCACTGGAGAAAGGAGTGGGGCAGGATGGGCTCTGAGCTCCTGCCATGCCCCTGGGCTGATTGGTCCACCCTTGGGGGGCAGGGTGGGCTTGCCGTGGCCTGGCTGGTCTGCTCCTGGGGTGGCAGGGCTGACTTGCGTGTGCAGTACGGCCTCCTGTGCAGCCTTTTGGGCCATATCAGAAGCCTCACCATGTGCGCCAGTCAGCCTGCCACCCTTGGGGCTAACCAGCCCCACCATGGCTGGCCTCTGGCCCCAAGCCGGCCTGCAGGCAGAGAGGAAGACCTCCAGATAGGGGGGCACTGGTGTGGGAGGCCCAAGGGCCCTGGCGGCCCCTGATCTGCTTCTGGGTGGGATATTGGTAGCAGAGGGAAGGTTTTTCGGGTGGGAGGGGTGAAAAGTGTGATTGTGACTAGTGTACGTATAAACCAAGTCTCAAACTTGCTAACTAGCAAAAAGCTTGCTCAAATAAGAGTCACTAGTGTTTCATTTCATAGACAGCATTCTCCTCTAATGCCTAGCTTCTGTGGGTTTCAGAAGGATTTTCTTTAGAGGGGAGAGGTTTTCCTGAGAGTAGAGCAAAAGGCAGAATTTCTTGTCTCTTAAGAAAAAAGACATCTCTTGCTTCAGGGGGGAGGGGGCACACTCCTTATTTGATAAACTGGAGCTTGTCCTTCTAAAATAGCAGTCTTGGCAGTAAGAATCAAATGCATTCAAGCCAAGTGATTCTGAAAGGAACCCAGTTTACGGATGTTTTGCAGTGGTTCCCAACCTGGGGTCCACAGACCACTGGGGGGCCACAGAGTTACTCCAGGGGATCCACAGACAGGCTGGAAGTTGGACTCGGATGTTGCCAGGGTCTCTGGGTGCCAGGGAAACCCAGGCTTCCGGCCAGCAAAGAGGTTCCCCTAGGCTGGGAGTTTTTAAGATTCCCGCCCTGAGCATCCTCAGGGAGACTAGCCTGGGGGGTGGCCAGGTGCCAGCAGCTCTTGACCAGGTAAGGGGCGGGAAGAAGGGGCCGTGAGGGGGTTGGGGATGGGGAACAGGCCGGGGGGGGGCAAGGGCCCATGGCTGCGGCAGCTCCCGCTCTCTAGAAAGGGGATGGGGTTACGGTGGCTTCTGGGCAGGGAGATGGGGCCTTAGTTGTGGCAGCCTCCACTCCTTGGTAGGAGAGCAGTGTGGGTCAGATTCTGCCCCGTGCATGCCAAATTCTGCCTGTAGCAGCGCCAGCCACCCAGGGGGACCACTGGGTTCTTTTTGGTTACAGAGGAGTCCTCAGCCTTAAAAAGGTTGGGAAACCCTGGTTTAGGCACACCTCTAAGCTGCAGGTGTCAAGGCTGTTTCCCCACTCCGGCACTCTGAGTGCTGAAGGTGGGGGGGCAGCCTGCAACAGGCCTTAAAATCCACTGGCCCTAAAGTCTTGTCTTAAAATTCTTTTAAGGCTTCCAATTTCCTGGCCTTGGAGTGGTATTTCTGCCACCACCCAAATCCAAAACCTCTTGAAAACCCAGGAAGGCGCACTTGGGAATTCCTTCCTGTGAGGTATCCTCAGTCACTTTTTTCCTCCCTTAGGAGAGTGATTAAACCCCAGCTGGGATATCAGCTGAAAATGGGACAGAATCCCCTTTAGTAGCTGGATGTGCAGTCTGAGGCACGTGCACATAAAACCTCTTGCCTTTTAGGACACAGAACCAGAGCTTACTTTAAAATGGTAAAGTTTTTAATTAAAAGGAATAGATCAGAAACACAAAGAGTTGCTTCTCTGGGATTTAACTTAAGCAGTTACAGGGTAGTTGGAGGGGGTTCATGTGTTCAGCACAGAGGAATCCAAAAACAAACCAAAACAGAAATACCCTGACTGCATCTAGTTAAACATTCCCTGTTCTGCTTACGCCTGGTCACTTAGCAACTTGAGCTTATCCTTGGCAAGGATGTCGCTGGATCCTTCCTCAGGCCTCTGTCTGGCCTCCTCCTGATCCTTCTAGGAGCTCTGCTGGCACCACACAGGGAACAGGCAGGGCTGCTGCTCCAATTCAAAAAACTGTACTTTGTTCCTGTTGGGTCTGCTGGGACTCACTGACCAGGGTGTTAACCCCTTCCTCCCCAAGGTTACTACAGCAGGTTCTGATTTGTTGCCCTAAGTGAGAATGAGTGGGGCATTGCCACCTGGCCTATTTCTGATTTCTGCATACAGGATGAAGAACTGGGCAGCTATCTTACATCGCTATTGAAAAAAGGACTGCCATCATCTACAGCATGAGTGACTCAGCAGTGGGGAAGGTGGAACTTCAAGACCCTTCTGAGTTTACCTCTTTTTTACATTAACCCAAGCAAGGAAGGATGTAAATAAAGTTTTTAAAATAAAAAAGTTGTTGTAAAATATCCTGCCTGAGTATTAAACTATTCAGACAAAATTTTGCTTTGGCAGCATTGCTGTCCTCCACTGTCAAAGCCAGCCAACCAGCCAGTCACAAATATAAATTGCTTCACAAGCTGTTTGCACCAACTGACCTGTTGCAGCTTCAGCCCCTTGGCTAATGTTTTGTGTAGAGCAAGGTAAGAGATTTTCTGTCTCTGTTCACATTTATTTTTGTAATATTAGAAAGAACATTCTGATGGCAGCAATTTGATTTTTCAGTACATTAACATACATAAAATCATCAGTCCTTCACAAAAAGATGCTCCTCTTTACAGCATTTTAATTCATTCTGCTGTAGAATTCCACTCATGCAGCCCCCTGTGAACAAAGTGATTCAACTGTTTTGCTGCTGCTGCATTGACAATGTCAGCTGTCAGCTTTTAGTGGTATCAGACACTGATATGATGTGGGAGCTTACAGCAGGCCTGAAGGATTAAAAAAGCTATTAAAAGCAATTTGTCATCAGAATTAAAATGCAAAACAAACTTAGGATAGTTTGTTCTTCTACATTGTTTAATTAAACATAATATTTAAGCAGTGACTTATCTTTTATTATGTATTGATTGCTCTTTGAACAATAGCTGAGAAGCCTGAATGCAAGCTGAGGTTCTGTGCTGAGGTGGGGCCTTTCTTATTGAGAAGAACATCCCTCACTGACAGAAAGCAAGGCTAACTTTCACAGTGTATCGCAAATAAAGGGCTAAAACCCCACTGAGGTGCTTATTACCATTTGATAGGTGCACAGAATTCTATAATGCACCAGGGTCTTGCAGAGCAACTGGGATTCAAACCCACCACTTTGAGTCCTGGTCCTTTGTTATAGACACTTGACTGGTCTGCCTCAAGAGCAGTTAAAATAACACTTAGAAAGTTAAAAAGAGGAGGCAGATGAGGAAATGACTTATTTAAGAATTCAGGTGAAACAGTACTGGTACAGGTTCATTAGCTCTGAAAATTCACATTTGAGTCATTGATAGTTATGTGAAGACAACTTCTGTATTTCATACTGTCCACAAAGAACAGAATTGTTCTAACTCTATAATGGTATTTTTAAATACAGAGAGCCAGTTTACTGCTACTTTGGAAATTAGCCTATAATGTCATTGCTCTTCTAACAAAGGAATTTTTGGGGGGTATTGTTTAAGTAGTAGCAGTGTAGTGGAGAGACTGTCATACATTCTTGATGCTCTTTAGGGCTTATGAAATAAGCGGTTGAGCTCCCCCACCCTCAGAACTGTAGTTCCGTTATTCACAGCACAGACACCTCTGCCACTGTGCCCCAAAGCTGAGAGGAAAATTTTTCAGTTGCTTTAATCTTCATGTTGTCTGCTGAGGCCACCATTGCCATTCAACACAGATGTGGAAGGGGAGAGGAGTTGTAACATAGTTTGGCTCCCTAGAATGGCCTGACCACACCCACAAATTCACTTCATAGTCCTGTACTATGGCACTGCTTTCTGCAACTTTATTTGACTAGTCCTTGTCCTAAAGAGTAGGTGTATACAACACCTAGCACAATAAGGTCCTGATCCCAGGATGTTGCCTCAATACCACTAGTTCTCAAAGTCTGGTGGAATTTAAACCAATAATCTCTGGATGAATAACTTTCTGTCCTTGTTTTAAAGTCCATTCATTCCATTGCTGTGGTCTCACTTCTGGTTTGCTTTTGCAGGGAGGGGAGTGTTGATTGAATTTCCTGTCACAGATGGTATAAACCTTGCAGCTGGATCTGAGCTTGAGGCCAAGGCGCCAGGATTTGCTGGAGGAGGTGAAGTAGTACAGGATGGGGTTCAAGCAGCAGTTGAAACTGACCAGGGCCAAAGTGATGCGGCGCATTTTGTAAATCAAGTTAGTGAACAAGTAGCTCTGGATGATCTGGATCCTCATCAGGAAGTGGAGCAGGTGAGTGAGATGATAAGGGAGAAAGCACAGGATGCAGATTATGAGGATCATGTAGATGGTCCTCAAGGCCTTCCTCTTGTGAATGCTGTGTTTGGTTTGGGCGATCCGCTTGGCAATGAGGGGATAGCTTACCAGGATGATACCAAATGGGATGACAAAGCCAAATACTAAGGCACAGACATTGTAGGGGAGCATGCGATGGGTCCAGCTGGTCACCGGGAAGTTCTCAAAACAAGCAGTCGTGTTCCCTGTGCCATTGTTATGCAGGGGCCCCCCCAGGATAAGTGGGATCGTGATGCTTGCAGCTGTCAGCCAAAGCACTATGACCACCATCACATAGTGGGTGATTTTGATCCTGAAGTAGGTGAATGGATGCAGCACTGCAATGTAACGATCCATGCAAATGCAGGTGAAGAAGGCAATGCTGAGATAGATGTTGATGTAGTACAAGGTCCCAGTGATCCTACAAGCCAAGTCCCCAAAAATCCAATCATTCCGGTTCATGTAATAATGGATTTTAAAGGGCAACATACAAACAAACAAGGTGTCTGCTACAGCAAGGTTGATGAGGTATATGTGGGAATGCGAGGTGTGGCTGACCTTGCAGGTCAACAGGAACAGAGCTAAGATGTTTTCTATGAGTCCCAGTACAAAAACAATGCTGTAGATGATAGTGAAGAGATGGTACTGGAACTCTGCTTCCAAACTGGCATCGGCTCTTGTTGCATTAGGCAGTCCCCATGCCATGCTGTAGGAAGTGGCTGACACACTTTCTTTTCTGCAAGAGGAGTTCTGTGGGGATAGCTAGATGATCCTCTTTGGAAAGAAGAGGATAAAACAGTCTTTTACCTTAGATAAAGCCCAGTGTTCAGGAAGCTATCCATCCTGTGGTGAGAACAAGAGTTGTTTTTGTTACATCAGACAGTTCTGGTTTAAAATGCTTCTACGCTCAGTGAACCGAATTATATAAATGAATATTACTGGGTTGGGAAAAGAGTTCTCACAAGGTTACCATCAAAAATAGCATATAAAATAAGTTGAGTTGGAGATTAAGCAGCTGCAGCCCCTTGCTCTTTTACATGTAACAAGCAGATGGAGAAGACCGGTGATAGGTGCAAGCATAGAATAGGTAAAGGGGACACAAATATTTAAGTTATGAGGTACTGAAGAGTTAAATACTAGACTATCCTTTGTCTTGTTCTGTTTATGTAGCACAATGACACCTGCTGGAGATGGACTTGAATTATTTCAGGGATCTGACAGTCTGGGTACCATTTACTGCCCTCGGATTGTTTCACAGATCACTGACTCTCTGTAACCCCCTTTGCTGTGGTTTTAAATGGCAAGGCAAGTGAAAGTGGGGAGGGTTTCAAGTTAAAGCTGACAATGGCTTAGACAAATTGGAGTAGTGGGCCAAAAGAAATCTCATGTGGTTCAACAAGGGCAAGTGCAAAGTCCTGCACTAAGGATGGAAAAACCCCATGCACTGCTGCAGGCTGGGGACTGATTGGCTAAGCAGGAGTACTGTAGAAAAGGACCTTGGGTTATGGTGATGAGAAGCTGGATACGAGTCAACAGTGTGCTCTTGTAGCCAAAAAGGCTAATGCCATATTGGGCTGCATCAGAAGGAGTGTTGCCAGCAGATTATTCCCCTCTGTTCGGCACTGGTGAGGCCGCATCTGGAATATTGTGTCAGTTTTGGGCTGTCCACTATAAAAAGGATGTGGACAAATTAGAAAGAGTCCAGTGGAGCACAACTAAAATGATTAGGGCGCTGGGGCACATGACTTATGAGGAGAGACTGAAAGAACTAGGCTTATTTAGTCTGCAGAAGAGAAGATGGGGGGATTTGATAGCACCCTTCAACTACTTGAAGGGGTGCTCCAGGGAGGAGGGAGCTAGACTGTTCTCAGTAGTAGCAGAGGACAGAACAAGGAGCAATGGTTTCAAGTTGCAGCTGGGGAGGTTGAGGTTGGATATTAGGAAAAACTTTCTCACTAGGAGGATGTTGAAGCATTGGAATGGGTTGCTTAAGGGGGGTGGTGGAATCTCCGTCTTTGGAGATATTCAAGGTCCAGGCAGCCAATACCCTGACTGGGATAACTTAAGTGAGAGTGGTCCTGCTTTTAGTAGGGGGTTGGACTAATAACCTCATGAGGTCCCTCCCAAGCCTATGATTCTATGAATGTATGATATAAAGCCAAAATCAACTCCTAAGAACTGAGGGCTAGTGCCAGCCTGTTTACCATTAACTTGCTGTGTGACTTTGCCATTTCACTGTTGAGCTCAACATGATCTGAACTATCCCCCAATTTTTGGTGTCTAGCTTGGGCCAGCATGAGGTCAAGTTGCTGAACCCCTACACCTCCCACAGAACTGAATGAGACTGTAGGTGCTCAGAGCTGATGGACACGAGGGTCCAGCTTGCTGAGATCAGGTATCCAGATTTAGGACAGGTAGCATGAATTTGAGCCTTGGACTTGAGAGGAGCGGACTTGGGTTCTGTTCTAGGCAAGTCATGTCTGTTCTGCTTCCCCCAGAGGTCTTAGACAGCAAGCTCTTTGGATCCAGGCTCCTTTCTCATTATGTATCTGTACAGAGCCAAGCACAAGGAGACCTGGATGGCAGGTAGATGCCATTTTAATACAAATAACAAAAAAGCAATGGGGAGCCACATCCCTGGTGTGAAGTGAAAGTCATTGTTTATAAAGTGCTTGCAGAACATCTGGAGGCCATGGAAAATTATAGAATGTTGTTCATTGTACTTTAAAGGGGCACAGTCAGTTTATCATGTTTTCTGTCACTTCTGTTAGTACAAGACGCGCTGAAGATTGTTATAAGAGATCAGAGGGAGGGAAAAGAGTTTCACTCTGGGTTGTTTGATGTGCTGTTTGTACTGTAGTGCCAGTCTGTCTGACCTGTTGTGGTGGGTCTTTCAGAGAACAGAGGAGAAATCTTAACTATTGATGGTTAAGATCAACTAAATCTCTTGGGCAAGAGAATTTCACCAGAGCAGGAGCCAAACATGCAGCCACAATGCTATGAATTGACTCAGTCCCTGCCAAGAAAGATGGAGACTTGAGAACACCTTGCAACAGACTTAAACACAGGATAATGCACAGAAACATGGAGGTTGCAGTGATCATGAAGATACCTTAATTTAATTCTCTGTCTGAGGAGCAGCCGGGGTGAGTTTAATAAATCAGAGTGATGTGTGGGTGGAAAAGATGCAAGCAAATTAAGCAGTGAGGTTCTGAACAGGCTCTATAGAATGGAAATAAAGTCTCAGGAGGAAAGGAAAGATGCAGTAATTTTACTGCCCACTAATGAAAGACATGAGACAGTGCAGAGCAAGTCAGTGAGAAACAGGTAGCACCACACAGAAAATTGCAGATTTTTTTCCTGTATGTTCTATTTTTATATTTTGAAGTGACACTACCAACCCCCTCAAGTAGAGGAGACTCTGATGCTCACCATTCGAGCAGTCTTGGTGTGAGAAGTGACTAGCCAAGGCACAAAATCTACTTGTCCAACATTACCGACATGAAAACGGAAAAACTAATGTTCCATTGCCTGCTCTAAGTACACTTTTGCACAGCTGTGCTAAAGCCGCCATCCAAATAGGGATCAGTAACTGGGTCTTCCCACTGATAGAGGACAGCAGCCTCTTCCACGTTGCTAGCCTCACTGAAAGGAAGCAAGATGTGTGCTAGAAGGGACCTTGAGAGGTCATCCAGGTCAGTCATCTGTGCCGACTTCATAACTGAGTTTAGATGTTCCATTCCCTTAAAGTGGGGTTAATTTGGATTAACTATGAGAATCAGAGAGGGAAGAAATGACTTGGAGGCCATTTCCTCAAACAGTTTAGCATCACAAGTTCCAAAGGGGCAGCTATGTTAGTCTAGTCCAGCAGGAAAAAAAGCAAGGAGTCCTGTGGCACTTAGACTAACATTTATTTATCTCATGAGCTTCCGTGGGAGAAAATCCCACTCCGTCAGAGGCGTTGAAGATGGGGGAATTTACAGAGTGGGATGAAAATCAATGCAAGGGAGTATAAGACATGGGATCAGGTCACACTGTAACAGCAAATCAGAACAGTTGCTAAGATTCAAATACTGGGAAACAGCACACAGAGGAGGGAGAAGTCAAATTACCTGTTGTAATGTGAAAAGAATCCATAGCCAAGATTCAGTCCTGCCTTCACATAATCTGCATAGCAATTCTAATTCAGGTGTGTTGAATTAGAATTGCTATGCAGATTAGATTGTGTGACGACAGTACTGAATTGTGACTACGGCGTCTTTTCCCATTACAACAGGTAATTTGGTGCGGTTTCCCAGTGTTTGAATCTTAGCAACTGTTCTGATTTGCTGTTACAGTGTGACCTGATCCCATGTCTTATACTCCCTTGCATTGATTTTCATCCCACTCTGTAAATTCCTCCATCTTCAAAGTCTCTGACAGAGTGGGATTTTCTCCCACGGAAGCTCATGAGATAAATAAATGTTTAGTCTTTAAGTGCCACAGGACTCCTTGTCTTTTTTTTAGCATCACAATATTCCTAGGAGGTAAACAAATCAAAATATCTTCATTATACAGCAGGGCGTGGAGGGAACATAAGGGCAAGCATCAAAATGACTCTCCCAGTCTTGCAATGGTAGGGGAAGCACCTAGTGCCCCAGGTACATAGTTAACTGTCTACCTACTGCAACTTGTTTGCTTCAGGTTCTCCCATTACCCTAAGGCCACTGTCCTAGTTCTTTGTTGGTCTTTAAAAGTGCAACAAGATTTTTTGGTTTGTTTCGCTGAATTAGACTAACCCCTTTCAAATTCATCATCCTGCTAGTAAATCAGATGGTAGGCCAGGGTCTAAAGGTCTTTAGAAACCCTTTCTGCCCTATTTATCGTTGCCATTTCTGCCCCTTGCCATTCAGCTCAGATAATGAAAAATGACTAGTGTAAGTTTCACTTGTCAAGCTCTCTGTGGAGGACAATTTCCAGTTTGCAGACTTGAGTGAGAAGAGGAAAAAGTGTGTTGATGGGGCAGGGGGGAAGACATTTCCATTGTTGTTTAATGAAAACATTTGTTAGTTGTAGGACAAACTTTTTTTCCCCCCCCCACAAAATATGAATTTTGGTTCAAATCTGATTTGCAGCATCTCTTTTAAAGCATCAGATATGCAGTATTGCCCATGCAAATTACATCCAATTAGAGGGAATTAGCATAACAACTTATTTATTTACTTTAAATACCTTGCTATGTAAGCTGGTAGATCACTTTCAAACATTTGCCCTAAGTGTTACAAAACTAATTCAGTCTGCTAGCTTGGAGAGGAGCTTTCCATTTACGGCAGCCTGTATTAACATGTTATATGTTCCTTTATTTTTTTATTTTATTTCTTTTTTAAAGAAATGCGGCTGCTAAAACTAGGATTATACTGATCAAATGTTCTAACTTTTGAAGTGGCTGTGTAAAGCACTAGCTTCAGAATGTGGAATTGACCAACTAATTCCAGATCCTTGGGCTCGTTATGTTGGGTTGTGCAGTATTGGACATACAGACAGCAGAAATTATTTTAGTTTTGCCACAAGTTGAAAAACAAGCTGGCAGCTGTGGAGGGAACCCCCTGTAAAGAAGCCGTAATTTTAGACCTTTCACTTGTGGATGGACTGATGGACACCTAAACAGCATTGGCTGTCAATTGTCCTTGTTTTGTACCATGCAGCATCACCTAACAAATCCAGATAAATAATAGAAACAAACTCACCCACAAGCCATGACCATTTTATCTCATTGGAAAAATGCAACAAAGGCCACTGGATCCACTGAAGACTCTTTGCAAAGCTGAAGCTTGATGCTGAGTTCTCCTGGCTGGAGGGTAGCACCAGAACAAGTCACTTTGCAAAGCATCCGGCAAAACCCTCCCACTTTGCTCTGCATAGTGAAACCACAGGAAGTGAAGAGCTAGGCCAAAAGTTCCAGTTTACACTCAGAATTGGGCAGCTGGTGAACATAACATTTTGTATCAAGTCTAGCATGTGTTTTGAAACTATACTTAGGCGAGTTTTAGTTTTGCTAGCTTGCAAAAGGTAATCTCTCCATGAACCAACTAGTGAAAGGCACAGTCCTGGGTTTGGTCACACGTGGGAGAGACACCTGAACCAAGTCTTGCCTTAGCAGGAAATCCTAGTGCTTTCAAGCCAGGTGCCAGGACTTGAATTTAGCCTGTATCCAAATCAGACTTATTTCATGGGTGACTTTTATCTGTATTTTATCCTGTGCTTTTCCTGATAAGGAGATAGGGCAACAGTGTGGCAAGACTTAGATCACTGGTAAATTCCTGTCCAGGGAAATAGGTGCATCAGCAGCAACCAATTTGTGTATCGAGGTGGGGAGCAGCTATGCAAGTGGGTCCTGTTACTTATCTGAAGCAGCAGGCCACTGTTGAACCCCGGGTTCGTGATGTGACTGGGATGGACCAGCAGCACCCACCAATGAGACAGACACCAGTTCAAGTAAACAAAAAAGCTACTTTTAGAGTGACACCTTTAACCACTTAACAGTGTAAAACGAGATTGATGCAAAAACACTTGTAATCATCTAACACTATGAAGCAAAAATCTGTATAGGACACTTATAACCAACTAACAGCATAAAGCAAAATCTAAATGAACTCTTATAACTAAATGACAAAATAAAGCTAAAAACCTATGCAAAGCACGTATAACCAAGTAACAGTGTGGCGCAAGAAAGTCTATATAAAGCACCTGTAAAACACCTACAACTAAACAACAGGATAAAGCATGAAAGTCTATGCAAAACACTTACAACATACAAAAGTACTTACAGTTAAATAACATTATGGAGTAATGACCTACAAGAGGGTGGCCATAATAAGTCAAGGACTTTTTTGGCCTTTTACTGCCTCAGTATTGGTATAGGCACTGACCAGCCCACCCAACGCATATTTACCAATGGCTGAAAACCATTCCTCCTTGCTAGCCAAGAAGGGTGGGCAGCAGAATGAAAAAGTCAAATGAGAGAAAAATAAACCCCCACACTCCCCCTGTGTACACTGGGGAGGTTTGGGGCCAGCAGTTTAGAACAGAAGCACAGTGATGAACAATTATACAGTAAAAAGGATGCAAAATACAAATGACCATTAAAACACCTGGCAAATTAACAACATAGAACTGTGCTAGACCATAAACAACTATATCATGAAAAGATTATATAGGATACAGAGAAAATAACAACTAGACAGACTATGAAAAACTCAGGTAAAGAAGCTACAATCACAGACTATATATAAATGGTACCAAGTAGAATGATTAAGAGAGGTAGGAGGCCTATATCAATTTACAATACCTGTCCCAGGACCGTGGTAGAACCCAAACCAAGGAGGCAGACCAGCTGCGGCATCTCAGCTCTTAATCGTTCAGCTGGCAATCCGTGTACACCCCAAAAAAAGAAAAAGGTCTCGTGGGTGGGTGCTCCCTGTCTCAGTCGGGGGATCAGTCCAACCGGGTCGCGATGCATCCTTTAGCATTTGTGGGTGGGAGAACACCAAGCTAGCTGAGACGGGGGGGGGGGGGGGGTTAAATAGAATTTTGCACAGCCAGAATAAAAATAGCCAATTGGGAGAGGGATTCTGGTCAGGACCAATGATGGAACTGGGACCCCAGACAATGACCCCTCCTTTGTGGTGATGGGGATGCTGAGAAACTGTTCGGGGGGGATAGGAACTCACCCCCCTTCTTGCTGACACAAAGCTAGGGAGGAAGAAACTCACACAGGAGATTGAGGGCCATCAGGGGAGATTGATACTTAGTATTCTTCCCCCTTGTGCTGGATGGCCTGGAGATGGAGGCCTATCAGGGAGATCGATACTTAACATTCCTCCTTGAGAGCAGCATAATCCAGGGGGCTACATGTGGGGCGGGGTGGCCATCATGGCTGCCAACTCTGCGGACAGCCAGCTGGTGCCATAGGCTATGTCTACATTAGGAAAAGTTAGTTTGAACTCGTTAGTTTCAGCTAAGCTTGAACTAATTAGTTTGAATTAACAACATGGACTAGTTCAAACTAAGGGTTGGGCCTAATCGCCACTTGACTTAGTTTGAACTAACCTATGATAGTTACTAGTTTGAACTAAGGAAAGCCTTATGTAGACAGGTGAAAAGTTAGTTTGAATTAAGCTGTCCAGTCTCTAGGGTAATGACATGGTTAATCATACTGTTATACACCCACCGACATGAAGCAGATGTAAAACATCAATGTATACCACCCCTTTTGTGGAAAGGATGAGGTGGCATTTTCCAGGGACTCTTGTGCCATTGGAATTAGAAGCTCAGCGAAGAATTTAGGTAAGAGTCAATAGGTTGTGCATGAAGGGAGAAAATAAAGTGGAAAATTCTCACTTCTCTTCCAGGGGGTGGAAGAGGTGAGTCCATTGATAAACCTGCCACTAGCAACAAGGGGCAGGGGATGAACTTTTTTCACTATCATAGACTCAGAACCCCCATGGAGGAAGAGTTAATGCATATTGCATAATCAGGCAGCTGAACAGGAAAAAGGATTTTATAATGTGGCTGGCTGCTACAGGGGAGCTAGTTCAACCGCCCGGTACCAAAAAAGCACCCTCTTAGTTTGAGGAGGTGGGTGCTGAATGTCAGCCATACAAGCAAGGAGCCCTGTTGGCAGAAGGCTGCAGAGTTTAGTCTTGCTTCCTGTACATCACAAGACCCCAGTGCAACCCAGCATCCAAAAAGTATCACATGAGAGAGGAAACTAAACTATATGTGCCCAGGGGGAGAGCAGGAGGGACCAAGCTGCACCATTGCCTGAAGGCCACACACCAGCAGGGAAATAATTAGAGAGCAACCCAGCTTATTTTGACATGTAATCTGCACCCACACATCACAGAGGAAGGTGAACCCAAACCCCCCAAGCTTGCTGTCACCCTGACTTGCTCACTGGCCAGGTGTAGTGGGCCCTCAATAATTGCAACACAGGCACATACCGGGAAGTGGGGGATGGGGGGGGAGCTCATTGATGAGGGTGACACTAAGCACCTTATGTGTGTGTGTACACTAAGCACAATGTTTGCTGAGGCACCCAGACCAGCAGCCTTGTTTAATTGAGTAACATTTGGGGGGGGGGAGCCAAAAGATGATAAAGTTTGTGGCCAAGCCATAAGACACCAAGAACTTCAGCTGCATAAAGCAAAAGGCAGGGCTGGTCCTGTTATTGTAAAAATAACTCCTTTTGCATGCATGCTGCTGCAGATGATTGCCACAAAAAAAAAAAAAAAGCACTGTTGTGTAGCATGCAGCACAAAACAACCTAGCCTCATGCACGCATAGGGCTCATTACACTGCTGCTCATCGGTCCCAGGTAGTCAACTGCCTGTACTCAGGTAGTCAACTGCCTGTACTGAGGCAGTCGGAAACAGCGTCCCACTCACAAGCAGTTGGTGTAGGTGCAATGCATGAGCCAAGTCAATTGACATGCATGTTGGTTTTTTTCTAATCAGCCCTGTTCATAAAAATGGGAGGTTTAAGAGTCACAAAGCTAGCAACCTGTTTGATTAAAAAAAAAAAAAAAAAAAAAAAAAAGGGGGGGGGGGGGGGCAATTTTTTTTCCCCCTCCCAGAATCCCTGGCACACTAGGAGCCTGTGCTATGAGCCTGGGGGTGTGTGTGTGGCGCACTGATTGATAAGGTCACACCACCATCACCAGCAGATATTACCCAAGAGCAAGTTGGAGAGCATCTGATTTGCTTCCTGCAGCAGCCACAAATGCAGCACTTTCATTCAGCGTTTGCCATCACTGCTATTGGAAAAAGCCCCAGCTTCATTTGTTGGTGTGAGCAGGTGGAGCCAGCTGGGGGGGGGGGGGGGGCTGCGCACTGCCACCACCCAAGAGCTGGGCTGCACCGACTGATCTTGGCAGAGTTGGGGCAGGGGGAGGGGCAGGCACTGAAGACAGCCAGCCCTCAGCTTTGTCAGTGGGCTGATATAGGCCTTGGTCACACAATGGTGCAGCAATCACACCCTGGATGATGAAGCCAGAATGCTTTGCACCAGTCCGTGGAAGGGGACAGTACTAGTTTATGGGCTGTGGCTGGGCAGGGCCCAGTAGCATGTAGCTGTGAGAGGCTAAAGCTAATAGTATGTTGCTCTCTTATTAAAGGCAATTACTTGGGGCCTCTTTGCAGCATTAGGATCTACGACTGAGAACCACTGGCTCCGGCCATACACCAGACAGCTGGGGGGGGGTAGGGGTAGGGCTCTGTTTTATATTTAAGTCACTGTGCATGATACCTAAATAACTCCAGCAGCATAGCACGAGGGCTCAGCTCACAAAGAAACGGGGTAGAGACGAGCAGAACTTTTTCCTGCTGTGGTGTGACCCCCCCCATGCTGTGGTCATGATTCTGGGAAATGACACCCCCCCCCACCCACAAACAGCCCTCCCCTGTATGATGGTGGAGGCAGGAGGCCAGCGGAAGACATCAAGTGAGCGTGTAGCCTGTGCTATGGCTTAAGGAGTTTAGCCTCATCGACCCAATTGCCTCCCTATCACTCATCACCACTCCTGCTGCCTGGGCAGCATCCGGCAGAAGACAAATGATGTGGCATTGCTATGAGCTGAAATCAGTGAGGTTTATTGAGACACTGCCGCCTAGCAGCATACAAAGCACGTGCTGGACATTGCCATTGCACAGGTCGCCCCCCCCCCCCCCCAAAGGTCCTTCAGCCACAGTGGCATGTCTCCCTTTCACAGAGTTGCTATTTTTCTGCATTGCCTTCCAGCTCCAGGTCTGAGAAGAGAAAAAGAGAAAAACATTGATGTAGAACAACAGAAAAGCCCAGGCCCACCTGAAAACACTTAAGTTGCTGGGTTTCTTCATTTCCTGCCTGGGCTCCAGCCTCATGAATGCGGGCAGATGGCTACAGCCAGCACTTCTTGGGAGAAGTGCCATTGTAACAAGCCAAAAATGACAAGCTGCAGCATTTCCAAAGCCAGCCCAAGAACTCTGCTATATTTCTGGGCTGGCGGCACTGCTCTTTGTTTCTCCACTCCTTGAGCCCTAAATCCTGCTGGGGCACCTCCAAGAAAAATGAAACCTAACCCCAGTTTAACAGAGCTTCAGGGAGCTGTCACTGCTTTTGTGAGCCCTGGCTGCATCAGAGAGCCCCCCAAGGAGGGCCACGGAGACTAGCTGACATGATGCTTCATGTTTGTTAACGTCTCCTTTTTTAACCATCTTATTCTGGGCTCTGAGGAGAGGCCGCTTTTGATGCAGGTGACCACCTAGGGCCCCGAGCATTAAGGGGCACCATAGTGGTTGCCTGCTTTGGCTAATCTACTCTTCCCAGCATGGTGGAGGAGCTGGGGCTGCAACCCGCCAGGGCTAGTGGCTGCACCGCCTACGCTCCCTCCTCTCTGCAGCGCTCCCCACCTACCCTCAGCCAGCCGCGCCTCCCCAGGTAGCAGAGAGGGCCAGCGCAGAGCTGCAGCAGGTGGGGAAGGGGACCTGGAACAGCCCGCTCTGAAGAGCTCAGGCTGCCTCGCTCCCATCCACCCCAAGGCTGAACAGACCCAACCCAAGGCCTGGGGCCCTAGGGTGGTGGGGGGAGAAGTGGCCTGAGCTCTTTGGAGTGGGCCACTCCAGAGCCCTGTCCCTGCGTGCCACAGCTCCACACCTGCCACTCTCCTCCCTCCCTCGGGGGAGGCGCAGCCAGCTGGGGGTAGGCTGGAAGCATTACGCCACCCTTCCAGCAGAGCAGAGAGGGTGGTTTGTGGCCCCCTCGGGAGTGCTAGGTTCCTCCGCCCTTTCCTTCAGACGGGGCAGTGGAAAGCTGGGGCTACAGATGGGGGGGGAGCCAGAAGCAGGGTGTTGGGACTGTGGCAGGGGGCAGGTAGGGCTGCAGGTGTGGCAGTGGGGGCCCCACAATGGCGCTTCACCTAGGGCCCCAATTGCCTAAAGGCCACTGCTGGCTCCAAGTGAATCACTGGCTAAAGAGGAGAAGAGGAAGATACAGCGAGCAGCAGAGACACAGGGGCTCATGGTGGGGGGTGTTCCAGGGAGACCCGGGCCCCAGCGGGAGCCAGTAGAAAGTGAATCATTTGAAACACATTTGTCATCCCTCCTCCCACCCTGTCAAAGGGAATTTATTTTAGTTTATTCATGGCTGCTGCTGTGTGCCTGGGACCAGAAGGCCTCTCTACCAAACCCAGGAGCAAGAATAAAACAAGCTTCCCCACATTGCTGCCTTCAGCAGGGACCTGGCCAGACAGGGCCTAGTTTTGCATAGTTGTCAGGACACCGGGCTGCTATGCCCCTCTCTGACCACAGCTCCTAGGTGATGGTAGGCAAATCACTTCTACCTCAGTTTCCTCAGCTGTGAAGCATGGGCAATAATACACATCTTTGTAAAGGGCTCAGAGAGCCCTGGATGAAAGAGCACCTTTAGCAGCTTTGTTATTGTATCATTCACAAAGATGGCTAGCATTTCCTTGTTGCTACAGGAACACGAGTGGCAAGAGTAAGCTAGAAAGTAATTTGATGCCCCCAGTCTTCTTGCTTGGAATTTATCACTGATCTCATCAACTGTAAGTACGGATGTTTACAGCAAAGATTTAATCTATTCCCTTCAATGGGCTACTAACACAAGAACCCTGTGTTCAGTTTAAAAACACTATAGGCTTTGCACCATCAAGACTTCATCTTACCACATTCTGCCTGCAATAAAATCGCTTGCATCATTCAAAACAGTTATTATCCTCTGTCCCTCAAGAGGATATTAATTTTGTATTGTATTTATTTATACTCTTCTAAGAAAGAGTCTGGCTTTTTTTGTTGTCGTTTTTCAGCTTCAGCAAGCAGTACCTTAAATAAACAACTTAAAAAAGATGCCACATCCATGATCACAGGGACAACCTGGATTTCTGTCTGCTTCTGTACTGGGTAAACAGCAGGCCTCATCATGATGGGTTCTGTGCAGTAACAACCCAGTGACAGGTGTGAATGCAGATACAAACAGATTATGGATATCTGGATGGCACTCACTACCCTTCTCCACCCACTCAAATATTTGAAGAGGAAAGTAAATCTATGGGTTAGAGCAAGCGACTTAAAGAGTCTATAATCCTGGGTATTGTTCCTACCTCTGTGCAAAAAAGGGGCAAGCAGTTAGAGTAGGGGACTGGGTGCCAGAGTTACTGGGCTCTAGCCTTCACTCTGTCACAGACTTGCTCTGACATTAAGCAAGTTGCTGTACCTCTTTGTGCTTCAGCCTCCTCCTCAAAATGGCCATAATAACATGGTTTTATTAGTGCTTGATACAGTGGTACATTTTGGGGGGGGGGGGAGGCTCCTGGGTACCAGACTGTCATGCTGGGGGCACTGGGCTGGCCCTTCACAAGGCATGGAGGTTGAGGGGGACGCAGTAGGCTCTGAGGTGTGCGGAGTCTCCTGCACCCCTCCTGTGTCCTGAAGGACTGCATGAGTGCCCCCCACCTCCCCAAGGCCAGGGGTGGAGCTGAGGCCATCATGTCTGAGCAGGTGCAGGGCTGGAGCAGCAGACGGGAAATGTGGAGGCTGCCAGGGTGGGCCAGCCCTCCACAGGGGGTGGGGGACACAGGAGGTGCTGAGAGGTACCCCTCAGTCCCTCTTTCCCCATGCGCCTGAGGGGTCAGCACAACCCCCATCCAATCTGGCACCTGGCTGTGGGCTGGAGTGGCAGGTATGTGGAGGGAAGGGCTGGGCTCACTCCATTGGGAGGCACAAGGGTGCCCCCACACATCATGAAGGGCCAACCTGGCCCCCTTCTTCTCCTCTGACCAAGGGGGTTGGGGGATGGCTGCCTTGTCCCAGCTGGAGCCAGGCTGCGTGGCTGCTGCAGCTGGAGATCGAGGCACCACACACCAGGTAAGTGGGGATGGGTGGGTGGGGTTGGTGCCTTCTTCCAGCCTAATGCTCCTCCCCTACAGACCCTCCTCACCCGGGCAGCTTGTGTGTGAGGCCAAGACCCGTCTTGCCCTGCACAAGGGGAGGTGTGAGGCCTAAGAATGCAAATGTGTGCTTGGTCCCTGGGCACCAGACCCCCTCGATATGCCACTGCATTGGTACTGATACAGAACCTTCCCTCCAAGGACTTCAAAGCCCTTTGCAAAGATGATTATGCAGGACCTATAAAGGAGACTGGCCAGGAAATGCTTCACTCAAGTCAAATTGCAGTGAGCACCCACTACATCTTTGGCAGTCACTGGACCGTGCTATAAACAGCCTGTCAAATGAATAACACCTCAGAAGGTTTTAAGGGCAAGGCTGGTGATGGTTACAGCTACCCTCAGAGGAAGATCTGACTGCACTAAAGGAGTTGTGCAATGCCTAGATTCACTTACCAGCTTCATTGTACTCCACAGATTTTAGGAAGAGTCCAGCTGCCGGAGCTATGTTTACTGGAAAAGCCCTTGGGTTTCTGATAGCTAATAATTCCTTTATGTGATAAGGAGCTAGCTTTCCTTTGCCAACTGCTACCAGAGCCCCTACCATCCTTCGTACCTGAAACAACAGAGAATATGGGTTAAGATACTGTCCTATCATCAGCCGTGTAAAAAGCAGATGTTAAAGCCCTTTGCACAGCACCTGATGGTTTCCACATAAATCAGTAGGGTCCAGGGCACGTACCTTCCCATAACTATCAGGGCCAGGGAATAGACAGCAGTGATTCTCAACCTACTTATATCATGGGCTGTATCCAATACTACCTGTGTGGCCCTCAGGATATCATATGATCCTACAGCTGTCTGTTGATTGGGCTGCAAATGAGGATTCATGCTCTGTAGTTTAGGACTACAGCAGTGCCCAGTCGCTGCAGTCCTGCAAGGAGTCCTGCTAATGTTCACACGGGGCAGTCAGGTTGAAAAGCAGTGATTTGAGAGGGCCAAGCGAATCCCATTACTGGCGACTGGTAAATTAACCCCCTCGTTCAATGGAAGGTCAGATAAGCCAGCCCTGCAAAAATAGGTTGCAAATCAGCCTGTCCTGCAGCTATGCTCAGTGCCATCATTTGCTGGTTTCTCTCTCAGCCCAGCCAGCTGGGGGACACTCCCATCATAACAGGTATTTTTGGTGCTAGATCTGCAGCCATTGGAAACTGGAGCTCTCTGTGCGCACAGCACAGCAGTAAGGGTGCATGTTTCCTCTCATTCCAGATAACCCTCCTACCTCTCCAAACCCAATCATTTAGCAGGGTGCTGGGTGCCTCCACAGAAGGGCTGTGTGGGAATTAAAGGGGCTCAGGCCCTTGGCAGTGATTCCAAGCTCTATGGGTGCTTCTGTGTTGGGATGCCGCTGAGATGCTAACCCAGAGACGCAACATAGCACAGACCCACTCGCTGTGCCCACAATGCAATGAAACACTCATGGCTGGTGTGGGTCAGCTGACTTGGGTTCATGGAGCTCTAAAATTATAATGGAGACTGCTGGGCTTGAGCTGGAGCCTGGGACCTCCCCTGCCTCACAGGGTCTCAGAGCCCAGGCTCCAGCCAGAGTCCAAACAGCAATGCTGTATCCTTGTGAGGCCAAGTCAGTGGACAGAGGTCAGCCCTGCAGGTTGTACTGCAGTGTTGATGTACCCAGAGACCAGTCGCCCCATGCAGGCCACCAAAGAAGTAGGGCCCAACTCTCTGTCCATACAGACTTTGGCTGGCCTTAATGTGGCAGCCTGGAGCTTCCAGTGTCCCCCAGAAGCACCCATGCCCTTGCTTTTTTAACTCACAGGGTCTGTCTACACTGCAATGGAAGGCCAGGTGAGCAGAACTCAAGAGGGCAGATTCTGTGTTTGTTCATCTAGGGCTTGAGCATGTAACGCTCAGGCTAGGAACTGCTGAAACCATGCTCCTTACCAGCAGCTTCAGTGCCTACCCTACCTTATGTGGGCCTGAATCCAAACACCCATATCCAACACTCCTGCATGTCCTCCAAAAACGTGGCCACTCTAGCTCGCTTTTTGTGGTGTCATGCAGGAAAACCTGATCATCCACCAAACTTGACTGTCAGGACTCAGAAGCCAAAAAGAAGTTGGCCTGTGGCATTGTAGGATATTCCCAGTGGGGCTGTTTCTATACAGCATAACCACAGGACTCGAATCCACTCCCAGAGAGACCTCGTCTTTGTGAAATCCCCCTCACGCCTACTCCCCCAGTTCCGGTGAGCCTGGCAGCTGCCCCCTATTTCCAGCCTGCAGGGAAGGGACTCCTACCCCACTTAGCCCCCCACTTCCTGCACTGCACTGGTGGGGTGCAGCTGCTGCTACTCAGCCTGGGGAGGGGTTACTTCTGCTGTGATTTGCGTGCTCCATGGGGGTCTGCTCTGCTTGGAGATGCCCTGGGAGGGCAGGCAGCAGTTCCAGGGGCCAGTAGCACCTATCAGTAGAGGGACCTCTAGTGGCCAAAGGAGGAGGCATGAATGGGAGGCAAAATTCCTGGGTGGCCTGGGTTATACTATGAGACCCCCTTCAACGACTTTGCAAACAGCGACCCTCATATTATGCTTTGAGTGCCAGGGACACTGAAATCTTCTGCCACACCAGTTCCAGTCAGCAACTGGTTCCCCAGAACTCTCTAACACACCTTAAGAAGGCAGCAAGCTGGTCTCTGGTGGCAAAAAGGTTGACAAACACTTTATGCAGCAATGCCGCCTCTAACAGGAGAGTATGCGTGGGCAGCAAGCAAGCTGAGCAGAGGTAGAGGCACAGAAGCACCCACACCTCCCTCTGTGACAGGAAACTAATGAGCATGCGACAGAGCTGGGCTTTCAAATTCAAATCACGCAAATGGCACTGTTTCCAGGCAGGGGGGACTTGGGAGTTTATTTTGCTCACAAAAAGCCCAAAGCAAGTGAGTCAGACTAGGAGGAGGAAATGCCCCCGCAGCCGGAAGTGTGGTATTTCAAACTCCTCTTTGAGCTGAATATAACACCTTCGCCCTGCCACTCTTTGACTTCATCCACACCCAGGGGCATAGAGACCTACATGGAGAACTTTGCTCTCAGGTCCTTTCTATTTATAGTATGTCAATCACCTGGACATCTTCTAGACCCGGGGTAGTCACTTACTTACATCTCAAGGTCCTCATTTCTCAGTTAAGGTCTAGTCAAGGTCCAGCTTCCAAAGAAAATAAAGAAAACACCACCAACAACAAAGTACATAAAAAGATTTTTTTGGTCTGTTCAAAAATGTTTGGCTGTCCAGATGTGGGCCGCTGTCTGGCTACCCCTCCTCTAGACTAATAGTTGCCTTTCCCTCTCTGTCCCTGCAAGAGATGTGGCTGCACTAATGCCATTTGCATCCACCAGTGCCTCCTGCTCCCACAATGCCCATCTCTGGGGCAAAGTCAGCAGCCTCTTGAGCCAGAGGTACTGATCATCTCTGCAGCCAGGCCAATGCCCACTTGCAGCAGCTGTACTAAGTTGAGTGCGCACAGACAGATGCCGCCTCTGCAAGAGGTGCACAAACATGTAGGAAAAGTGAAACTGAAAACTCGACACCAAGGATATGAGTAGGAATGAGGTCTGTTTACAGGATGCACTGATGCTAGTTGAGTGACAGCATAAGCTCTTTGGGGTAGGACCACTTTTTTCATCTGTTTGTACAGCTCCTGGCACGCTGGGTTTGGTTTCCATGTGGCTGCTAGGAAGTGAAACCCACTGCTGGGCTTTTCACAGCACCTACTGCCAACCAGTTGTTGCACACCAGTGCTGGACGGGGGTCACAGCTTGCAAACAAGAAGCCAAATTTGAACACTATCAATAACAGCTGTGCCCATTTCTTCTCGAGGCAAAGCCACGGTGAAGGAAGGAGAGCGGGCATAACACTGATCCAATCTGAGCACACAGTACAGCTGGGAAACGGAGTGGAGGGGCTCTTACCCCCACCACAAGAGTTAAAGCACAACACAAAAACTCCGCACCCATGCTGGCACCGCATCAGCCAGTGTCCCTTTAAGGCTGCTTGGCAGCCTCAGATAGGAAGACGGGGAGTGAGGGGGCTGACTGTGCAGGAGGGATCCTCAGTGCTCTCTGAATATCAGGAACTCTTAGGCCATCTCCAAGTGGGCACCCATGATTACCTCTGAAAGTCGCAGGTTGGCCTTTAAAGCCCTCTACTCTGCTCCCATGGCCACCCAGGCTGCTGAGACAGCCTTAGGCAATTGGGAGCCCTAGGCAAAGGCCCATTTGTGGGCCCCCAATAGGCCCCCCCAACTCCCCTCTGTGACCCCAGCTCCACACTGGCAGCCCCAGATGGTCCCAGCTCCTCCCTCTGCTGCACGCCTCCTACTGGCCACAACCCCCATCTGTGCACCTCCCCCATGGCCCCAGCTCCCCACCACTGGCCCCCAGCTCACCCTCTGTGCCCCCCACAGCCATGACACCTCTGGCTCCCTGAGGCCTGCATCCTCTGCCTGTGAGGGGCCCCAAATCCCCCCTGCGGCCCCAGCATCCCAGTTCCCCCTGCCCCAACCCCTCTCATGGACCTCTTCTCCCGGTGGTTGGCTCTCTCCATGGCCCTGGCACCCTGCCAGGGGCCCCAAAAATGGCCCTGGTGCCCTGCTGGGGGCCCCAACCCCCCCACTACCAAAGGCAAGGGGCAGGGCAGGGGCACAGACCTGGGCCTCTGGGCTAGCCCACACTGCCCCTGGGAGAGGAGCAGCTGGGGCAGGGGTGGGGTGGGAGCCCTGCCCCTGAGACAGCGTGCTCTGCCCCACGCCCTCCGCCTACGCCCCAGGACCAGGGCTCCCACAGCCTGATCAGCCCTGGGCTTTGCCTCCCCACAGAGCCCCACCCCTGCTCCTGGCCCTCACCCCAGCCCCCCGCCACGTGTTCTGCAGGGTGGGAGGCTGGCACCAAGCCCTCTAGAAGGGCTCCCTCAGCTCACAGGACATGGTGGCCCCTGCCCCAGGGAAGGCCAACGTTGAAGGAAGGATGAAACAAATAAGCCAGTGGGTGGTGCCAGGCGCCAACCAGTTAGCAGAGCTCTCAACTTGCCTGATGCCCAGCTGTTAGCCCAGCTCTCTGTTAGGAGAACCTGAGCCAGAGTGGTAGCCATGAGCTCACCTCAGGGTAAACTGAGTGGGTGCAATGTGGACTCCGTATCTCTCAGAGCTACGGCCCTTTGCCCATCTTGGCTGCCTTCACATGGGCAAAGCTAGGCCAGTGAAGTCTCTGGAGGATGGGAAGGGCTGTAGAAACGTTAGGCACTACTAAGTCTTTGATCAGGGTCCCTGCCCTGAAGGTTGCTGGGAGTCATTGGGGGGGTGTGCAGCGCTCTCTGGCCACTAACAAGAGGCGGGGACATGTCCATTTTGCTGTTACGCAAAAAGGACGCTGAAAAACTACCTGCTCCCTTGTATATTACTGGCAGCCTGTCATCAGCGGGGTGGCTGTTACTTCCCTGCTGCCAGTCAGCTCCCCCACAGCCTTCCCCCACATGATTCAAGGGGAGAATTATTCCAGCATCCCTGCCTCTCATTGCCTTCTGTGCTTGCTACTCTCTTTCCATTACAGCCCAAGGTGACGGTCTCACTGTCTCAGCAGAAGATTTTAAATACCTTGTCTCCCTTCACCCACAGGTAAGAATCAGAGCAGGATTAAATGAGGTTTCGCACACAGACTCCCTTGCAGGCAGCTACATGTGTACAGGATTTTTGAATGAACTCTTAAAAACCAAGGTCCTGTCTGGCTATGAAAGGCCCAAGGATGCTTTTCTTGGAAAAGAGTTTGCCCTGAGGTATGCCCTCTCACTGCCATACCCGGTGTTCTTAGCCACTCCTACCAACCCATAGGGAGCCACATTGCAGCTCACAGGGCTGCTGGCTGCATGTACATCATTAGAGAAGCATTTTCTGATGAAAACTGCTGGCAAAATTGGAATTCTATCACAGCTAATCATTTGTCATCAGGGATTTCCAGCCTTCAGGATCCTTCCTTTTTAGATGACCTGCATAGGTGGAAATAAAACCAAGTTGGCACCCATTTTATTTATTTGGCTTCCTCATGGTGCCACCTAACCATGAAAAGCAAAAATATGAGGAATATTGAGTCTGTTTTTGCTGGAGGAACCGAAAACCAAAGTTGGAACTTCCTCAGCCCTTCTCTGAACTTCAACAAAAAGGTCTCTTCTACCAGCTGTTTGGGAGTGGAGTTGAGACCCTGATCCTATGGAAGGGATTGGGAGCTCATCCCTTGTGCTCACTGCCCATTGCAACAGCCGCCCCAACGTCTCTGGAACTCTGCAGTGCCCAGAAACCTCTAACACTGAATTCCAACCAGCCTCGTGGAGATCAGCCATTCACACTGAGTGTAGTGTTCGGTGAGATTACCCTCACTACTGCCGGAACCGCACGACTGTCTGTCTGTTATCTCAGGCACTGAGAGGAAAGCTACTGTGCAGCCTCCGAAAGATGTGTTCCAGATGCTCACAACAGGCCTTTGTGTCCCACAACACCAAGATGAGAAATAACACTGGCATTTTGAATTGGGCCACATGGTACTGAGACAGCACTTGCTTGTAGGGTTAATTTGTATCCTACCCACTGTGCTCTCCTCAGCTCCTGGGAGTCCTCTCTCCTGCCCAACTGCTCTCCAGATTCTCCACCAGCCTCTGGTTCGGGGCACCAAACTCATAGCACCAGTGACACCTGAACACAGAACAAATCTGTATGAGGGAATCAAATCAAACACACGGGGGCCCAGCTACCACACTTACTTGTGTGAACAGCTGCAGTGCAAATACAAGTCCACTTCTGTATGCGCAATGGACTGTGTGTGCAAAGAAGGGAAAAGTGAGGCTAACATCTGAGATGTATTTATATTTGTCTTATTTATAGGCAGGACAGGACCGGACCACAAGAGGTCATCTAATCCAGTCCCCTGCACTTATCACAGGACTAAATATTATCTGGACCATCCCTGACTGGTATTTATTTAATTTGCTCTTAAAAATCTCCAGCTATGCAAATTCCACAACCTCCCTAGGCAATTTATTCCAGTGTTCAACTACCCTGAGAGTTAGGAAGCTTTTCCTAATGTCTAATCCAGTGGTTCCCAACCTCGGGTCTGGGGACTGCTGGGCGTCCAGAGCCATGTTGCAGGGGGTCCACAGAGCCTCTCCCCGCTGGGGCCAGAATCCAGCTGCAGCCCCAATGCTCCCTGCCAGGGCTGCCTCTCCCCGCCACGGCTGGATCCCAGCAGGGGGATGGGGCCACAGCGACTCCCTAGCAGGGGGCCATAGCCACCACAGCTCAGCTCCCAAGCAGCGCTACCAGAGTGGCGCAGGCCAGGGTCTGCCTGTGCGGGCCAGACTACTTAGTCAGCCAGGGGGGCCATAAAGATTTTTTTTGTTAAAAAGGGGTCCCTAGCCTGAAAAAGGTTGGGAACCACTGGTCTAACCTAAACCTCCCTTGCCACAATTTAAGCCCACTGCTTGCCCTATCCTTGCAGATTAAGGAGAACATTTTTTTTCCTTCTTCCTTGTAACATCCTTGTATGTACTTGAAAACTGTTATTCTTCCTCAGTCTTCTGTTAGGCTGTTTGTGCCCTTAAAATGAAGAAACAAATGTAAAGCCAATCCCAGAGACCCAAGCTCTGCAAAAGAACAGGAAACAATTATCCAGAAGGTTGCATATAAAGACGACTACACTGAAGAGCATTGAGCAACTAATCAAGTTTGTCTTTGTTCAACCTATGCACAGGTCAAACAAAAGACGAGTTATTTGTATAAGACAAAGCCTCCTCACTTTCCCACTAATGCCTTAATCCAATCAAACCTGCCAGCTCTGAGTACAGTTAGCAACTTACAGTTTGGTTTCTCTCCCTAAATATTCAGATTGATGGGCCAACGCAGCACTGATACGTTTTATGAATCTTCCCTGCTTAAGCTAGTTAGGCTTTTTCCATCCCTACCCACTAAGATCCTACATTTCAGCATGGATAAAACAAGCTCGCACTAGCCTGTTCTGACAGAAGAGTGAAGAAACTACACATGCCATTTTACATCTTTACACTAGAGGTCACTGCCTGCTGAAGATCTAACGTCAATGCCTCAGTGTTTTGGCAAAACAAACAAGGAGTCTTGCGGCACTTTCAAAGACTAACAAATTTATTTATTGCATGAGCTTCCATGGGAGAAAAATCACACCTCGTCAGACACTTGAAGATAGAGAACTTATTTTCCTCCCATTCTGTGAGTTCACCATCTTCAGGCATCTGACAAAGTAGGATTCTCTCCCATGAAAGCTCACATCATAAATGAATCTGTTAGTCTTTAGAAGTGCTGCAAGACTCTGTTTGTTTTGCTGAACTAGACTGACACAGCCAACCCTTTGGAATCAGTGTTTCAGGTTTGCCTGATTTAAAGGCAGGCTTCCCCTAGGGATCTGGGATAGTCACATGCCCCAATCCAATCATCAGCCTCAGGTTACACAGGAAGCAAACAAATCACACTCCTCATGACAACTGGCCTGGCACCCTGCTTCCTTTGTAGAGTGCATCCTGACTGCAATAGTGGCTAGCTCTATGCAAACAGCTCCAAGCGGAGCTGGGTTTCTGCAGGGATGGGAGATGATGTGATAGCTGGCCGCATGAGGCTGAGTTGGGCAGTAACACACAGTGCATGTAGGTAGGGGGAACCTCTTAACTTGTGCCTAAAATGCTGCCTTTAAGGGAGAGAAGCTCTCACCCCAAATTGCCCTTCCTGGGAACATCAAGTCCTTTCTGTGCTCTGAGGATTATGCCCCCCCACTGTTAGGGTGTTTAAGAAGCAGCTAGGCCCACAATAAAAACAAAGCCAGTGTGCCGTACTGGAATCCAAAAATACTGCTTAACATTCCCACCAAAAATAAACCCCAACCACCCCTCTCCCTGCAGCTCACTGCTGCCAGAACTCAACCATTGCTGGGGCCCACAGACAAAGAATTGCCAACTCCTTCCTAACAATGAGGTCCATTGAACTGCTCAGCAGTCTCTCCCAAGGAGGGAAGAGGAGGGATGTGGTGAAACCCAACTCCTGAGTCATTTCAAGACAGGACAAAGCTAGGGAACATGCCAGAGTAGGGAATAATCTCCTTGGAAGACTAACTACATGGCTAAATGGAGCTTTTCCATCTCTCCTCTGATCGGTCCTAAGTAATATTTCCTGATCCAAAACCAACTGAAACACCAGACTGTCCTCACAAGGGTCAGCTTCACAACACAGAGTGGGGCTTTAACCATGCAAGCTGCTGGAATGAGACAAGGTACATTGCAGAAAATTAGAACTCCTACACACATGACCTTGAACCTCCAGTCATTACAGGAGCAAACAATTAAAAAAGAATATCTGGGTTTTACTCCTAACTCTGCTATGGATTTGCTGTTTGGCCAAAGCAGCTGCTTTGCCTCTTTGCCTCAGTTTCACCCTCTGTGGAACTGGGACTGTGCCTCCCAAGAATGTATGAAGTTTGCTTGGTGCTTGTCAAATGCTTTGCAATCCCTAAGGGTAAGAGGCTGAAGGTGGACACAGCTATATCACGAATGTCATGCTATACAGTACCTGCTTGTAGAGAAATGACTCGCTCTTGAATTCTACTTCCCAGAACTGCAGTCCACTAGAAAAAGAAACCAAGATAAGTTATAAGAATTGCTGTCTCAAACCAGCCCCACTGCGCCAACCCCATAAATGACTGGTCAATTATAGGTAGGCAGGAGAATCAATATGAAGATGAACAGTGATAGCTTCCTCGGCAACCCAGATTCTACAGCAGGAACTAAGCTGAACTTGTGAACAGTTATGCAACGAGCAAAGCTGCACAAAGCAAGCCCCAGCCCCCCACTCACTGCAGATGTTGGTGCAGGACAGACAATTTCATGGGCCAGATATAGTTAAACTGGCAAATTTCACAGTCCTGGAGTAGGAGAAACAGTATTAAGCCAACACAAAGAAGACATGTAAACCTTTACCAAGGAACTGGCAGGGCAGATTCAAGGGGGAAGCTGAAAGCTTGCTTTTAAGACAGATGGTGCCAAAGTTGACAGGACAGCACAGGGCTGTACAGGACATCTGTTGCACAGTACCCTAGGCAATTCTCTCCCCCTCCTTCCCAGCTTGTTTCTTGCAGGGAGCCTCCAGCAAGTATGGCATACAGCAGCACCCATTCCAGGCTGCACACAGCAGACCAGGGGTCTGTTCGCTACCCAACTCACACACAGCTCTGCCAGTTACACTCTAGCTGGCTTTGTGCAGGTGGGGATGGGAAGATGCCAGGGTGCTCCTTCCCTTCGGCATCTGCCCACATCTCTGAACCATGACAGCTCTAATGCAGCCCAACTGGCAGGTTCTCTCTGATCAAGAGGAGATAGATTGGAAAGGGGGTGGCTGCAGCACTGTCGAGGGTCAGGATTGAGGTTCAGTAGAGTTGTGGAATAGTAAAGGTGCTCGGGGTCAGGGCTGAGGAAAATCAGCTGTTGAGTGAACTGGGGGGACATGGCCCTGGTGCCACAAGTCAGGAATCCAGTTCATCAGCAGAGCTGTTGGTGAAGTTTTGGGCCCCTGACACCACACGGATCTCTCAGGCACAACTGTTTCCCTTCGCTCAGAGGCACAAAAATTCTGGCACATTAAGATGAGTTGTCTTTCTGCCACCCCCACCCCCACACAGTGCTGAGCCTCTGCCTTTTCCTAAATCTCTCTGTGACCTAAAAAATAATCAGTTTAAGCAATTGTGAGTGGGAACAAAAGAGTTAGCACTAAAATGAGCTCCAGGAGAGGAGAAGAGATTAAGGAAGAACAATTCAGCTCCAAATCTTCATAAGCCTCTGGAAGGAGAAAAGAGAATCGCACATCGGCCCTGTTTCAGTGCCTCCTGGATAGGCCCAGAGTCCTTCCCCTGACTGGCCCGCAGGATTTCTGGTTAAAGAGCAGAATGTGCCCAGACCTCTCACTGAGACAGGACAGGTGGAGGGGAAAAGGGGTTTGGATTCTCAAACTGTGAGAACCACCATAACTGCAGCCAGAGCTCCAAAGAGAGCATGTCAATGTGCCCCAATCCTGACCTGGAGCACCTTCCACTCTTGGCTCCCTGAGACCTACCATGTAACTAGCACATATGGGGATACTGCTGCAGTCCTGGGAAATCCCATTTCCTTGAGTCACAGTAAGCCAGAGAACGCAGATTCAAGGGGTCCTGCTTTCGATTATTGTTACTATTCAACGGTGAGCTCTCATGGGCTGCTGCCAGTAGCATGGAAGTTTCTGGGGCCTTGCCTCTGCTGGGGATTTCAGCCACAGGGGATCAGCCACTGCCACAGCTGTCCCAGCACAGCCAGGCAATGCCACTTTGCAGTGGAGAAGTGGTCACTGCTTAAGGATGAGGTAAGCAACTTTAAGTGGAAATTGCACCTCCCCGTCCAAAGCAGGGGCTGTAGCCCCACAATTCCTGTGTCCCCACAGTTCCTGAAATGAGGCTGATCCTGCCCTGGAGCAGCAGCCCCCCCACATCAGTGCTAAGTCTCCCCTTCCTCTTCTAACCAGCCTGGGAGAGTTGGAGGGTTGCTGATTTTACTCAGCTTTCAAGGAAGCAGAAATTGTTCAGAGATCTTTTGGGGGATTCTCTTCCTGCCTGTTCACCTGTGCCAGTCTTCTACCTGTCCAAAATCAGCCCCTTGCTGAACAGCATGACCCTAAAATGCCCAAGGACAAAACAGATCTGAGCCAGAGTGGAAGCGATGGCCAGGGCAAGGTTAAATATTTACAGCATGGTCCAGCTGGGACGAGACCAAGTGAATTTCACATTCACACAATGGTCATGGCTGGGCTGGACAGCTCAGGAGTGGCTCTGCAGGTATTCTGGACCTCAGCCAACCGGGCTGGGCTGGGGTGCTCTGTACAGGTGCCATCCATGGGCTAGGAGGCTCCACAGGGACTGGGAAACTAACAGTTTTTATTTGCACCTGGCAGCTGATCCCTGCTGATTCATTTAAAAGGCCAGTGACCTCCTCAAGCTCTTCACAAATAAATGATCATCAGCTCCATAGCCCAGTGTGCCACCTTCCTCCCTGAGCCTCACCTGTCTCACATGTGGCTGTGCTTTAAACAACCACCAGTGCCTTATAGGACTCAGATGCCCAGGGAGGTGCTGCCCTGAGGAGCTGATGATCTAAATGGGGGCAAGCCAAGTGCAGCCAGGGTGTCTGAAAGAGCAGGAGGTGCTGCAGGCTGGCACTGACATGCACAAACATGTGAGCATCCCAGCTGGGATCTGCAGCACCTGCTACAGACACAAAACAAAATGAACTGGTGGAGAGCTCATGGTTGCAATGACAAGGGAGGGATTTTTAGGCGAGGGTTCAGGACTCTTGCACATCTAGGGGAAGGAAATGTTTCCAGCATTTGAGCTATTCAGGGCTGCTGACCCCATCCCCACCCCACATTTGTGCCAGACTGTGCTACTTTCAGAAGCACTAAATTCACACAAAACCAGCCTCTTCTCCCACCACCCCTAAAGCCGCTTTTAGCATTTGCTGCAATTATGCAGCTTCTGTTCAGGTGGTGAGGAGGGCGAGGGGAGGGGGGGGAGAGTGAGGATCATCTGTCTGATCTAACCTGAGCAGACATCTCCAAAGATGATGCACAAAATGGACCCTTCTCTGGAAGATGCAAAATGGGCCTTAATTGAAGCCCCGTTATTTAACAGCAGGCACTGCAGCCCTTAAGCGCTGTTTTCATCTATATCTCTGTATGTAATGGGGAGTGGAGGATTAGAGTCAATGATGAATAATGACACCACCAAAGTCAACTTTGCTGCCAGTGGCTGATTTTACCACAGCAGTCTGGCATGGTCCTTTTCGTTTCAGACCAATGACTTGACCTTGGCCAAAAGCTGCCACCTGAGTAGGGCCAGAGATGGGAAGTAAGGGTGGCAGCTGCAATGACATGAGCTATGCTGCAGTGGGTTAGGTCAGCAAGGAGAGGACATGAGAGAAACAGACAGAATAATGAATGGGCTGAGGCAGGAGTCAGCAGCCCCTGGCACGCATACCAATTTGGAGCAGCATGTGGCAGCCTCTGCTTGAAAGTGCTGCTCCTGCTCCAGAAAAGCAGGCAGTGGCTCCCCAGACACCAAGGGATCCCAGACACCATGGAAAGAAGCTGCCTGGACCTGTAGTGGCTTCTTTCTGAGATGTGTCCAGGGACCCCTGCCCCAGACATACCAGAGAGAGGAGCAGTTCCAGGTGGCTTCTTTCTGGAGGGTGCCTAGGAGCCACTCTCCAACCTCAGCTGTGGTTGCCACTGAATTTTCAGGTGGCAGCTGCTTTTTTCAGCAGAGGGGGCTGATGGCACCAGCTGAGGGTGGGGTGGGGTGGGGTGTGGGGTTGGAAAAGGTTCCCAACTGCTGGGCTAGGAAGCATTGAGCAGAAATCGGTCTAACACCTGTGTTGCGATACAAGGGCAAGGGGAAAGCTGATGAACTTGAAAGGCAACATATGCAAATCTGATGAAAGGAAAGCTTTTTTTCTTCATGATGCATAATTAACCAGTGGAATTCCCTGTCACAAGACATTAGTGAGGCCAAGAAGGTAAGCAGGATTAGAAGGGGACTGACAGGACTAATGAGAGTAGTCAGAATCAGACTAGAACAGTGGTTCCCAACATTTTCTCTGCAGCAGCACACCTTGCTACCTTTAATTAATTTGAGGCACACCACCATATAGTTTCCAAATAAACTCATGAATATTCATGAGCCAGTGAGCCAATCACTACTCTTTGAGTAGTTTTCAACAAATTTTGTGGCACACCTGCTCAGACCTGGTGGCACACCGGTTGGGAAACACTGGACTAGAACATACTACAGAAGATATAGCAAGTGTTTTGGAAGGCTATTTAACAGTAGTAAGAATATAGCAACACCTAGGCACCCTAGTCATGCATGCTAGGCACTGTATGAACGCCAAACAAAAAAAGACAGTTCTCTCCAGGCTCTAACAAGTTACATATACAACAAGAGACAGCAGGCGGATAGCGATCTACAGGTGAGTACAAGAAAACCATGGGGCTGTGTTCGCCTGAGCACACCAGCAACCTAGCCATTGCCCAGTTTCTTGTAGGCATCATGAGAAGGAAAGTCTTAAGGAAGGCTTGGAAAGAGGCTAATTCATTAGTTTTGTGAGTGCTGGTGTGGTGCTCCACCCCAGCAGGAGTGGCAAGATGGGAGCCAGCATAAAAGGGGTTACATTTTCAAACAACCCCTTGTGTAATGGAGACTGGGATGTCTTGGCCAATCAGAAGTGGGAGTCAACTACTTAAAAATGAACTAGAGCAGACAAATCAAGTGGCAAAAGGCTGTGAAGAGACTTGAAAGTGATGAAAAGCAGCTTACATTTTTGATACAGTAGAGAAGGGGGAGCTGATGGAGGATTACCACAATGGGGTAACGTGATCAAAACAACAGGCCAGGAAAACAATCTTTGCAGTAGCGCTCTGAATGACCTGAGCTGGCCAATATTGTGTTTGTCAAGGCCAGAGAAAAGGATGTTGCAAGAAGAGCAGAGCTTTGATAAACCCTGCTTCTGTGTGAAATAAGCCACACTCACTATTGTGGTTTGGGAGCAGATCTTCCTTGGTAGCAGGTGAGACCATAACTGCCCACTGCAAGGTCTGTATATTTGACATAACTGGTACAGACCATGTCTAGAGACAGGAAACTGGACTGTATGGAGCATCAACTCAGCCTGGAAGTTCCTACAAGTTGTCTTTGAGGAAGCTCTTTACACACAGAGGTTATTCCAGGAGGCATTGCTGTGCGTGTTGGGATAGACAGAGTCAGCACTTGCTGCTTTTTTGGACTTCTCTCCAGGACTTCTCGGTCACACAAGCCTGGACGCAAAAATTAACATTCTCCTGCAGCTTGGGTCAACTGCTGAATCATGAAATGCATTCGCAGCCAAATGTCGAAAGAGGACGTCTACTTGTCAAAATAGCGGGGATTGCAGCCACCCAACAGGCAGCCAACTAGGAGACTGTCAGCACATTGTCTGCCATGAGAGATCTGTTTATTTTTGAACAAGCTTATTAAGAAAAAAATAGTTCAAAATATGTAAATCCCAATGAAGAACGAAAACTTCTAGAGTATATGCATCACCAACCTTCCACATGATCAGTGGCTCGAACAAGTGCTACAGACTTAAACATTGCTTAGTTCAGTGATGGCTTGCATCTTTAATGAGAGTTTTTCCCCCAACTGTTTTGCAGGTGTCTGTATTAAATCAGTTGTTAGTTGAAACAAAAAAGGGTTTTGAACATTAAAATCTCCCTCCCATTCCAGCTAATAGTTTGCAATTGCTTGGCATCTGTGAACAGCTCCCCAGTCATCCAAAGAATCTTCCAGTGAAACAGAGTGAAAAGAACTGAATTCATGATCTAACACCCCCCCCCAGGTTTTATCATTTCCTTTTTTAACCTCATTTAAAAAACTGTTCAGATCTTTTCTCGTTCATCACAAGCCGATTTCTCCCACTTTTTGCAGGTCACCTTTAGGAAATGTATGAAATAGCTGGCGATCCACCAAACCTGGCACTACATTCCATGCAACACTGCTTCAATGTTATTTGCCTTTGATGGACATAAGTCCACCCACATCCATAAGCCCACCTGCTAGCAAGCTGGGATCATGTGGATTAAAGGGTGTTGCCAGCCCCTGATTTCTGGCTAGGCCCCTGCAAGTGCAGGGCGGGCCCAGCCAGTACAGCTTTGGGAGGGGGAGAAACACAGCACCTGGCTGGCAGCAGTACAAACTCCGCCACTGAAACCACAGGGCCGGCCAGCAGCTGGCAGCCATGACTGCAATTGGGGCAGAGGTGGGTGGGCAGTGGCTAGGGTGGGCAGACCTCAGGGCCAAGTGGGTGGGCCCTGGCCCACCTATGGCTACGTCCCTGGTGGATTATTCCCTAACTGTCCACTAATGGTGGTGGCTTCTTCCACCTTCTTCAGAAACAGCTTGTTTTGTCCACTCATCCAGGATCTGAGACATGACAAACTGCTCTGCTCCATACTACATCCCTTGGCAATTGCAGGTACAGGCTCACAGACCCTTGCAGGACTGGGGACTTTGCTCTGGATGCAGGAGGAGACAAAATGAGAGCTAAAGGTGGAGGGGAAACAGGATGGCTTTGTCCCACCCTACCCCACTGGAATTCAAGTTTTTGTGGTCAACGCTGCAACCAGAAACGTGATCAATGTTTCAACCAGCTGTAGCAAGTGGAAAGATTTAAGTGTGAGGCAGGAAAAGGAAGATGGAGAGGGGAAGGACACTTTTTAAAGAGGCTGGGGAGAGAGAAGGAACAGCAGGTAACAGGAAATAGCAGTGGCATGAGGTTCAACTGACATTAATTTCTGTCTTTGAGCTGCAAAATCCCAACTGCCACCTCCTGTTCCCATGGGAAATGTTGCCTCTGATGCATTCTTGCCTTCTGCTCAGGGCATCCAGCTCCAGTTCTGGCCTGGTCGCAGAAAAGTGATGGGGAAAGCTGCCACCCCCAGCAGGGTCAGAAAGTGTCTGCCTACCCCAGCAGGCTGGCAATTCTGTCTCCTTAGCCACCAGTGAAACACTATCCCGATGAAGCAGGTCTACAGGTCAGGGTATGGAGCTGGCTCCAAGGTGGCACTGGATTAGGTAGGTTAGCAAGGTCGAGGGCAGACAAGCAGCAAAGCAATGAAGGCATCCCATGCTTGCATCTCTCAGCAGCAGGGCACCAGACCTCGTGCTGGATGTGTATTCTCAGTCGGATCTGTCACTCATTAGCTCACAACTCCTGTGTCACGAATGTTGTAGTCTCAAGTCTCTGACAGGACCATGCTGTTCCCCAAAGTCCTTTGTTGGCCTACAGTAATTTAGAACATCTGTCCAGCTTTTCACACAGCCCATCACTATGGCAGGTCCCTTGCTCCACAGGCAGTTGGACATCTGCTTCTCCAGGTAGGTGACCGCCCTTAGCAGCTCTAGTGAGGCAGGCTGAAAATTATAACTGGACTCCGACAACCTCCAGCAGCAGCTTCTGACAAGGACTTCTTCCCAGCTCTCCTTTCAGAAATCTCCTGCATGGAGGATCTGCCTATCCCATTCAGCATGTAAAGAGTTAACACGACTTGTGGGGGAGCAGAGCTAGGGCAGGGAATAATACCTGACACAGCAACTTTAGGATCTTCACATAACAGGTGCAACTGTATAGGAAAAATTCATTTTCCAGAGGTGGAAACTGAGGCATTGAAAGGCAAAGTACCTTCCCTAGATCACATAGCAGATTAGCATCAGAATCAGGAAACCAGAAGTCCCAGCTTCCCAGGTCTGACTCCTACATAAGACTCCTTCCCAAACCAGGACCAGTTTTAACAACTACCAGTGAGGTGGCTATTGCTAATTTACTGATAACTTATTTACAGTTCATTGATATTTCTCAATATCCAGTGCCAAGGCCTGTTTAAAAAAAAGTGCTGCAGGAAATTGCAAACGAAGAATCTTGTTACCTAATGAATTGGAGACATTTGCTAAATAACATCTGCCAGGGTACTCCCGGAAACAGAAACAGGTTGCTCCCTGTGAGACTGAAGTGCCTTCAGCCACATTTCAAACGTGAGTATCTGGGAGTTATGAGCAAGAGAATTAATTTAAAGAGCCTTCAGCAGACCAGGTTTAAACCTACCTCTTTCCCTTCTTCCCAAAAAGAGAGCTGGAGTCTAGACGGTTGGTCCTTAAGTGCCAGACACATATGCTTCTTCTAGTTGAGCTAAAGATCTCCCACAGCCCTTCCGAATGGGTGTGTTACAGTGGGCTTAGCCACCAGTGGGTGACATCACTCATTCACACTCCCAAAGCCAGCATTTGCATTCCAGTGAGTCAGCAACATACAGGATCAACTCAGGAGTCCTGACTACTTCTGCAGGTGGATGGCCCAGCAGGAGAAGCTAGGCTCCATGCACAAGTCACGTGCTCACCTGGCACTAGGGTTATAGCAAGGCAGAGCATGAATAAGCCAGGGACAGCCATCCCTATTTGGGCAGGTGGGGCTCTTAACGTCAGCGCAGTGGGCAGTGCACGCTCAGCCAGGCTAATGAGCATGGACTGATGCGTGGCCTGACACTTGTTCTCCCTGACAGTCAGAGGTAAAAAACAGAAAGAATACAGCAGGCAGACGGCAGCTCAGGCACAAGCGCCAGGGAAATGACCAGAGGTGTTCCATGCAAGCCATCGCTGAGTTAGGTAGGCAGCTAGCAGGAAATGGACAGCCTGGCCCAGGGCCTGAGGGACAAACATGAGGAAGAAAGGATGATCTTGTGGTTAATGCACTGAATGGGGACTCAGGTTTTTCAGAGATTCCAGGGCCAGAAGAGAACATCCAGTCAGATCTCCTGCAGTACCCGGGCCTGAGAAGTTGGCCCAAACAATTCCTGGAGCAGATCATTTAGAACAGTGGTTCCCAACCTTTTTGAGTATGAGGACCCCTTTTTAACATAAAAATATTTCATGGACCCCCAAATGATAATAGTTATCAGGGACTGACTGCAGGCAGTGGTACTGCAGAAGCACAGCGGAGTTCATGGCCCCCACCTGCTCCCAACGGGTTGGGACACATCCAGGGTGTGGCTGCCCAAAGCAGGGGAATACAATTCATTTAGAGCACTCTCCAACATGGATTTGGCTAGCAGTGACTGGGGAAGGATGTATTCACGTATCCCTTGCAATAATTCTGCGGACCCCCAGGGGTCCCTGGACCACAGGTTGGGAATCACTGATTTAGAAGAACATTCCATGTTGACGTAAAATTGTCAGCAGTAGAGAGTCCACCAGAACCCTTGATAAATTGTGCCAACAGTTAAAGCATTTTTTTAGCAGTGAGAATAATTACTTGCAGTTTGAATTAGTCTAGCTTCAGCTCCCAGGCACTGGACTGGGTTATACTTTCGCTGCTAGACTGAAGAGCCCATTATTAGGTATTTATAGTCTGTAGGTATCTAATGTAGTCACCCCTTAACCTTCTCTTTGTTAAACTAAATGAATTGAGTTCCTTGAGGCATGTTTTCTAACCCTTTCATCATTCTTACCACTCTTCTCTGAACCTTCTCCAATTTATCAACATTCTTCATTTGAGAGCACCAGAAAGGATGCAATATTCCAGCACACTAGTGCCAAATGTAGACGTAAAATAACCTCGTTTCTACTTAAGATTCTTGTGTTTATGCATTCCAGCACGATTTTAGCTCTTTTGTCCATAGCAGCACACCAAGCTCAAGCTCAGCTATTTATCCACCACAACCTCCAAATATTTTTCAGAGCCACTGCTTCTCAGGATAGAATCCCCCCTCCTGTAAACCTCACCCACACTGTTTGCTCCCAGATGACCACATTTACATTTAGCTGTACTAAAATGCATCTTGTCTGCTTATACCCAATTTACAGAGTGATCTGGATCGGCCAGCATCAGGGGTGTCGCTAGCACCTAGCACATGGGGCTTGTGCCCTGAGTCCCAGCGCCAGTGCCCCAATTCCCGGCATGGCCCCTGCCTCTCCCAGCCCCATCTCCAGCTGGAGAACTGGGGCTGGGTCGCCCGGCAGCAGCTGCCGCTTCCTGCCCTGTCCCAGGCTGGGCCACCCGCAGTGGCAACTGCTGCTCCCTGCCCTATCTGTGGCCAGGGATCCAGAGCCAGGCTGGCAGCAGCTGGCGCCCGAGGACGGACCAGGCCCAAATGCAGAATCAGGGCCGGGGCATGATCAATGTTCCCTCTAATTTTCTGTAGCCTGCGTGCACAAAAAATTACTTTTGTGCAAATTTTCAGAACTGTTGTCCAAATTTGTGCGCATTCCAGTGAGTGTGGTCAAACTTGCAAGTGCAAGTGTGTATGATGCAAATAATATATTAGCTTTATTTTGATATGGTGATGGAAATGATTTTATAACTTACAAAATCTTATTTGAAACATTCCACTTGAAACAGCTTTCTTAAAGTAGCATAAAAATATTTGCACTGTTGAATTTTTTTTGTGCACACTTTATTTTGTTGTGTGCGTGGGTTTCACAACCTGTGTGCATGCGCACATGCGCGCAGCTTAGAGGGAACATAGGGCATGACCCAAGGCCCAGGGACGGGGCCTGGGTCCATGCCCCGAGTCCTTCCCCGAGGCAGCGACACTCCTGGCTGACATCAGTGATCTGGCCTCTTCCTTATTTACCCACTCACCCAATATTTGTGTCATCTGCAAGCTTTATCAGTGATGATTTATGTTTTCTTCCAGGTCACTGATAAATAGGTTAAACAGCAATGGTTCAAGAGCCAGTCCTGCAGGTTCATTTGGAACACAGCCTACTCGATCACTATTTCCTGTTTACAGATATGTTCTAAGATCTATCAGTTAGATGATCTGGACTTAATACCCGCTCTGCCATGGGCTCCGTACGTCACCCTGGGTGAGCCACTTAACCTCTCCATGCCCCAGCTCAGGGGTCAAGAACCTTTGCTGACCCCTGTGCCGGTCCTTCCTCCCCAATCTGCAGCTGGTGCCAGCGGCCCCTTCTGCTAAAAAAATGTGGTGGCTGCCTAAGAATTCATGAGTGGTCATGGCTGGAGCAGGAGCAATCCCCAGGCATGCCACAAAAAGAAGAGGCTCCTTTCAGGGGTTCCCAGGCATGCTGTGGAAAGAAGTTGCCCAGAGTGGCTCCTTTGGGGAGCATCACACTACAGAGAGGAACCACTCCGGGCAGCTTATTTCTGTGTCACATGGAGGCACAGGCATGAGAGAACCCTCCCGTGTCCCCTCCCAGCTGCACCCAAAGGGAGCTGCCCAGAGTGGTTTTGGTGGCAGGAGTGGCAATTTCTATGGTACTTCAGAGGATGCTGCATGCTGCTCTGAATGGGCTTGGTTGTCACCACTGGCACACGTGCCAGGGTTTGCCTACCCCTGCCCCAACTCCTCAGATGTACATTGGGGTGACAGCCTGTCCTTGTCTGTCTGGTCTATTCTGGCCCCGATTCAGGAGAGAACTTGAGCATATGCTTAGCTTATTGACATAAATGGAATTTAAGCATGTGCTTAAGAGGTTTTTTGTGACAGGGCCATTGACTAAGAACAATTAAGGGCACAGACTGTTGCACCTGTAGAGTGCCTACACAACAGGGACCTAAGTACTGTCATCAGAGAAAGAGCAACTGCCCAAATCCAAAGGGACTTTTTCTAGGGACCAAACACACTATGGTTTACTGCTTTTCAAGGCTGAAATATCAGGAGTGGGTGATCTCCCTGTACCCCCCACTGCCACATGAGGTCTCACTCATTTCATTTCCAGGCCACTGTGGCAGGTTGGGATTGAAGAGAGAGGGAACTGTGAAGAATTAATTAAGCACTAGCCACACCAATTTATCCATGGCCTACTTGCCAAAGTTAGGGTCCCTTCAAGGAGAGCTGAGGTGGTAGAATCCAGACCCAGTTATTAGCCAGTTTGAGAGTGTCATTAACCAGATCCAACACCACCTCTGGGAATTCACCCTGTGGATCTTTTAACTCACATGCGCCTTGGACAGAAAAGATCATAAAGGTGCTGGCAACAGGCAGCATCTTGAGTTCCCCACCCTGCAGTACTGCTTATTAATAATCACAGACAGAGCGCTGGGAGCAAGGGAAAGTTCCTTGCCTCTGGTTTTAATTTCAAGTCCTGGGAAAAGGCAGAGGAGCAGGATTTCAGCAGGGATATTACAGGACGGGGTCTGTGGGGAGGAGCCAAGGGGGTTTCATGCTTGGCTCTGAGGAGGGAATTCAAAACCAGCCAGGGGGAGCAGGGCAGACAGTATTGTAAGCAGACAAAACAAATCTTTTCCCCCAGAACCAGCCCTCTGCAGCGTTTGCTACAGGCATCCCTGGGGTATTTGCAGATAAGGGGTCCTTGCTTTCCTCTTAAGCTGCATCTCACTATAAATCTGCCTCCTCCCTCACACCCCCTTTCCTGTCTCTAACCCCACCCAGCATTCATCATTAAAAGGATGTTTTTATGGGTGTGATTTCTAATCAACTTAGCTCAACGTTACCCGTCCAGGCTGCGAGATGAATTACTAACTGGAGCCTCATAGAATTAAGTCGCTGCATGCTTTGTCTCTCCCCCCTCCGCTCCCTTCCCCCAGTCCCAGAAAGCAGTGCTTCACAAAGCTCTCAGGACCAGCATTTCTCAGCCGCTGGCAAAGCTACAGCACTGAGTGGTTTGTCACGTCACTATAGGATCTTGGACTGTAACAACAAAGGGATGGGAAATCAGCACGATTCATGGGGACAAAAGCAATCAGCATATGAGGTGCCAGTGAACACATGACTTTGCCAGCAAGTTGGGTAAAGTGTAACTGGTCTTCCCTGAACCCAAGAGGCACTCTAGCCTGGGCAGGCGCCTACAGAGCTGGCTACCTGGGGTCTAATGGGATTTGGTCCTGCTGCTGTGTGTTGTAACCATATGTTGGAACCGTGCCACAGTAACATCCACCTCAGGGGGTTTGCAGAGAACACGTTTGGCCTATGACTATTTCAAGGTAGACTGTCAGCATGGCAACATCTGGAGCAGTGATTGGAGGCCACGGGTGTCACTGTAACTGGGCTTGGAGCTGCATGTGCTCTGGTGCACCATGGCCACCGGTCTGAGGCCAGAGCACACCACCCCATGCAGCACCCACTCTAGGAGCAGCCACCTCAAAATTCCCCTTCCCAGCCAGCCTGAGCTGAGGAGCAGCCCCTCTACTCCAGCGTTGTGCATCGCACTGCACTATGCCAGGCAGGACTCAGGAACAAAGGAAGGTGTGGTCAGTCCCCATCACCTGCAATCCTGTGCCAGTCAGCTGGTAGCAGCAGTAGCACTCCCCCCCATCTGAAACCTGCTCGCTGGCCCTGAATGAAAAAGAAATTGCACCGTGGAAAGCCTGGACACCCCTGTTCTAGAACAACTGTCCCTTCCATACCCATTAATGCAACATCAGAAACACCTGGATGCCATCCACCAATCCACAGATCATTGTGAACTGACCCTCCCAGTCCAACTCCCTTCCAATTTGGGGGAAACCTGGATGAAAACTTTGTGGCCCAAGTCCAGGGCTGATATCCACAAAGCCCAAATCCAGACAGATGCATGCCACGTTTGCAGATTAAGCAAACCAGCTGCCTTGCAAAGAATCTGGAATGTAAACCACTTAAGGGCCTGTTTGGGTCAGCAGTTAAACTGGAGGTTTGCAAGAAGGCAGCTGAATGTAATGCAAGGAACGCTGCTCATCCTCCTGTGTGGGTTATGTTAGGTCCTAGGTCTTTTGCAGACGGATGCACCAAGCATCTGGAGCAGAACTACTGCAGCTCTTAGAGAAGCTGTTATTTTCTTCCTACACATGGCTGATCATCTGAACTGGCACCACTGACTGGATGCGGTCATTAACTGATTCTGGGAGCCCTATCCAGCACCCAAGGATCATCAGTGATGTTTCTCCCACATACAATAAGAATAAAAGGGCCTTCCAGAGCTACCTGCTTCTCACTCCTGGTTCACAGAACAGGGGAACTGGGAGTTCAGAGCTTCTGGTACAAACCTCCCAGCATCCCTTGCTCTTCTCTGCAAACTCAGCTGGCCTGACTGCAGGGGAACAACACTTTGTATTAGAACAGCTGCTGTCAATAGTCTATCCCTGGGGTCAGCAGCACGGGCTCAGTGAGCTACCTGTGACTCCCTAAGTGACCCCTTCTGGCTCCCCGGCAATCTCCTCCAGGGAGCCAGGTGTGCTATGGCAACGCCAGGCTGCAAAGGGGGCTCCTGGCTGGCCCCAGCATCGGGGCCAAATAAGGCAGCTCCCAGCCAGCGCAGGCCCCCCACTTCGAGGGTGCCAGGGTCGCCCCCATCCTCCCACCACAACTGCATGAGCTCTAGGGGGGCTCAGTGGCCGTGCGACGGCCCCTAGCACTGGCGGAGCTGTGCAGGCAGGCGGCCCTCCCTTCTTCCTTTCGTCCCTCCCTCCCTGCACTGGTGTGGTGGAGCAGTACTGCCCTGCCTATCCCCAGCTGGCTGTCCCTCCTAAGAGTCGCTGGTGTGGAGCTGGGCTTGCAGGGGTGGGGCCCTGGAGTGGCCCGCTCTGAAGAGTTCAGGCCACTTCACCCCTGGGCACCCGAGGGCTGAACAGGCTCAATCCTGGATCCTGGCTGGAGGCGAAGCAGCCAGAACTCTTCAGAAAAGGCTGCTCCAGGGGGCCCCAGCCCTGCAAGCCCAGCTCTGTGCTGGCCGCTCTCCTCTCTTCCTCTGTGGAGGCACGGCCAGCTGCAGTTAGGTGGGGAGCGCTGCTCCATCCCACCAACGGTGCAGAGGGAGAGAGGGAGAGCCACCTGCACGGCCCCCCACCAGCGCTAGGGGCCATGGTGCGGCCGCTGGGCTGGCTTGGGTTCATGCGGTTGTGGTGGGGGGAAATGGCTCTTTACCACTTTTGGGTTGCCGATCCCTGTTCTATCTGAAGCCAAGGGCTGGGCAGCCAACTGCCAAGTGAAGCAGCCCAGCTCCCTACAAGGGCACAACAGCTCACAGTGCGGGTCTGGGACTCATATGAGAAACTTCCACGTGCTGATCATTACTGATGGAGGACCAGCTTCCCCAAAAGCAGCCTCAGATCTTGAGACACAGATCAATCCTCACTCACCCCCCCTCCCCCATCTTCTGCAGCCATATCACCTTGTGTTGGGATCTCCTCAGACCTCACAAGCAAAGGCTGGTGGGGCCTGACACACACCTGGCTATCGGACTTCAGAAGACCTAGGGCACCTGCTGCCAATTCACAGCTGACACTTTTCCCCTGAGTCAGCAGTGAATCAGTGCCCCAGACTCCTGCTGCATGGCAGGAGGAGAAATCTTTCAGAAAAGATATGAAAGTGGAGTCTTTTTGTTGTTGGTGGTGGTAAGGGCTTTTAGTCTCAGCATCCTGGTCAAAATATAGCACAGTCACTGCATTCCTATTATCTAAACACTGCAATAATTTCAGCTAGGGAGCACTTTCTGCACCACTTCCACTCCTAAATTAAGGTGGAACATCGCTATGAGCTGTTAAACAGTTGCCACGTTCCACTCCAGGGGAGACTGCCTCTGAGCAATACCTGCCTAGTTTGTACGTATGACTCCTAAGCTTGTAAAGGGCTTTAGGAGCCTTTGGATGCCTTAGGTGTAGCACCTTATACACGTTATGTACAATGGCTCACAAACAGCAATGATTACAAAAAGAGACACATGGTAAAGCAAGGGGGCAATTCAACTGCCTGCAGAGAAAGTGCTGACTCTGGGAATGTTCCCTGCTGGAAAGGGGCGGTGGGGGGGGGTCCCATTATACATAGAGCCCACAATTGTGATTTCATGGGAGCTGACTGGGGAAAGTCACATGGTCACCACAGACTGTGCTTAATGCTTTTCCGCACTCAGAAATCCACATCGCACCCATCCACATGCTGCTGGAAGGGCCAGAGCAAGCCCATCAGGGAACTGATGGGCACAGGAATCCCTCTGTGACAGTCAGCAAGGCACGTAGCAGCAGACAGCAAGCCGTTCCCATGCAGGAGCAAGAGTCAGGGGAAAGGGACAGATGGAGATTCTGGTTCCAACCTTATTTAAGCAGGCATTCCTCTCCTATGTCACATCATGCTGTCCCTATCCTATGGGAACAGCTGCTGCAAAGATCATTGCGGATAGTTTTAGAACCCTGCTGCTCACCAGTGTTCCCTGAAGGGGATCCTGCTGATGCAGGTCCTCCCAACATTTCACTTAGGCTTACAAAGCCCATTTAATTCTTTACTGGTTGCCTTTGAATGGTTTGCACCTCTGCACCAACTCCTCACCCCCAAAGGCAGTCAACCCAGGGTTCACACCCAACCCTACAATAACAAAGCAATGTATGCAGCCCAACTCTGAGGAGCAACCCTACAAAAACAAACCAGCATGACTGCTGCAGTCCTAAGGACATTAAAAACAAGAACCAGTATGTATAGCACAGCACTCAAGAGCACCCCTATAATAACCAACATGTCCACCCCTGCTCTAAAGCAGAGTCCTACCACTACAAGCCAGTGCTCGTGCAATGAAGGCAAAAACATTAGCTTTGGAAACCAATATCACTCTCGGGCTTCCAAAAGTTTAGGGCTTTCTAAGACTCACCAAGAACAGGATCGGAAATCATCTGAGGAACACCATAACAACATCCTACAGATGCTGGGAGATTTTTGTTCCATGGCGGATCCAATCTGGCTCATTTCTGGAAGAAGGGGTTTTGAAAATGCACAGTACAGTGGTAGACTCTACCAACCGACACAACTGGAGACAAAAGACTCTCCAGTCCATTATGTGGGCAGACAGCATACATGCTTAATAGCACACATTCCAGAGTCCTGCTGTGGTCTCATGAATGAGCCCCCACCAATACTCACCCATGCTACCAACTACGGCTGGAATTCATTTTCCTACCTAATGTATACTGTTCAATGCACTGGGAGGTCCCACTCCCTTATTCACCAATCCTTTCTCAGTTCCTTCCTACTGCCACTAGCGATACAATTGTTCTCCTTTGATCGCTGCTCACATCATTCAGTTACAGGTGTCTACGTGCTGCAGCGCATGGTAGCTCGGAAAGTCTTCAACCTTAGCCTGTCAGGTCAGGGCACGTGGCCAATGCCCCCTCTAGGCCGCAACCTCGGCTATATAAGTGACCGTAACCCTGACCCTGCCAGTTCCTTTCTCCGCCCTCAGTGATGGCTTCAGATCAGCCAAGAAACTTCTGTAAGCAAGTGCCTGTCTCCTACTGTGAAATTCAAGATGCCTAGTTTCAAGCCGTACCTAGGATGCTGCAAAGCTTTCCCGCTCAACGATCCACATGAAAAACGTCTCGCATGCCTCAGTGAGTCCCATCGCGCTGAGAGCCGACCCCTCTGCCTGTCCTTCAAAAGGAGGACTTGCAAAAGACAGAGAGCTGCGCCTCTGATCCCGTGCCGGGAGCAGTGCGCAAGCCTCTGATGCCGCCCAAGCACTGAGTGTTCCGCCGGCTCACCCACTGGTCCAGGCACCGAAACCCCAGGACCGATCTCTGGTGCCAAGCCTAAAGTCTCGGGTCAACGTCCCCATTGGTACTGTTGGGGCGCTGAACACCTCGGCCGCCAAATCAACCCGGCGCCAAACCCAAGGCAGCACCACCGATGCCACAGGCTTCCACATCGGTGTAGCTGTGTTCTCCAGTTCACATACTGGCACCGCAGACGAAAACCAACTCAACACCGACTGCGGCACCGGGAGCCCAGTTGGCGCAGGGAGTGGCTCTGCTCACCAAGCTGGTACCACCTAGTCCGCTGCCAGCACTGCAATCCGGCACTGGGGACTGCTCTCCCAACCCAGTGCCATCTAACCCGCCTTCAGTACCACATCCCGTGGAGGACTGCTCCCCAGCCCTGCTCCCCACACTCCTCCTGGGACATGTCAGTGCTGTGCTCACAAGCCTTGGGGGCTCTTTCCCACGGATCAGCGTCAACCTTGCCTCCAGCCTCGGTATACTCTTCTCCTCTCAAGATGGTAATAAGGGTAGGAGAACATTTAGGAAAACGGCACCATAAGCACTTTCCCTTGCCCACGCCTCAATGCAAGAGCAGACCATTGGGCCCACCTGAACCAGTGGGGCCCTCCCCTCTGGGTACCGCACCGCAACCTAGCCGAGGCTGTTCCTCTCTGCATCACGTGGAGGCTGGAGCGTCTTTTAACAACTGGTCACATGACTGGCTAGACACGGCCACCGATGATATCTTGGTCTCACGGCACCAGTCCGTCTGGTACACCTCACAGACCATGGATTCGGACTTCTTGGACGATGAACCCGATCCCAACTCCACATGTTGGAGTAGCTCGCGGACCTGTTCTTCCTCTTCGCCCAATGAATATACCTTTAAGAGACTGACTGACTGTAATGAAGACTCTCATGCCCACCAGGAGCTGCTACGCCGCATGGCAGCAAACCTGAACCTGGAGCTTGGGGTCGTACAAGAGAAGTCAAGCCCCCCCTTCGACGTCAGCCAGAAGGCTCCACCTGCTAAGGTGCCTGTACCGCTCCACGAAGGGATATACAGCATCATCAAGGCCCACTGGCAAATCCCATCCTCGATCCCACCGGTATCCAGGGTCGCGGACTGTAAGTACCATGTCCCTCAGGACAAGTTCTCCTTTCTGTTCCAGCACCCCACTCCAGGGTCGCTGGTCAACACCGTGAACCAGAAAGAGTAGCAAGTTCAGCCAGGTTCCACCCCTAAGAACAAGGAGGTGAGGAAACTCGACTGGCTTGGCAGGAAGGTTTACTGCACAACAGCCCTTCAGTTGCGCATAGCAAACCACTCGGCCCTATGACAAGGTATATCTTTAACTTCTGGAATGCCATGCAAGGCTTCCGCACCGTTATCCCGAAGGATCATCTAAGAGACTTTGACACAATGCTCGAGGAAGGGGAAATGGCATCCAGAGACATTCTGATGGCCATCTGGGATGCCGTGGACACAGCCGCCCGTACGATGGTATCTGCTGTAGTAATGCATCGCTCAGCCTGGCTACAGGGCTCAGGCCTACCACTGCAGCTGCAGCTTATTGTTCAGGACCTCCCATTCAAAAGCCCTGACCTCTTCGCTGAGTCCACGGATGCGAAGCTGCATGGCATGACAGACTTGAGAGCCACACTCCAGTCATCAGGAATTTATACCCTGCAACCTAACAGACGCTCTCTAAAACCCCATCAACTTCTCCAACAACAACTTCAGCAATTAAAACAACAGACTCAACTGCAGAGTTCATTCCCGAGGTCCCTCCCCTTTTCCCAGTGCCACCTTGGGGACACAGACAAGGACAAGGTCCGTTCGGAAAAAAGTGAGAAGTCCCACGTTCCCCAATCGGGTTGGCATGGGTAGGCCTCCAAATGCTCATCGGGGAAGAAACAGTGTTTTTAACAGTTACCATACAGCCAGTGAACCCATGAATTGACTGGTCCCCAACCACTTACACTGCTTCACACACGACTGGGCCAACATCACATTCGACCAGTGGGTCCTCGAGAAGGTTGTGGAGGGGTATCGTATTCAGTTTCTTTCGATTCCTCGGGACAGAAAACCACCCCGTCGTTCATCCCTCGGAAACCAGGAACTGTCCTACCTTCTCGAGATCAAATGCCAGAAACTCCTCTCCCTCGGAGACATACAAAAAGTTCCCAAGTGGAGTTGGGGAAAGGGTTTTACTCCCGATACTTCCTGGTCCCGAAATCCAATGGGGACCTTTGACCCATTCTAGATCTCAGAGCCTTAAACAAACATATAAGGAGAATAAAGTTCCGCATGGTTTCCCTATCACAAATCCTCCTGTCTCTGCCTCCCGGGGGTTGGTTTGCAGCCTTTGATCTGAAAGACACCTACTTTCACATAGCCATAAAGTCCCATCAAGGCGGTTCCTAAGGTTCATGGTGGCAAACGACCACTTCCAGTTCACCTCTCTCCCTTTCGGGCTCTCTCTGGCCTCCAGGGTGTTCACGAAGTGCATGGCGCCGGTTGCAGCATACTTGCGCAGATGGGGCATAAGAATTTATCCCTATCTAGACGACTGGTTAATAGGCAGGAAATCAAGCTCCCAAGCAGAGCTTCACGTCAAAGCAGTAGTGAGGCTCTGCGACTATCTGGGCCTCCATATAAACCAAGAGAAGTCAAAGTTCTGCCCATCCCAAAACAGAGTTTATAGCGGTGCGTCTAGATGCCTGGAAGGGGTTAGCATTCCTACCCTGCTCCAGATTTTGGTCCATTTGTACCATCATTACGGAGCTCCAAACGTTCCCCGTGACCACGGCCCGACAGTGCCTGCAGCAACTTGATCACATGGCAGCCTCCACCTCAGTGATCCAGACGGCATGCCTGAGGATGAGCCCTTTCTAAATCTGTCTCTCCATGGTGTTCCACATATGGAGGGACTCCCTGAACAAGGTACTGTCTGTCCCCCAGGATACTCTGAGGACACTTCAGGTTTGGAGGGATCCCCAATTTGCCACGGGGGGCATTCTCTTCAAAGGCCACTGGCCCTCAGTGACCTTAATAACAGATGCCTCGAACACAGGGTGGGGGGCCCACATCTCTGGGGGACTCTCCACTCAGGGGCTCTGGTCGCACAAGGACAGTTCTCTCCACATAAATGTTAAGGAACTAAGGGCCATCAGGCTAGCCTGCTTGACCTTCCTAGACAAGATACTGGGCAGCTTGGTCCAGATCCTCACAGACAATACGACGGCCATGTTCTACACAAATCGGCAACAGGGGGTGGGGGTCCATTCTATGCCACTTTGCGAGGAGGCGTGCAGACTCTGGGAATTGGCCATATGACACAACTTCATCCCAGTAGCCTTCCACCTACCGGGGGTGGACAATGGGCTAGCAGACTCTCTAAGCAGAAAACCAGTACCAGTAGCAAACCACAAGTGGTCCCTTCATGACAAGGTGCTCTCCCTTCTGGTGGACAAATGGGGTCTCCACCAGATAGACTTGTTTGCGACGCGAGAATCACAAGTGCTCCCGGTTCTGCTCCCTCAGGGGCCAGGAGGAGGGGTCCCTCACCAATGCCTTCCTCATCAACTGGTCAGGGCCCCTGATCTATGCCTTCCCGCCAGTTCCCCTGATACAGAAGATTCTCCTGAAAATCGACAGGGACGGAACTAACATAATACTAATAGCTCCGGACTGGCCCAGGCAACACTGGATCCCACTCCCGCAGGACATGTCCATAGAGATCCCACTCCGCCTCCCACTGTGGGCGGACCTCCTGACACAGGACTTGGTCCGCCTACACTTGACGGCCTGGATGCTCTCTGGCTCAGTGGGCAGGAGACGCTTTGCTCAGACAGGGTTAGGAAGGTCCTGGTTGGTAGAAGAAGACCATCCACCAGGTCCACATGCACAACCAAATGGAAGTGATTCTCCATTTGGGCCCGGGACAAGGGTGTAGACCCTACATCAGTGCCGATTCACCTGATCCTCGACTATCTGCTAGACCTAAGGGAAAGAGGCCTTTCTCCTTCCTCTCTGAGAGTCCATTTAGTGGCAATCTCAGCTCTCCACGAGAGCGTGGATGCGCAATCAGTTTTCTCCCATCCCACCTCCGTCAGCTTCCTAGAAAGGGTAGAGAGACTTCTTCCCCAACCTCATAAGCCCACCCCGCCTTGCGACCTGAATATCGTTCTCCGGGCAATGACAGGGCTGCCTTACGAACCCTTGGACTCAGCCACCCTCCTGGTCTTGTCCTGGAAGGTGGCCTTTTTAGTAGCAATCACCTTTGCTAGAAGGGTTTCGGAATTGAAAGCCCTCTTCTCAGAACCCCCATATATGAGGTTCTACTCGGATAAAGTGGTTTGCGTCACCACCCATCCTTCCTCCCTAAGGTGGCCACCCTTTCCCACCTTAACCAGGAAATCTGCTTGCCAGTTTTTTACCCAGATCCCCAGGTTACGCAGAACCAAAGGAAGTGGCATACACTGGACATGAGGAGAGCGCTCCTAACTTACAAGACCCCCCAACTGTTTGTGGCAGTTGCCAAACGTAAGAGAGGTTTACCAGTATCCTCTCTGGGTATCTCTAAATGGATTGTGAACTGTATCAAGGACTGCTACGGAAGGTCAAAAACGCCCCTTCCTGGAATGGTTAGAGCCAACTCTACCAGGGCGCAAGAGTCCTCTACAGCCTTCCTTGCCAAGGTCCTGATCCAAGAGAGCTGCAGGGCCGCTACATGGTTGTCGATTCATACTTTCACAACGCACTATGCCATCGCCCAGCAGGCTATAGATGATGCCGCTCTGGACAGAGCTGTACTCAATGTAGGTAGACTGCAACTCCTCCCACCATCCATGGGTGCAGCTAGCAGTCACCTGTAACTGAATGATGTGAGCAGCGCTCGAAGGAGAACGGTGGGTTACTTATCAGTGGCCATCCTTCTTCGAGATGGGCTGCTCACATACATTCAGGCCCCTCCCACCATCCCTGCTAACGGAGTTGGCGAAGGTATGTGGGACTGGGAGGGTCAGGGTCACAGTCACCTATATAGCTGCGGTCACGGTGTAGAGGGGGCATTGGCTGCACGCTCTGACCTGACAGGCTAAGGCTGAAGACTTTCCAAGCTACTGTGTGCTGCGGCATGTAGACACCTGTAACTGAATGTATGTGAGCAGCCCATCTTGAAGAAGGACGGTTACTGATAAGTAACCCACCGATCTTTGCTAATCCTAACAACTGAGCATCGTGTGCAAGTGACTGTTACTGCTTTGTGGGCTCTTCCAAAACCCCATAAAATGACTGGTAAGCATAGACTGGGCAGCACTGGATCATCTGTGCTTATGCAGAAAGGATGTGGAAGGGGAGCATGGCTGCAAGAATTCATCTGTGTTGTTCAGGTTCGTTCCAATTTCCAAAGCGGTAGCCATGCTAGTCTAGTCTGACAAAGTGGGATTTTCTTCCACGAAAGCTCATGCAAAAAATAAATCCATTAGTCTTTAAGGGCCACATGACTCTGTGGTTTTTTTTCAGGTTGGTTCACCACCAGTTTGGGATTGCCCACAACCCACAGGACCGTGGGGAAGCAGCTAGCTACCAGGGAAAGTGAAGAACTATCCTACAATCAAAGACAGAAGTGGAAAGTGAGTCTGAGGTCACTTGCCAGCTAACTCCGGAGAAGAGCGCATGGCAATGCTGAAGGGTACACAAAACTGTGTTTCAACACTCCATGTCGGCAGGAGCTTGGTGCTTTTAAGCAGCTTCTAAAGACAAATCATTGATAATATCCTGTAGTGACAAGTGCATTGACTTACCCTGGTTCAGTTCCCACCCCCAGCCTCTGCTCATGTCAGAAGATGTTAACATCCTGCCACTTTCCCATGCTCTTACTTTCTCTCCATAAATGTTTTGTATGTCCATGTGCTCCCTCCACCTTTGCGTGTTGCACATACCATTTTAAGCAGATTAAGGTCCTAATCCTACAAAACACGCACGCACTGGTTCGAGAGCTCTTCTGAATCGAGCCTGATATATTTATTACAGTCTCTCCTAATTTTATGTAGCACCGCAGACATTTCTCAGTCTCCTGATCAATAATCATAGACCTCAATTTAATGAGAAGGAAAACTGAGGGTCAGACCACCCAGTAACATTCTGTGACACTAGCTACTTGGACACTTGTGTTCTGTTCCTGGCTTTTTCTCATTGCTTCAGTGCATGACTGTTGGCATGTCACATCCCCTCTCAGTTTGCCATCTTTAAAACAGGGCTAATACAGGTGCTCCAGCCTATGACCCTTCTGATTTCTGGATTTTGGATTTTAGTTCTTTTTTCCCCAAAGATGAATGTAGAAAATTCATTTTTTTGAACAGGACTAGGCTATAAACTTGCCTGGGGACAAGGGCTGGAATTGCCTGTGAAATCTGGCTTCTTCTTAGAGCGCTGCTTGGATGCATTCAGTAATAGGTGTCTCCATGCCAGAGCACCAGATTGGGCAGAAAAATTTTTGCCTTAGGCTGTCAGGAGAGGGTAGGTGGCCACCCCCCCCCCCCGCGCCACCCACTGGCTATATATATGGCCACCTCCCAACCCCTCCCCGGTTTCATTTCTTCCGCCTTACGCGTTGGATCTGGAACATCCACTCCTTGCAAACACAAGCAGCCTGTCTGTTTTTCTATGAGCTTTTTGCCTGACTGGGAGCACCTTTTCGTGGACATAGTTCCAACCACAGGGATACTCCACTTTCGGGCCGGAACATCAAAGACCATCCATCAATGTGCCAGTGTTTAAACCCTGCTCTGAGTGCGGCAAGGCCTTCCCTCAGGATGATCCCCATGGGAAGTACCTCTGGTGCCTAGGCAAAGACCACCTGGTCTCCACATGTGCCCTTTGTATGTCCTTTAAACCTCGGACAATCAAGGACACAGAACAAAGGTGCCATGCCCTAGCCTCAGAACAGGCTCGGCACTCTTCACTCGAGGCTTCGGGTTCCCGCCCGGCACCGAGACCTGGCTCAGCACCAGAGCCGGCATGGCACCGTGCTGTCCGTGGCCATCTAAGAATGAGCTTGGTACCGACCCCGGCACCTTGGCACTGACGTAGCACCACTCGAGGTCGCCCCCAGAGCTGCAGCCCCGGCACAGCCTGGTACTGTCGGTGCAGGGCTCACTCCAGCACTGACCAGTCACCTCCAGCACCGCACTCGTCATAGCCTGTTACCAATGGTGCAAGGCCTGTCTCGGCAGGGCAACCCTGTCTCCCTGGTTAAGGGCTCACCATGGGCTTGTTTGGGGTTGCTCCCAATACCAACAACCCCAGAGGTAGTGGAGGCTGCCCAGGCACTCCTCCTGCTGCCCACACCATCCGCCTTGACACTGGTTAGGAGGGGCAAACTGGCCTTCATATCCAAGGCCTGGGTCCGTTGCAGGCAACGCTGATCTCCCTCGTCCCAAAGGCCTCCATCTTCTACTCCATTGGGCCCTGGTACCATAGAGCCATCCCCGTGGCAACATATCACCTTGCCATTGCCGGTACTGCCTCAAGAATCGAGAGGTATTTCCCCCTGCTGAAGCCCTGGGGAAGGTCCATCAAAGGGCTCTACCCTCAAGAATGGTCCCCTTGCGAGACCCCTTCCCCCCCGCAGCGGACACCTGGTACCATTCTGTCCCCAGCACCAGGCTCATACACAGGCAACCTATCAGCGCACTTCGATCTGTTGGCCACGCCACAGCCCACTTAGGGATGGAGGTCCAGTCCTCCGATCCCCCCTCGGACACTCTGTTCAGGCCGGTCTTCTCTTCGGCAGAGCCACTTATGGTCCCCACCCAAGTGTTTGGGACCTAACATCATCCTGATGGCAGGATCTGAGCTCTATTGCCCTGGTCTCAGATACGGCGAGTTTTAAATATAGGGTCCTGGAATCAGACCTCCCCTCTCTCGCTGACCACCCAATCCCTCCTAGGGACGTGGTACAGTTGGTGCTAGGCCTGGGTGAGCCCCCTAGTGACCCCCTCCCTGCTTCGAGGGAAGCTAGGGAATTGAATCTCTTGGGATGTAAGGTCTATTCCTCCTCGGCCTTCCAACTATGGGTCGCAAATGATCAGGCCATAACCAGCAGATACATGCTGGATGTGTGGGAATTGGTCACAAAATTTAAACATTTGCTCCCACCGAGGCCAAAGAGGAGTATGATGCATTCCTGGAGGAGGGAAGAATGATTTCTCAGGATCTCCTCCTCTAAGCCCGGGATGCGGTAGATACAGCAGCCCATACCAGGGCCTCGGTGGTAACCATCCGCCGAGTGGCCTAGTTTAGGGATGCCAGGGTGTCCCCCGCTGCGCAGCAGGTGGCACTTGATCTGTCCTTTGGGGGTGATGCTTTGTTTCCTCCCGAGACCCTAACTGTAGTGGGTACTGCATGGGATCCTAGGGGAGAGGTAAAATATCTTGGTCTCCTCCCATCGGGGCCCTGTCCTTGCCCCCACATAAACCATATGGGCGGAAAACCACTCCTCCCACTCTCCTCCCGGATGAGTCTGGGGCAGCAACTCAGCCCCTCCCTACCGCCCCCTCAGTTCTATTCTGGGGGCTTCTCGGAGCCTTCCCCCTCCCCCGCTTCCTTCCTCTGCAAGGAAGGGAGCCTATCCCAATTGACTGCCCACTGTGATTCCCATAACATACTGGACATGGCCACGGCTTCAGTTCACCATCAGAGAAGGTGACTGACACCCCTCTCCCTCCCTTCCCTTAGTGAGAGAATGGGGAGCTTAGTAGGGCTGTCGCCCCCCACCCCCCTGCATTGTTATCATGAACAGGGTGAGTCACTCTTTGGCCTTGCTGCCCCGATCTTATAAGAGGCACAGCCCATGTAACCAAAGCCCCTCTCAGTTATCAAGACACACCAAAACTGCGGCCCATTGCCCAGACAATTATCAGCCATTGCTACCCTTGGGGCTGTTATTGGAGGAAATGGAACAAGAAGCCCCCCCCCCCCCCCCACCTTTCAGGTACCTTCTCGACCGATGATTCCTTCTGTTCTCGTAAACGTTAAGGGTGGCCTTCGTTAAAGCTGAAGGACACATCACGTAGTAGCTCTAGCCACGACTACAGATACTCGCGGTATGTGCAGACAGCTGTGCTCATCCAGATGCATGGAATCCCCCCACCAGCCCTACATCAGGTAGGATCTACTTTCGCACCCAGAATAGGGAGGGATGCCGTGGGGAGGGGGGAAAACAAGGGATGGTAAGCAGCAGCTTCTCCCTCTTCTTTGGGACGGCCTCATATCTAACCAGGACAACCCCAATTGGGAGTCCCTATCTAGGCCCCATCCTACCAGGAAAGTGGGGTGATACCCTCCTTACCCGGCTCTCTCTCTACCCCTGAAGTCTGATCTGGAATCAACCAGGTCAGTGAGGCCCATAGGAGAAAAGACAAGGCCTCTTTCCCAACCATGTGGACAGAGGTGGAAGGAAACTCACCTTAGGCCTCCCAAACTAACAGCTAGCTAGCCACAGGGCTAGCTCGTTGACAAACTTCATGCACACCACTGGGTTCCACACATGGCTATCACCCAACCGGGGTATATATAAATGGCTCACCCTAGGTCACCTTGGTACCATGGTTACCCATAGCTTGGCCTGGGACACTACTACCTGGACTTCTGGTGAACATATTACACCCTCCTTTGCGGGACCTGAGGCCAGAAACCGTTGGGTAGCCTCTACACGATACCCTCACCATAGGTATCTGCTAAGGGCTGTTGTGTGCTCTCCACTCGAGGGAGCTCTAGTGGACCAAAAAAACCCCGATTTCCAATCTGCACGGAAACTCGGAAAATTGTTTTTCCCCATGGTGGGATACTGTCCTGGATAAGATCGCATGATAGGGATAAGCCGCCCTTGTCTGATTTTCTAAATCCAAGGTACTCCTGCAGAGCCATGGTTTACACTCTGGGAATATCATATTTCCCAGGTGGTCTTGGGAGGAGACCATTCATTCCTCCTATAACTCTTATCTAGAAAGGTAGTCCTTCCCTTAACGAGTCCTTAACTCCGGCGCACACATAGGTACAGCATAGTTGGGGTGGATATCACTCCTGGTGGTGCCCCCGGGCATACAAGGTTTTAAATCAGTGTACTTCTAACCCCATAGGCCTTTCGGTCATCACGACTAAGTGGCCAATTGGTGGCATTGCATTTCCATTGCCCTCTTCTCCCCCCCCCGACCCCCCAGGCAGTTTTCCTAGTGTTGGAATCCTGAGGTGGAACATAAGGGTCAAGAGGAGGGTCCTTTTTCCATGAGTCTTCATAAATACCAAGGTATTTATAGAGACCAAGGTCAACAGCACTTCCTAAGGCCGCCATGCCGACTTATAGGTGCCTTTTAGTCTGAAACGCTCCTTCCCAATGGTAGCCTTCTGGGTTCTTACACTGTACACGGCTGGAGGCTTGCGTTGCATCCTCCTGGCCCAGGGACATCTTGGCCGATAAGCCATGTGGCGCTCATTGCACCACCCGTCTCTCTTCTCATTAACCAACGCAAAGTGTCTTCCCTTAGACCTTTCTCAACTGAACTCAGTAGTCCTTTCCCTTGTGCTTTGCCAGGTACTTTAAATTCTTACACACTTCGGGCATGTGTCTTCAAGCCTTGACACAGCCAGTTCGAGGGATAATGTTCATCCCTTCTATTGTTATCTGTGTCACCTGCAGCCGTCATGGCCAGCCTGTAACCCTATGGCTTCCAGCGCTCTTTCTCATGAGTTCACGCTGAAGTGTTCTATGGCCAGACATTAATCCTCTAGCCCTCATACCTTCAACTATACCCTACTGGTAGAGCAACCAAACGCATCTTCTCCATGTAGTCGTGCTGTGTTGCTTGAACTCTGGTTAAGGTGAACTTAGCCCGTCCAGCCCACGCACGCTTTGCCTCAGCTGGATTGGACCTACCCCTGCTTTGGGTTGGGCCCACAGCTGATGGTTCTCCAATGCCGGGCCAAGAGCCCTAGTTGGTCCCTAGGCTCCTGTTAGAGCCTTGTTTGCTGGGCTCCTTCCCATCTGGGGTGTTTTTGCTATGCTGAAGGCAGAAGAGCCAACTCCACCTGCCATCCATCAGCATGGCTAGTAGTCACTTATTACTGAAAGCATCCAAGCAGTGCTTGAAGAAGAATGGTGGGTTACTCACCAGTAACTGTCCTTCTTCGAGATGGGCTGCTTGGATCCATTCAGGTCCCTCCCATCCATCCCCGCATCTGGATTTGGTGACTCCTAGGAACTGGGGAGTGGTCTGGAGGCAGCCATATATATAGCCACTGGGTGGCATGGGGGGCGGTGGCTGCCTACCTTCTCCTGACAGGCTAGGACAAAAGTTTTTCCAACCAATCCGGTGCTTCGGCATGGAGACACCTATTACTGAATGGATCCGAGCAGCCCATCTCGAAGAAGGAGGGTTACTGGTAAGTAACCCACCGTTCCTAAATTTACACAGCAAGTGGTATTGCTGATAGCTATCTGTGGACACTGCCCTAAAAACCAATGGAGCTGAATGGAGAATAAGATCCTTTCTTTAAGTTTTCTGAGTCACTCTGTGGAATTTGATAGCAGGGATAGAATTTTCTATTATGTTACAGAAAACGATACAATAAACTTAGAGAAAGTATCTGTTCTCTGTTAAATTCTATTCAACTTTTCCATATGTGGGACCTTTCTTTTTCTTGTTAATATCACACACACTTTTGCTTACTAGCAAAAAATCTGAGCTGGCTTTTCACTTGGCAAAATCCAGCACCTTGCAATGGATAATACATATTCAGTGAGAAACAGGTGATGGAAAATTACTCCCAAGGAAGAAGTGATGGGGCTAAATTTCTAAACACGTCTTTAGCATTCAAGAGTGCTTTGTATTGATGGGACATTAACCTAACTTCCACTGTTGCCAGGCAACACTAAGTTTGATGGACAGAGCCGTTTTAACAGATGCCCTTTTACACAGACAAATGGTCAATTCAGAAGCTTGCTTTTAGTTTGGAGGGGAAGAAAGAACAGGAAGAAAAGCTGCATTAGTTAACTAGAAGATCATAGTCTACCATTCCCTGTATCACATCTTCCAGTGTAAAAAAGTAAACCCCTTTTACTTTTTTTTTAAAGCTATTTCTGTGCAATTAAAGCAGTCCCAGGCCTTTCCTTGCAAGCTGCTACTTCAGTAAAGAAATGTGCACACTGTAGGTACAGTGGCTGTCAGTTTCAGGTTTCGGAAAAGTGAATACCAAGTTTCACATGTGAAAACTTCCCTCCCTCTGAGGGAACATTTTACAGATTAATTACAACTATGAGATTAACACACAAAAAAAATAAATCCAGAATTTTATTGATTCCCTAAATCATAAAAATAAAAATTTGGTTCCACAAGATTTTAATAAGGAAGGCTGGGGTTTTAAAGGATCAAAGGGAATTAATCACTCAAGTCCATTGAAATTATGCAGCTTTGAAAACCCTTAGCCTAAATAACTAAGAGATTTATTATAAAAATCTGTAAAAATGACTAATCATAAAACAGATCAGGCTGCCTTTGTGCATTACCAGAATGCAACAGATATGCTCCTCCAACAACTATTTTGACTGTGCTTTAAGATTCTCTCAAGCCACTTGACATGATTTATCAGAGTCACAGATGATTAAGGTTGGAGGGGACCTCAAGAGGTCAGCTAATCCAAATCTCTGCTCAAAACAGGACTAGCCCCAATTAATCATCAATTGGACTTTATCAAGCTGGGCCCTAAGAATGAGATTCCACTGCCTCCCTAGGTAGGGTTACCAGACATCCAGCAAAAGGAGGACATGTCCTCCTTTTTGTCTTCATGTCCTCTGTCCTCCAGGCATTTTAAAAATAGGTGATTTTGTCCGGCTTTTTACTGCTCAGGAACAGAATGTTAAAAACCCCTCTAACAGCCAAGTTACGGAGCGGGAATCTTCCCCCAGCAGCTGGAGACCGGAGGTGGTCACATGCACACAACGCCCAATCACAGCTCAGCACAAACCAGGCTTTTTCACTAGGAGCTCAGGTATCCCCTGACTGTGGAGGCTACTTTTTGCAAAACTGCCTGGATAGTTCAATGTTCAATCAATCATAGGGCTGGAAGGGACCTCATGAGATCATCAAGTCCAACCCCCTGGGAATTGAACCCAGGACCTTCCGCATGTTAAGCAGATAGCAAAGGTGTCTTTTAACCTTGGGGATGTGGGTTCAAGATCTGCAAAAGGCACTTTTAGTTTTGGCCCTTGCTCCCTACAAAATGGCTTAATTGGGGGGGGGGGGAGGGATTGGGGATACTAATAAAGTGAAGGAAAATAAAGTCTACCATAAATAAAATTACTAACAAGGACCAATTAAATAAAACCACTAAAGAGGCAGGTCTGAACTGGACAGAAACAATTTAGGACTTTTTTTTTTTAAACTGTAAAAATGGGCTGCTGTGGAAAACGAAAAGTAAGTTAACTGGATCTTTTTCTTTTTAACCTTTTATGGTATTTCTTTTACTTTTTAAGGTACAAGTTTATATTTGAAAATTTAGTTTTTTAACTTTAGTCTCATGAACATTAGTGAAAGGGTCATGAAAAACTCATTTAATGAAAAAATCCAGTTTTTGGTAAAAGAAAATATTTTGGTAATTTTATTTTAAAATAATTTAAAAACACATGCTATTGTGCAGTTTTAATGCTGCATTCATTAATCATTACCCGTTTTCCATGACATAATATGGTAATAACAGTTATATTAATACTACATTTTCTCCATGTCCTCCAAAGTCCTCCTTTTCGGCCCTCCCTGTCCTCCCTTGCGTGCTTTGGTATCTGGTAACCCTATCCCTAGGTAACTCCATGTCAGCCATTCCCGAGTTCCAGTCACAGCCCTGTCTAATTTGCCACAGGCCCTTAGTCAAATCAATGGCCATCCCTCATCATTCATACCTCACCACTGGGTAGGGTTGCCAGGTACCAAAGCATGGAAAGGAGGACTGGGAAGTACAAAAAGAAGGCCATTGGAGGACTCATGGAGAAAATGTAGTATAAATATAATATTCTTTTGTTTTTAGGGGGCCTTAGAACACTTTCCCCTAAAAATAGAGTGTTCCAGGGCATTCCAGCATACTTTAACCCCTATAAGTAAAAAGCAAGACAAAATCATGTATTTTTAAAATGCCTGCCAGACAGAGGACGTGAAGGTAAAAAGGAAGACATGTCCTCCTTTTGCCTGATGTCTGGTAACCCTACCACTAGGGCTCTAAAAGGACTGGCTAGCAACAGCGGCAAAGTCCTCTTTAATGTCATATATTACTAGATCTGCAGAGCTGAGGTGTTTTTTGAAAGGAAGAGAGCTCCAGTCTCATCAGGCAGACAAGCCTTTAATGGAAAGGTGACCTCACTTTTTACAGTGCCAGCAGCTCTGCCAGCGTGACCCTACTGTCCCTTGCCCCAGGGGCAGAACACAGCAGTCAGGACACACAGGTTTGTTTTAGTGGAGGAGAGGTCCCAGAAGCAAAGAGGCTTTTTAACATCTGTCCATTATCAATGGAAAGAGGCTCCACCTCCAACAAGAGCAGCCACTGAGTGACAGCAGTGAGGCAGCAGCCCAAAAGAACACAGCTACTTACGATTTCTCTCTACCCAGCCATGTATCTCCAGCAGCTTCTTGGAAAGGCAGCTTATTCAGCTACCCAATGGAACGTGGTGGGAAAGGTTAAGATCAGGCAGATGCAGATTTATGATCAAGATGCTGCCTAGCCTGGAGCATGGACACACACATTTCCCCCTAAGGCTCAGTTCTATCTGTAGTGATTCCTCAGTGATGTCTTTCCAACATAACCCACTGTTTCTCTTCATCTAAAGGGCCATAATGACAACTGCTTTGCTCTCAAAATGCATGCCATAACAACTGATTTTTCATTTATCCTAACAAGCCAGATGACACCTACCAATCAGAGCATGTTAATAAAAACAAAATTGTCTCCTGCAGGTCTCTGGCACGTTCACTTCAGGTGAAGCCCAGAGCACATTGCAAGTTAGAGAGAGAGGAATCCCATCTTCTTCATGGAGAAACGTGGCTGCCTCAAGAGTGGACTGCAGCAGCTCCCAGTGGCCCACAATTCAAACAATCACCTCAGGGAAGACAGGAGGAATATTTTATCTGACTGATGCACTCCCAGAGCTGGGGGCAGACAAAGGCAGAATTTAAATATGTGAACAGGAATCGGCCAGGACAACATGGGCTAGAGTTCCAGCTCTGAGGAAAAGGTGCCAGGGAAGTTTAATGAACCCAAGTGGCCAGAGCTTGTGTTGCATTCAACACAAGCGACAGCATTTCTGACATTTGCTGCCATGGCAGCAATTCACAAAGGACTGTGCCATCCACTGAAACACCAACACCAACCCAGGAACACTCTGCTTCTCTTCCCTAGGTCTCTCCCATATGGAGTACTTGGATCTTAGCACCTAGCTGAGCCTTTCCCATGGCCTCAAACAGATCACCCTGACCACTGGTGAGCCTGCTCTACTCATCCTGTGCCACCATACCTATAAGCGTCACTACACAGTTTTGAGAAGGCATGGGCCTCTCTCTTAACTACCTCACTGGCAGATGCACAGCTCACAATTCACAAACAATGCTTAGCAGATCCCACAGGGGTCACCCGCAGCCCTACTTGGCTTAGCATGTCCAACCCAGGTGGGACTGCTATGGTCATTTCTGTTGTAGTACCCTAGGGACATAGGTGCAAACAAATCTCCTTTCTTCTTCCAGGCATCTCTTTCCATGATGGTTTAAGGCTTCAGCTTCATTCCACAGATCATATTTTTAAAAACTGGCAAGGGAGAGAACAGTGGGCTCTTTCCAAGCTGCAGTCAGCGGTTGGCCATGCTTGCTACATGGCACTTACTGTCATAGGCGATTTGGTAGGTATCAGCATTAAACAGAGGTGCACCGTGCAAAACAGCCAGGAAAAGGGGCTCCCTCCCAATCTGATGCCAGGAAAGTATGGCCAGTTTAGACACAAAACAGCACTGCCTCCTTTCAAACGGAAGAAAATGGCAAAATGCATGAAACAAACAAGCTTGGAGCTAGAGCCTTGTACAGCTGACTGAGAAGGGCCCTTGCCTCCCACCAACTCTCCTTCAGGAAAAGGAACTTAAGTTTCTGTTGGGCACTTTGCAGGAGGCCAACTGCCAGAGGCTGCAACAGGAACCGTGAAGACACGCATTCTTGCGGCTGTGACACCCCATTTCTTAGACAGCAGCAGTCCCCTACTCCCCTCCAGGCACACTATGACAAAGAGGTTAGTGGATGTGGGGGTTACCATGAGTAAATCTAGCCAAAACAGGTCTCTGACAGCACCTGACACTGAATGATTTTCTGTTCCAGGCCAATCAAGCAAGAGGTAGGTTCTAAGCCCCTTGGATCCACACTTTCAACTCCCCAGACCTGAGTGATGAACTACTTTAGGCTACCAAACCAGAGTGGTGTGGCAGCATCAGCCAAAGCAAGACTGTGATTGCAGAGCCAGGCCTTGGGTTCCATTGTGGGGGGTCTGTACTTGAAGCCATTGGGTGGAACAAGAGGATGAACTTCAGAATCTGTAGCTCCTACCAGACCCGGTCTTTAGTAATCGAAATGGCACCAGAAATCTTGGCTGTAATTTATTCCAATTGCTTTGCCCCCAACAGATGCCCAAGCATCACGTTAGGGCAGGGGTAGACAAAACTGGCTTACAGCTAGGCACCAGCAATTTTACTTTTCATCGCCAGAGGGTGCTCCTCCATTGTATTTCTGTAGCGGGGCTAGGTGACAGGCTACTAAAACTGGTCGCCATGGTAATCAGAAACACAGATTTGTTGAGGTCTGTGTTAGGGCATCATGCACAAACAGAACTGTACCAGCTCCACTACCATTACTGCTGCTTATCACAGTCCTTGCCTGGAGGCATCAGGGAGGAAGGAACATCCTGCCCAAGTGTCATCTAGTAGATTTCCGGAGATACCACTGCAGTAATTGCAAAGGTGCCACACAGCAAGCAAGAGGTCAGCATCGGAAGTGGGATGCTACAAGCAGCAGAAAGCAGGTATCAGCAGAAACTACAGCCAATCAAGGCCTCTGATCACAGAAGTGCTTTCTGGGGCTGAGGGTTACATGGGTTCTTACCTGTCTTCATAGTGATGTGACATGAAGCCAGAGGAGGGTCTGATGTCCACCCGGACAAGATTTTTAATAGGAGATTTGAAAGGCAAGTCAGTGCTGACTGAGCGGAAAGTGCTGAAATCATGGGTCCCCAGGAGAAAGCATGCTGCTTCCTGCATGGCAGGTACATTCAAATGGCTGGGGAAAAAAAAATTGAGAGTGATTCATAAAAGCAAAAAGCAAGGTTAGGTTGGGCCTGGGAGCAGGGGAAAGTTCAGCGCAATGGAGTCTTGGAGGCTGAAGAATAATAAATTTCAAAGAAAGGGCCAAATCCAAGCCTCAGTCTCAATCATGCTGGAAAAACTTGTGGTGGGAGGAGCACTCATTCAGATGTGAATTCTGGTCACCTACTGCAAAGGCAATATCAATCAAATACATCTCTAGCTCCCATGACTGCAGGATCTAAGCTCCTCCATTAATATTACTGCTCTGAAAATAAAATCCAAAACCAAACCCTCTCTGCAGGATCAGACTCTTGTAGAAATTTTTCACAGGATGAAAAAAAAGAAGAAAAAAAGAAGTATTTCCCATCTAGTTGTATAGGTGATACTGGGATTACAGAAAAGAATTTAGTTTAGGGATTTGAAATTGACAATATCCCTTTAAAATACATTCATGTATTTAGGACTGAGCCTGTTTTCTAATGAAATTGGTGGGAATTTTTTCACTGGATTTTATTACAGTAAGGAGCAGTCTGATTAATAAATTGCCCTTCCTTCAGAATTTGTTAGTCTATCTTTACCCGCTGTGTGATATTGTCCATTGAGAAAATTAACAGCAACATCTGGGCTAAATTAAATGTCACTTCATAAAGCTTGAGATGAGGGTTTATTGTGTGTTGAACATTTAATTTTGCCATTTTAAGTTGACTTTTCCCCTCTTTGGCCCACAGAAGAAGAATCTACATATTTAGCATTAGGACAATATTATTTTGATTTCTCTGCTGAAACTGTTAGTGACTGTTATGTGGGTTTTACGAGAACACATGCCATCAAAAAAGTCAAGTTATTCCATTAGTGGTAATAAAACATTGTGACTGACTTTGATGTTACAAAACTGTTTTTCTATAATGTGATTGAAAAACCTCAAAAAAAAAAAAACAAACCAGAACAAAACCCTAATTTTAGTATATACTTGTTAAAAGGGATGATAAGGATAGCATGACATTGTTTTATTCTTTAACTCACTATTTATAATATCTTAAAGCTTGAAACCAACATCTTGTTTCTTTACTAAAATGTTTACATCCTTCACTGCAGGTACACGGGTATGTTCTTAATGGATTATTCAATACGTACCAATCTGCAATAATTAATTTGCTATTCCAAGATTGCTTATGAGCTCTGGTTACACAGACTGGTTTGTTTTTGCAGGGTTGCTCCTGAATAATTGGCATCTAGCATCAATTATTATTAAAATACATGGCATTGCAGAATGTGACTAGGAAAGAAGAATTACATAGATTTGCAAACGAGCAAGAAAAAAATATTGAACTCTCTCAATCTTGACAGTCTCCTGTCTGGTTCCCATCTGTAACTCTGTAATCTGCAAGGTAATGAGTTTCTGCATGTTTGTTTCTTGTGGGATCACTGTGCCTCGAGGCCATCATAACTGACTTGTTCAGGAAAAAATATATCCATTTTAGATGCTTCTCACTGTCTACAGTGGATGCAAAAAGTTTGCTCCGTTGCAGGTTTCTGGTGTTGGCAGTGCTGAGAAACTCAATCACAGTCACCGTGGATGTGCTTTCAGCTAAAAGAAAGCTAAGCCACTGCAGGTAACCCAGCTTTTGCTGAAGAACCAAATCCACAACTCATCTACGTAAACTAGGGAATCTGGTCTCACACCTGAAAATTTAGTCCTGGTTTACATAGAAACATTCAAGAAAATGAATCTAAATTAATTAAAAGGTATGAATTTAAAGTGGATTAGTTAAACCAAATTAAATCCCTGTGTGGACATACTTTTTCAGAATTAAAGTGAACTTAATTCAATTTATCTAAACTCATCTTGAAACTTTTTAAAGAACACACACACACACGCCTTCATAATTCAATAAAGGGGATTTTGCTGAAATTGTTCTTTAGATAAACTTACTCTCCTTTAAACGCCCAGCACAGATCCCTTTCAAACACTGGTACTCCAGAGCGATAAGAGCAGCCTGTCACCAGCCGATAAATGTAGGTTCTTGACAGTGCAGAAAAGCGTGCATGGAAATTTTCAGACACCTGGTAGGCACTCACAATTCTGCTAGGAAAAAAGAGTTGGGATCCTCTTTAACCTACAGGCTTGAGCCTGGGTGCAAAATACCAGAATTAAACAAACAATAGACTTCACTAGGAAGTTCCACTGGTGGGTCACCACTCATCCCTTTGAGCTGATAAATGGAAGGTTACTTACCTCTAAACGTCCTTCTTTGAGATGGGCTGCTCACATCCATTCTTATTCAGGTGTGTATGTACCATGGGACCAATGTTCCCTCTAAGCTGCGCTGGCGCGTTGCAGCGCAGCCCGCCGCAGCAGCCAGCGCAGGGAAGGCAGCCGGCAGCGCACCGCTGGCAGCCAGACTGCTTCAAGGGAGCTCCTGCGGAGCAGGGAGTTTTGAAAACTCCTGCCCAGAGAAGCTCTAACGGATCATGCCCAGAAAATCTGGGCATGCTCCGTAGAGCTTCTCTGGCCCCAGGAGCTGTGGCTGCACCGTGCGGCTCCAGCCACAAGGTAAGTTTGTGGGGGCGGGGAGGCTGCTGGGGAGCCGGGAGTGGGCCAGCGGGAGCGGGGGGGGGGCGGCCAGGAGCAGGCCCGCAGGGATAGGGGGGCCGCCAGGAGCAGCCCCACGGGGGCGGGGGGGCTGCAGGGGGCAGGTGGAAGCAGGGGGGCAGCCGGGAGCGGGGGGGGGGCTGC
>ML681963.1:11459047-11754292 GCA_007922195.1 Podocnemis expansa | reverse complement strand
CGAAAAGCAGAGACAGATGGAAGGTACAGAATTTATCTGAGCAGCTCATTTTGAAGGAGGACATTTACAGGTAACTAATCTGTCTTTCGTCGAGCACTGCTCATATTCAGGTGACTTACAAGCCATGCTTAGGATGGTGGGAGGAGTTGAGGTTTCCCCACCTGTAGGGTGGCTCTGCCAAAGGCCGCATCATCTCCTGCTTGCACAGTGGGATGCAAAGGTATGCACTGAGGACCAGGTGGCCACTCTGCAGATTATCTGTACAGAGACTTGCGCTATGACGGCCATGGTCACCACATGCACTCTAGTCGAATGAGCCCTGATTCTCCCCAGGAGTTTTTGCTCTGCAGTAACAGTCTTTGATGCATCTCGTTATCCACGATGCGATGCACTGAGACATTATCACCTGACCCTTCATGCATTAGGCAATGGTGATGAAGAGCTGTGTCACTTTACAGAAAGGTTTGGTTCGTTCAACATACACGGTGAGTGCCCTTCTGATGTTGAGAGCATGCCACCTCCTCTGGTTCTCTGTCACGAGGGCCTGGAAAGAAGACTAGAAGGAAGATCTCTTGGGTCATATGGAAGGGTGAGACCACCTTAGGTAGGAAGGCTGGATGAGGGCGAAGTTGTACCTTGTCATTGTGGAACACCATGTATGGTGGTTCCGATGACCAGGCCTTTAGTTCCGATACCCTCCCAGCCGATGTGATGCCTACTAAGAAAGCCACCTTCCATGAGAGGACCAGAAGAGTACACGAGTCCAGGGGTTCGAAGGGTGGTTTTGTAAGCCCTTCGAGTACCAGGTTGAGGTCCCATTAGGGGATCAGTTCTCAGACCTGTGGGTACAGTGTCTCCATCTCTTTGAGAAATCTAGAAGTCATGAGGGGGGAAAAAGGGGGTAACACCTTTGAAGGAGTTGTGAAAGACTGAGATGGCTGCTAGCTGTACTTGGAGGGAGGGTAGCATTAAGCTGCTCTCCTTTAGTTCCATGAGGCAGTCAGGTAAAGCCTGGATGGCGCAAACTCTGGGGGCATGCCTCTGGTTTCTGCCCATGGGGCAAACCATTCCCACTTAGCCTTGTAGGTTGCTCTTTAGGAGGGTTTTCTGCTTTTGATCAGCACTCGCTGAACCCACTTGGAGCAGATCAGCTTGTCTGGGCTCAGCCATGCAGCTTCCAAGCCATTAAGAGGAGGGGCTCTAGGTCTGGGTGCCAGAGACACCCCAACTCCTGAGCGGGGCCGTTATGGGCAGGGCTACAGATAGGTCAAGCAGTGTGTTGAACCACGGCTGGCGAGGCCACGCTGGGGTCATCATGATCACTTTCGCCCTGTCCAAATAAGACCATTCTTTTGGCTTCTTTATTTTTAGGGTTTGCAGCAGGCTGGCCCAGCCTGTTGCGCTGGTACACTGCTTTCATCACCAGGGACCCAGGTGTGGGGTGAGTGAACAGGTAGCCAAACTTGCCCACAGGGACACAGCATTTTCTTTCCATTCCTTTGTAGACTTGGGGGGGGAGGGGGGACTGATGATGTGGTTTGCCACCAGGGGCAGGTGATTTTTAGGACACTGTTGTGCTTCAGGACCACCACCCTTGCTAATGGGGCAGACTTGCCTATAGCAAACGAAGGATCACAGTACTCCCTCATGACCTCAGTGAGGACGTTTATGAGAGCAGCCAAGCACTTCAGGAGTTCATGATATGCCCTTGGGTCCTCCCTAAGTGAAAGGGACTTCTCATATGCCACTCTGTCAGGGGAAGATAAAGAGAGAATTCTGGAGTCATCCCTCCCCATCCCTAAGGAACCCTCCCCTATGTCTGAGTCTGCCTTGGACCCCTCCAAGTCTTGTTCCCCCGAGACACTGTGGGCCTCGAGGAGCTCAGAGAGGTGGACTCCCTTTGGAGGGGTGTCCCAGGATCCCCAGTTGGCCCACTGTGCTATCCAGTGCCAGGGCCTGTGCCAGAAACAGTTTTCTTCCCCATGCAGGTGAGCAGTCCACTCCCCTGTGCTGGTCTCTGTGCACGGATCGCCTTCTCTTCTGTTCTAGAGCCGTTGATTCTCTAGTTTGCGTACGCTGTGTTGGTGCAGGAGAGGTCGAGTTCCGAGCCCAGGGCTCCCCATGCCAGGACATCAACAAAGACTACTTCCTCCTATGCTGCTCGTGGTGTCAACGATTGCCAGCGCTGGTGCTGGATGTCTTCGACGACCAAGCCCAGGACATGGTGCAGCAGGGCCTCGGAGATGAGATCAGCAATTGGTCTGGGGATGAGTTGGCAGGCGAGAATAAAGGTGAGGTTAGACCTTCCCCAGGTTCTATGACTGAGCCTGATGGCATTGGGGCACAACACACAGAGGATGGGTAGCGGCTGTGCTGGGTGTCCCTGGAGAAGTCCAGCAGGGAAGGTGGCTTTGATGCCTTATCCTGGGACAAGCTCCTATGCTGTCAGCTTGAGCCCTGCTCCAGCTCCTGCTGTGGCAGGGGCTGGAGTCACCCTGAGGTTTGGGCCAAGCCCTCAAAGAAAGGGCTGACTTACCCCTTGAAGTAATCATCCTGGACAGCGTAGGAGTCAGCAGGTGAAGCAGGGCCCTTTGTGCTTTGAAGGCCTCTGGGGTGGATGGAGTCTGAAGTGCCTGGGGCTTTGGGGTCCTGGTCGGAGAGGCTCCCCGTGCCTGCATCAAGGATCCAGACCTGTGCTGGTGTCGAGGCTTCTCTCCTACTGCCCAGATACTTGGTGCAGCCTTGGAGCCCATGTGGGACTTCTTCACCTTCCCAGTTGGGGACTCATGCTGAGGAGGGGCCAATGCCAACTGCATCCTCTATGCCAGAGCTGTCTGCACAGATGGAACAGAGGACAGCAGAGAGGCCAAAAGGAGGACTGTTTCCATCGCCACAGAACTAAGCTGGCTCTCGCTCTCTTTCTGTGTCCTTGGTTTGAAGGACTGACAGATATGACATTTGTCGGTCTTCTGCCCCTCACTGAGGCACTTTAGGCACTTCTCATACAGATCGCTCACCAAGAAGGCCTTACCACAGGCGGGACAGGGCTTGAAGCCAGGCATGGCGTAGCCTTTGCTGGTTCCATGTGCTACCATGGAGAGGCTAATCACCAGGTAATCCTCCAGTGCAGTTCAAGTCTCTGAGTGAGACAAGTGATCAAAAGGTAGAAGACGTGCTACTGTGATCGTAGGAATGGACGAAAACTACAGAAAACAGGCACTTGCACGAATGCAAGGTCAGGTAGTTCCAGGACCGCCATGACAGGCAGAAAGAAGGAACTGAAGCAAGGACAGGCTCAGCCAGAGGTGGGGCTGGGGCGGGGAGGGACCCGGGGAATGGGCCCAGCCCCCACCCCCAGCGGGCAGGCCCCGCCCCATGGCCAGGGATAGGGTCGGGGGGAGGGCGGGCAGCAGCTAGGCTGCAGTGCGGCCTGGCCAAAAGCAGCCGCTGGTCCTCGCCCGCGGGCGGCCAGGCCCCCAATCCCCAGCCGGGGATGGGGCCACCACAGCCGGCCGGCAGCCACAGCGGCCCCGTCCCCAGCCGGGGATTGGAGGCCTGGCCACCCTTGACCACAGACACGGGCCCGACCTCCAGTGGCCACTTCTGGCCCAGCCCTGCCGTGGCCTCCCCCCTGGCCCTATCCTTAGCCAGGGGTGGGGCCTGCCGGGCAGGCAGCCGGGCCCCAGACCCCTGGCTCGATTGGGCCAGAGATCCGGGGCACTGGCATTGGAACCCGGGGCACATACCTGGGCGTGCCCAATTCCAGCAACGCCCCTGGGGTCAGCGCTACCTATATACCACACCCAAACGCAGGTCTGAGGGGGTGTTGGCGACTGATCGTATGTAGACAGGCTAGGGCAAAAAAGCTTCTGGATGACCATGCACCACCACACATACACACCCAAATAAGAAGATATGGGCAGCAACTGAAGGAGAACCAACGCACTGGCATGGAGATTGCAATCACAGTGGGTTCGCACTGACTTTAGCTAGATAAGGAGACCCTATATCTCAACTCAATTGTCTAACACTTGGCAAAGTCTGCAGTCCCCAACTACACACCCTAGACTGTAGAATGTGGTAGCTATCACTCCTAGCATACCTTTAAACCCCAGACAAGAGTAAGCTTGCATGGCTGCAGCCATCATCTTTAGAATGAGATACAAAACAGATTCTGACCCCATGCATTTTTTAACCATCCCAGAGCACTTTTTGCAATAGCCCTACTGTACTGACCTAGATTTCAACCTGAGTCATTCACTCCTTCCAGCCTTAATTCCCTTTGTATTTCAGTTTCAACCAAAGGTTTCATCTTAAACTATTGTGCACTGGTGAGCAGTTATTCCAGCACCATCTTAGCAGTAGATGCTCAATGCAAGTTTGTGTAGATCTAGACATACATACAGATAAATAATTTCTCTCTCTCTCTCTTTCTCACAAATTACTTAAGGGGAAAGTTTTGCATGAGTAAGAGAAGCAGGAGTTTCCTTTCAGTATGCAGAAGTGTTTTGGCATAAAACATCCTATACAAAAGACTACATTATGCTACTATATGGGCAGCATCAATGACAGTGGGGTACTAACCATTCAGGGGCTGAAGCAAATGGCAAAGGAAGCATTGTTTTCATCATGAATTTGCTACATCCCTCTACCTGTTTCTTTAGTATCTCTTGTATGCTACACAAAGAGCGTCACGATTAACGGTGGGGTATTTATCAGTAACTGTCCTTCTTTGAGATGGGCTGCCTGGATCCATTCAGTAATAGGTGACTCCGTGCCGGAGCACGGATTGGTTGGAAAAACTTTTGTCCTAGCCTGTCAGGAGAGGGTAGACGGCCACCGTCCCCCATGCCACCCAGTGGCTATATATATGGCTGCCTCCCAACCCCTCCCCAGTTCTTAGGAGTCTCCAACTCCAGATGTGGGGATGGAGGGGAAGGACCTGAATGGATCCAAGCAGCCCATCTCAAAGGACAGTTACTGGTAAGTAACCCACCGTTCTTCTTTGAGCGCTGTTCAGATGCATTCAGTAATAGGTGACTACTAGCCGCGCTGACAGACAGGGGGTGGAGTTGTCTCTTTCGCCTTCAGTACAGCATAACCCCAAATGGGTGTAGGCCCAGTGAGCCAAGGTCCTTAGAGGGACTAAGAAACCAAGTAGGGCTCTTGAGCTGGCAATGGAGCCTTTGAATGTAGGGTCAACCCCAAGCAGGGGGTAGGTCCAATCCACCCAAGCCAATTAGCGTGCGCGGGTGGGACAGACTAAAGTCACGTTACACCAGAAATTGTATCAGTGCAATGTGACTAACATGGAGGAAATCGCATTTGGTTCTTCTTCTCGTATTCTTTTACCTTTTTTTTTTTTTTTCTCTGATGACAGCCCTAAAGGCAGCAATGAATTAAGGATTGTCTGCGGGAATAGAGCCGCAGTCTTGGGTTGGGTCACTGATAACTGAGAAGGGCTTTGGCTACAGGGTCAGTGCCCTCCATAAAATCAGAGGAGCACGGTTAAGAACTGGCTCCCCCCTGTCCATGTTATAGAAATGGGGGTGGGGGGTATGACAGCCCTACGGAATTCCCTTTCTCTCACTAAAGGAAGGAAGGGAAAGAAGTGTTGTCTACCTTCTCTGGAGGTGGGCCAGAGCCATAGGTATGTCCCAGCCTGTTCTGGGAATCGACGGTGAGACAGTCACAGACTAATTAGAATAGGCTCCCCTCCCTTGTGGAGAAGGAGACGCAGGAAGGGCCTTCTGAGCAGCCCCCAAAATTCTAACTGAAAGGGTGATGGGGAGGGACTGAGTCCCTACCCGGAGCTCTTCGGAGAAGAGCATGGGCGAGGGTGGTCTCGAGCCCGTAGGCCTTATGTGGCCGGGGGGCGTGGAAGGGGCCCTGATGAGAGGAGGCCAAGGTATTTTACCTCTCTCCTAGGGTCATGTGCGGTACCCACTACCACCAGGGTCTCGGGTGGAAACAAGGCGTCACCCCTGAAGGGCAGATCACGTGCCACCTGTTGTGACACAGGGGGCACCCTGGCTTCCCTGAGCCATGCCGCTCGATGGATGGTTACGGCTGAAGCCGTGGGATGGGCTGCCGTATCTACCGTGTCCTGGGCTGAAAGAAGGTATTGGGAGATTATTCTTCCCTCCTCCAGGAATGTGTCATATTCTTCCTTGGCCTCTGGTGGGAGCAGCTGTCTGAACTTTGCGAATGATTCCCACACATACAGCATGTATCTGCTGGTCAGGGCCTGTTTTTTTGCAACCTGTAATTGGAAGCCCAAGGAGGAGAAGACCTTATGCCCCAGAAGTTCCAACTCTCGCCTCCCTCAATTCTGGAAGGGGGTCGCTGGGAGGTTCACCCAGGCCTAGCGCCATCTGTACCACATCCCAGGGTGGGAATAGGTGGTCGATGAGAGAGGGGAACTCTGATCCCGGGACTCTATACTTGAGGCCGGCCACGTCTCACACCCGGGAGATGGAACTCAGGTTCTGCCATCGAGAGAAGGTGAGATCCCAAATGCTCGGGTGAAGGGGAACCGTAACCGGCTCCGCTGAGGAAAACACAGGCCCAAATAGGGTATCTGAGGGGGGCTCGGAGGATTGTACCTCCATCCCCAGATGGGCTGCAGCACGGCGCTAGAGGTCAAAGTGTGCCACCAGATCGCCTGTATATGAGCCCGGTACTGGGGACAAAGTGGTACCCGGTGCCCATGGCGGGGCTGATGGTGAAGACGTCTCGTGTGGAGACCATTCATGAGGGGAGAAGCAGAATGGAGACAGTGCCGAAACGCGGCGCTGAGGCCGCTTGGAGCCCCTTGACAGACCTTCCCCGGAACTTGAGCAAGGGGAAGTATCGTGTGATCCCCGAGGTGGTACTGGAGATGGCAAAGTTATATGTTGCCGCAGGTATGGCTCTACAGTACCAGGGCCCGATGCAGTAATGGGCGGTGGGGCTTGGGTGTCCGGGGTCGGTGGGAGGGAAGGAGAGCGGTGCTGTTCATGATGCACCCAGGCCTTTGATATGAAGGCCGACTTGCCCCTCCAAACCGGTACTGGGGAGGGAGGTGTGGGCAGCAGGAGGACTGCCCGTGTGGCCTCCACTGCCTCCGGGGTTGTTGGGATTGGGAGCAACCCCAAACGAACCCATGGTGAGCCGCTAACAGGAGAGACAGGGCTGTCCCTGTGATGCATCACCAGGGAAGAGGTGAATGTTGACCCTGTGGTGCCGAGGGTGACTGGTGCCGAGTCGGTCCCTGTACAGGCAGTACGGGACCATGGTGGCCCTGTGGTGCTGGAAGTGATTTAGAGCGGTGCCAAGGCGGGCCCTGTACCGTCGGTATGGAGCTGTGGCGAGCTTGCAGTCCCGGTGGTGACCTCCAGCGGCGCTGAGAGGACCCAGGTGCTGATGGACTGCGTCAGTGCCTTGGTACCGAAGTCGGTACCAAGCTCGTCCTCCTGCAGCCACTGTCACCACGGTGCCAGGTGGGTTCTGGTGCCAAGCCAGCTCGTGGTGCCGGGTGGGATCCTGAAACCTCGGGTGAGGAGTGCCGAGCCTGTTTGGAGGCTAGGGCATGGCGCCTTTGCTCCCTATCCTTGATTGTCCTGGGTTTAAAGGACAAGCATATGGAGCAGGCAGTGACCAAGTGGTCTTCGCCTAGGCACCGGAGGCACTTCCCATGGGGAACGCCTTGCCGCACTTGGTGCAGGGTTTAAACCCCGGCATGGCATGAGGTGGATCTCGATGTTCCAGCCCGAAAGCTGGAGTCCTCCTTGGTGGAACTAGGTCCACGAAAACGTGCTCCCAGTCGGGCGTGAAGCTCATACAATCACGGACAGGCTGCTTGCTTTTGCAAGGAGCGCATGTTCCAGATCCAACATGCAAGGTGGAAGAAATGAAACTGGGGAGGGGTTGGAAGGCAGATCTTTATATAGCCACTGGGTGGCGTAGAGGGTAGTGGCCACCTACCCTCTCCTGACAGGCTAGGACAAAAGTTTTCTGACCAATCCGGCGCTCTGGCACAGAGACACTTATTATTGAACGCATCCAAGCAGTGCTCAAAGAACCACCCTATTAGAATTAAAATTAAACATTTCTTCACCTCTCCCACCATCATGGCTAGATCACTCGAATGAGCTATGTTCTCCCCAGTTGGTACTTTCACAGTCAAACTCTGCATCAAAAGAATTGATTTTGGAGTTGATGGATTTCACCCAAGGGTGACTGCATTAAACACAGACATTTTTTCAATGATAACACCCACATGGCACATCATAAGAGGCAATCAGTGTGTTGAAGCTGGCAACACCAGATTGCTACCAATTAATCAGGAACCAGTTTAGAGTTGGGTAATCCATTGTGGAGATTGCTATGGTGCAATTGTGCAGGGCCATTAATTGCCTCCAGCTATGGAAGATTGTGGCTCTGGGCAATGTGTGTGAAACAGTGGATGCTTTTGCATTAATGGGAGTCCCTAAATGTGGTGTGAGCAATTGATGGCATGCACAGATCTATCTTGGCCTAAGACCACCTTGCAATGGAGTACACAAACAAAAAGAGCTATTCTTCCATCCTATTGCAAGTGCTGATGGATCACCATGGTCATTTCACCAACATCAAGAAAGGCTGGTTGGGGAAGATGCATGATCCACACATGTTCAGGAACACAAGCCTGTACAGAAAGCTGCAAGCAGGGATTTTCTTTCCAGACCAGATGATTACCACCAGGGATGTGTAAATGACAGGCATGATCATGGGAAACCCAAGCTACTCCTTGTTCCCGTGGCTCATTAAACCAGACACAAGCTATCTTGACAGCAGCAAGGAGCTCTTCAATAGCAGGTGGAGAATGACTACTGAATATGTATTCGGCTGTCTGAAGGGAGGTTGGTGATGTCTCCTCAGAAGGTTAGACCTCAGTGAGAACAATATCCTTATGATCATAGCTGGCTGATGTATGCTTCATAATATCTAAGAAGCAGAGGTTGTAGGTTCCCCAGGGGTAGAGCATGGAGGTGGGTCAGATGGCAGCTGACGTTAAGCTACCAGATACTAGGGCTACAAGAGGAATTCAAGGGGGAGCTATTTGGCTCAGGGGGCTTTGAAGAAGCATTTTAACAATGAGCTACAGGAACGTGTGATGCTGTAACGTGCTGAGCTAGGCATTATTTAATAGTATCCCAGGATGAACTTTGTAATGGTTACTGTGTGTGCCCTACTGACACTCCTGTCCATAAAAGAGAGCAGCAGCCACCACGTACTATGGAACAGTAAATATCATTTTAGTTTCCACCTCATTCTAAGGGCTCACGCTGGTGGCCTGTGATTCCAGACCTGCCAGAGAATGCATGGGGCTCTTGGCAGTGGAGACTGAGTCACTGCCAAGGATGGCATGCAGCTCCTTGTAGAAATGGCTGTCTACAGCTTCTATTTGCCTACCTTGCCTTCTGGGTATGCCTGCCATAGCCATTTGATTTTTACACACCACTGCTGCACATCCCTGTTGTAGAACTTTGCCCCCTTTCCCTGAGCCATCTGGCTGCAGACATCGAAGCTCCTGCAACTGCAAGCGGAGTCGTGCCTGCACAGCCTTCTTTCCCCACTGACCCAAGAGATCCACCACCTCTGGGTTACGTCAGGCAGGAGTGCATTTGCAGCATGGTGCTGGCCTGGTCAGCTGCTTTTATAACTCTCCAAGAAGAGCAAACAGGAAGAGCAATTTCAAAAGTTCCCAGGGATTTAAAAGGGGAAGGGCATATTCTTGCTTACCTGGATCAGGAGTTCAAACAATGATCAGTGGTCCCAGTGGACATCATGGGATACCTCTTGGAGGCAAACTTAGGTCAACATAAGCCATGCCATACGAACTCTGACACTGCCTCACCTTTACTAGGCCGACCTAAGTGCTATGCCTCTCACTAAAGGTGTTTTACTACTGGTTGGTGGGTCTAACAGATGACTTAAAGCAGCAGAAGCGTGTTGTAGTGTAGACACCTCCACAGTTTGTAGTGTAGACTATGGCTCAGAGGCTCATGGACACTCACAGGCTGCATCCCTGACTATCTTAACTGACAGCCACAGATGGACCCCTCCTCCATGAGCTCACCTCATTCTTGTATGATCCCAGTTATTTTCGGCCTTCACAGAGCCCCTAGCAATGAGTTACACAACATGCTCTCAACCTGTAAAACAAAGCACTTCCTTTTGTTTGTTTTTACCTGCTGTCTGCTAATTTTCCTTGGGGGATCCCTAATTCTTCTGTTACAGGGTGGTACAAATAACACTTCCCAGGGGGCTTCAAGGAGTTCACTCCTGTGCTTAAAGTTGGGCATGAGCTCATGTGCCTTCTTGAATTAGGGCCATGAAGAGATAGGTGTTTCCCATCATGGCCCACCTGGACACCCAAGGAGCAAACTTCTATGCTAGCTCTTTTCTAAAAGCTGTTACTCAGCTCAGTGCAGCAGATGGAGATCACAGGAAACTAGGTCACTCCCCCACCCCCTGAAGATAGACATGACTTTGCCGCAGTCGGGTGGAAATGCAGGAGCATGCTGCTGCCTCGCTGACTGATTCTGCGGCCAGGAAGAAGAGTACGGTGACTGCATTTAAGACACCTCCAAGAAATCACAAGCTCTTGTGGATTCAGAGGAAGGGTGCTAGGACAAAACTACCCCTAGTGCATCTCCAGAGACTTCAGAGCTGTTACAGCAGGGAAGATCTTGCCACATTCCTCCACTCGCTTGTATTCTATTTTAATCCAGCTAGGGGAGCAACAGCTCTGGCTCCATGAGATGCTATGGCTACAATCAGATGGGGCCGCCTAGGTTCATATAAAAGGTTTCCAAAGGGATAGCCGTGTTAGTCTAGTCCAGTAAAAAAAACAACAAGCAGTTGTGTGGCACTTTAAGACTAACAGATTTATTTTTTGCATGAGCTTTCGTGGGAGAAGATCCCACTTCCTCAGATGCTTCGAAGATCGAAGCATCTGAGGAAGTGGGATCTTCTCCCACGAAAGCTCATGCAAAAAATAAATCTGTTAGTCTTAAAGTGCCACACAACTGCTTGTTGTCAAATAAAAGGGCCAAAGATCTTACTGGAGAGAGACAGAGCGCTCTCCCCACATTGGGGAGCAATTACCATCCATTCTGTTAGATTGAAAGAAGTGGGGGCGCTATCTAAACCATTGGAGGAAAAAGGCGACATCAGAGTGTTTCCCACACCAGCTCCTTCGCCTGGCAACTCCATTCCTCCTTTTGGTCCAGCACAGCACTGATTTGTTATCCTGCAGGGAGAAGCTGAAGACACTGACCCTCAGGCTTTGGGAAGAAGCAGAGGCATTTCTCCTCTGGTTAGGTGTGTGCACATAGAATGGGGAGGTCATTATCCTCTTCCAGTAGGCATGACTCTGAACAAGGTGGGCATTCCCTCTGCAGAAGGGTCGGAGCAGTGCTGAGTGCCCTTTGCAGTAGGTGTGAGGTCCTCTGAACTTGGCACAAGAGGAAGAACCTGATTGACAGCCATTAAAACACAGTGCTCATCAAGAGCAAGTATTTGAGCAGACACTTTTTTATAAATGTTTTTCTTTTGCCCTGGGGGTTTTCACCAGCTGGAGGGTCTGTGAATCCTCCTCCAGACTGCAATGGAGTGAATCAAGAAGGAAGGAAGGACAACGGAGCTGCAGGATTTAAGGCCATTTTCCAGCAACTAGGTTACCCTCATCTGACCCGAGTACCATAATTAAACGTTCCATTATTTCCCCCTCTCTCCCACTCCACAGACACACACACACTACAAGTATGCAGTCCTCTGCCTTGAAGCTTTCCTTGTCAGTGCTCATTAGGAAATGATCACTCTTGTAAGCACTCCTATAGAGCAGCTTTTTCAGCAAATATGTACATTCGTGCTCACATGATTCTTCTGCACACATTATTTCTTGCTGTGCACATTCAGTGTAATGGATGCTACAGTCCTTTTAGATCTGGGAACCTCCTTCCACAACTTAGTTCACTAGGCCACGGTTCTCAGTAAGGGGTATGCATGTCTTGGGAGCACGCAGAGGTCTTCCAGGAAGCACCTAAATCAACTCATCTAGATATCTGCCTACGCTATGTGAAAAAGCACAATCAGTGCAAACTAAGATTCCATTATAGACAATGACTTATTGCTATGGCTCGTGGTTTTCAACTAGTGTGCCATGAGAACTGTCCAAGTGTGCTGTGAAATTTAGTACAAAGGTAAGAAAATCAGTGTCAAACAAACATTGCTTCATCTTAAACAATATTCTTTCCAACCAAAATTACAACTCAGAAAGTAATCATCAAATTAAAAGCAAGATATTGGTCTTTTGATTCTTAAATGTGAACATTCTGAATGCAGGTGGCCAAAGGACAAAATTGAGATGATGTGTATTTTTTTCTGATGGGTTTGAAACATTAATGTATTTGATCCTCCTTTAGCTTTTTGTATGCTCTATGTTGCAAACCTCTCTAATAAGACTGTAACCATAATGTAAGCAAATGTGACATTTATCAACAATCAATTCAGCTGAAAAAAGTGGGTGTGCCGTGGAATTGCTTGTCTCTTTGAAGTGTGCCATGTTACTAAAAAGACTGGGAACCATTATATTATATCAGTGTTTCTCAACATGGTGGTAGCAATTTATTTTATAATTATATTGTAAAAATGAGAGAGTCAGCAATTTTTTAGGCAGAATGTGCTGTGACATTTTGGAGTTTTCAGTGTGATTTTGTAAGAAAGTAGTTTTTAAAGGGAGGTGAAACTTGGGGTATGCAAGAGGAACCAGTCTCCTGAAAGGGGTATGGTAATCTGGAAGGTTGAGACCTACAGTACTAGCTCTCCATCCTTGCATCATTTCATTCACTCCTAAGACCCCACTTCAGCAGCACAGCCTGCAAAAGACATCCTAGCCCTGACAAAGTCTGGGATTGCCAAAGGAATTTAGGCCTTATGGATAGAGCCCTGCAAATCCGCGGATATCTGCAGATATCCGCCTTGTATCCGCATCCACAGATACAACACAGATATCCGCGGACCATTTCTTGCGGATGCAGGTTGGAAACGGATCCACTTATGGAGAAATCCCAGCCTAGGTAACCAACTATATAAAAAAGATGGAGCCATTACAGTACAGGTATACCTTGTAACCACAAAATCATAGACCTCTAACCTGTCTCCTTCTGACCCCTCACTCTTCCATGAATGAGCTGCTCCTCTACCAAGTCTGCCTTTCAGACTGAGACTACAGCGGGTTTGGAGGTGGGGTGACCTGGGAGTAAAAACCCAAATATTCTGAAATTTCAAAAATTCTCAACATTTCAAGCAGCTCAAGCTGTCAGCTAGCCCTTCTCAGAAACTTGCCTTGTACATGCTGTCTACGATACACTAAGCACACTTACAAATGATACGCAGCACCCCATCATTACTGCTTATGCCTCTGTTTCTGGAGGGGGAATTCTACAGCTGGTCGGGAGCCCTGCAGCAAAGTCAATCAAACTCCACCCGGTGCAGGATCAGCACTATATAGTGGGCATGGCAATGTAGGCAGGACACAAACACTTCACTTTGACAGTTCCTGACTGAAACTGCACAGCAAGACCACCACCAATGAATGGAAAATGAACAATTATTTATTTGGATCACCATAACAGCCCAGACCCGGAGCCCACTGTGCTACACATGGTACAAACACAGAACAAGACGACAGTCTCCACCCCAAAGCACTTACAATCAAAGTATGAGATAATAGCCAGGTACAGACAAACAGATGGTGGAGCACAAGGAAACAATAAAGCATTAGTCGACTGTGGTCTTCACCCACAAACAGCCTAACCCATCAAGCTTTTTGGAGGCCTCAAGGTAAAGGAGAGTTTGAAGGTGGATGATTTTGGACCAGTGTTGGTAGGTGTTTATGGAAAGCTCTCTCCACAAGGGAGGGACAAACCTACTTGTCAGATTTTTCCAAGAATGAACTGTGAGTGACATTTCAGTTGGGGGGCAGGGGGCATGAGATGCCGTAAAATGATCTGACTAACTGAAAACCAGATCCCTTTAACTCCTCACAAGTGGATGGCACAAAATCCCTCATTACTGTGAAAACCTTGGCTGTGTTCTCCTCTACTGCGATTCAGAGAGCTACTGCCAAGGTGATTCTCAAAGATCCCAGCAAAATCCATATTGAAGCAACATGCTATTAGCAGGTCCTGCCGCCACCCCACAGAGCTGAATACTTGGCTTTGTTCACTTTCATCTAAAATGAGTGTTGTTATGTCTGTCATTAATCCAGTAGATTCTTAATGAGCCTAACATGGAACAGAAATCAGAAAAAAAAAAAAAAAAAGGAATACGAGTCAATTTTCATGCCATCATTCTATCACTCTGACACAACACCAGCAAATGTACTGTGGAGAGCCATCCTCCCGTGGCAAGGGAGATGAGACGTTTTTCACAGATCTTCTCCAGCTACATGGTACATACTGGATCTGTGTGGGAGAGAGCCCTTAAAATGTTCTTTGCAGCCCTAAAGTAACACAAGGCTGAGTAGTGGGAGATGCAGCAGTTGCTAAGGGACTGCAACCACACTAGCTTTTGGGGAATAACAGGATCATTAGGCATGTAAAATCCTGTTAAAGTGTATAATCTCCAAGGTACCACTCTCAGAGAGAGGAGCTGCAGAATGCACCAAGATGGCCTTACATCCTCTGAGTCTTTGCACACAGCACAGCAAGGAGCAAAAGACTAGAATAAGAGTTGCCACAGACTGTGGACAAGAATTAGAGACGGGGTAAAAGGAGGGAGGATGTGGGCAGAAAAATGGCTTGAACTAGTGTAGAAGTGTGAGGCGGCCTGACTGCGGCTGATGCACAGGCAAAGCTTGCAGGGGGCAGGCAGCAATGGTTGCACTAAAATTGGATGGGGTCTCCTAGACCAGGGTTTCCCAACCTGGGTGCCATGGCACACAGATGTGCCGTCAGGCCTGAGCACATGTGCCACAGAATTTTTATGAAAAACTACTTGAAGAGTACTGGATTGGCTCATTAATGTCTATGAGTTCTTTTGGAGACTATATGGTGGTGGGCCTCAAAATAATTAAAGGCATCGAGGTGCGCCATGACAGAGAGAAGGCTGGGAACCACTGTTCTAGACTAGTGGTTTTCAAATCATGGGTCAGGACCAAGTACTGGGTCACAGACCTTCAGGTACTGGGTTGTGGTGCATCCTACTGCTGCCGCCAAAAGACTGGAATGCATTGCTCAAAGACATAACTGTTAGGTGGCAGGCATAATTTTATTTGTTGAACTAGGTCCCAAGAAAGAGAGTTTGAAAACCACTGTTCTAGACTGATACATGCAGCACTTAGATCAGCTGGGATCAATCCCAATGTGATTCATTTGCTTCAGAACTTTATGTTGACTCTTCGGAAAAAAGAGCTGATTTTAAAGTCAATCTGAAACCCTGATCAGCACAGGCCAGAGACCACCACCACACAATTCCTGCATCTAGCTCAATAACAAGACCCCATACTGGCTTCTCGTCCATCCCCAGAACTCTTCCAAAACAATGTAAGGATTCACACTGTTGAGTCAAGCAACTCGCAGGAGGAGTACCTGATGAGTTCTTATCTCGCATTTAGTGATCCGCTGGGACAAACTGTTCTGAGCTAGACTGGGAATTCCTCTAGCCCATCTTCACCTGCTCTTCAGCTCCAGAACGTGGGTTTTGGGGAAGCACCATCCACTGCGGGCACTTTTGTGGGGGAAAAGATCAGATGATGGACTAGATCCATCACATAGCACAAGGGAAAACTCCACAGAAGGATATTACTGCTGATAATGCAGCCAGCCAGCAAGGAATCTTGTTTCCCTTCCAAACTTTATCAAAAATAATATGCTCCCACAAAGATCCTCCCCTCCTCAACTCGCAGTTTCAACCACATGAAAGTGCTGTCTTCTCTGTTCAGCATTAGGGGAGAATTTTTTTCAGCACAGTAATATTTACAGAGGGAGAGCAGCGGTTGCTGAATCCGCTCCGGCTCATACCCATCACCATCTCCTTAATACGAAGCAGATGAACTGCTTTGCAAAGGACAGCCAGGGGACGGAGGAAGTAGCACCCACTCGAGTGCCTCTAAACCCAAATTCTCTAACTGATCAAAGCAACATTAACTTGTTAAAGACTGAAGAAGGTCAGACTTCCCACCCCCTCGCTCAGTCATTATAATTGTATTAGACCAACATGCAGTGCAAAAGGAAAAAAAAAAAACCTTTCCTCTTCCTTGGGATCCCACTCCTAGCTTTTCTCTACATGCTCTATAGCCAGGATCTTCTGTCTGATGCCAATCCCAGCATGCAAGATTATGAACTTCCTTATGGCTAGGAAGGAAAAAAAAACCTCTGAGCTTTCTTCACAGTCACCAAAACCAGCGTCTCCACACCATCCAAAGGCCAGCACCAAAATCCAAAGACATGGCACAGATCAGGCCTCTAATTCATCGTGTTTATTTACCACAGCATCTATTAATCCATCAGGCGGCAAATAAATCAATTGTCTGATACATACTAAGTATGAACTAGAGTCTACCTCATAAAAAAGCTTGACAGGGAGATCCTATCTAGCTTTGACATACTGTACCTTGTAATAGAAGTGGAAAGTCTATCCCTTAGGTATGGAGGAGGGTTTGAACCGAATCTGTTCAGTGCTAGAAGTGTGGCCCCCTACTGCTTGAACTAAAGGAATAACTCCATTAGGTGGCAACTGTAGAAGACTGTTATCCCCTTCAACAGACCAGCCCCCAGAACAAGACGAAGGCCCAGTTTCTTAATGTCTTATAGCTCAACTGTTCTTCCCTCCTAGGCAGTAGTGAACAAATGCCCCAGCATGACCATAAGGGTCAATGTGCTATGTCAAAAAAATAAGTGAAAAATAAGCAGTATTGTGGCCAAACACCAACTCAAGTAATTAAGATTGTGCTTCCCTAAATCCACGATATAGTTTCACAGAGTTACTGGGTTCTTTACTTCCTACTCCATAGAGTTGTGCTGTTAAACAAACACAGTGTTCCACCCCAGAGCTGGCTGCACTGCACTGTAGTAAAGTAATACCAATACATCCCTTTCCTCTGTCCCACAGATGTTGTGGAAAGGGCTCAGATCCCCACATCTCTAAGTGTTACTGAACTATGAAGTACCACAGTACAACTCTAAGTGAGCCTGTGGGTTTCCATTATTTAGTGATGATGGCAGCACAATTTCCAGCAGCCCACTGGACTCAAAACCAATTATTTCACTCTCCTGCTTTCATGCAACAGCTGGAGACATTCTCGGAAACTACATGCTTCCCACTTCAATTAATGTATTAGCATCTTTCTGCTCATCACTCCCAGAGTTCTCATTTATAGCATCTATGGGGCCAAATTTCACCCTCTGATGTATGCAAGGAATCACCATTGACTGCTAACAGAGCCATATAGACACACCAGATGCATTTTTTGGTCCCCAGCTCCATTGCTCGAAGCTTATCCCATTTACCTCTAAAATGCTTTTTATATGTCCTTCAGACCCCCACTCTCACCGCCTCTCCCCCCATAAAGATTAACCATCAAACTAATCTCAAGACACTGTCAATATACATTCCACGATTTAAAAACCTTTACCCTCCTACCCCATATTCTGTTTGGAGTCAGGGTGGAAACCCATCATAGAAGGCTATTTTCTTACTAAATTTGTTTCCTCACCCACTCCATCTCCGATGCGTGCATTTACACCATTAGAACTGGACAACCGACAGCACCCAATTTGTTTTGCTGGAAAGAAAAATTGCATGCAACTTTGCAAACAAAATCAGAAAAGACCATTTTGCAATTCTGGAGAACCTATCATATAAGGATTTCAGAGCATCAAGCACTCATTAATGAAGCCTAAAGAAATCATCTGACACAAGAAGGAAGGCTTGGAGAAGTTAAGTGACTTGCCCAAGGCATAGTGAGCCAGTGGCAGAACCAGGAATAGGATGCACAAATTACTGGGTTCACTACAGGAGGAAGTGGATGAAATTCTGTGACCTGTGATATACAGCTGACCTAAATGGTTTAATGGGCCCTTCTGGCCTTCCTACTGATGAACTCTGATGCCCAAACAACTGCTTTGAGCACTAGACCACATGGAAAAGAAATCAAATATGTGACCTCCCCATCTATACTGTGTTCATTCCTTCTGCCAGGGTGTTCAGAAGTTGTTTGACTTCCAAACTGTTTTAAGGTCTGAAACTGAAAATGTTAGTCACATTTCTATTTCATGGCCTTTTTAAACCAAAGAGTCATTTGAAAATAATTCTCTCCTAGCTCTGCAACACAGCTGTGTATGCTATTTTCTGTACACGTTCTACAAGGTGAAAGCTATCGAGGGATAGTTCTCCACAGATGTTAAACACGTAACTTCTGCTAGGTTGCTTAACACACTGACTATTAATTCAATGGTAACCACATCAGCTACCAATCCATCTGGCTGAGGACTCCTACAAGTGAAATTACAATGATGCATGTGCCATTTGCAATACAACTGCGACCTGTATCGGGTGGTGGCAGTCAAACTTGATTCTACTGCTGCTTTTTACTTTGCCCCATAACCTGTCCCTACACCAACTCAGTTCATTTTTGCTTTGTCTCACAGCTATCAAAAATCTCCTAGCAAGCCTCAAAACAACAGCCACTAGGGTTCTTTCTTTATTTTAGGAGGAGTATCTGGACTTGGTAGGTTAACATTTGTCAACACTTATTACTGTAGGGTTGCTTCTGAGTGCTGGGTTGCACAAGCTGGTTTGTTATAGCAGGGTTGGCTCTGAATGGTGAGATGGTGGCACTGAATTTTTTTTTCTTCAAATCATCACAGAGGCATTTGCTTTGAGGGCCAGTTGGGCTCCCTGTCCCATCCTGCAGCACTGTCACATTCATATGCACCAATGGGGGTGTGCACCTTCATTGGGTGAACTTCCATTCCCAGGAAGAAGGTGTTTCTAAAGAACAGGAATTGCAAAGTTAACACCAAAGCGGAAAAAGGAAGGTGCATAACCAGACAGGGCATGAGGTGGCCACAAGTTGGTTTCAATGAGATCGCTCTTCCACCTGCCCTAAAGACCCTTCTAAACACGAGCAGGGGTGGGGGTGAGCATAGATGAAATCCATCAGGGATTTAGTCATTTAAAAATAATGTTTAATGTTGACTAGCCCTTTAATAAAAAGGTTTTTATACCACCTTCTCCCTCCGCACCTCCTCTGCCTGTGGAACCCAAATTCCATGGACTATGTTTAAGTCTCCTTCCATCCTCCGCCCCCAACCCCAGCTGATAACCATGGCACTTGTTCAGACATAAAAGCACACAGCTGGCTCAAGAAAGAGCTGCTGCAGATGCTGCTCCATTTATTTACTAAGGCAAGAGCCTTCAGACAAAAGGCTTCACTGTATTTAAATGCAAAGGAGCATGTTCAGCCAGCTCCAGAAACACTGCAGTAAATCAGAGTAGGGATTGATCCTGCAAGGTGCTGGGCATCTGAAGTCCAAGGGGCTGGCCTTGGGAGCTGCAGACACACAGCATCTTCCAGGCCCATACCATGGGAAAGCTTTCACATTGAACGGGTAGAATCCTAGCCACCATGCAGCTCTAAGGGCAGCATGTGTGGATTCACATGTGATATTTACAACAGAAGAGAACAACTCGTAATCAGGAGGCCACACACGCTGACCCTTGTCATGGAAAGGCTACGCTGGGAGCTGCTAACAGCAAAGCTGTGCACCACATTCTGTCAAACGGCACAGTGGATGAAGGTCGTGCTGAAGACAAGGGCCAAGATAGTCAGTCTGGTTCCAGCCATCAACACACCAAGGGGGTCTCATGCCACTTGAACTGGGACTAGAACCCTGGTTTGATGCTGATTCAGCCGAAGGACTTGGGCGAGTCCCAAAAGCGCCTAGGCAAATCTGTTTAAATCCTGCTGAAACCAATGGGAGTTAACTGGCTTTGGGTCCAGGACTTCTGAAAACCACTATCTGTATTTTAGGTGCCTTAATGACTTTGATAATAGGGACCAAGGTTATTTCCAGAGCTCCTGGTAGATGCCACCCCGGTTCAAATCTGCGAGAGCACTGGGTGACCAGGACCTTTAATCCAAACTTCCTCATCTCTGCCATGCCATTCAGCCCAGCTGTGAACTGGGGATCACACAAATGGTTGCCTCGTGTGGGGCAGTGGAAACAGACTATCCTATGTGGGCACACCGAGTGTTGGGGGTGACCCAGCTGTGCGCATTGCACTCTCACAAAGAATGTGACAGCTTCTCCCCTGCCCTGCATGGTATTTCATGCCCTGCTTTTGGGAGGCTCCCACCCAAAAATATTTCAGAGCTGGCTGAATTCACAGTCAGGGTCGGCAGACCCCAAATGCCAGACAATTGGATTCTCTATCTTCCAATGCTGACAGCAGATGCAATGGTGATGTCAGCCTCCAAATCCCAGGCCTTGCTGTGTTGGCATTTGGGTTGGGCCCTGCTATACAAAGAAGAGATTAGGATTTAAAGTAAACAAGGAGAGATGGAGCAGGAGGGGCGATTTACAATAATGTTGCTATTACTTAACAACAATCTCTTCACAGGGAGCACTGGAGGTTTTGTTGTTTTTTTTTTGTCCTGGGCCCATTGGTCTGGCATGAAACTATTTGTGTCTATAAGCTATCCTTTGTTTAGTTTCATGCCACCAGACAGCAGGCAGGTTGTTGGGACATGTGATGGAGCAAACCATGTTCCTCATAATAACCATGAATGGGCATGTTACATCCAGGATTTATCATTCAGGTCTGAGGCTCTGACCCTAATATCTGCTTTCCTTCCTGCCATCTGGCATTGGATAATAAAGCAGTTACACACATTCTTATTTAATGTAGAAGTACCTGGGGACCAGTCAAGATGGGGACCTCATTGTGCTAGGTGCTGTACAAACAAAAATACAACCCTTGGCCCCAAAAGAGTTGACAGGTGAAACAGACAAGATTGAGTGTGGGTACGGTGAAATGATTGTTCGCAAACATCAAGTTGGTTCCATGATTTGGGAGGAACTTCTGGGTTATTTAAGAAAAAGGATTCTAGGCAAGGCAAAAAAGAAGTAAACATCACATGGAGTTTACTCAGTGACCACTGAAATGCACCCACCTCAGAGGAGGAATATAGTATCTATTTAACAGTTCACAGAAACAGCACACAACAATTTAGGAAAGAAACAGATGAACATAAAATTCACTCAATCCTTTGGAAACACAGAAAAACAACATATAACATAGCTTAGGAATTGTTATATAACAAACGCAACTTCCTGACAAAAGCTCTTGGTTTAATTATCACATTTTTCCCAGCAGCATCGTCTTTGAGAGTAGGTGTTTAGACTTGGGTTTTGTCCAAAATAAGCTGAGTCCGTAAGAACTAGTAATAATTGCATGGGGAGGGATGGAAAGATGAAAGAAAATGTCACACATTCTAGTCTAGTCTACATAGGTTCTTAGACCATGCTCATCACCAAGTTACATGCTCCATTTGCTATTTATTACCAACTTTGTATTAGATCATAAAGACTGTATCTGCTTGATTACAAAAATAATAAATGGAGGATTTTGACTTAACTTCTTTGAACCTGGTCAAGTGGTGAACTAGATCATGTTTAGAAGGCATGAGACTGACCTCTTTCGAGTGGAGAGGGTCTGGTTGGGCCTATCTCCCTGTGGGCAAACGCAAATTCTGTTTACGTGTCCTGAGGTCGTTACATAGTCAGGAGCAATAATATTTAAAGGCAGTCAGATGGACAAAGTAATGGTTTTATTACGAGCTAAACTCATCTATGTTAGCAAATCAGAGCTTTCTGTAAAACAACCCAGAACAAGGAGAGAATGTTGAAGCCATAGCATCATCATTGGTTGACCATCCCCTGAATGCAAGAGTAGGAGCAAGGCACCCCAGATATCCCTCATTTCAACCCGTAAAGGGTTCTGCTCAAAGTACCATTACTGTGATATGATGAGATTGCCTGACCATGAAACAGCACTGCTGGGACAGGGGAGTTTCTCTGGCTCTGTTGGTGGACGTACGTGGGGAGCTTGCAGAGATGTTTAAGACAGCTAGACTCATTCTATGGCTAAGTGTAGGATTTCGTTGCACTTCGCCGGCAATCACAGAATAAGATTTCGTCCCCCGTCCCACTCACCGGATTGGTTCAGGTTTCAGGAAGCGATTGAGGGCGGTGACGACGATGCTCTCATGGAAGGGTGGCTTCCCAGCTGCTCTCTGGATATCAATGTGAGCAGAGTTGCAGAGGGCATGGACGCCCGTGTCTGTTCGGCTGGAGATGCAGAACTTGATGGGAGTCACAGGTCTGAGGTTTTGTGCTGCCTGCTGCAGTCCAACAGAAAGAACAGTGAGCAACAGAGTCACAAGGAATCATTAGAACAAATAAAGAGTCCTGGGGCACTTAAAGACTAACACATTTATTTATTACATCAGCTGTCATGGGAGAAAATCCCACTTCATCAGACACTTTGAAGATCATTAGGACGTGGCGCCTTGTTCTTTGGCTCTCACTTGCCTTCTCCTGCACCACAGCAATCAACAAGGGTGGGGCATGCTTCCAGACCTGATGGCACTGAAATGGCTTGCTCTTTGCTCCAGTAGAGCACTAAGAGATCATCCACCACACGCATTCAATGCAAGCACACACAGCAATGGGTCTTACTACATCTCTTTACCTGTTTCTTCCTTTGAAGCTTGTTTTATATAATTATGCACCAGAACTCCTCCCCACTTTAAGCCCTCTCTACACATTCACCGTGACTCAATACTAAGTGCTGGCCCCCAGTCACTGGATCAGGAAACAAACCAGCCTGCTCAGTTGCTGGTCAATATTTAATAATGTTTTTCTGGTTCTCATCAAAGGATCAGTTCTGCATGGTGCTGGGGTCCATCAGCTTCCAAAGACAATCAACAGAAGTTTAATTGCAGAGTCCTCAGCACCTTACAGAAAGTAGACCAGTGGATGCTTTTGTTTCTTTGAGGCCAAAAGCAAAAAATAGCTAATTTGCAAAAATGATTGGCAATTTTGGGGGCCCAGTTTGACGCCATAAAGAGCCATGATTGTCAGGCAGTGTTCAGCATGTGCCCTCTAAGAATCAGGCTGCTTAAAAAGACATTGCAGGCTGGACATCCAAAAACAGAGGCAGTCAGAATAACTAATCACTTCTGATGACGCAAGCCATTGCTTTTCACACCATCTTCATCAGGGAGAAGGAACCACATATAAGAGATGTTAGTCACTGCTGAAAGGAACTCAGACAAACACTATAGCAATGACGCAGGATGGTGGAAGAATCTATGTGGAACAGAACAGAAGACAGAGAAGAGGACTGGCTAGTTGTTTTGTAAAGGTGACTTCCACTTCAGTATGACCCAGATTCTAAATCTGGTTCTCCCACCAAGACACAGCTGTCCCAAATTTTCCCTAGCTCCGATCACTCTTCCCACATTGCCATATGGAACGTGACTGGCTGAGCAAAGATGCCATTTAGCAGAGTAGTGGGTCCTGTTGGCAGATCCTTTTATGCCCTTTCTCAGCAACATTTACAATCTGAGGAAAGATGGCAGTTTGCATTCTAAGTCAGCTTGGACATGACAGTCAATCAATGCACCCAGCATGTAAGTGCAACACAGCAGCTTATCCTGTGATTGATAAGCAACTGCAGGTAATTTGTCTTGAGCAGACGTTTTTAACTTTTCATTTGCAGACCCCTAAAAAATTCTGAATGGCACGCGGGCCCCATTGGAAATCAATCTGCTGACCCTCAGAGGTCCACAAACCACAGGGTAAAAATCACTGGTTTAGAATTCAATTCCCTGAAGCTTCCTTACAATGCTATTGATGTTAGCCTGACTCAGTATGCACACCCTAAAAGATTATGGAAGAAAATCGCTAACAAGAGACAGATTAGAAACAAGTAGGGATTCCTCCAGCACGACTGAAATTTCACCAGACTTGAGTGGATGCAAGGTTCACCCTTTTATTTTCAGTGCAGACCCCAGCTGTAAAATGGATCTTAGCTTACTGCTATGGCCAGAGGGCCCCCCCCCCATGCATAAAGGGAGCAATAGGCTTCCACTAATCATTAAGATGATCAGAGGAAAGGTCACAGGACCACACTGCACCTACCTCATGCTTTTCATTACCCCAGGAATAAATGTTAACACCCGAGAGTCAAGGCACTCTGCTATTAATATATTAGTAATGTGGGAACTGATGCAAAAACATCACACACACACACACACACACAGATTCCAAAGGGGTAGACACTTTAGTCCAGTCCCACAAAACAAACAAGGAGGCCAGAGGTACTTTCAAAGACTAACCAACTCATCTATCGCATGAGCTTTCACGGGAGAAAAATCTCACTTCATCAGATGTTAGATTCTCTCCCACAAAAGTCCATGTAATAAATAAATTTGTTGGTCTTTAAAAAAGTGCCACCAGACTCCTTGTTTGATATCCAGGAGTGCTAGTGATGAGATAAAGCATATGGATGTAAGTCACACCCTTCTATTTATTGGTTATGGATGTTACCCTAGCACAGGATTGGACCGCTCCTTTTCTTTCTTACTGAGAGTCATTTTAGCACCAATGCAATGCCCTGCTAACACTACTAGGACTTCAGTCACAGCAAGACTAAAATAAAAACAACAGGTAATATATTATTTTTATAGATGGGGGCTGCATTTCACTAGCACTACTACACCATCCTTGACTCACATTTTAGCTGTGAAAGGACACTGGGTTTTTTTATGTTAAAAATCACAATGCCACCCCAATACTAAAAATCACCCTTTTTAAACCAAGGGAAGGGGAAGCAGCTTAATATTTGTAATGTTCTGCATACTAACCACGGCACAGCTTTGGTGAATTAAACCCCTCTGAAAAAGGGATTTCAGCTCCCACTTGCCACCACTCCCCCCCTCAACAACTACCTTTTTCTCCTCTCATGCCTCCCCCCCAAAAGGTCTGCAAAAACAAATGGGTGAATTATCACAGCCCCTCCCTCCACCGCAAAGGTAAATAAAAGTCCTGCTAAATGAGTCATTAGTGTGGGGTCCCCTAATTGAGAAATTCTAAAGCTGCTAATTAGGTGCCTGTGTGTCCCAGTCACTAAGATGAATGATGTTTTCTTAAAAACCTAGTGTGAAGACAGCGAAGGTTTTATTTTAACACATTAGTGGGTAGGTGCATAGGGTTCTCTTGCCCTGTCTTTACACATTTTAAAACAGAACATGTTCTGTCTACACTAGAGTTTTAAAAGTATGTTTGCTATCTTATTGAGCAAATACACCTTTTAGCCTCATGTTTACAGGCCCTTAGAGAGAGACTAATGCAGTTGGCTGGGGGGGGGGGGGAGGGGGGAAGAGAGATCACAAAGATGGGCTGGAAAAAGAAATAAAGGAGAAAACCAGATTAATGGCTAGAAATTTCCTTCCCTCTCCCTTCCAAGGAGGCCAAGCAGCGATCTTTATTAGATTTCAATTTGTTACCAGGAGTCAATAAAATTTTAACCGCTGACTCAGAAAAGCCTTCCAGGCTCCCACTGTAGTACCACACTTTGGATTATGGATTCTTAGAAACATATAGGGAGGAGAGCAAAAACATAACTGAGCTGCAGGGGAATGCCTGGGAACCAGAACACACACTGCCGGAGACTTTTCCTCTTTCTAGTCCTTTTATTTGGAGCTCACAGCTGGTTACAATTAAAAATGGAACTCCTTATTTATTACCCGCTAGCAGAGAGGAGCAGACAGAAGTTAAACAGTTTTCTTTAGCAGACCTTGACATGCAGCTCAGCAATTTATTGTGAAGCTGAGGCTTCATTTAAAGAGTAAACTTGCAGGAAGACGTGTTTGGGTTAAGCAGACTTTGCCAGGCACTGGAGAAAGTGTAGTGAATCTGCATTTGGGGAATCAGGAGTGAGCATGAGAAACATGCTGCTTTGGACTCGGGCCTCTGCTGGATTCCCACATCCACGCCATCACTTCTACAGCTGAGCCATGCGCTGAGGTCTGGATCCCACCCCTCTGCCTGAGAGGTCACTGGGCTGGAGAAAAGGATCCAGGCTGATTGACTGACTGGCACGTGGGAAACAATGAACCCACAGAGAGACAGAACTGGATGACAGGGACAAAGAAAAGCTATTTCTACAGCTGCCTTCATCCAGCAGGCGTGCTTCCCAGGCAGAACTCTCTAGAGAGGAAACTGAACCAGCTATGTGCTGAATAACCAACAACAAAATCACAGCTATTAAAAGCTCTTTTTCCTCCAGCCCAGCAGCCACGTGGTCTTTAATAGATATTACAAGCGACTCCGGCATCAGATTCCTTTTCAATAGCTCAGTGAAAGCACATCCTAATTAATCTCCCCGATGCAGAGCACTGCTGAACTGCTGACCCCAGTTGTGAGCAACTCACAAATGACCTCTTCACGTATGTGAGTGTCCCACAATTGGACCATCCAGCTGTCCTTTGTGCCTACATGCAGCTGGTGATTTGTTCCCCCAATTCTTGTCACTCTAATCTGCTAATATCACACATTAAATTATGAAAAGACACATTATTTATTCTTTAATAATTGCAGGGAAAAGCCAAATAAAATGAAAATACTTTGCACCTACACAGTGCTCTTCCACCAAAATAACTTACTCTGTTTGCCACTGGGTATTATCTCGGGGTTCCAAATGAGGAAACTGAGGCTGATAGATGAAGCAATTTGCCCAAAGTGACCCAACAAGTGGATGGTACAGCTGGGATTAGAGTTGGGGGGGGGTCTCCACTCACTTGTGTTATTTTTACACCAGTGTAACCCTGTGGACTTGAACAGACTTATTCCTGATCACTTTAGTGCACATGAGGAAAAAAATCAGGTCCTGGAAGTCCTTATCTGCCAATTCAGTGCTCAGATCTCAGTCCATCTCACATCTATGTGGCCTCATGTTAACATAGAGGTCTCAAACTCAAAATCACCAGGAGGACCACATGAGGACTAGTATGTTAGCCCAAGGGCCGCACCACTGATACCTTTTCATACAACGATATTGCAAATATTGGTAACTATAGTGTCACTGTGGGCGGCAAGAAATAGCCTTAGGGGCCACGTGTTTGAGATCCCTGTTTTAACAGATGTTCTGCCATTGGATGGAAGAATTTGGTATCAGACATGCCTCATTTACATAAATCTAGTCAATTTTCTATTTGACTTTACTTTCTGGGGTACATTTCCTCTCCAGTCAACCGTGTTTCTTGAGCTGGGATACATATCCAAGGGTTTCCCTTTATACTTTATTCTTGCATTTGCTGTGATACACTGAAAATTACCGCTAGCAGTTAGCTGACCTGTATTTCTAACATGTTATTGGCTAAGCACCTCCACACTAAAATTTCCACTTATGTGCCAAAATGACATGGATCCACATTCCATATTGCTTTTATTTTCCACAGATTCGTCCTCACCTCAGTTCACACCCCTGAGAACCACAAAGGTATCATCCCATGGGAACAGGGTTTGGCCCCAAATCAGAGCCACCAGCACAAGGGCTATAAGCCAAGGTTGATCTGAGAAATTTTCAGAGGAAGATGGTGGGAATAAGTCCTGGTGAGGGTGGAAGGGAAGAATCTCTTTGTAAACACTTAAAAAAAGGCTTGCACCATTAGTGGAAATATGAGAAATTTCTCACTCAAAGCCTCAATCTAACCCCCACTCAAATTAATGGGAACTATTTCTGTCTTCTGTGAGGGCTAGGATAGGCCCTGAAGGAATGAAGAGACAGGGAATCGCTGGTCGGGCAGAGCCAACTTAGCAGGATCAAGAGACAAGGGCTGCTTCCGTCTGAAGAGGAGGTGACGGAGAGCCATCACCTGCAGTGCTGCCTTCTCTGAGCCAAGTCCAACCGCCCTTTAAAGCGAGAGTCTCAAACATGTGGCCTACGTACCACTTGTGGCCCCTAAAGCCATTTCCAGTTGCCCATAGACACTATTGTTACTGATATTTGCAATATTGTTGTATGAAAAGGTTTCAGTGGCATGGCCCTCGAGGTAACATACTAGTCCTCATGCAGCCATTGTGGTGATTTGTGTTCAAGACCCCTGCTTTAAAGGTTAAAACAATTGCTCCTGGAAACCTAAGCTGGCTGGGCTCACTTTCCCAGGCAGATATAGTGCTCTGAAGAAGTACCTTGTGCTGGATCACCACACACCTCCTTAGGCTTTGAAGCTCAAGTTCCAGCCCAAACCACAACTTTCAAAGCACTGCCTCCACAGCTGTTCTTCGAGTGCTGGCCCAGGTCTGTCAATCCAAGCTGAGAACTTTGCTTCCATGGCCATTTGACACATCCTGACAGTCGATGCTCCAGCTTTTCAGAGTAGAGTTCTGAGCTGAGGACTGCCACCAGTTTGGAATCACGTGGGCAGAATACCCATCTAGCACCAACCAACGGCCCTGGAAATCCCACCCGCAATAAGACATTAACATATTTGGCATTGCTCTGCCCAAGTCTCCAGCTCTCACAAGTGGCTTTTGCAATAGTCCAGCCAGCAAACAGTTCTGTGCCAAAAAGTGCCACAAGGACAAAACTCCTCTCTTCCCCCTTTATGTGCACCATGCCACACAAAATCCCTTCCAGATACGAATTGCAAACAGGGCTTGCACTCACCTGAACCTCATAAAAGGAAATATGAAGAGGGAATATGCACAGGAGAGTCTAATCAAACTGTATGGAAAAGGAAAATCCAGCTACGGGGAGCCTCATAGTGATAAGCTTGAGAGCAAATCAACTTAGTATGTGGACAGCAGAAGTCACCTCACCACAATACCTGTCTAACTCTGATGCTGTACAAACTGAACTGTGAAGCATTGTACAGACAGCAGAAACTGGTTGCAGGGTCAAATTTTATTGGTTGAGACAGTGCAACTCCCCTGATTCCACTGAAGATAGCCTGGTGCAACAGAGGGGGAAGGCCCTGTAAAAACAACAAACCATGGAGCACTTCGCAAACTAATGACACACATGTGAGACAGGAGAATAGCATTCACCCCCTGAGGAACACATGGACCCCAAAGTAACAAACCCAAAGTCAAATGGAGAATGAGTGGTAGCACCTGAACAGAATCTGAGTATCCTGAACCTCGCTCTGTGTAGTAACCATTGGTCAATGCATCCTCTTGGACTCTGCTGTACTACAAGGAAGGGAAATGGATGCTTTCAAATAGATTTGAAATGTCATAGGAGAAGCAATAGGGCAAACTACATGTGGAAGCAAATGCCACCACCAAGGCAACGGCCATGTAAAGACCCAATACATACAGGATGTGCTCTACTGGTTCCTGGCTGTCTACTGAAGTACTAGGGTGCATTTTAAAAATCAGAGGGTCTGATCCTCTTCTGGTGTAAATCAGCATAACTTCATTGCCCTCGACCGGGGTGTCCAACCTTTTTGGATGAAGGGCCACATTGCAATTCCTTCCTCACCCGGGGGGATGGTGAACAAATTTTGGCTAGATAAGGCATAGAAATTCATCTTATTATTAATCAAATTTAAACAGTCAAAAGTAAGCACCAGCTTACAAATTCATTTTGGTTCTCTAAATCTGTAAACTTTCTGTAAAAGCAAGGCTGGCAAGGAAGAGAAGAGGTGATAGGGCAGGAGTGGCCATGCGGCTTGGTAGGGGACAGTGTAGGGAGCAGGGTGGGGGTGGCAAGAGAGGGGAGGTCAGGGGTGGCAAGAGAGAAGAAGGGATTGTAGCAGGGGTGGCAAGAAGAGAAGTGGGTGTGTAGCTGGCAGGGGAGTGTGGCAGGGAAGGAGGAGCGTGGAGAGCAGGGCAGAGGTGGCTAGAGAAGGAGTCACATGGCATGGCAAGGCAGGGGGAATGTGGCAGAAGTGGCAAGACAGGGTGTGTGCAGTGGCTCTGTGGGTCGGATAAGAGCTCTTGGTGGGCCAGATTCTGGCCCCTGGGCCACAGGTTGGACAAGCCTGCCCTAGACGGCACTACACTGTGTCACCTGGTACTTAGTACAAGTTCTTGTCTCCACTGTATTCTCCTTGCTGCACATTCTTTAGGCCTGGAGGAAAGGTTCTAAAATCTGTCTCTCACATCACTGGAAGAGCAATCCAACTCAAACAGGGACAAGAGAGGACTATTCCTGTGTCTACCTTCTCTTCTTTGGAGTTTGTTCTGAAAAAGCCTAACGTGATCCTGGGCTGCTCTGTTCCCTACTCCCTTCGTATGAGAAATAATATCTGGATATAGCTGCTGGCCAAAGCATAGCTTTGTGCAGGAAGATTTGTTCTGGGCAGCGTTCACCAGAACGATGGGAAGCAGCAGGCTCAGGAGATGATTCGAGCCAAAAGAGCAAGCGTTGCAGTGCACGTTAATTCAGGAAGAACAATACAATGAACCAGCAACACCTACCACGTCAGGGCCTGCAGCTCTGCTTTTATGCGGGTGCTTTCTTGTGCAGCTCAAACACATAAATTGGATTTGCATTTATTGTATTTTAGGGGAGATCAAACTCGGCACAGTTTATTCACTGCAGCACAAAATGGGCTTGATTGTGCAAATCCTAACAGTGGTTTCTCAAACACCGACTGCAATCCAGATGCTTATTTGCATGAGTAACAGCTACTCATTTGAGTAAGGGGTTAAAAAGCTCAGGCTTCATGCTGGAGGTTTTTCCCTTTAATTTGCACTTTCAATGGGGGTTACAAATGCATAAGGGCTACAGGAAAAGGCCCTATATCTTGTCAATATTAATAAAGATATAATCTGAGACATGGCCAAGCCACAGCGTTCAGATCTAGATCCAAACTCTGGAGAAGTCTGGGGGTGGGGAAGGGAGTGCTTAGAGCTGGAGTCTTGGTTTGAACCCATCCCTAGGAATAATGTAAGCTTTTAAGGGTTGCAGGATAAATATGTTTTCACCAAAAAAGAAAGTTTTAGCCTCCTGGGGAAAAAGAGAAAGCCAAACATATCAAAACCTCATCTCTCTTTGTGTGCTTACTCTGCAAAACTGAGCCTTCTCTCTCTTTCACACAGATGGCTTCTGAACACAAACATATCTGTGGCTACAGGACAGTCCCTATGGCATGCGCCAAGACCACATGTGAATGCCATGGTGACAGTGGGGAGGGAATCAAAACCTCCTCCTCCAAAGGGCCAGGCCCGCAGCTGCAGGAGAGTCTTGGCTGGCTATAAAGGACACATGGCATCCAGCAGGAGGGAGCAGTGAACACATTTACATTAACACATCCTAGTGGTGCTTTCTAGAACCCACCTCCACCATCCAGCCCTGAAAGCGTCTGCCACACAGTCAGGCAAACTGGACCACAAATGCACTTTGCCATGCGCCTAGCAACCTTCAACGGTTCCTCACCATGGTGAGAAGATAAGCCTTCAAGTCCAGCATGAGACTTGGCATGGCATGAAACCTGGCCTGCGGTAGCTAGACTGTGGCTGTGGCCAAAGCCAGGACCACGCTGATAAATTCTGTTTTCTGCACCTGAGATGGACTGACGTGTCTGAGCTGATCAGCATGCTGAGCGCATTGACGGGTGACCCAATTCTGTGAATATTAGACACCTGAGACCTGGACTGACATCTCAGCCGGTGGTCCAAGCAAGGGGCTACGTGCCCCACTCCCTGGAATAATGCTGACACCACCTCCATGTGCTTTGCAGAAATTCATGGGGGGAGTCAAAAGACCAACAGATGGGCACTGTAAACTGATCATAGCTGCCACTGACAACAAATCTCAGAAATTTTCTGTGGTCCTGCTGAATTGCCACAGACAAAGGTTATTTCAGTTGAGAGCTGCTTACCAGTCCCCCAGCTCCAGGGTAGGAATAACGGAAGCTACCATGACCATCTGGAATTTAGGAACTTGTTCAGCCACCTTGGCTCTAAAACAGGCCTGAGACCGCCTTTGGCATCAGAAGACACTGAGAGTACAGCCTCTTTCTCCTGAACAAAGGAAGGCCCATCTTCTATAGCTCCTACAAGAAGATGCAACTGCGTATCTTTGCAGCAGTAGCATCTCATGAGATGAGTCCCTGTTGAGGGGACAGGAAGGCAGGGTAGAGATAAAACAGTGGAAGTGAACTCTTGTCTCAGCACCCACCGATCTGTTATGACATGGCGCAAGCACAACAGAAGTGGGACAGGAGCTGTGCAAAAATCGGAAAAGAAAAAGATGGCCCTCTTGGAACTGGAAGACTGCTCTCAATCTGTTCAGCAAAGTAAAACTTGGAAGATGCCATCTGCCTCCATGAACTGATGCCACTAAATGAGGATGTGGGCAGTGGTGGCAGCTGTCTGCAACCTCCCCTTGGCCAATCTTGGGCTCAAGGAACCAAACCCTGAAAAACCTGAGACTGACAAGGGTGGAATGCCTCCCACTTAACTGCCAGTGTGTAAATGCCTAGGGATGACAGCGTCGCTCTAGCTTCTTTGAAAGTACGCAGCATCTTGGCCCTCTTTTCTGAGATGAAAGATGGCCTCACAAAGGTGTACATCCTGACTGGCCTTTTGTGCCTCTGGAAAGAGATCAGAGGATTACAACCCAGATGAGTGCCTCATCATGGTGGCAGAGGCCATGCTGTGCCCTGCAGAATCTGCTCCCACTGAGACCTACTGCCCAGCCCCGTTCTGCTGATCAATTTGCCCTCCTCGATCCAAGTGTGGAAACTCTTGTTCCACCTCCAACTGGGAGCATGCTCCAGCGAGTGAAATCACAGAGCCCTGCAAAACTGGCTGGCTTACATCCACCAACAGTACAAAGCTTCCTCCCGAATCAAGTTCAGCTTCTTATTCTCTGTATCCTTTGGGATTGAAGCTTGATGCACCTGCCTCTCCTTTTCATTGGCCGCTGCTGCCGCCAGGGAGCCTGGCAGAGGATGGTTCCACACCATTGAATCCAGGGACAGGGATACAGTAGTCACTCCACTCTTTTAGCTGTCAGAGGCAGCAAGCTGGGGTCTGCCAGCAGCTCTCGGGAGACTCTGAGACAGCTTTCCCAATAAATGAGGCTATTTTAGCGGGAGCCACAGGTGTTACAACATCCACCAGCTTGTATGATATTTTTCAGATCCCCTCCAGTTGGCTAACAAGAGCTATTTTTAGTCTCCTCCACAGTTCCAGATGAGTCTAAAATCATCTGGATGTGGAGAAATAGGCTCTCCCATGCTTGCCTCTTCTGGAGATGAGGGAGGATGTTAACGAAACCAAGGGTTGCTGCAGTTCCCGCTCCTCCTGTGGCTTCTCGTGAGAGGGAACCTGACTGTGTTTGGTGCCAGTGCTCTGGAGCTCCCAATGCCCTGCAGATGGAGCTGGCTTAAATGGTTGCAGAGGTACCTTTGACTTGTGGGAGAACCTCAAGGTTATAAGAGGAACACAGGTACAGCCCTGGACTTGGGTAACGCAATGTCCCTCCTGTAAGCTCCTTGGGGTGGAATCCAGGGCAGGCAGGCAGGCAGCCCTCCTGGTGGACCTGGCTGTGTTGAGGTACCTGGGAAGCCACTTCAGAATCCAAATGAATAGAAAGCTTCTTCTTGAGATCAAGGTGGCACCATGCCTGTCAGTCCCTGAGAAGATGGCTGAAATTCTGAAGAAAGGGAAGCCAGGGATATATTCTGTGGCTTCCCCCTAAACAATACCAACCACACTAGTAGCCTGATGGCCACATCAAGCAGAGCCTGTGAAAATGCTGGAGCCAGCATGTTGCGCATCAGTGCTGGACAAGTCTCTTGACATGCTGATGACAGCAACACCATGAGATTCAACTCCTTCTCCCAGTCTCCAGTGATGCAGGAGGAGAGGGTACTGGAAAGATGCTCTGAGGTGCTGTGGCTTGAGGAGATGCTGATGAAGGGACTTCAGGAGTCAGTCTCAACAGGCTGACTCTGAGCTCTATAGTTAACCAATTCTCCTGCTTAGAGCTGTGCTCTGGGCTGGGGAACACTTCCCTCTTTGAACACCCACCCAAGTCTCTAGAAGAGCCCATCCTCCTCTAGTCTTCTGAGGATGACACATTATTGGTACCAGCGATGCTGACCTTCATCACCCCATTAGTGCCAGAGGTGTGATGCCGACTGAGACCAAAGTGCTTGGTACCCAGAGACAGAAAACTCAGAGGAATGCAAAAGCACCAATTTCATCAGCAGATATTTTATCCTGGATGCTTTAACTGTTTATTATTATTATTAACAGAACTTAAAGAACTTACCAATGCCACAACTGTCACTCCCTTTGAGACCCCCACAAGTCGGTAAAAGCAGCTGAGGTGAGGATCCCTAGCTGGCATAGTCAAACCACAGGATTGGCACCCCACGAAACCCAGAATGTGCGACAAATCTCCAGGAACAGGGTCAGGGCCCAAACCAAGAGCCACAACCACACAAAACCAATATAAACCATGTTCTTTCTTAACAAAACAACAACTAAACAGCACCAACACCACACAGGCACCATATACAGGTGCTGAGAAAAGACTTGCAGAAACAACAGAGAGCTTCCATAACCTGCACCTGTGTGAGAAAGTGGAGGGCTCCCTGACAGCTACTGCTAAGGCTAAAAACAGTGGCACACATCAACACATCCAATGGAGCAGTCACATCCGATCCCCCAAAAAAGAACGTGTGCCTTGGAGTTCAAGGCTGCTAGAAGGTGGAGCATGGGGGCAAATTCTTACACCAGAAGCTTTCTATTAACATTCCTTTAGCCGCCTCATGTGGTTCTAATAAATGCAACCCAAGTCAGCAGTGCCCGACATCAATCCAGCCACATGAAAGGACTGAGCATATCCACAAATTGGCCAGCGTGCAGCTGCGGCGAGCAAAATGCCGATGCTATGAAATGACAATACCAGATAAGTTGATCTATTTCTTTTATAAATTGCCCATTCTAAATAATTCGCTTGGTAAAACAAAAGCTGCTCAAAACAACTGCTGAGCTCATCCAAAGCATTTCACATAGCTCTACACTGTGAGAGAGGTGGTGTGCTAGGTAAAATAGTTTTTGGACTTACTTTCAAGTTCTGTGTAACATTTATGCAGTGTCCTAGATATGGTCTCTGAAGACAACTGCTTTATAAATCAGTGAGCAATACGAATCAACGCCAGGGAGATCCCCAGTTATGGCTGTGACTCTTAGCTGCTAGGCAGTGCTTTCCCTCCACAGATCTTGAAGTCAAAGGATGTGAGAATCATTATCCTCATTTTGCTGATGGACAAACCACGGCTCTAAAATTATGTGACTTGCTGAATGCTCTGCAGCAGGTGGGTGGCAAAGTGAAGCACCAAACCCGAGTCCTACAAGTCAGAGCTTCAGTCATCAGACGGTGCTAAATCCTACTTTCAGAATTACACCAGCACTCAGCTAACTCAGCAGTGAGTGCCCAACGAATGCCCACCCAGAGCAACAAAAACATGCATGATAAACACACACACACAGTTTTCTAAGAGTGACTGCCCACTCAGCTGGAGCAACTGCAAGTGATGGTACTGCACGAGGGACTGTGCAGCGAAGTTCCCAGATCTGACTCAATCCTATGACCCCCAGAATCTCTGGGGCAGCCCCTCCAAGTGGCCCAGACAGAGTCAGGGCATGCACTCTTTTACATGCTGAGGGCAAATTTGGAAATATGCTGTGCCAGGGTGTTTACATCCATCCAAGACTAAAAAGTAGCCCATGCCACTATTGGCCATGAGGAACAACCAAAGGAAGGCCAGATCTTTGTAAAAGATAAATATATCTAAAAACAATAAATAAATAAAGCCAAGCCTCTTTATACACAGTGCACATGAAATGCCTCTTGCAGCTCCAAGTCTTCCAGTAGGTGTGTCCAGATTTATGACCCATCTAACAATACAGGCAGCACACAAGTTTGAGAGAGCCTGAACTTTTTTGCATCCATAAGGAAGACACACATGTCATGCAGGAAATGGCAATACTGTTCACCAAAGAACATTCAGTTTGCTGCAACTGCTTGAAGTCCACTGACAGCCAAGGTAGGTGACCGTCTCAGTGCACTTCACAGAACGCAATACCACCTGCCTCCAGTGCATGTGGGATCGAGTTCCATGAAGAGCATTGAGACAGTCACTTACCTGGGGCAAGTGGCCTACATTTGAGTTTATAGACCTTGGTTTTCTGCTATGAGATGTTCAGCACCCCAAAGTGCAGGTGGGTGACTTGGAGACACTGGAGGGCAAATACCTGACCTTCAAATTGTTTGTGTCTGTAGATTAGAGAGAATGAAGCAGACCCTACTTGCTTCTGGTTTTATGATAGGTAATCCACTGCAGTGTTAATTAAGATAATCTTTGGGCATATAGATTGTATTACATACAAGACCTCCAGCCTGAGCTGTTCTGCATAGCACAAGAAGTATTTTTAGCTTCTGTTCTTATGTTCATATCTCCTCCCAAATGACCATCCATAATTCCCTCTGGCCTCTTTTACTTTCACACCCTTTCCACTGCTCCATATGGCTGGCAATCTCTCTGTAAACCAAGGGACTGGTCAGGGAAAATAAAAAGGGGTGAGGAAGAGAAGAGGAGAAAAAGCAGCAACATTTTTGCCCAAAACAGTTTTTGTCCAGTATTTTCCAAAACTGAAAATTTCATCCTAATTTCAATTTTTTTAAAGAAGCTGACCAGCTCTAAAATTAGCTAAACAACAAAAGCAAAAAACATTTTTTGCAAGAATTTCATCTGTCTGTTCTCCGTTAATTTTAGATTTTGAAACTGCACCAACAATTTTTTAAAATTTCAGCCAGCACCCAAAAAGGACATTGCCACCACACACAGGACACATGCCTCAAATGATCCACTAAGCTATCTAGCCCAGAGGTTCTCAAACTGAGGGTTGTGACCCCTTACGGATCAGGTGGTTGGCGGGGGGGGGGGGGGGGGGAGTGTCACAAGCTTCAAACTCCACGTATGCTGGTAAAGATCACATGGTGGGAAGGGGTTCATCACTTTTGGAGACGAATTGTCACAGCCTGAAATATTTTCAAAGGCGGCCCAGTCAAAGAACAAAAATTTTTTGAGAACCTTGATCTAGCCCAAATCACATTCAATTCTGCATCTGTCTATATATGGGAACCACCTCACCCACCAATGACATGCAGCTGCCTCTGCCAGCTTTGAAAAATGGCAGCTGTTAAAGAACATACAAACACAGTACAAAAGCTCAGCCAGGAAGCAAAGAATACTGTGTGCCAGTTGAAACTGCAGAAGTAACGATCTTTAGGGACTTCCAAATGGGTAGCTGTGCTAGTCTAGTTCAGAAAAAAACAAGCAAGAAGTCCTGTGGCATTTTTAAAGACTAACAAATTTATTTTTTCCATGAGCTTTCATGGGAGAAAATCCCATTTTGTCAGATGCTTGAAGATGGAGAAGTACAAATGAATGGGAGGAAAATAAATGCAGGGAAGTGTAAGTCATAGGATCAGGTCAAACAGTTACAGCAAATCAAAGCAATTGTTTACATTCAAACCCCAGGGAACAGCATACAGAGGAAGGTGAGGTCCCAGGGACTACAGATTTTTTTCTTATTACAGCAGGTGATATGACCTTACCCGTATGCTGTTCCCTAGTGTTCGAACTGAAAGCGTTGGAAGTCTCTGACAAAGTGGGATTTTCTCCCATGAAAGCTCATGCAATAAATAAATCTGTTAGTCTTTAAAAATGCCACGGTACTTCTTGCTTGTTTTATAGGGAAGCATCACTTAATCTTACTCAAATTTAACCATGCCATCACCGTCAACAATTCTACCTGTGCAGTATGATCTTCAGTGACTACAAATTGTTCTTTTCAGCAACGATGCATGTTTACCAGTTCATCTTAAAGGAGAACACGCCCCAACACAGCACCTACACACATCACGGTGGGGCACTGATATGGTGCCAAGGGTATGCACCATCAGTTGAGCAACACACAGCTACAACCTGCAGCACTGACTTTTTCTCCTTCATCTCCCAACACACAAACTCCTACAAAGAGGAAAAACAAGGCAAGAGCTGGGACCATCCCACAGTGACACATGCTCTCCTTAAAATCCATAGGCAATGATAAGGAAACATACTGTTGTAAGAATACTATATTCAGATACTGTGGTGAGGAGAGATGACTTAAAGAATCTAGAGTGAATGGAATAAAACAAAGTTCAATCTCTACTTCTGACAAGCATAAACCCAGCCCAGAAAAATGTCAGAGGATAGTCTTTGCAGAAGTAAACACTATGAGAACCCATGCATCATTTCTGGTGCTTCAAAACTGACAAGAAACAGTCGTGTGTGAGTCTCATTCTGGATAGCTAACTCAGACAGCTGCAGTACAAGGTGTCTGGACTGTAACCTCTCTGATAGCCAGCTCTCTTCTCTTACACGAACAGGCGTGCGTTTCATTTTAGCTTATAATTTACTTCTTGCAATCAGGATAAATGAAGCCAGCAAGACCTCCTTTTAATTACAACAACTCAAGGGGACATGGGAATCACCAGCAGTATTTAGAGATGCGCCACTCGATACAGAATTGTAATTAACTTAGCATTATATTACAAAAACGCCTAGATGTGCAGAGCCTTCATTCTGTAACTTGTACTAGTAACCCACTTTCTACTGGCTCACATAGGAATGGGTCTTTTTTTCAATGCTCCTGCACACTTACGGCCACATACCACAACAACTGCTACTGAGAAAAATCTTGACCACTTTAGGTCTCTTGGAAATTAATGGAAAAACCCAGTGTATTCACAGGTTTAGCCCCAACTCCAGTGTATTACTGGGATACTTTCAGGTTGAAAATAATTATTACCCCCCCCTCAAGTTTCCTGTGCATGTTGCTAGTTATATCTCACTGAGATCATCAAATATGAAGAACTTTAATGGCAAATTTCCTCCTTCAAAGTTTGCACTTCTTTTTGTCTTGATAAAGAAAATGACCTAGTCAATTTCACTTTGGCTTCCAGGCACAACTGCTGTAGCTGTGTTGGCCCAGGTTGTTAGAGAGACCAGGTGGGTGAGGTAGCATCTTTCATTAGACTAACATCTGTTGATGCAAAACCAAGCTTTCAACCATAGACAGCAAAGAATTCTCTGTAGTCTGAAATCTTGTCTCTCTCACCTACAGGAGTTGGTCCAATAAAAGATATTACCTCACCCACCTTGCCTAACTTTTATTTATGGAGAGTTACTGATCAATGTCACCTCTGATTGTCACATAGGAACACAAAGCTACCACGTTTGGATTGCAGCTCTGTAGGGGAATGTTTAGCTAAAGAAACCAAAAACTGTTTCCACTGGAATCTTCACAAATGCCCTGAACCATTTCTGCTAGTCTTCAGTTTCATAAAAAGCTCTTCTTACAAACCGAGCTTTCGCTTCAAGTTTGACCAGCCAGAGAAGAAGACTGTCTCATGGGTAGGGTTCAGGGATTGCAAGCTTAATTTTACTCTTAGCGTAATGGTTGGCAAGTCTCATAGACCAGTGGTTCCCAACCTTTTCTCTGTGGTGGCAGACTGTATCACAGTCGCTCGCTGGTCCCAGACCCTGCCGCTGGCAGTCCCCAGACCCTAGTCAGGACCAGGTCCTGCTGCTGCTGCTGGTAGCATGCTTAAGGGGCTGCTGTAAGAGGTTGGAAAACACTGTAATAGACTCAGCTGATCAAGGATATTCAGGAATCTAAGTCTCATTGAAATCCATGTAGGTTAGGCACATAAATATCTTCAAGGATCTGCTCCGAAATCTCTCTGGGCTTCAGCTCTTCATCTGTAAAGTGGGGACAATAAAACTCCTACACAAGGGTTTCTTGAGGGTAAATTAGTTCATTAACTTTTGTGAGGTAGAGAGAGTGGCACTATGTAAGTACTCAGGCAGACACCCAATATCACTTTTAATAGCTCCACCAGCAAGAAAGCAACCAAGTATTCAAGCTATTTGGTTTTGCTTGTGCAGCAACTGTGAGATTCTCACTACCTGTCAATTAGTGGGAGGTGAGAAGTACGAATCAACTGCTAATTAAACTGGCTTTGCTTAGATACCACGGTCATCAAGCCCTCTGGAGAGGAACGCACTTAAATAACGTACACATGAGTAGCAGAACTCCTATACAGCAGACAAAATTCCCATACATTAGACAAGTCACCAAGGAACCAAATGTTCCGCTGTTACAGCTCCCTATAGAGAGTGTGGAATAGTAATGGCTGAGAGAAGGTGATGCCCCCTTTGAGACACCGATGTCCACAAGGAACATGCATTAAGATTGAAATAGTCATTCATGATTGCACCTCTGGGACAACAGGCTAAGTAAACCATTCTTAGGAGCATTTACATTAGAATTATGTACAAACGTTTAATTTTAATGTATTGTAGAAATAAAGTTTTTGTTAATAGCAAAAAGCTATTAAATACATGACTTTGGAATATCACAGAACTTCTGACAATCACAGTCAGCATAAAAAGTGCATCTGCACATAAGAAATTGAGAATCCTTTTCTGCGGAACTCATGTGGTTTTGGTAGGAAAGTATTTTAAGGCCTCTATTACAGGTGGAGAAAACTGGCCAAGAAAAGCTTTATGGCTGCTACAAGCTCATATAGTAAATCCAGGTTTTGTTTACATACATACTTTTCTCCAATTCAGTTAAACTGGTTTAGCTAATCTGGCAGTAAACAGACATCAGTTTAACCAAGCTGGTTTAAAAACATATCACAAGGTAAACCAGCACAATTCTGCATTTAGATTAGTGTCTGTCCATGCAGGCTGCAGGCCTGGCAAAGAAAAGTCATGAAAGACTTGCCCTATATCAAATTCTTAAATGTCAATGCCACTGAAGTGCTGGGTGACCTTGGGCAAGTCACTTCACCCTGGGGTGCCTCCGTTTCACTATCTTTAAAATGGGAACAACAACAACACCTTCTACAAAGTACTTTGAGATCTACAAGCAGTGTTATACAAGGAACTACACATTACTCTTATAAGTGGTCAGTACAAGGACAAGTTTTCCCCCCCTTATAATATTTTGATTCCATAACGTGATCATACATAATTAGTGTGGGCCAGGGCCACCCCAGGTACCTACCTCCAAGTAATTCTGGACACCAAGCTTAGGCTGATCAGGTGGCGTCTCCATGACCCCACTGCAGAGCAAAAGAAAGACAAGTTATGAACAAGTGACAGAGAATGCCAACCTGTCTGGCCCATAACATCACATCCCAAATCTTGAGCTGGGTACTATACCTGAGCTACACCAGTAAGTATCAACAGCTTGTTTGTCAAGTGACTGACTGTGATTGAGATCCAAAGAATTTCTCTATATAAAACTTAACTAAGGATCCAGTACTATCTTTCACTGCCTGTGTAGGAGCAGAAAGCTGTAGGAGGCAGCTGGCAGGCTGCAGGTGGCAGAAGCCAACAATAAAGGGCCCTCTCCCCTTGCTGAGAATGGGGCTTGCATGTTTGGATGAAGCATTCCTTGTTATTAACCATCTCAGATTCATGTGAGTTCAAAAAGTTGACAGTATCAACTTCCACAGTCAACATCCTGCTAGATGGGCCTGATCGAAAACCCATTAAAAGAGGAAGGATGGTTGAGTGGTCAGAGCAGAAGGCTAAGACCTGGGCTCAAGTTCCTCCTCTGCCCCACATGTCCTATGTGACGTTGGGAATCACCAGCCCATGGCACTGAACAGTTGTGCAGACATCGTGGCATGAGCTAGAGCCTGGGCTCTGAAGCCTAAGGGATGGAAGAGCTTCATAATCTGAGCTCCGCTCTGAAACAACTTAAAAGCAACATCCCCACAGCAGCCACCTTTAGCATAGTAGCATAAGCCAGGCTCAGTGTCTGGGCTGTAGACTGCATAGACATACCCTTAGGGTCAGATTTAAAGGGATTTAGGTGCCTAAAGATGCTTCTGTAAACCCCATTAGGTGACTACCTGCATCTTTAAGCACCTAAACACCCTTAAAAAATTGACCATTGGTGTCTCTATGTATTAGTTCTTTATCTGTCAACTGGGTATAAAAATACTTCCCTCCCACCCAGAAACACTGAGGACGAATACATTAAATATCATCAGGTACTTAAATACTACAGTGACAGAGCCCAGGCAAATATTTTAGATAGCTTGCCACTGACTTTAATTGGCCTTTGGATCAGGCACCAATACTGGTTATTGAAAGAAATTAATAAAGTATCTTTTCCTACCTCTAAATACTGCTAATTTAGTCAGGCCCTTGTTTAGCAAAGTAACTAAGCATGCACTTATCTTCATGCCTACGCTTACATATCTCACTGACATCCAGGGCTCTTTAGTGTTGTACTGCAAGGGGACCACACAAATAGGAATCGCAGCTTTGAAAGGATTTCAACTCACATAAGATGGAGTCTGCTGCTCCTAGCTATATTCATTGTCCTATTAATAATAATGGCCTAATCTGATCATTGTAGGCAAAGACCCAATATTTAAGCAGCAGATGCAGACATGAATCTGACTAGGATTTCAACAACAGATGCCATTTGCATGTTTTATTTCAATGATTTCCCTTCTATTCTGCCTAATAGAATGTCTCACTGAGAGTTAAAAAGAGAGAAACCAATTCAAGGGGGAAAAAAGACAAGTAAAATAATACAATCTCAGCTGTCATAATGGATTCTGTGGCATAGCCAACACTCAAACCTCTCCTGCAAAAATTAAATGGCCCCTTTCCTGCTTCTAAAGAAGCATTATCTGCCTTGGTTCTCTCTGCATCTTTTAAAGATGGAAGAAAATGGCAATAGAAAACTTTGCATTTTTAAATGCTTTATTTCTTTTACTTTGCAAAAGGGTTTATGAATGCAGCTGTGACAATCCACCCTTTTCTTCTCATTAACTAGCCATGCCTTGGTCACCCCTGCTCTTATCTACAAATGAATTGCTAAGCTGGAGCACACCAAGGATCCAGACCTTAGCAACCGAGATTTCTTCCTCTCTGGTCTTCATGCTTTTTCACCTTGCTCCCCCCCAGTGTGTTCACACAAAACACTGCCAAAAGCCACCTCCCTCCCTCCCACAATGTCTGCCAAAAGCCACCCCCCTTCCTCCCACAATGTTCTGTTGTACCACTGCCCTCTCTGAATCTCATCCCATGCCAGCTTCCCCTATAGCTTCCATATCATGTTCAAGCTACCCTTCCTCACCATGAAGCCTCTGGATAGCTCCTCTTGGCCACTGTTCCTTCCTACTCCTTATGTTTCTCCTAAACTGCTCTCATAAAAAGTTTCTTGAGATCTTTCTCCTGCTCTGATCGTCAGGAGCCAGTGTCAAAGGGTACAGTAGGCCATCTTTTCGAAGTGTCTGGAAGGCCTCACACAGCATAAAGCAGGAACAATTGCAAATGGGTCAGTATTAATAACGGGCCTATTAATGTCACAGGGATGATGCGCACAACATAAAAGCTTTCAAGATAAAGTCCCAGCCACACAAATGTTACTGCACTTGAATAGTCTGATGGAATGCAATATCACACACGCAAGCGTATATATTTTCAGCCCTGAAACTTTAAATCAGACATTTCTTCCTGAGGCGGGGATGTTATCTCTCACCTTGTTCAGCACAGAGAAAACCAAGAGCACTCATATGACAAGAGATGGGAAAAGGGGAACAAAACCTCTGGATTGTGAGTACTTTTGATTCTCTTCTTACAGACAAAGTAGAACATTAGAAATGCTAAGGCCTACACAATGTTTGCCGGTACAGCCACATGGGCAAACCCTACTGGGGAGTGCCAGCTTTTACTGGCAAATGAGTTCTCTGATGGCTTGTAGTAGTTCCCCATGCACGTTTCCAGAGGGATAACCATGTTAGTCTAGTTCAACAAAATAAACAATGAGTCATGTGGCACTCTAAAACTAACATTTATTTTTCGCATGAGCTTTCATGGGAGAAAATCCCACTTCGTCAGATGCTTCGAAGATGGGTGAAGCTCCTGCAAAAAATAAATCTTGTCAGTCTTTAAGCGCCAGACACCCTCATGCACAGCCAACTACATGGGCAAAAGGATGTTTCTGCTGGCATTACTGCCCCTACAATGGAATTTTTGCTCTTATTTTCACACTGCTAGCCAACACAGCTAAGCCATAAAACTTGTAAAGCAAGGAGTCTTGTGGCACTTAAAGACTAAAATTTATTTATCACATCTGTTAGTCTTTAAGTGCTACAAGACTCCTTGCTGTTGTTTTTTTTTTTGCTTTACTAGACTAACACGGCTGCCCCTTTGGAACTTGGCTAGATGCAAAAAACTCATAAGTGACTTTACCCTTCTTTAAATCCCAGTGGTCCAATCTGATCAGTGTGGTGCAGGAAGCAGCCCATATGGGAGCTTGCTTGAGCCTGAAAAGTCTCCATTGAGTCCAAAGTAATTTCATTTGATTTACTCCAGACTGAGACCAGTATCTGGCTCTTTTTTCCATCCTCCAAGGGAACTGCACTGAACCCTTCCCAGATCACTCCAGTTTAGGGTTACCAGATGTCAGGCAAAAGGAGGACACGTCCTCCGTTCGGCAGACATTTTAAAAACAAATGATTTTGCCTGGCTTTTTACTTACAGGGGTTAAAGTATGCTGGAATGCCCCAGAACACCCTATTTTTAGGGGGAAGTGTTCCAGGGCCCTCTAGAAACAGAAGAACATTTCATTAATACTACATTTTCTTTCTGTGTCCTCCAATGTCCTCCTTTCCATACTTCCCTGTCCTCCTTCCCGTCCTTTGGTATCTAGTAACCCTGCTCCAGATAGGCCTTTGAGGGGAGGAAGCTGCCAGCCAACATCCCCCCATGTGTCCTCCAGGTCCATTTTCTAGTACACATATCCCCCTCTCTTCCCTATTAATTCAATAAAGGAGATGAATATTTACCAAAAATACAGTGATACATTTTTGACCTTCAAGACTTGTGAGTTTCTTTACCTACCCTAGGGTGATCCAGATAGCATGGATTAAAAATAGGGGCAAGTTTTTTTCTGAGGATTGGGGGGAGGGGGTAAGATCAGCATATTTAAAACCAGGGGTTTCATACATGCAGCCCCTAAAACTATTTCCCACAGCCTGCAATGACACTATTGTCACCGATATTTGCTATACCATTGCATGAAAAGGTTTCAGTGGTGCAGCCCTTGGGCTAGCATCCTGGTCCTCATGTGGCCCTCACGCTGACTTGAGTCTGAAACGCCCTGTTTAAAACAAACCTGGGTTATATCCGAGCACCCCACCCCATCTTTCTCGAGATCACTGGCGTGTTTGGCACTACCCCCCCGCACGGGAGGGCGAGAGCCACTCGAGCACCTACCTATATTTAGTGCCTAAGTACTGAAAAAATATTAAGTAGCGGGTTTTTGGAGAATTCATCTGGGATTTCAAAGGTTTTCATTTAAAGCTCTGCGTTGCAGCCAGGAAGGCTGTTAACACCTCTGCAGTGAAATTCTCATAGCAACACCCCGCTTACTCCTCCGGTCTGGATTTTAAAGAAAACCAAAACCAAAACCAAAACCAAAACCAAAACCCGCTCTCCTGCCCAGACGGCAAAGCTCTTCCCCCACGTGGGCCGGCTCCCTTTCAGCAGGCCCCTCGTCTGCCTCCCCGGGCCGGCTACAGCCAGCAACGCGGTCCCCGCTCCCGCGCCGCTTCCCCCAGCAGCTGATCGGGATCGGGACCGGGACCGGCCCGGGGGGCGTTTACACGCCGCTCGGTGCAGGCAGCGCTGCGAGCGGGAAGCTCTCCGGGCCCGCCTGGCTGTAGCTCGCGAGCAGCTTTTGGCAGGAGGAGGAGCCGCTAGTGAGTTGCAATCAGCTGTAGGGAGCGAGGTAAAGTTTTGCCTTTGGTAGAAAGCGTGCAGCTCGAAGCACTTTGTGATTCACCAAAACCAAAAAGCAACATTTTATCTTTTCTTTTTCTAGAGCTCAGCGCGGCTGCTCATTACAAAGCTCTCGTCTGCCCCATCCTGTAGGTTTGGGATCTTTAAGAAGGCTTCTTTTCATGGCTCAACTTCCTCAGTTTACTTGGATGGGAAAACAGTGGTGGGTTTGTCTGGGGATTTTTTTTTTTTTTCATTTGGTTTGTCTCCTCACAAAAAATGTTTCCCTGCAGCTGGCATCCCAGACAGCTGCAGAGGGAATTTAGGAAGTGGACTTGATTAGCTAGAGAGGGAAACAAAGCAAGGGGATGCTAAGGAGTCTAGGCCTGCTAAGATAGGGTTAGCAGATGTCGGGCAAAAGGAGGACATGGCCTCCTTTTTACCTTCATGTCCTCCACCTGGCAGGCATTTTAAAAATACAGGATTTTGTCTGGATTTTTACTTACAGGGGTTCAAGTACGCTGAAATGCCCTGGAACACCCTATTTTTAGGGGGAAGCACTCCAGGGGCCCCTAAAAATAGAAGAATATTACATTGATACTCCATTTTCTCCACGTGTCCTCCAATGTCCTCTTTTCATACTTCACTGTCCTTTCCATGCTTTGGTATCTGGTATGCTAAGAGTAAAGCATAATAAGCAAACAGCATGACCAGTGACAAATAAATTCAGGGCAGAATGGTCAGATAACTTAGTGCCTAAATCCCATTTTACAAAGGAATTTAAGGCCCAGATCTTCAGGTGAGTTGGGCACCTAAATACCTTTCAACATCAGGGCCTTGCTGCCTAAATGACTTATGAAGTTTAGACTCACTCCCAAGTGACTGGGAAGCTTTAAAAAATGTTACCCTTTCTGTATCAAATTCATTCATTTGCAATAACCTACAGTGAGGACTACAACAGCAGAACAATACTTGGTTGTCCTGAGATGCAATTTTAACAAAAGTTAAAAGAGTTATGCTGCCCTGGGAGCTATGCTGGAATCATCATGAAAGGGACCTTGTGCAAAGATGCTGTCAAAAGCTACATGAACCTTATTCTACAATCCTCTTGCATAGTCATGGGAATTATGAAACTCAGCCCCAGTGCCAGATCAGTCTTCAGACTAGGGTTTATGTGGGACCTGAGCAGAGCACATGGTTTGCAGGGCCGGTGCAAGATGATAAGTCCCATAAGCGCTGCAGGGAGGCACCAACGTTTGAGGGGCACCAAAATGGGGACTGTGCCATTGCGCTGCCCTGGATGATGTCACTCTTCTGCACTGGTGCCGCTGCACTGCAGGGGGGCACCAGAAACCTGAGCACCGTTCCTGGTGGTTTGGTCTGCTGTACAGGAGGGAATGTCACCCAGGATGCAGAAGGGACATTGATACATATTCTGTCAGCTCCTCAGAACCTCTTCTGCACAGACCTCTAGGAAAGGATGCTTCAGCGGGGAGCAAATGCATCATTCCTGCGTCCAAGGGGCTGCAGTCTGCACCTCTGGAGCTGCATGCAGCTCTTTGGCTGTTCCCTTGCAACTCTGGGCACCGCTTCCCCACCCAGGGCCAGCCCAAGGTTTTTTGGTGCCCTAGGCCAACACTGATTTTGGCACTCCCCAACCCCCCAACCGCTCGCGGGTATCCAGCCTCAGTGGGGGATCTGGCCTCAGGTGAGGAGCACCACCGCTTCTGCTGCTGGAGCCTGACCATGGGTGGGGGTCCAGCCCCAGCCAGGGAGCAGTGCCGCGAGTGGGGTCTGGCCACAGGAGGGGAGCAGAGCAGGGCAGGATAGGCTTGCTGGCCCCAGTGCATCCCTGGGCACCCCCTAACGGTTGGCGCCCTGGGCGACTGCCTAGGTCACCTCTATGGATGGACCGGCCCTGCCTCCGCCTGTACCCTCGCCACTGGGGAAACTGCGGGCAGCCGGTTCCTGGCTCTGGACTGCCTCCCCTCCACCTCTGCCTCCAGCGGACCCTGCTGCAGGGTGCCTGGCCCAGCTGCTCCCACTCCCCATCAGGAGGCTACACCCATTGCAGCTCTCAAAACACTTGGTTATTGAAGAAATTTAAAAAAATGTCTCTTCTTGTCTTTTGGGTTGTTGACCTCTTCCCTTGTGTGATGGTAGGAGGAGCTACACTCAGATGGAGTGTCCTGTTAGCATTATTGTGCATCTGTCACTGACCATTGTCATCTCAACATGGATGTATAGGCTATAGTCTAATGATTAGAACAGGATCTTGAACAGCAGATAAGTTCCTTGGTTCTGTTCCCAGCTCTGGGAAGGTGCATGGACTGTTGATTAAAGAAAGGGCTCTGTTCCTGTCCAGAACAGACTGTGTGCAGGTGGGCAAGTAACATCGACACTCTGTCCCTCGGTTTCCCTGTTTGTAAAAGGGAGATTATAATAATTCCACTCTCACAGCTGTTCTGACTGGCAAGCATTTTTTGATTCTCGGTGAGAAGTGCTATAGAACGGCAACATATTGGTATTGCTAATAAAAAATATAAGCTGGGAACACCACACCAAAGGGAGTCGGCTGCACACACCGCTGTGGGCGATGAATTTGCAGCAGCATTTTGGTGAAAGATACAACTTGAGTTTTCAACCATTATCCACAGTGGTAAGCATGCAAGCAGTTGTTAGTTCAAGTCCAATAAACTGTTTCCTGTGAATACCTATGATAGGGCAGAGCATCAACTGGGGTGAATTATAATAGCTCCATGGACTTAAGTGGAGCTATGAAAATTTGTTTGCTAGCTGAACATCTGCCTGAAGGCTGCAGACTCAGGCCTATAATGTTCGCTCAGCTCTCAGACTATCATCCATTTTAAGCTTACTCTAAAACACCTTTCTTTTTGTTCTATCTATTCAATGTCTCCAGCAATGAATGGCTGCTCCGTTAACCCATTACCTCACATATGTTTCCCACAGTGATGCCTTCTGGTTTGGGTTACGCAGATTGTTATGATGTCCTCTACTAGGCTCCCTAATGAATTAGGCAAGACTGAGGTTTTGCCATTTAAGCGATAGAACTTAGTTCCAGACCAGTATCTTCTTTTCTCCATGAAATGTAGGCCCTGCAATCTGTTCTAATTAGTGCAAACACATTTAGCAGCTATTTTCAATTTCATATCTGTATAAGGATTACCAAAGGTTAACAGACTACTGCATACACGCAGTGTTATATCACAATCTTCAATCACACGGGAGCAGCATTCTATACTTTTGCTACCTTCCTCATAATGAAGCCATACAGCAAGACAATTCATAGTTAAGGTGTAAGCATCAAACTAGTGCTGCGGGCACAGATAGATAACATTAAAGAGATGCCCTTCAGTGCCTGTTTATGGAGGTGTAATCCTTAATCGCAAAGACCCAGATTGGTGCGTAGGCTTATCTGTCTCTCCATCGTTGTTCTGTGAATGTCCTTATATGTTTTGGATACTGGTGGCGGGGTTGATCTTTTTCTTTTTTTAGAAATATAAATACAGAAAAGCCAGAAGCAAAATATGCCATTGCTTTTTTTTAATTGCATAACTATGATATTGGAAAATATCTCATGAAACATAGAATAATTCACATGGGCAGCTAAAGGCTCTACCTTTTGTCCATTGGATAAGGGCACGGAGCTGAGAACTGGGAAACCTTGGCTCTATTCCCATCTCTGCCGCTGTGTGATTTTTTTGGGGATATCACATCCATCTCAGTACCTCAGTTTTCCCATCTACTAAATGGGCATAAAGATGCTTACCTGCCATTTTAAACATAACAGCAATAATATCTAGGTCTTATCAACTCATAGATCTGAAAGTGTTTTACAGAGGAGGTCAATATCATTATCTCCATTTTACAGTTGGGAAAAGTGAGGCACAAAGAGTCAAAATGATTTTCATGCCATGGCAAAAACAAGTATAGAATCTAAGTCTCCAGAGTGCCTGTCTAGCACTCTATCCACTAAGCCAGACTGCTGCTTTGAGTGCTATTGATGAAAATTCAGTAAAGGTTTTAAAGTGCTAAGAGTTATTAGTATGATTATTATTTTTATGATTATTATTAACTTACTTTATGAACATGATAATACCTCTGAGTTGGGATTGTTAGTTTGTTTTAATTGCAAGAGCAATTACTGAACTATGGGGCTAACTGCTAACACAGCAAGGGGCTTTTAAAATCAAGTTAGCCTGTCAAAAAATTAACACCCCAGTTCTTCAAACGCTCAAATAAGAGCGTGAGCAGCCTATTAGGAAAGTTATTCATATGCATAAGGGTTTCTAGGATCAGGCTCTATAGTCTTTAGTCACCTACTTTGACTTCAATGAGGATATGCATGGGAGAATGGACTATTTGTATAAGAAAGGATTTGCAGGAAGAGGCTGTTTGATTTTAGAATAATTGGGAGGAGGGAGGTCAAGACCAAATCCTCATCTGGTATAAATTCTCCAGTGGTGTGAGTCTAACTATGAATCACCCTATGTAACATACCCTGACTTCAATTCTGTAGCCAAAATTCCTGTTGAAATCAACAAAGGCATCTGAGACAGAAGTGCATTAATAACATTTATACTTTTTTAAATTGCTTCTGTTCTGCTACTTGTTAATAATAAATATGTAGATAAATGTAATAAGATGGTAATAATAAATAATACATGGTCATATTCATTGTTCTCATTATGTTTTTCTTATTTTTCATTCTTACACCTATTTCTGAAGTGCCAAACACTGGAATAGCTAGGTGTATCATTAAGATACTAAAAAGATATGTAAAATCACAGCCTGGTCAATAATAACCAAGGCAGCATGTAGGGGAAATAAAACCAGTTAAAATTCATGCCCCACCGATAAAAAACTGACATTAGAGTTTCTAATGGAAAAAGCTGCCTGGCTTCAACTGTACTAGTAGCATCTGGATTCTGTTATAATGAAACTGATGAATCTCCCTTTTAGAAAGAATAGTCTGTTAATACCCCAAGCTCCGTACTACCACCACCGTGTCCCCTCCCTCCCCCTGCCAGTTTCATAACTCGAAGCCTCAAATACATTTACAAAAAATGTAAAAAGTTTTGGTTTGCCTCTAATTTTCTCTTAGCTATCAGGCAACATACAATTTTTGTGTTGCATAAATCAGACCTTTGTTTACAGTACCATACTCCTGCCTCAGTCTGACAAATGCTAGTCTTAAAAGCCTGCTAGAAGCATGAACGTTGTCCAGAGTTAGGTTTTAGCTGTGGTGTTTGAATGCAGAACTGGGACTGAATTCCCTCCAGTTTTTGGTTTGGCCCATTACTAATACAAAGGCTGTTCATGAAATTTTGATTTGGATCCAAATTTTCTCAAAGTTGGTTGTGTTTTTTTTGTTTTTTTTTTTTGGTGGAAGTCCATGTTGTCAATGATTAATTTATTTAAATATGGAGATTTATACCTGAAAAAATATTGTTTTAAACATTTGAAATGATAAGAATAAACTGACATGATGTGATAATGACCCTGTCTGCACCAGTGGCTGCTTTGCTGTACTGAGAAGGCTCTCTGTGCTGCTGCTGTCTGTGCAGTTTATCTGGGGTGGGATCAAGATTAAGCACACCCCATTTATTCCAGTTTATCCATGCCAGATTAAATTAACTTGATTTGTGAAAAATTTGATCCATTCATGGGACAAGTCATAGGGCTGACTTTGCTCTCACATTGGCTTTCCCTAGCTGTAAAATAATTCCACTATGTCATTAGAGTTACTCCTGATTTACATCAGGGTGGCCAAAAGCAGCATCAAGCCCATAAAAGTGTACAATCAGAGATTACAGTTAGTGATTCTGAGCTTCACCCTACTACCTGGCAAGAATGGTGCAGGACTGGGCCTTGTGTAGTAGGGCCTGGCATATTTTATTATGCAGATACAAAGGTGGCAACTGTATATGCAGGTGATGGCTCCATTTCCTGCTAGTCATTTAACCATCCAGTTATCATGATACATGAACTGTGGGGTGATCATTGCATGAGCAAATTAAGTGCACAAACACATCAACTTTACAAAATGCAGTTTCCTGAAAATCTGGCCCTTCTGGATGGGCAGCAAGAGGATGCTTCCTGAGTTTTATCCCCTCCCAACCCAAAACAACCCATTTCCAAAAAAATCCCTCTACTGTCCAGAAATAATAAAATAAATTAATATGCATATTTCTGTTCAGTTTGTATTTTTAGTCCCCTTTCCTGAGAAGAAAAAAAAATCAACCTGCCATCAATACAAAGGGCAAGAGTATAACCTCAGTTACACTTGTGTAAATCAGGAGTAACTCCACAGAAGTGAAACAACAAGGCAGGTTATTTAATACTGACATTGCAGTGATGTCCTGATTCCTCCATAGGGATTTGTGGGCCATTACGTTTGAGGAGTGACAAGAGGGGAAGTGGGGCCCAGGTGTAGGCCCCCTGTGCTCTGGAGAACTATCTGATTGCTGTGTAAATACAGTGAATAGGAAGTGGTGGGGCTTTGGAGCCCCACATTTCTCTGGTGAGGTCTGATTACATGTTCTCAGAAGCCTGGGGTTCAGGACACTATCTGAGAGGCTGCCTAATGGTGTCATTCATCCATGCAGAGGTTTTGAGCCTGTGGTCCACAAACCCTGGGGGTTAGCAACACATACTATGTTTAAGGGGTCAACAAAAGGTCATTACCACAGAACAGTGGTTTACTGGTCCACAGGGGTGGTGGGCAGAGGTGGCTTTTGAGGTAGGCGAAGCAGGTGCATGCGTAGGCCCCAAGCAGAAAGGGGACCTGTCACCTGCTTCGCCTACCCCAAAAGCTGCACCTGCCTCAGTCAGCAGCAGGAGGAGCTGGCCCCTACGGCTGGGTCTGGCAGCTGGGTGCAGGGGTGGTGATGGGGGCCTGGGCCAGAGCTGTTGGCGGAGGAGCTGGGCCTGTGATGCCAAACCCACAACCATAGGGTGGTGGAGGGGGTATGGGCCTACGGGTAGAGCCCTGCAAATCTGCAGATATCTGCTTTATATCCACATCCGCAGATACAACATGGATATCCGTGGAGCATTTCTTGTGGAGGTAGATCGGATACGGATCCACGTATTTTTACCTGCACAGAGCTAAAGCCCTGCAAATATGCGGATACCTGTGGATCTCCACATTATATCAGCATCTGTGGATACAACACGGATATCCACCGGCCATTTCTTGTGGATACAGGTTGGCTATGGCTCCATGTATTTGTATCCATGCAGGGCTCTACCTATAGCGGCCCGCACAATGGGCCTTTGCCTAGGGCCCCCAATAGCCAAAGGCCATTTCTGGTGGTGCCGAGATGCGCAGCCCGTGTCTCCGGTTTCCACAGGGGTCTGCACCTCCCTTTGAAATGCATTTGGGGTCCTCCCATGAGAAAAGGTCGTGAACCCCTGCCATTCACTGGTGCTCCTGTCCGGACCGAGGCTCCCTGGCTGGAGGAGCTTGTTTCCTCAGGAGCATGGGGGGGTGGGGGGTGGCTGCAGTCCCTGGAGACCAGAGGCCGGGGCTCCCCCAGAGGCTGCAGAGGTGGGGCTGCCAGGGCCCTGCCGCCTCCAGGAATTAGGGGGAATCTCCACACGCCATGACGTCACAGGCTGAGGCGGCTTCCAGGAAGCGGCTCAGCCAAAGCCGGCGGCGCTGGGGCGGCTGAGGAGTTTGGCGACGCTCCCTGGGCGCTGACAGGCGGCCGGAGCCGCAGCAGCCAGCCAGTGACAGACGCGGGGAGCCCGGCGTGCGCGAGTTCGCGGCTCGGCTCCGCCAGCCCGGGCTGCGGCGCGCGGGAGGGAGGAAGCGGGGCGGCGCGCGCCTGTCTGCTGGCGGAGATGATCGCTCTGCACTGAAGGGGCCGGGCAGCGCTGCCAGGATGACGGTGGAATTTGAGGAGTGCATCAAGGACTCGCCCCGGTTTCGGTAAGGGACCCGCTTTGTGCGGACGGAGGGCAGCAGCCCAGCGGTGTCGGGCACACGTGTCAGGCGTGCCCCGGCGCCGAGCATCCGCGCCCCTTCCCGCCTCGGCACCGACCCGCTCCCAGCCCGGGCGGCGCTGCGAGCAGTCTCCCCTTCCAGTCGCATCAGGGGCCTGTGCAAGCCGGGAAGGCTGGGTGTGTGTCTGGGCATCTGTGCAGGGAGAAGGAGCAGGACCCAGGTGCTGGAAGCTGCCGCACCCCCTGGCTGGAGCTGGTTTCTCCAAGGTGCGGGCTTGACACTTTGGTCCAATGGCTCTCAGCTCCCCCACCCCTCACAGACATTGTTCCAGCCCCTGGGCAAGCCTAGTGCCCGGAGACCGGCTGCCACAGGGCCAGGATGGTGTTTTCTGGTCAGATCCTGGGGGCTGGGAATGAGAGGCCTAAGGATGTGGGGCTACCAGCTTTCCTCCGCGCCACGGCACCCTTGCCGGTATGGGGGTAGCAATGTGGGCCCTCCAGCTGTACTGTGATGAAAAGCAAGGCGGGCTTCTGGTTCCTTGAGGCCAGAGGGGGCCTTGTGATTTCCCAGCAACCGGCGGACCCAGGCAGATTTTATGAATTACTGCTAGCTAAACCCAGGTGGAGATACCCTAGGAGAGGATGGACAGAAGTCCCAGGCAAGGAAAATCCATTTGTGTTAGACAAAGCACAGCTTGCATGCTTAGCCTGGTAACTCTAATGGGAGGGAAGTAACCAGAGGTCAGAACCAAAATCTCTCCCTTCACTTTTTGTTATTTTTTTAAATTTAGTGTCAAGGTCATCTATTCTCTGTGTGTGAGTGAGTTTTACAAAGAGAAGGCACATAAAGGGTTCTGTTAGTAAAACTCTACTCCAGGCTTTGATCCAGACAGCTCAGAATGTATAAATGATTCTGTTCTGTCAATCAAAAGAAATAAAAAAGCCGGCCCCTCACCCCAGTCCTCTCGAAGGAGGAGAAACTAAGCAACCCTATTGGTACTAACAGAAGCCAACTGGATGACCTGCACTGGGGAGCCCATTTCATCGGGCAAGGACAGGGTAGATGGATGAGATTTTTCAATTAGTTATACACTTTGCCTTCAGGTCTAGGTGATAGATGGCCAAATGCTATTGTCACGGCAGGTTTAGGCAGTGAATTACATGGAGATTATTTTTGTTCTGTACATTCTGCCCTGTTGGTCTTGCTTCGCAGTGCTGTTAAAAATCTTTAGCTTCCTCTGGCATCTATCATTCCAAGCAAGGCTCGTGGCCCCCCAGCTATGTAAACTGTTGTCAAAGGAACAATGCTGATTTACACTGACTGAGGATCTGCCCCAAGACATGCAATGATTTTCTATACCATCGAATTAATTCTCTTTGGAGGTTGTTGGCAGCTGTCTTACAAGGAATCTCAGGCTCTTAAAACAAATTCCAAAGGGATAGCTGTGTTAGTCTAGTCCAGCAAAAAAACCCGAGTTGTGTAAATCTGTTAGTCTTTAAGTGCTACACGACTCCTTCTTAAAACAAAACATTCCATCCTGGTTCTACTGTAATTATACCAGGATATTTTGCAAATGCAAGAAACTGGGGAAAAGGTTCCTGATTATGGATTTTGATGTCCCACTGCACCAGGAGCTTGCTGGATAGGATGATGTAGTAGAAAGGCCAGACCTCCTGCTGCTGCTTGTACTGTACTTTGGTGGTGACAGAAGCCAGAAAAGACAATAGATTGCAAAAACATGGTGGGCGGGATACTAGTGCAGAAACAGGCCTGCAAAAAGAAAGGTTCTCTGGGGATTAGGTTGGACGGGGACTAGATGATTCTCAGCTAACCCATTCTGCAAGGGCTTTTTGTTTATTGCAACGAGGGTTTCACTTTAAATGCGTTAAAAATATCAATGAAATGTGCGGTTGATTGGGATGGTGGCAATAGTCCGTTGCTGTGTATACTCAGAATACATGTGTATGTTTGTGTGTGGGGGTGTGGGGGTGTGTGAATTTCCCTGTGTCTGTGGAGTGTTTGTGTTTAAAGGGATTACAGAGCTTTCTTTCTCCCATGCAGTGTAAATGTAGCTGAGAATTTAGGCCCTGTTCTCCATTGTTCCAAACCCTGTAACTAACATGCAGTGTCACGTAGTACAGTGTAAGACTAGCATGAGCAAATGTGAGATGATGAGAGCAGTTCTGTTCCCTCCCTTCTTTTGCATTTGAATCTCAGGAGTTTTTCATCAGCCAGCAGTTAGAAGGTTTGGCAGTGTGTTTTGAAACTTGTTCCTTCCACCTGAACATACCTAGCACCAAACGGTCAGCCTCACAGAGTTTTCCTTTTCATTGTGTCCCAGTGTGTTGCAGAGCCTGTGAACTTCTCCAGGGCAGTGACTTTACGAGCCAGATGTCTTGATCCACATGGCGGTGACCCCCTCAAGAGTGACGTCAAGCTTGATCGATGTGTTTATTTATTTATTTAGCATTTAGTGTGCGGTGGGCATCAAGCCAGGTTTCTTAGTATGCAGGCAGCATCTTTTCTGCCTGGTCTCCTCTGTCCATAAAAACAAAATGGCTCTCAGAATACCCTGCTGGATCTTTATCAAGGGCCAGTTGTTCAACATGGAATTATGAAGTCTTTTCCCAAGTGGTTGGACATAGCCTGTCTGTTACAGTGAGCATGTGAGAGATGCTCTGATAGGGAAGTGAGCTGTTGCAGTTCCAGAAGGGAATATCAAGGGAACTGACTGACGTAAACTTCTAGCCGCCCTAAATAAATCAAAAGAACAATGACATACTCAGTCCTGAGGCAAAAAGAAACAAACCCTCCCCAAACTCCACTGGAGTTTATATTTTAGTCTCCATTCAGGCCTTTCCCTCCTCCTTCCATCTCTGTAAGTAGGTCCTTACAGTACTCATAGTACAGGGTTTGTTATTTATGCTTACAGTAGTGACCTGTGAGGATCAGGGCCCCAGTGTGCACTGCACAGCGCAAGAGACAGTTTCTGGGTCAAAGAGTTTACAGTCCAGGCAGACAAGGGGAAAGCAAAAGCTAGGATCATTATCCTGCATTTTACAGAGAGAGAAACAGAGATGAAGTGAGTTGCCCAAGGTCACACAGAGGGTCTGTGGTAGAGACAGGAATTTAATCTTTCTCAGTTCAGTATTTTAATAAAATAACCATCTTTCTGTTTCTACCGGAAACCACCGCCATAGTACCTGAGTGTTAATCCTCTCCTTTCCTGCTCCCTGGTTCTCTTGACAGTTGCGCTCTGTTTTATAACTGATTAATCACATTAGATTCGGATTGGAAGGGACCTCAGGAAATCATTTAGTCCAGCTCCCTGCTCAAAGCATGATCAATCCCATGTAAATCATCCCAGCCAGGACTTTTGTCAAGCTGTACCTTAAAAACCAATAAGGGTGTGAGTGTTTTTTTTTAAATTTATTCCCCTCAGCAAGGATTCCTAACTCACTGGAAGATAACCAGAAACTGTTTTCATTGTCATATATGAGGGGAAGAAACAACAACTTCTTGGAAGACTACATATGCATAACATCAGCTACATATGCACAACATATCCACATCTTAGAATAAGGGCAAGGCTTCTAACAATACAGTGCTTCTAGCCTACTTTGGCAATCAAATCCAATTATACTTTGCAGTGCTCCATACCACCAACTCAATGCAACATTCACTCCAGCACCGCCTCCTTGATAGGGACCATCTGTTGGGAGAAAGAACCTTTTTTTCCCCTTCTTTCTTTTTTCCCACTTAAATACATACAGATCTATAGATTGGCGGGTAAACCTTGTTCCTATTATGTGTCTTGTGGAGACATGCACAAGTCTCAGTTCCAGTAAATAAACATAATTACCCTGAAAGACCAGTTTCTAGTGTATTTGCATGCAATCCCCAATAGATGCTAATGCTTTCATCAGTCTGGCATGTGGAACCTTTTGTTGTTTTACTAACACGGTAGCCTATGAAATACAGGAGGAGATTTCTGACTTAGTCCTGTCTATAATGGAACCTAAACGAGGAAGTGGAGCCCACTTTGAGATTATATGAAGCAAGGCCCGTTTACCGCCTTCATCCTGGCAGATGTATGAAGTTGCCACCTTAGACCAGTTGTGTCCTTGTTGTGACTTAGTTGATTTATATCTCATGGGCAGATTTAGCCACTTGTTTTTTGTTGGTTTTTTTTTTTTTTTAATGATTGATACCCACAGATATATTGCCACGTCTTGATGCTCATGCCAATTCTATTCAGTCTTTTTTCAGACTGGACTCCCACTGAAGCCATTAGGACTGAGGCCTGGATTCTGCTATTCTTACTCATGTTGAGTAGTAGTGCCTTACTCTGGGAATAATCTGGGATAGGTCAGGGAAAGAAAGAACAAGGCAAGGCTCCCTCGTAAGGATTTCTTATGGTCTCTAGCCTTGGGGTCTCTGGGTTTGTCCCCTGTAGAATAGGCTGTGGCACCAAAAGGCTTTTCAGGAAGTGCTGGGCTTTCATAGCAGCTCTGGACATTGGGTGCTCACATGGTATACTCTAGAGTCCTGCTGCAGTTACCCCTTAAAAAGGGGAAACAAACAAGGACTCTGGTGGCACTCCTTGTTTATTTTGCTGAACTAGACTAACCCACCTATCCCTTCGGAACCTCTAAAAAGGGGGGGTCTCACATAAACGGAATAGTCAATCTCCCTCTGCCCTTGGTTAGCCACTCCTGACCAAACCCATGTGCCCCAGACCAGCACAGGGGGAGAGGAAGAAAATTTTGTGGCAGCAGCAGATCCACATGCTGCATCATGCACACAGATCAGAGGAGTGCCATGCCCCACCTGACCTGCCCAAAGCTTTGCTATCATTCAGCAGGCTGTTCAGCCATGATGCCCAAGTAAATGCATTCCCCAGACTAGAGCACCTTGATCATCATCAGACAGTGGCACTGGGTCACAAACAAAGGTGTTTCTTTTGGCAGTGAGTGGCTGTGCCTGGGTGTCGTTATTGCTGGTGACTTTAGAAAAAAAAATAATCATGCACCTATCTACAGTTCCATGCAAATGTAGGAGAAACTCTGCTGTTATTGGGGAAAGTATTGACTAACTTGTTCAAAGTAAAGGTGAGTTAAGATCAATTAATCAGTAAAAAGTTTCTGTTTGGCATCTCAGAGTCTTGTCAAAGTGCACTGGTCATTTTCAGCTCCCACTGAAACAAACTAACACAGAACAACAGTTGCCATCTACACGTGGGTGTTTTTGTACCAAAGCACAATGGTTTAAATGGTACTTATTCTGATCTCACTTACTCTTGTAATATACTAAATTCAAGTAGTTTTGTGTAATTGGAATAAGGGCAGTTTAAAGTGGTTTAAGTATGCCTGTGTTAGGAGTTTGCACTGGTATAACTGGTTTAGCTGTTTAGCTTAAGATATGATTTTCAACTGGTTTGGCCAGAAGATTTCACAGACATGCTTGTTTTGGTTTAAAATAGGTTTATTCAGGTTTAGCTGAAGCTGACTTAGTTTAAATTGAGTAAATTAAACCAAAATAAGAGAGGCTGCAAAGGGCATTGGAAACATGCTTAATTAAAGCGGTGCGAATGTGTGTGTGGACAAGACCTACATTGACTTCAAATTAATTGAGTTACACCAGTGCAAGTCCTTATACAGACAAGTCCTCTGATTCTACAATGAGCTCTTGCTTGCAAAGAGATCCAACCACACAGAATCCGCAGAATCTGGCTAGATGTAATTTGCAGAGTTTTTCATTATTGGCAGATGTATTTGCACGAAGGAGGAGATTTCTTCACACAAACAGCAAGAGACTACCTAAATGAGGGGGCTGCAACCTGTAGCTCTGGAGCCACATGTGGCTCTTTGGCTGCCCCCTTGTGGCTCCGGCTCCAGTTTTCCCCTCCTCCCCCGGCTACTGGGGGACCCTGTGAGTGGCCCATGCCTGTCTCCAAGCTCCCCCTGCCTTTGGGGGGCCTGCTCCTCGTTCTTGGCTCCCAGCCCCCCAGCCAGGGAACCCTGCAGCAGGTGCCGTGGCCCAGCCCTGCCCCCCGACTCAAGAGGCTACACCCATTGCAACTGTCAAAACACTAGGTTATTGAAGGAATTTTTTTAAAATGGCTCTTCTTATCTTTCTGGTTCCTGACTCCTGATGTGAACTCATCTCTCTTTCATTCAGCTATCATTGGATTTCTAAAGCAACGATCCTGATCCTCTTAGCAGGTAAATGGACAAAGGCAAAGCAACAGTTCTGATCTTACAGCTGCTGCCTGTGCTGAACTTCCAGCAAAAGGTTTAAAATCTAAAACATCACAGTATCAGTTACAGAAATCATCTTTGCTTCCAACTTTCATGGGACTCAACCTTCCGCTTTCTACCCATCAGTCCAGAAAGCTTATGTAAATAGCACGACCAGTACATCAAAAAATGATAGCTCCCTTGGACCAAATTCCAGAGTCAATGGCTTTCCATGGAAAGCATAATGCATTTTAAATCCAGGGATTGAAATTTGAGTGCCTGAGTTGATCTCAACTGTTGGGATAAGATGTAAAGAGAGGGAGGTTTCTATGGTAGCCAGAACCCAAACGATGTATGTGAAAGCTAGCTCACTGAAACATCATTGCTAAAATGATTAACAGCAAGGTAGGTCTTAGGTGGAGTACCCACCCATGGGAAGCCCCGGGATGGAGCAATGGCATCCAGCACTAGCTGAAGTTTCTGTGTGGTCTTTGATGTTGATGGTGTCTTGTATGGCAAAGTGCTCCACAGCCTCAAGCAATCACTGTTCAAACCTGGAGAAATTCTTTTCCAGGCAATGAGGTTTGCCTCTCATTTGGATTGGAGCTCCATATGAACCCTACATTCTCCATCTTCAAGTGTCTGATGAAGTGGGATTTTCTCCCCTGAAAGCTCATGTGAAAAATAAATTTGTTAGTCTTTAAAAGTGCCACCAGACTCCTTGTTTGTTTTGCTGGACTAGACTAACATTGGTACCCCTTTGGAAGTTGCCTGCCTTCTCCTGTTGATGGATGGACATGATGCCTGTTCCCCTTATTGGGAATGGCATGTGAGTATGGAGAGTCGGCGGTGACGGGCCCAGGATCTGAAGTACTTTTGCCATGTAAGAGAAAATCCAGGGCTTCAGACAGCCTAGACTTCTATGTATGTTTCAGTGCTTGTTACTGGAGCTGTTTGTTATTGGTTATGGAGTAGATTCTGCCCTCAAATATCTAATTCTTATCAAGTTAAGTGAGCATGCCAGGCATATAGAATTTGGCTCTGCATCAGTATGAGAAGAAGGATGTTCCAGTGGTTAGGGCACTAGCTGGGGACATGGGAGATCTTTATTCAGTCCCTGTCCTAGCACTGATTACTTATGTGACCTTGGGGAAGTCATTTAGCCTCTCTGTGTCTCAGTTTCCTGTCTGCACAATGGGGATATGAGTACGACCCTTTCTCACAAGAGCATTATGCAGATAAATACAGTAAAGATTGTGGTGGACTCAGATATTACAGGGCCATATAAGTGCCACAGATAACATGTCTGCCTGATGTTCTCAGGGGATTATTGGGAGTCACGCCACCATGGTGTGATTATTCCTGTGGATCATGGCTCTATTGTACCATAGAGATGTAGTCTCATGAGTCCTAACTGTATAGAGAGAAAACACGAGAGTCCCATGGCACCTTAGACTAAGAAATTTCTTCAGACGTAACTTTCACAGGCTATAACTCATTTGTCAGATACATGAAGTGGAAACTTCTAACTGTAATTTCCACTTCATGCACCTGATGAAGTGAGTTGTAGCCCATGAAACCTTACTCCTGAAGAAATTTGTTAGTCGCAAGGAGCCACAGGACTCTTGTTGTTTTTGCTGTATACATGCTGACATGGCTACCTCTCTGGAACTTGTCGCTTTAATAGAGAGAGTTTTCTGTGAGACTGTTACAAGCAAGGCAGAATCAGAGATGAATCCAGAGTGTGAGATTCGGACCTGGACCTGGACCTGGACATTGTTTGCAGGGGGGAGAGGTGTTATCTGGATCCAGATCCAACATTAATGATTGGATCCATCTCTAGTCAAAACGGTGTATCCTACCTCCACCTGCCACCTTTTATGGCAGCTACAATCTCCATGCTTGTCATGTGATGCATGGAACTTGATGCATGTGACATCACTGCCCCCAGGGTTCCCTCTCTAATGGATGCTCTTTCACAGCTCAGTTGTTCCCATGTCAGGTGAATCATGTTCACAATAGATCATAATGGGCACATGGAGATAGACTTCATCTTTGCTAACCCTCACAGTCATCAGAGCTGCTGTTTGCATCCAGCATTATACCTGAAAAGCAAGGGGCCTTCAGTCTATATGATTATGGTCCAGCTCCTGATGTCTTTATTCAGTGTTTACTCAAGGAAACTTCCATTGATGTTAGAGGAGGGACTGGGTAAAAAGTCAGCAGGGAGCTTTGGATTTGGCCCTATAATGGAAATAACCTCCTTGCTGAACTCCTTCCAACTGGCTTTAGTGGGGGGCGACTTGCTGATGGAAACTGGTTGCCCTCAAAGGTTGTAAAAATGATATCTGTGGCCCTGGAACCAAAAATGTTGGAAACACTGTGCTAATCCAAAAAGCATGGGAACTGTTTAACTTAAGAAGCCCACATAATACATCCTAATACTCCAAAAAAAGCATGAAGTCTTGTGGCATTTAAAGACTAACAGATTTATATTTTATCACATGAGCTTTCGTGGGAGAATATCCCACTTGGTCAAATCTGTTAGTCTTTAAGTGCCACAAGACTCCTTGCTTTTTTTGCTTTACTAGACTAACATGGCTGCCCCTTTGGAACCTAATACTCCAGCTTCTGTTCCCAGTTCCTGAGGTTAAACTCTGTAGGATTGGGAGGGAGCACAGCATTTGCAATAGATGGTCTTTAACTATGAAACTCACTTCTTCTCTTGGGAGCTTGTGATCATGGGTTTGATGGTGTGGTATACAGGCAACATTAATTCTTCTATTTCCTAACCTTGGAGACTTTGGCTTTGCAATCTTAATGTAGGTGTGTTTATGTGTAATTAGGGTTATCAGATGTCAGGCAAAAGGAGGACATGTCCTCCTTTTTACCTTCACATCCTCTGTCTGGCAGGTGTTTTAAAATTATGTGATTTTTGTCTAGCTTTTTTACTTACAGGGGTTAAAGTATGCTGGAATGCCCTGGAACACCCTATTTTTAGGGGGAAGTGTTCCAGGGCCCCCTAAAAACATAAAAATATTACATTAATACTACATTTTCTCCATGTGTCCTCCGAAGTCCTGCTTTTTGTACTTTCCAGTCCTCCTTTCCATGCTTTGATATCTGGTAACCCTATGTGTAATAGTACGTGCATTGGTAGGGACAATGGCTAGGTCAGTAGTTCCCACCGCGGGAACATCCAGAGTGCTCCGTGAGCATGCCTGAGACCTGGAGTTAAAGTTCCCTCCCTGCTCAGCCCAGCCATGTGGGCTGTGCAGGGCTGGAAAAAGGCCGGGGTTAAAGTAGGAGGGAAGGCACCAGAACACAGTTCCAGGGCCCCCTCTTTTTAGGCAGGAAGCATTCTGGCCCCCTAAAAATAGAGGAAGGTACTAGAACGGGGATTTTCAGGGGTCCCCCTAAAAATAGCAGGAGCAGCCCAAACACACTGTTCAGGTGGCTCCACCTTAAGCCCAGCCAGCAGAGAGTTGGGGGAGGCTGGGAGAGTGTGAATCTCCCCCTGCAGGGCAGAGCAGCTTGTGTCAGCCAGCCTGCAAACAGCCCAGGTAAGGGCTTTGGGGGGTGGGGAGCGCTGCTGGGGGTTTTGTGGGGCAGGTGTGTGTGTGTGTGTGTGTGTGTGTGTGTGTGTGTGTGTGTGTGTAGCAGAGGTGGATGGGAGTGGATATGTAGCAGAGGGTGTGTGGTTTGGGGCTGTGGGGTGGCTGGTTGATTGGGAGCGTGTGTACCTGGGGGGTGTGTGGCTGTGGGGGGGGGGGGTAGCTGGGTGCTGGAGGGTCCATCACAGGCAGAAGAAGTCTGAGGGAGATGAGGACGGGACCCACTGGGGTGGGAGGCAGCAGCAGTGGGTTGAGGATTTGCCCTGGGTGGCAGGGAGGCACTGTAAAGAAGGGGGAAGCGCGTGCTGCACCATGCTCTCCTGCCCTACCCTCCCACTCCCCAGGTTCCCCCCTGCAGCCCCACAAAGCCACTCTTGTTCTCCCTTTCTCTCTTCTCTCTTGCCACCCTTGTGCTGTTCCCCACATGGCTGCCCTTGTCCTCTTTTGCCACCTCTGCCCTGCTCTGATCCCCACACTCACTCCTGCCACTGTACATGACTCGTGACCTCCCTTGTTTTGCCACCCCTGCTGCCCCACACAGCAGCATTTCTGAAACACTGTTCCATGGTTCATGAATATTCATAAGCAATTTAAGTTAATTTGAATATTCATGATTTTTTTAATAGTGGTGTGCCTCGAAAAATTTGAAGGTCTCAAGGTGTGCCACGGCAGAGAAAAGGTTGGGAACCACTGGGCTAGGTTTAAAGTGTGAATTGGACTTAATTCCAGGGTGTTGCCTGCTGGATCAGCTTGTTAGTTGGAGCTGGGCGGTTTTGTTTTTAGTAGTTGTCCCTCTCAGTTATATCTTCCTGTGGGTTGAGGTGTATGTGGCGAATTTAATTGATTGCTTGGGCTGTGTAGCAAGCAAAGACAAAGTTTCTCGTGTCACGGGTATTTTTCTCAAAGCTCTTTTCTCCTTGACTGTCTCACCAGATGGAGTAATGTACATGCAAGGAGGGGGCTGTGCAGTTTGAATGATTTTGCAGGAGAAGGTTTTCTGAAGTGAAAGCTCTGGCTAGTGCAGACTGAGGGCGTGAGTCTGGATTGCTTTTCCTGAAAGCTTTCCAGAAAGTGACAAAGCTGGGAACTGTCAGCTTTGTTTTATGGGATGGTCAAAAGCCACAGAGAAAGCAAAGATCAAGGATGGGGCTGATAGCTAGTAGCCAGCTTGCAACAATTTAAGGAAGCATAAGTAGGGTGCATGTTTGAACAGTAAATATTGGATCTGATCAGGTTTTATCAGACCCAAAGGTGATGGTTTGGGAGACACTGAAGCTAGCCTATTGCTGTTATTGAAACCATGTGTCTTTTAGAGACCCATCTTTAGAGGCTGCTGCGTGGCTTGATAATTATACTTTACGCATTCTCCTGGCACCAGGGAAAGGCTGCGAGTTCCAGTCTCTGTCCTTCAAAGGACTACAGACAGCCAAGTATGTTCAGAGAGGAATCGTTCAATGAAACTTGATTTTGTATAACATCATTCATGCATATGTTGGGGTTGTTCCTGCAGCCATTGAAGTCAGGGCTACCTTATAGCCCATTGACCTTCATGATGTTAAATAATACCAGGTGGAAGAACTACATTAGCTCTGGGATAACTCCCTTGAAGCTAGTCGAGTTCCGCCAAGGTAGAGCTGCGGCCTGTTTGGCGGAGGTGACAGAAAACAGTGGAGTGAGAATGGTGTATGATGGGGAGACTGCAGTCTTGTGGTTAGTGCGGTCACAATGCCTGGGTTTTATTCTCTTGCTGTGTCAGAGAATTATTGAGTGATCTTCAGCAAGACTTTTCACTTCTTTGTCCTCACGTGGAAAAGGGGGATAGTAATACGTGTTGTAGTCAAAGATATATGAATGAATTAATATTTGCAATTATAGAGTGCATTTAGTTTGATGCTGAGATGAGAGGAGGAGGAGGAGGAGTTGAAGATTGATGACCAGGACATAAAAAGAAATTGCTCCAGACACCAGAAGCTAGGATCTGACCTGGCTGCTCTGTTAACCTTGGCAAGAGAGGTCATCCCTTTGCATTAGTTCTGTGAGAGGCAGCTTGGAGTCAGAAACTTATATTTGATTGCTGGAGTAACGCTGCTTTTGTGGTCCTGATGGCATCATTGGGGCTGCTCTCTGGCCTTGCTAGGGAGTAGGAATGGAAGAGAGGAGCAGGGAATTCCTCACTCAGAATAGCTTGGATGTTGGCTGGCAGCTTCCCGCCTCCCTCCCTCTAGACAGCCCCTGACATGCGAATTTGTTGCATGTTACCAGTGTTGTTAGTGACGTAGCTGCTGTTCATCTGTGCAATTTATGCAGTTTGGTGCTGTTGGCATTACAGCTTGGCCTTGCATAATAATCTCAGTGAAGAGCTGCCTCCTCTGTGTAAATACGGAACAGGATCCCAGCAGGAGATTGCAAAACTCAACTAGGGTTGCTATTTCCCTCTGCCTATTTTGATCTTATTGAGCTGAGCTCACCCCTATGAGCCACTAGCCCAGGCCACATTCTAGGGCGAGACACACAAGTGCAGTGAGTGGCGTGCACTCCCCTCACGTCACCCAGTGGGCATCTGTCCACCTTGTAAAGCAGTTGAGTGAAAGGTTAAAAGCTCCTGAATGGCAAATCCTATGACTCAATACTGGTGTTAATGGGGTAGCCAGTGAATCCCCAGAAGGGACAGGAAACATAAGCTGGGCTCTAGAGATCTCATAAAGGCAGAGAGGTGTAATCAGAGCTACCAGCTGAACGTCTGGGTTCAGCACTGCTGGCTTTATTAAACACACGGTGGGAATCGCTGTTTACTGTGGCATGACTGGCCTCCCTGAAATAGCCAAGGGTGTGTTACAGGGTCAGGATCATGGTATCTGTGCCTGAGCAGTGTCTGCCCATGCCAGGCCTGGCTCTGTAGCCAATGTTAGCCCTTTGTCTTCTACACCCCAATGTTTGCCCCACTTTTCTTTAATAATAATAATAATAATAATAATAATAATAATAATTAATAATAAAATCTATCCTTCCTTTCCATTCATTCACATTTGCCTACACTCCCTAAGCTACAAATGATAAAAAGGGAGTGACAATTTTCTGGAACCCTGAAATCCTGCTTAAAAGTTCCTGTCCCTTTAAAGGCTGGTTTCACAACATTCCAAAATCCCAGCTGTTTAAATTATTTCACAAAGTGGGAAGGCTGGTGGAACCTCAGTTTTCATGTTCCCAGGCTCTGCATTACTTAGACCTCCAGGCTGTCGCTGCCTGTGTGGGTCTGAAATGTGACTTCTGTGACTTGGTGGGTAATGTTTGAGGGTTGGTTGTCTGAGACAAAGAAACAAGGTCTTGGAAACATCACTGATCTCCAAGAGGAGAAAAAGCAACGTGCATGTTTGTCAGGGAATCTCTCTGAGAGGCCCACAGTGCTGGATCCCGTGCTGTTTTTCACTGCATCCGTCGGACTGTCTTCAGAGTCTGTCTGGTTGTCATCATCCCTAGCGCAGAGCAGTTCATTACATACTCAGTGGCTGTCAGTTCCTGTTGTGGTTAATGTGGTTCCCCTGGTGTCTGAGATTGGGTTCCTCTCATTGTAAGGCTGGTTTGAAGTATTGGGGGGGGGGGAGGGGTGTTTTTCTTGCAGAACTCCAAAGATAAAATCAAATCCGGCACTCAGCTACTCTTGCAGACCTGGGGTAAGAGAGCAGAACTTAGTCCCTTACAACCAATGTTATCTGCAGGTACCATTTTGGGAGCAGAGGGATGCAGAAGACATCAGTAATGTAATGGACAGAGGCCATGGCTTGCCAGCCCCCTTCTAACCAGTCCTTTTACCACTGTAGAGTACTGCAGGCTCTGCTGAAGATCGTGTGGCTTGCCTGGTTCCAAACTTGTCTCTTCATTTCACAGCAGTGAGTTGGAGCTGCAAAGCTCTGTGGCAGGTGAGGGCACGTGTGCCTGATCAGGCAGCTACAGTGCACCAGGACCCAGCACAGGGAGCTGGATTGCTGTCTTGTGGGCCAGAGAGATTAGGGAGTAGGGTTATGCCTTTACTTTGTTTCCACTCCCTCTTTGGTGATTTGGGCACATGAATGGAGAGAGCAAGAGCACAAGATGGTTCCAGGGCCAGTGGTTAAAGTATAATCTGACAGGCTCCGAAACCCTCGTAATCTTCAGGCCTCCTTCCTATATTGTCTGGGCCCCCTTCATGTGTCCGGACCCCAGCCTAGGCAAGTATTTGCAACCACTTTTCAGTACCGTATACCTCCGTTATCGCTCCATAAAAACACTGGCCCCGATTTTGGCCTCACATGCTGCCCCCTGTGCACCTCCCTGACCTCAATCCTGGCCTCACACTCTGCCTCTGCCACCCCCTGTCCCTGATCCTGGCCTCACACACTGCTCCCTCCACCTGCCTACCCTCATCCTGGTCTCACATGCTACCCCCTCCACTTCCCTACCCTCATCCTGATCTCACATGCTGCCCCCTCTACCCCCCATCACTTATTGTCCCCTGCTGCAGCTGAGACCCTAGCCCCTGGCTGGAGCTGGGTAGCCTCATCCCCCCCTCGCCAGAGAAGAGGAGGGATGGGGTCGGCCCTTCACAACCCATGGCAGGAGTGCGGGTGAGGATGTTGAGGGGTCCCTTGGATCAGACCCATGTAATTTCCCTCACTTTCCTTTCCTCAAGGGGGTCCAGTGCTGTGCTGCAGTTAGATGCTCCCTCCTGGCCCCTAGTGCTGGAAGAATTTCATTTCTGTATAAGCTGGGCAGCCCAGCCCACACAGAGAGGGAACCCTCCCAGCACTAGCACCCAGGAGGCAGCTCCCAACTGGCTCAGCCTGAGGCTGTTTCTCCCTGAAGGACTAGCCCAGGCTGGCTACAGCTCCTGGGGTAGCCAGGGCAGAGCGGAGCGCATGTTCAGCCTGCTTTTTCTATTTTTAGGGGCCCCGGAACACTGGCCCCTCAAATTTGTGGGCCCCAGAACGGCATTCTGGTGTGTTCCAGCCTACTGTAACCCCTGCTGAGGGCCACAAAGAGTCAGGGGCAGGCTCTCTTCTCCCCAGTGCATCCAGTCCAAACTGAGAGCTGGATTGGCTCTGGGTCCAGATGAGGTGGTCCAGAACAGCAACCGCACCACCTGTCACCTCTGGTTACAAACCAGTGATGAGAAGGGGAGAGCATTCCCTCATTTATGGGCGCAGTGCATGGTCTGTTATGGGGTTAAACATCCCTCGGTTTCCTTTAATGGCAGGAAATCAGCGTAATGGTGCTTTTGCAGGGGTGGAGAATTGAGGTGAAACTGGATCCGGTCCCAAAGCTGCAATGTCCATGCATCTGGGCAGGTGGTTGCTGGCATAGAAGAAAGGTGAAACTGCAGTGATGTAGGATTTTGGAGGGGTAACTTCACATGGTGCTGCAAGAACCAATTGCTCCTCTGAGCTGCTGTCCCCAAAAGGAGGGAGCAAGGCAGGATAACTGTTCCTACCCAGACCTCCTAGCCTGGCAAACTGATCCTTTCACTGGGGGTAGCAAGTTCTGACTTATGGGGGAGCTTTTGTTTTATGTCAGTTTCTCTAGTCTCCTTTTGCTTTGATCCTTGTTGTTTTCCCCCCTTGTCCTACCTAGAGCTGGGGAAGGAATTTCAGCTGAGAGGTTTCAAGGAGTTCATACTGCAGGAAGGAGAAGGACCAGGGTGAAATAACGGAAAGGGGCTGTGCCCTAGGGAGTCCCAGAATGCCATGTATGATGTACAGCAAGCTAGTTTCTGTATTGGACATTTACAACATGTGCTCCTGCAGCAGCTCCTGGTTTCTGTGTCCCATGAACCACAGCTGCAATCTCCACCTTCCCTGATAGACTCAGCAGTGTCTAGTCTGCATTGAGCAGAGGTGGGTCATCTCTGCCAGAGCCTCTGCCTCCTTGCAGGGCTGTCTAATGAACATTTCCTTCCATGACATTCTGTCTAGTGCAAGCCAGGGCTCAGAGAGAAGCTTGGGTGTTGAAGCTAGAGAGCATGGTATGTTAAGCACTCCAGGTGCTCAACAGTGGTTCTCAACCTTGTGCGGGTTATGTCATACTCCCTACAGGACTCACCAGCCCCCCCACCCAGCCCAAATCCAGTCATCTTGCTGGCTTTCCATGTCACATTTACTGCTGTCTGGCAACACGGTAATGTGCCCCAATGCAGTGGTTGAGAACCACTGTGCTGGAGAGCCAGAGAGAATAAGGGGTGCGTCTCCGCCTAGCTGGCTCCCTAAAGAATCCCCCTCACATTCATTACATTTCAGCCCTGCTTCTTCTTAATTGCAGGATATGCTGTCTATGGAAACTACTCTGCTGTTATGTCTAATCTATGGGTGAGCAGGGGCCTATGAGCCAGTCTGACACATTTAGCCAGCACTTAATTCATTAGGAAAAAGAGCACACATGCACTCTCCGCTTGTGCTCCCCACACCCCCAATCACTCTAGTATATTTAATGGATGGCGTGTAGAATGAGAGCAGAGAACAACTAAAAGGCAAAGCCAGGGTAATACAGGATATTTATTACAATGGATTAAAAGAATGATGTCAGAATTCATGGGTGGCACATCCCAGAGTGAACTGCTCATTCATTCCCTAAAAAAGCATAGAGTGACACAGTCTAAACAGATTATATAATATCAGAGAGTGAGATAATCCCTGCTCAGCAAACACACAGTCTGCTTCATCGTATGAGAGTGAGACTTGATAATTATCATATTCTTTATTAGAAACTGTCACTAATGGGAACAGCACATGGCTGTGTGTATGTGCAGGAAAATGACAATCCCAGATCTATGTGTACACACAAACAGAAGAACTCCAGCTCTGTATGTGCACACACATGCATGTGCATGCACACATGTACATACATAAATGTGTGCATAAGTGCAGTTTATGAAAATAAAGATCAGATATATGTACGTCTGAGTATACACACACCCTTTATATATATATATAAAGAGAACCTGGAATTGATGGAATGCTACTACAACAGTAGACCTAATGAGAGGGGATATATGAAACGTATGAGGGAACTATGGATGGACAAAAGACCTACATCCACACTAACTGAGAAACAGCTAGTTACCCAACGCTTCAATATAGTAAAGAGGCAGCTGCTCTCACAACTGGAGATAGATCAACTCCACATTACATCCCAGACTCAAGAAGAAGACCCAGAAGAACAACTAGATGTGCAGCCAACACCTGAAGCTGGAACTTTACTGCCACCCCCTCCATTACAGAGCACAGCAGCTGATATGAGGCATGAGATCATGGATAAACTAGCTACAGTCAACCCTCGAGACCGATTACCAAGGCTCGTTGGAGAAGTACCATCAGATAGTATGCTAGAAGATGCCAATAGAGCCCTAATGACAATTCCTACTACCACCATCACTGAAACCAATGAACTGGTATATGCTACAGCCTCTGTAATCCTGGAGATGCTTGGCTACACGATCAAGAAGAACACCACTAGATACCCCCTGTGGAAAATGAGGTTGGAGGATAAGATCAAGGCAACCTGGAGAGAAGTTAGCCGGCTGGTGGAACTACAGAAGGGTGTAGAGATTAAGGATAAGACTCGGCTACTGAAAAAATACAAGGGCCTGACTCCATCTGAAGCCCTAGAGACTGCTAAACAAAGGCTCACAGCACTGGCTACCAGGCTAAGGAGATACACTGGAGAAGCAGAGGCCAAAAAGATAAATGCCCTATTCTCCAAAGAACCATCCAAGGTGTACTCCCAGCTGCAGTGCAACAACACAATAACAGCAGAGCCACCAACAGCAGAAACTGAACAGTACTGGAAGAACATATGGGAGAAAGAGAAGACTCATAACACCATTGCAAAGTGGCTGCAGGACCTGAGAACAGACCACAGCAATCTCCCAGAACAGGAACCAGTCACCATCACAGTAGCAGACATCCAACAGCGGGTCAAGAACATGAAGAGCTGGACAGCACCTGGCCTGGACATGATCCACACCTACTGGCTAAAGAAACTAACAGCAGTGCATGAACACCTAGCAGCACAGATGAACCAGCTGCTAGCAGCAGGCTCCCACCCAGACTGGCTAACACAAGGAAGGACAGTGCTGATCATGAAAGACCCCCACAAGGGAACAGCACCATCCAACTACCGGCAAATAACCTGCCTCCCCACAACATGGAAAATCCTATCAGGCATCATAGCCACCAAGCTACAGGACCACATGGGCCAATACCTGAGCACAACTCAGAAGGGCATTGGGAACAACACCAGAGGCTCAAAACACCAGTTGCTCATAGACAGAGCAGTCACGCAAGACTCAAGGTCTAGACAGACCAATCTGAGCACAGCCTGGGTTGACTACAGGAAAGCCTACGACTCAATGCCGCACACATGGATCTGTGAATGTCTGGCGCTATACAAAGTCAACAGGACACTAAGGACCTTCCTCAAGTACTCAATGGGACTGTGGAAGACAACACTGGAAGTCGACTCAAGACAGCTGGCACAAGTGGCCATCAAGTGTGTCATATACCAAGGTGATGCGCTGTCCCCGCTGCTGTTCTGCATTGGCTCGAACCCCCTCAGCCAGATAATCACAAGGACTGGATATGAGTGGAACTACCATCAGCCACCTCCTCTACATGGATGACATCAAGCTGTATGCTAAGAATGAACGAGACATCGACTTGCTAATCCACCTGACACGGATCTAAGTGAGGATATTGGGATGTCATTTGGACTGGAGAAGTGTGGCCGGATGGTAGTAAAGAGAGGGAAGGTAGTCAAGACTGATGGGGTGGAACTACCAGCAGGCCACATAGCAGACATACAGACCAGCCACAAGTACCTTGGCATCCCACAGTCACATGGGAACCATGATGAGGAGGCAAGGAAGACAGCAACATCCAAGTACCACCAGAGGATAAGACAGGTCCTGAAGAGCCAGCTCAGTGGGAAGAACAAGATCCATGCCATCAACAGGTACGCCCTGCCAGTCATCAGATACCCTGCCGGTATAGTGAGCTGGCCAAAGGAGGACATGGAGGCTGCCAATGTGAAGACCCGGAAGCTCCTCACAATGTACGGAGGTTTCCACCCCAAGTCCAACACCCAGAGACTGTACGCCAGCCGGAAAGAAGGCGGGCGGGGTTTGGTGAGTGTCAAAGCCACTGTCCTGGATGAAACCCAGAACATCCAGGAGTACATCAGTAAGATGGCACCTGAAGATGAGCTGCTGGGAGAATGCCTGAGGCAGCAGCAGACATGGGAGGAAGATCAAGCAGAAGAAGTGCCATGGCAAGACAAGACCCTGCATGGGATGTACCATTGACAGATAGCTGAGGTGGCTGACATTGGGAAATCCTACCAGTGGCTGGAAAAGGCTGGACTAAAAGACAGCACTGAGGCACTGATCATAGCAGCACAAGAACAGGCACTGAGCACCAGATCCATTGAAGTAGGGGTCTACCACACTAGACAGGACCCAAGGTGCAGACTGTGCAGAGAGACCTCAGAGACAGTCCAACACATAGTGGCAGGATGTAAGATGCAGGCAGGAACAGCATACACTGAACGGCACAACCAAGTAGCTGGCATCGTGTATAGGAACATCTGCACAGTGTGTGGGCTAGACCCTCCCAAGACCAGATGGGAGATCCCACAGAAGATCGTGGAGAATAACAGGGCTAAGATTCTGTGGGACTTCCAGATCCAGACAGGCAGGTAGGTACTGGCCAATCAACCAGACATCGTGGTGATAGACAAGGACCAGAAGACAGCGGTGGCGATAGATGTAGCAGTGCCAAGTGACAGCAACATCAGGAAGAAGGAGTATGAGAAGCTGGAGAAGTACCAGGGCCTGAAAGAGGAACTAGAGAGGATGTGGAAAGTAAAGGCCAAAGTGGTCCCAGTGGTGGTAGGAGCACTCGGGGCTGTGACTCCTAAGCTGGGAGAGTGGCTCCAACAGACCCCAGGAACAACATCAGAGCTCTCTGTCCAGAAGAGTGCAGTGCTAGGAACAGCTAAGATACTGCGCAGAACCCTCAAACTCCCAGGCGTCTGGTAGAGGACCTGAGGTTGAGGATGACACATACCACCCATAGGGGTGAGAGGGGAATTTGTGTGTGTGTGTGTGTGTGTGTGTGTGTGTGTGTGTGTGTGTGTGTCTATATCTATATCTATATCTATATCTATATATAAAACAGACAGCCTGCATACAGTCTGCTACAAACAAACTGTAGTGTCCTCTGATCAACATCAATGATATGTGTACCTGTCTGTTGATAAACAGGCACTGCATGTGGAAAGTTACCCAATAGAAACATAGCTAAGTCTCTGCCCAGCAGGTTGCAAATACATTTCACTGGGTGTGGAAATTTTACTTGCACACATTTTGCATAAATATTATGGTTATGTGCCACATACTGTACAATTTCTCTATGCACATAGAGAGCTGCTGCGATAATTTCTTTGCCTCTGGGACATATGTAAAACCTTAAGCTGTTTACACGCACACACACTTCTGTCCTGCTTTGAGCCCCCTTCATAGCCAAGTGTGCTACAGTCATGCCTTTTAAAAACCCACCCCTTTCTGTGGCCCATTCTGCTAGGGTAGTAAGGAACTATTTCTAATTGTTTTTGCAGAAACTAGCTTTCAAAGCATGGCTGAGTTGTTCCAGTATCAGCAAAACAGGGCTCTTTCCCACAGCTTGGTCTCTGTTCACCAACATAGCACCTCTTTGTCCTCTCTATTAAACCTGCTTTTGGCAGAAGTATGGGTTTGTCCCTGCACTATGACCCAGCCAGCGGATGTAAGAAACAATTTCTGTGACAGAGTAGGAGGCCCTCTCTCCCTGCTCTCTTCCTTGCTACTGAACTCTCCTTGCTTCTCCCCCCACCCCCTTCTTTGCCCTGTCTGAGTATGAGGAGTTTGGAGGAGGATCTAAAATTCAAAGAGGAGAGGGCTGTATCTGTGTTCAGGGTAAGAGGTGGCAGCAGATAGATATTCACAGAAAGGCCTCTGCTTTTGCTTTTCAAACCTTGTCATAAAGAAGTGTGCAGCTAGACTAAGCCAAGAGGATGATATTAGACTGTCTTTTATTAATGGATATACAAAAGGCCAAACTACGATCCTGCCTCAATTTGTAGGTAAGTTACATGTAGGTGAGGGGGTGTGAGCCTGATGGACGGTGAGATGCTTTAGAAGAGAGGAACTCTAAGCTGATGTGACACATCATGAGCGAGAGAGTAGGAAGCAGGCTTACATTATACCAGCTCAGGCTTGCAAGGAGTCTGCACCCAGGGGATCTTGGCCCTTTGTCTGCATTCCCTGAAATTATGCCATCCCATTCAAGATCAGGACTGCACCATGCTAAGTGCTGTACAGACACATAAACGAGAAGCAATCCTTGCTTCACAGAACTTACAAAGACTGAAGACCTACTGTTTTATGCTTATCCAAGGTCCAGGCCCATTTGCAGTTGCCCAGGAAACATCACTAACTTATGTTGCTTTCTCTACTACAAGTGGCAGTCCCGCTTTCCCAGTCAGTGGAGTGGAAGTCCCAGTTGTTGGGAATGCCAAGAAACAGAATCAAGATCAAACAAGCATCCAGAATGTATCAACTGTTTCTTAAGACTGTTTCCACATACCCAAGCTACTGTGCAAAGTTGCTTGATGGGTGCAGAAGTCCTTACTTACTTCCTAGTCCTTGACCTTTGTGAATTTTGCCTGGGTATGGCTGGAATAAAAACTTAGTAAGAATTTGATCCTGGGTGATTTGAAGGGCACCCAGCTGTTCTGATATTTAAGAAGAACAATGCTATTTGAGGAAACTAAACTCTCAAGAACTATCCCTCATAAAGGTAACAGAGTTGATGTAATATACCTCAATTTTTGTAAGAAGTTTGACTTGGTAGCACTTTACATTTTGATTAAAAATGAGAATGATAAAATATTAATGGTACACATTAAGTGAATTAAAAACTAGCTAAGCAAAAGGTCTCAAAATGTAACTGAAAATGGAGAACTGTCACAGAGGAGGGAAATCCATTTCCAGTGGGTTTCACATGGAGTGGATCTTCATCCCACACTATTTAACATCATAATCAATGACATGGAAGAAAACATACAATCCCTGATAAAGTTTGCAGATGGTAGAAAAATTGGGAGAGTGGCAAATAATGGAAGACATGTCGCTCACTTAAAGCAATCTAGGTTGCATGATAAACTGGGTACCTATAAACAATATTAGTATGGCTAAATGGAAAAGTACACATCTAGGACCACATCTAGGCTATACTTATAGGATGGAGGACTTTATCTTGGGAAGCAGTGCCTCTGAAGATTTGGGGAGTGAGTTGGACAGTCAGCTCACTATGAGCTCCCAGTATGACAATGGCAAAAAAAGAATGACCCTGGGATGCAGAAATGGGAGGATCCCGAGTAGGAGCAGAGAAGTTATTTTACTTCTATACTTGGCAAGGGTGAGATTACTGCCAGAATGCTGTGTGCAGTCCTGGTGCTCACAATTCAAGAAAGATGCGGATAAATTGGAGAAAAGGGTCAGAGAAGAGCCCCAGAACTAAATAAAGGATTAGAAAACATGTCATACAGTGATAGTCTCAAGGAGCTCAATTTATTTAGTTTAAAAAAATGTCAGGGGGTGACTTGATTCCAGTCTGTGAGGGGAACAGCTATTTAATGATGGTCTTTTCAGGTTAGCAGAAAAATGACTCGAAGTTGAAGACAGACAAAGTCAGACTGGAAGTAAGGCATAATTTTTAACACTGGAACAGTTTACCAGGAATTGTGGTGGACTCTCCATCAATGACAATTTTTAAATCAACATGGGCTGTTTTTCTAAAAGCTCTGCACTGGGAATTATTTTTTGGCAGTTCTCTGGCTTGTGATATGCATCAGGTATATGATCACAGTGGCTCATTGATTCTAAGGCCAGAAGAAACAACAATGAGAATGTAAGAAGCCCATTTCATGGATGGGAGTGCAAGCTCTTGACTGAGCAGATGGCCACTGGGAATAGATCTACAGTAGTAGTTCCCTCCTTTTTCAGTCTGGGGACACCTTTTTAACAAAAAAAAAATCTTTGCAGCCGCCTGGCTGATTAGGTAATCTGGCCCACACCAGCAGACTCTAGTCCACGCCACTCTCACAGTGCCGTTGGGACAGCCGGTGAGCGGCACCGCCACCACCATGGCCCACATTGCTGAGGAGCCAAGCAGTGGTGGCTATGGCTCCCTGCCCTTGCCTTCCCAGGAAGCCTCTGTGGCCCCATCCCACTGCTGGGATCCAGCCACAGACTGGGAGAGGCGGCCCTGGTGGGGAGCATTGGGGCTGCAGCTGGATTCTGGCCCCAGTAGAGAGAGGCTTCGTGGACTCCCTGCAACATGTCCGTGGACCCCCGGAAGTTGCCAGGCCCCAGGTTGGGAACCACTGATCTACAGCATGCCAGAAACTGATGCAAAGTCCACTGAAGTCAGTGGGAAGATTGTTAGTCTCTGGTTCAGGCCCTTATTTACTAAAAGGAGAGGGATCTGGACTACCTGGCTGCACAACCCGGCAGCTTTCCATATCTCCAGGCTACAACAGATCCCCATTCCCAGTGAGACCATTGCTTACTGACCCAAAGGGAGGAGGTAGATGGAGAGACCCAAAGAACAAAAGGGTCTGCCACTTGCCGTAGGAAATATTACTTCCAGAAACTGGACGGCGTTTTTTCCTGACATGGGTCCAACAACACCCATGAGCAACACCAGAAAAGGGCAGCATGGCAAAACACTAGGCATGTGGCTCATCCCAAAAAGGGAAGAACAGTGCTATTTGGAATCTGGCAGTGGGAAGGGAGGAGGGATAGGAAACAGAGGTTGGGTTAAGCAAATAAAGGGGGGAAGCAGTCAAAAAACATCAGCCTGGCTCTGTCTTGCTGGAGATAGGAATGGAGGAAACCCCGTGTGAGAAAGGTCCTGACCTCTCTCCCCTTCTCAGGGAATGAAGTCTGGAGTTCAGCATCCCTCCAGCACCTGCAAACAATGGAGGAGGCTGTTCAAAAGCCAAGATGGAGACAGACATTTGGGGCCAACGTGATGGCCACTTCAGGAGGAGAGAGGGTGACCATGGCCAAATTCCAGTAATCAAATGGGGAGGGAGGGAGGGATATCAGTAACCCCCTCAGGACTGAGCCCTGTGGTTCTGACCCTTGATTGCAGGCTTGAGATTCTTCTTTGCATGCCAAGGCCCTGTTGCTATAATGCTGGCTTTGTTCCCCTGTGCCTGGGAAGCGCCTGGGCCACGTCCTCTGGCATAGAAAACCCATTCATCGTCACTTCAAGCAGCACTTATCCAAGCTTCCTGTCCTGGGATTTTCCTGATTGTTTTATTGTCTGTCTTGGCTAGGAAGCTTTTAAGCCCATGTTCATTCTCATTGCATAGGGCAGGCCATCATATTTCAACAGCAAGAGCTGAGAGAACATGGGACATATGCCTGGGTAGTAAGATAGTCAAAGGTGGGGTGTAATGAACCGGCTTTAAGCGATGCTACCTACAAGTGGATAGACCACGGCAGAAGGTGAGAGATCTTTCACTGCTACCAACCAGAGAGATGTCCTTTAGCTGGACTGGTAGACATGTGTTTCTGACAGTGAAAGTTTTTGGGTTCTAATCCTAACTCCCGAGATTTGCCCATGAGTAACATTCATCAAGCAATTTGTGCCTGGTATCTGAAGCCCATGGATTTGTTACAAGGACAAGAAGTTTCTGAGTTCTGTTTTGCATGTCCTTCACTTAGTCACATCACAAGAAATCCACTGTTTTGGGGACATGAGGAAAGCACAGAGTTAGAATGGGGAGGTGTGAGGTTCCATACAAAGTGGCTCCATGAGAATTTAAAGAAATCAGATATTTGGTGTCTGGCTGCCATGGCAATAAGCATATCATACAATGCAACTTTGTTCCCCCTCTCAACAGCTTATTTGTGTTTCACCTGCTACACCATCCACCCTTCCCTCCCAACCATTTCCCCCCCTTGGAAAGGACCCTTTGTGTTACTCTGTAGTGTGGATGGAGCAATGACGGTTTTACAGTGTTAGTGTTTGAAGAGGAGCAGGAAATAGCCAGAGACATTCCTTACTCAGGAAGGTCCAGCTGGCACCCCAAAGCTCCCGAGGCAAAGTGAGGAGAGCAAGCATATTAGCATTCCCAGGGGGTTGGTCAGCCCTTCTGCTGTGGAGAGTGAGCATTGGCTGTGCTCACAGAAGAGCCTGTCAGAAGGAGACAAAAGGAGCAGAGAGGTTGGGGAACCTGAGCTCTGAGCTGGAACCCCGGGGGCAGAAAAGAAAGAGTCGGGGAGTGTTCAATGCTAAAAGAGATCGCAGCGGTGGGATTTTGATCTAAACTAGTGACTCTGGGAAGTCTCAGCTAAGACAGCTGGCATCCCTCCAGTCCTGTTAGCGAATGAACGCTTCTGGGCGTGTATCGCTATCTGAGAGGGAGACCTGAGCCACTTGGTGCAAGGCTTTTGTTAAATACATTCTATTTTTCAGAGAATTGCCTCCCTCAAGGCATGGCCTGGCCAGAGAGCACTTCCTTCTGTCGCTCAGTCAACAGATCCTGCTATTTTCATGTATTCAGACATTCCCTACATTTCCCTTGTCCACCAACACAGGCAAGATCCAGAGAAAAACTTACCAAAGAGTACATAGGCGTAGTCAGTCCAGCCGCAGGTGCTAAGCTGAGCTGAAGGATAAAGAAAAAAACAGCAACACCAGTAATGGGAGGAATGCACTGACAGAAAGGCCTCCAGACAAAATCTTGCTGATGGAGTTTGGGAATCGCAGGCTGTGCCTTGTTATAGGTGTGTTTTGCTGGCCCCACTAAGATTATTGATGTGGAATTTGTCAGAAGGATGAGTTAGCTCCAGGGGATGAATTGCACAGGTTAGTTCTCTCTCTTCCTGCTCTACAGGGAGCCCAGGAGGCAGGCCTGGATCAGCACAGAGGAACAGCCAGACGTTTGCAGTGAGGAAAAGTGCCATCCTTATCTACCTCTGTGTCATGTGCAGCTCCAGGAAGCTGCTACCAGTCTCCTGCTCAGGCACACAAAAGAGGTGGGGACCACAGCTGCTTCTCCACAAATGACCCTGTTTCATCTTAGGACAGGTCTCTAATGATTTCTCCTTCTACCAGTCAGTGCCTGGGGTAAAAGGCACAGGCTTCCTTCACCTAAGCAACAGCTGTCTCATACCTTGCCTTCCACAAACTGAACTGCACAGAATTAGGCTGACGGACAACTGGAAAACACTAGGCAACCATTGTGAATATGATCTCCCCTGTACATTTCAGGCTCTAGATCTGCCCACTGGACTTGTAGTGTTTTTCTCAGAGATTTGAGGACAGGACCTGGTGCACACTAGCAACAGGAGTGAATAGCATTAGATTGTAACCAACTAGTTGAAACGCTGTAGACCTTTAGTAGAACTGCACCAGCTTGCAAGATTTTAGGACAGAAGTACAGAAGAATATTGCATCCCTCTGGAATGACATGGAACATTTTTAGGGTAGTCTGTATGTAATGACTAAAAATGGAAATTGGCAACAATGCCATGGTAGCTTTAATCTGTCGAATATGCTGATTTCAGTAAAAAACAGCTTGTATGTGGGAGAGACCTGCCCATTTGAAAACTAACTGGGGAGGATTGATTGACTCAGGGATGGGTACTAATGAGAGATAAAGTACTCTTCTCCATGAACTTACTGGTATCAGCTCAGATCAGCAGACCTTTCAGTGGTTTCATATGCCCAGTATCCACATGCCAGTGTAGTCAGGGTGAAATCTCCATGGCCTGTTGCAGAAAGCCCCAGAGTTCTGCTGGTCATTCATTTTTTCAGGCTGGCTTGTGTTTGCCTGCATGGTCATAGTGTTTGTCCAGGTTAGCTTTACAAGGGAGGCATCCACAGAGAGGCTTCTCTCCTCACTGAAGCAGCAAGGGAGCATCATCCTTCTTGTTCAACATTGATCTTGTCTTTTCTTCAATTAACTTAGAAGTCATCTATCCGCTCGCGTGCTGGTGACTGATTTTTCCCACACTGTGCACTTCAAAGGCCAGCTGAGCAGACTGATGCTGATAAAGCAGTATGGTGGCAGGGGATATAAAGCAAGAGCAACACTGGCTGGCACAGCAGGTAATTGCACTAACTACTCTCTACTGGAGTCTGGGAGTCTAACTCTGTTTAGGTCCCAGAGAGGCTCAGATCTGAAACCACACTGCCTAGCTCCAAATGTGTCCAGCGCAGACATAGCAGCCTCTGCTTTTTCCCTTTTCTTTTAAGATCTGGGAAGCTGCTTGTAGAGTGAGGGAGAAGTGGGTATGGTTTATTTTGCCAGAAGCTCCTCAGACTCAGGAAGGGGAGAACAAACTAGTATGACTCAGAATCTTCACATAGAGGGTTTCCTCTTTGCTTTGTATATGTATTGTGAGCTGAAGCATGCTCAGGGTTTTGAGGGTGAGAGACTCAGAAATTAGACATGAAGCTAGTCCACAGATTCTCAAGCTTTCTTTTTCCTGGGACTGCCTTTGAAAATATTTCAGGTTGTGATGACCTTCCCCAAAAATGACACACTTCCCATGCCATACCACCCTTACTTCTGCACAGCTTATGAATGTGGTGCTGCCTTCAGCTCTCTGGCCACCCAGCTCTGAAGGGTTCTGGTTGTCACTATGCATGAGGGCTGACAGCTCACGATGACCTCTCCATAATAATCTCATGGCCCTTCGAGGAGTCCTGACCCCCAATGTGAGAACCCCTGTCCTAGGCTATCTCTGTCAGAGTTTGGCCAGAAGTCAGTCTGGAAAGGTGGAAGCCTGGGAGGAAAACAACACAGAACAAGTATCGTGACCATCCCAAGAGGCTAGATAAGTGTTTGGCAACAAACAAAGATTTTATCTTTAAACTTTTAGACAGGAGAAAAAGTCCCATGGTTTCAAATCTGTAGCAGTCAGACTCCAAAATTTATCTACATAATAATGTTCAACACTTACATTTTCAAAGCACTTTCCAAAAATTGATGAGTCAGGGGCTAATCCTAGAAGGCAATTAACGGGTCCTCAGTTCCCACTGACGACACTCCTTGGGCCACCAAATCAACCAGGCAGTAATCCTCACACTAACTCTGGGAGGTAGGAAGGAGAGTGTTTTCATCCCTATTTACTAACAAGGAAGATGAAGTCAAGTGAAATGGCCAAAGCCACAGAGCAGGACTTGGTAATTAACCATAGGCACAAGCCCAGACCTTGCTGTTTCTCTATAAAGTATTGGTTGGTTGGGGATGAAACATTTGGCTAGATGTATACTCTCTCCAGGTCAAGTGCCCCTTTCTTATTTGACTCATAGGATGATCAAGGTGGATTGAACTTGCTCTGCATTTTAGTACCTCTCTCATCAGTGGTTTCTGCTCAAAGGGAAAGCATCTTTTTCCCTTTTGAAGTCCCCACGCATCTCTTTTGGTGCTTGGCAGTGGTCTAACAAACTCAGATGAGCAGCGCAGAAGAACCCAGCTCCTTCAAATTGCTGGGTGGTTTTATGTAAAGTGGATTTGTTTCCATGCATTAATATTGCTGATTAGAGAATACAGGACATTTTAGAGGCCCTAAGTCTATTCTTTTGGTCTTTTTATGACTTCAGACTAATCTCAGCTTCCTGCCTTTCCACCAGACTATCTCCATCTTCTAGAGCAACAGGAGCAAGGCGTTTCTTGAAAGAGAATATATGTGATTCAGCCATCTTCATTCCAGTGGGCTGGTTGCCACTGGGATAAGTAGTCTCCTCTCTAGGTTATTGGCTCTAAGCAAGTCCAGGTAGATAGCAGCTGAAATCTGCTCTTGTGTGATATCTCTTTAGTGATCTGTATGAGAAGAGAAGGCAGTCGTGGCCCAGACACTAGGGGAGAGGAAGCCACATTTCAACAGCATCATTACAGCTGGTGCTGGGTAGCTCCCTGTGGGTGCAGAAACAAGGCTTGTGATTGAATGGGTCACAACTGGGCTAATAAGTGCTGGGGATGTGGGATGGGAATTGACTTACCACCCCAGATACCCTTGAACTGTTGAGGTGGTGGTGGTGGTGGGATTGTTTCTAGAATAGCTTTGCCATCTGATAATCACTCAAAACCATGAGCCAAACACTTGCCCATTAGCTGCTAGTGGAGCCCCATTCAGCAACTCCCATTTTGGCCAGCCAGCAGAGACAATAGAGGCAGGCAGGCCAGCTAGTGAGCAGAAGTGCCAACAGGCCACACCCACCACGCTCAGTCACCCATGTGCTGGAATCAAAGGGACATATTTCCCCCTCGTGTCTCTCAGACAATGGATGTTTTTTCCCCAGGTCAGTAAATAGACAGCTAAAAATAACTGTGATCATTACTTCAGCACAAGCACCGCTGTTCACAGGCTACCACAGCTCTTGGCAATATTCCTCTGAGAATGCATTGCTGTGACCTTGTGGCACATTTAAAGAGTTTGCAGCCTCCAGAAAGAGGAGAACTTTGGGCCTGCAGATATGTGGTCATTTGCCATGTTTGTGGGTTCCCTGTGTTGCTCCCAGGCTCTGCATGGCTTAGATTTGGGATAGCAATCCCAGAGCAGTTCCAAGCCACTGTAGGGGCAGTGACTCTTCTCTCACATAGTAGCAGCACTATGTAGTCTGTCTAAAACAGGCATGAGCATGGAGGGGAGCAGTGTGTGCCCAGCTGCCCTGATACTGGTCTTGCCCCCTGACCCAAACCCTGGCTCTGGTAATATGCTCCACTCTTAGCTAGCAGCAGCCCTCGTTGAGCTAGGCACTGTGGGCTCCTACTGGTGCCATAAGGAATGTTTTGGGTGGCGCCCCATGAAAGACAGGAGGGAGGCCAGCCACTAAACCAATTTATGCTTGTGAGTGTTAAAAAAAAAAAAAAAAAAATCAGTCAGAATGTGGGGCCATGTTTCTAGAGGTGAGAGAAGCGATGCACAGCCCGCCAACTCTTTGCCTGCCCAGAACCCTCTAAAGTCTGGTTAGTGCTTGTCTGTTTGCTTCACTGTACACGTAGTGCCTTCCAAAATCTACCAGGTCACATTCTGCTCTTGTCCAGTCTTCTGAGAGAGAGACACTCCCACTTTAAAGCACTAAGGGTCTCTTGGCTTGGGGAGGAATTCTCCTGAGAAGTTGTTGGGTGTCTAAGTTACTACAGTCCCAGAGGTACTAGCCCTTAGAATCATAGAATCATAGGGTTGGAAGGGACCTCATAGGTCATTTAGTCCAACCCCCTGCCAGAGGCAGGACCACTCCCACTAAACCATCCCAGTCATGGTTTTGTCCAGCCGGGCCTTAAACACCTCCAAAGATGGAGACTCCACCACCTAACTAGGCAGCTCATTCCAGTGCTTCACCACTGGCCTAGTAAAAAAGTTTTTCCTAATATCCAGCCTCGACCTCCCTAACTGTAACTTGAGACCATTGCTCCTCGTTCTGTCCTCCATTACTACTGAGAATAGTCGAGCTCCGTCTTCCTTGGAGCATCCCTTCAAGTAGTTGAAGGTTGCTATCAAATCCCCCCTCAATCTTCTCTTCTGCAGACTAAATAAGCCTAATGCTTTTGGTCTTGCCTCATAGGGCTTGTGCTCCAGCCCTTTAATCATTTTGGTTGCCCTCCGCTGGACTCTCTCTAGCATGTCCCTGTCCTTTTTGTAGTGGGGAGCCCAAAACTGAACACAGTATTCTAAATGTGGCTTCACCAGTGCAGAATAGAGGGGAATGATCACATCCCTTGATCTGCTGGTAATACTTCTTTTGATGCAGCCCAGTATGCCACTGGCCTTTTTGGCTGCAGGAGCACACTCCTGACTCATATCCAGCTTCCACCCACCATGACCCCCAGGTCCTTTTCTACACTGCTGCTACTTAGCTGAATGTTTCCCAGCCTGTAGCAGTGCATGGGGTTTTTCCGTCCCAAGTGCAGGATTTTACACTTGTCCTTACTGAACCTCATAAGATTTCTATTGGCCCACTGTTCTAATTTATCTAGGTCTCCCTGAATTCTGTCCTTGCCCTCTAACGTGTCTGCTGTTCCCCCCAGCTTGGTGTCATCTGCAAACTTACTGAGAGTGCAGTCTATTCCATCATCCAGATCATTGATGAAAATGTTGAACAGAACCAGCCCCAGGACTGACCCCTCGGGCACACCATTCGTGACTGGTTGCCAGCTAGACATGGACCCATTGATTCCTACATGCTGAAACCGTTGATCTAGGCAGTTTTCTATCTACCCTATAGTCCACCTATCCAACCCATACTTCCTTAATTTGCCAATGAGAATGCTGTGGGAAACTGTATCAAAAGCCTTGCTAAAATGAAGGTATATCACATCAATGGATCTTCCTGCATCCAGAAAACCAGTCATCTGATCATAGAAGGAAATTGGTCAGGCATGATTTACCCTTGGTAAATCCATGCTGACTGTTCCTGATCACTTTATTTTCCTCTAAGTGTTTGAGGATGGATTCTTTGAGAACCTGCTCCATAGTTCTTCCAGGGATTGAGGTGAGGCTGACTGGTCTGTAATTCCTCGGATCATCCTTTTTCCCTTTCTTGAAAATAGGCACTACATTTGCTTTTTTCCAATCCTCTGGCACCTCCCCCGTTCTCCATGAGTTTTGAATGATAATAGCCAGCGGTGCTGCTATCTCATCGGCCAATTCCCTTAGCACCCTTGGATGCAGTTTGTCCAGCCCCATGGACTTGTGCACATCCAGCTTCTTTAAGCAGTCCCTAACCTGACCTTCCATCATCAAGGGCCTCTTTTCTTCTCTCCAGTCTGCCATACCCATGGTAGTGGGCTGAGAGATGACCCTGCCTGTGAAAACTGAAGCAAAAAAAGCATTGAGCACTTCAGCTTTTCCCTCATCCTCCGTCACGAGGATGCCTGCCCCATTCAGCAAGGGCCCTACACCATCCCTGATCCTCTGTTTGTTATTAACATACTTGTAGAACCCCTTCTTGTTATCCTTTACATCCCTCGCTAGTCGCAACTCCATTTGTCCTTTGGCCTTTCTGATTTTATCCCTGCAGTCCCTAGCAATATCTTTATATGCCTCCTTGGTCATCTGACCAAGCTTCCACTTCCTGTAAGCTTCCTTTTTATGTTTAAGCTCAGAGCAGAGTTCTCGGCTAAGCCATTCTGGCTGCCTCACATGTTTGTTCTTTCTCCTAATTGGAATGGCAACTTCCTGTGCCCTTAGCAGGGTTTCTTTAAAATATAACCAACTCTCTTGGACTCCTTTCCCCTTCAGATTAGCTTCCCAAGGGATCCTGCCCATCAGTTCCCTGAGGGAGCCAAAATCTGCTTTTTTGAGGTCCAGGGTTTGTGTTTTGCTTTTTTCCTTCCTTCCTTTAATCAGCATCCTGAACTCAACCATGTCATGGTCACTGCTGCCTAGCTTGCCATTTACCTCTACCTCCCTGATCAACTCTGCCCTGTTTGTGAGCAGCAGGTCAAGAGGTGCAAGGCCCCTAGTTGGTTCCTCCAGCATTTATACTAGAAAGTTGTCCCCAACACTTTCTAAAAACTTCCTGGATTGCCCATGCACTGCTGTATTGGCCTCCCAGCAGATGTCAGGGTAATTGAAGTCCTCCATGAGCACCAGGGCCTGTGATCTAGAAGCTTCCGCTGGTTGTCCATAGAACACCTCATCCGCCTCCTGCTTCTGGTCTGGTGGTCTATAGCAGACACCCACCACAACAATCCCCCTTGTTGCTTTTGCCTCCCAATGCAGCCCACAGACTTTCTACTGGCACGCTTCCACTTCCATAATGGAGCTCTGAGCAGTCATAGAGCTCTTTTACATATAACGCTACTCCTCCCCCTCTTCTTCCCAGCCTGTCTTTCCTGAACAGAGCTCCAGTCATGCAGACCATCCCACCATGTCTCTGTTATTCCAATGATATCATAGTTCCTTGTCTGCACTAGTACTACCAATTCTTCCTGCTTATTTCCCAGACTCCTCGCATTAGTGTATAGGCACCTAAGATACCCGGCCAATTTCCCTAATTTGTTATTTTGATTTTCAATTCTATTACATATACCTCCTTGCATTTTTTCTAGGAGTCGTCCTCCCCCACTCTCCTCACGTACTGGGGCTTCAGTGGAACATTTAAGACAATTATTTGATTCCCCCACCCCACCCCAATGTTCCAACTACCTTTTCTTTTATTCCTGGTGTTATAGTCCCAGCAACCCCTAAGTTCCATCCCTTTCCCCAGATCTCCCATATTCTTACTTACCTGTGGGCTTTGGTCTCCTTCCCCGTTTGAACCTAGTTTAAAGCCCTCCTCACTAGGTCAGCCAGTCTGCCAAAATATGCTCTTCCCCTTCCTGGACAGATGAAGGCCATCTCTGCCTATCAGTCCTCCTTCTTGAAACAGCACTCCATGGTCAAGGAAGCCAAATCCCTCCTGACCACACCATCTTCGCAGCCAGGCATTCACCTCTAGGATGCATCTGTCTCTCCTCAGGCCTCTAGCTTTGACTGGAAGGATCGAGGAGAACACCACCTGTGCTCCAAACTCCTTCACCCTCGCTCCCAGAGCCCTGAAGTCACCTTTGATCTGCTGAGGATCACCTCTTGCAGTATCATTGGTACCCACATGGATAAGAAGCATGGGGTAGTAGTCTGAGGGGTGGATGATTTTTGACAGTCCCTCCGTAATGTCTCAGATACGGGCACCTGGCAGGCAGCATACCTCCCTAGAGGCCTTGTCAGGGTGACAGATGGGTGCCTCCTTTCCTCTCAGGAGTGAGTCCCCAGTCACCACAACCCTACGTTTTCTCTTAGGTGAGATGGCTGTGATCTCCCCAGCCTCTGGGGTACATGGCCTCTCCTCTACCTCCTGCATTGTCTCTAGTGCCGCATAACGGTTCCTCACCACAATGGATGGTGGGATATGAGCAAGCGTGGAGCACTGTCTACTGCCAGAGGTGACCAGCTGCCACTGTCCTCCCTCTGCCATAGGTATCCCATCCGTTTCCAGATCTGTGGCAGTAGCCCTTTGCACCGGGATAGGGACCTCCTCCTTGCAGATCTCATCGTGGACACTGTCAAGGAACTTTTCCAGGGCATAGATACCCCTGAGTCGTGACACCTCCTCCTTTAACTTTCCTACCTGTTTCCGGAGAGATGCCATCAGAAGGCACCTATCACATAGATTCATCTCCCTAGCCTGATCATCAGTGGCAGGAAAATGAAGGCCACAGTCCCTGCAAATCCACACCAGGACCTGGGTGGAGATATCCATGGTCAGATAGTCTGTCTGGCTACAAACCAAAGCAAAGGAAACAGCAGGGGCGCTGGCACAAGCAGTGCGGCTCCTCTTCACCATCTTGGCTTCACCAAACTCCTCCCCTAACTCCCTCTCAGACTCCCCTGTTTGCAGTCCCTCTTCGCAAGCTTCCTTTGTTCCTTTTGGGGCTGAGGCTGTCTTGAGAGCCAGGCTGCTCTTCTTCCGTCTCAAACCCCTTTGACTGTGCCGTAATGAGTCAGAAGTGTTGGGTGAGCAGGCGTTTCATCAGAGTGTCTGCCAAAGGGCTTGTATGCAAAGATATTCATTGCCACGGGCAAATATTGAAATTTGGGTTTTTAAGGAAGCAAGATAATTTTATGACCGATGCTTCTCTGCTTATTCAGACTGATGTAAGTCTAATCAGTTCTCACTGCAAAGCCAGGATGACTCCTCTCTTTCCCCCACTCCCACCCTCCTGTGTCAGACTACATAACCGGCTGGTTGCATTATGAGGAAGAAGGAATATCAGCTCAGGGGGATCCAGGCTCTGAAAAGCCCTGCAGAGCAAGTTCAAGTACTTTACTGAATTCTGCAGAAGGTTTTCTACACTTTGAATGCAGGCCTGGCTGTCAGTGTATGAGAAATGGTCAGAGTGATTTTGTGCATGTGCATGTGCATATGTGAGAGAGTGTGCATAAGGCTGAATGCATGAGCGCACATGCTGAGTGCGTACAGAAGATTCACATGCGTGTGTGTGGCTGGCTGTGTCCTGGGGAAAGATGTGATTTTTAAACCATTGAAGATGCTGTTTTAATGTTAGCTGAATATTAAATACCATGCCCTAGGAAAATTAAGAGATTCATCATGCTTCAGCATTTTCCCGTCCTAGTCACACACACTTTTCCACTCTGGAGGGCTAGAAAGCAAACTGACACTTCAATGTACGTGTATCCCAAGAAAATTAGGATGTGCCTGTGTACCCAGGGACCTGAGCATGTGCAAGGCATTATGGGCATTTTCACACCAGCTGAAATGTTTCTTCACCTGTGGAAATATTCAGTGGCAGCTATGTGTTTTGGGATTGGTTACCTAGATATAGTTTAAAAAAGATATAGTTTAATGAAGTGTCCAAACAGGTCACCAGGCACAAAAAAACTGCTCAAATAAATGAGAACTTGAGGAGGCAAAGGGGTACATTTCTGTGGCAATGAATCCCAATAAGCAGCTACACAATTAAGGGAAAATGGACAAATGTCATAGTACTTCTGTCTCATTCATGCATCAACAGAAAACGAAGCAAAAGTGAGCATGCAGGTGGTAGATTCTTATGCTAGTTATGGATAATGGTATCTTGCCCTTCTATAGCATCTTGCATCCAAAGATCTCAGAAAATTCTGCAGACATTAATTAGCCTTCACAACACCATGCTGCGAGGTAATTAAATGTGATTATCCCCATTTTAAATATGAGAAAACAGACACAGAGATTATGGACCCAATATATCCATTAAGTGTCACATCATGTGAATTGTCTCATTGACAAAAATGAGCTGACGCATATTCTACCCAATGGGACTACAGCTTGCAGAATTAGGCTCTCTGTGACATGTCTAAGGTCATGCAAAGCTGAGAATAGATTCCAGTTTCCACCCACTTCAAGTCCTTCAGTTCTAACATGACCGCACTCCCTGTCAGAGCCAAGAGTAGAGCAGGAGTCCTGCCTTTCAAGCCACCTGCTCTAACTACTGAGAAAGACCCAGCTCACCAAAGATCTGTGGTTGATGATGCTCTCTCACACATTCTCTCTGCTTGTCCGAGATAGGGGTGTGAAAGCCACTCAGGAAGAGACAACCCTCTTAGTACCAGTTCTTGATTTTCCAAGAGGCCCAGTATATGCTGAAGCTGGATCTGGGGCAGATTTCATCTCTTCCATGTGAGCTTTCAGCCAGACACAGTAGTCAATGAATGCACATAATTCATTCTGTTTACCAACTCCTAGTATGCAGAGGTGGGTAAAATTCAGGACTAGAGCATGGATATCTTTTGCTTCAAAATTGAAATTGGTTGTGTTTTCCAGGGTAAATGGAACTATTCTTTCTGGAAATTGTCTTCAGCTTGCAAAATATCATGATTGTGCATGCTGCAATCAGGAAGTTAGCATGCTCACCAGAATGTCTACTACAGATGTGAAATTTCAAGACAGGAGAACAAGACAAAACTGTAGAAGACTTTGCAAAAAGGTTCATAAAACAGTATTAAAAGCCCAAAGTCAGGACTTAACTCCATGTTCCCAGAGACAAAGATCCTACATGCCAGCAGAGATAAACGAGGTAAAGTTCTTGTGTGACTGGAATGGAGACAGGGTTAGTCTTTGAGACTCATTATATCACCTTTGAAGATGAACAAATTTATTTATCACATGAGCATTTGTGGGAGAGATCCCACTTTGGCAGTGGGATTGCTCTCACAAAAGCTCATGGGATAAAATAAATTTGTTAGTCTTTAAAAGTGCCACAAGACTCCTTGTTTGTTTTGCTGAAGTAGATAACATGCTACCCCTTTGGAACATTACTTTACTTATTACATTCAGGGGGTGGAATATCTAAAAACTAAGCTCCCAGTTTAGAGTTCCTCTCCCTGGAGCTGCAATCTGTGGCTACTGAGTTTTGAGAAATGATCTTCAGCTGCCTTAAGGGGTGCTCTGCCACTAATCCCTGGCAACCTATGAAGGAGCAATTATGTAGAGCAGTCTTTGCTGTACATGCTGCAAGGAAAGACCTGTAGTAACACTTTGCACTTGAGTGGTCAAAATACATAGGCTATGTCTACACTTAGACTGTTAGATTGAATTAACTTAAATTAAACTAATTAAATTGAACTAATAATGATTAGTTTGAATTCAGTTAATTCGATCTAACATGGCCCCGCTAGGAAAACCAATTTGAACTAGCATATCCATGAACAGGACTGGTTAGTTCAAATTAGAAGAGGGGCACCATGGGAGGTGTGGCAGTATGGCACCCAAGAAAGGCCATGCCCCCACACAATCTCCTGCCCTACTCTAGCCTGCTGAGCTGGCAGGGGGAAAAGCATCCCCCACTAGGTTGTAGCCTGCTGAGCCTGGTGGGGGATGCTTTTCCCCACGCATGGCTCACGGCAGCTAGGGCACCCCCCCCCCCACCTGGCCCTGACTGCACAGGGCGGGTGGTGGGGAAGGCACCCCATGCTTGGCTCCAGCAGTGCTGGACAGGGACGATGAAGAGCAGGGCATGGAGAACAGGCCCGGTGACCGGCTCCCGCAGTGCTGGCTTGGCAGAGGGGAAGAGACCCCCCCCACCTGGCTCTGAGGGCACTAGTGGGGCGGGGGAGAAAGCACTTGGTGCCTGGCTCCAGCCTTGCTTGAGCTCTGCTCCCCACAGCTGGTTCCAGGCTCACTTGCTGGGTGCAGGGAACACAGCCCCACACCCGATTCCAGCCCTGCTTGCTGGGCGCGGGAAACACAGCCCTGTGCCTGGCTCTAGTCCCACTTCCGAGTCATGGGGAGGGACCCGCACAGCTGGCTCCGGGTGCACTTATCAGGTGCAGGGAACATAGCCCTGCGCCCAGCTTGAGCCATGCTGGATGAGGCGATGGGAGGGACCCCCATGCCCCGGCAGCAGGGCTGGAGCCGGGTGCAGGGCTGTGTTTCTCACGCCCTGCAAGCGAGCTGGAAGCCGGTCCTGGGGGTCCCTCCGCCCACCTGCCCTGGCAGTGGGGCTCAAGCCAGGCATGGGGCTGTGTTCTATGCGCCAGGGAAGTGCACCCAGAGCCCCCTCCCTCGCAACCGGGCAGTTGGGCTGGAGCTGGGTGCAGAACTGTGTTCCCTGTGCCTGGACAGTGGGGCTGGAGCTGGGTGTGGGGTGTGTTCCACATACCCAGGCAGTGCAGCTCCAGCCGGGCATGGGGCGCCTCCCCCAGCCCTGCCAGCACAGCTGGAGATGGTTGCAGGGGTCTTTCCCTCTGCCTAGCCAGCACTGCAGAGCTGGCCGCAGGGGTCCCTCCTCATGCCCAGCTGGCTCTGCAGAGCTGGATGCTGGGGTCCCCACACCCCTGCCTGGCCAGGGGACTGGGGCCCCATCCCCCAGCCAGATTGGTGGGGTTGGGGAGCACACCTTGGGGGCTGCTTGCCCCAGGAGCTGGCTGGTAGGCACTTCCTTCCAGGGTGCCATGCACTCTGGAAGGAATGTCAAAGCACCTTAATTTGAACTAATGGTTAGTTCAAATTAACGTGGCTGCATTGGTTTAGTTTGAACCAACCCTTAGTTTGAACTTCAGGAAGGTTTTATAAGTTTGAAATAGACTTTCCTTATTTCAAACTAAGGGAACTCCTTAGTTTGAACTAATGAAAGTTAGTGTGGACATGCACTAATTTAGTTCAAATTAAGCCTCCTTAATTCAAACCAAATTGTAAGTGTAGACATAGCTATAGGGTTCCAAGAATTAAGGAGAAAGTGGTACTGTCCCATAAAGCTGTTTTAAGACAGCTTAGCCCTGATCTGCATCACTTCTTTTTATTTCAATGCTAGACCCTCCCCTGACTTCCTTCAGTGCACTTCAACTTCCAAAAAGCTCCTTTATTTCACATATAAACTACTCCAAGACTTTAGTGAGACATCTCAACCCTGATTTGAAGCACACCCTGTTATTCTAGTCCCATGCCTCCCACTGAGCTCTGCCAGTGTAGCTCAGTTTTGATCTATACCTAGAGAGTGTACAGCGATTCTAGTCCTGGATCTCCATTCCTTCCATCTCTCTGAATATACATCATGAGAGGGGAACGGAAGTTGTGTGGCTCTTCAGCATGAGTAATAGCATCATCTGACTTCTCCCTAACTAAAGAGCTCAGTGCACAGATGGGTTTCATGACTCAGAAGAAGGTTGATTCCTCAACACTGTGGCTCCTAGGAATTCTTTTCAAAGAAGAGTCTCCAGTTCTGTCTTACATTCAGATTTAATCATTCAACTATTTGTATTCAAAGCCTATACACACCTTGATTGAGCCTAATAGTTGCTTTGATAGGCACATCCAAAATGCCTCAAGACATAGATGGGAAAGGCACAGCATTCACCATCCTGAGGACAAGTTCCAACTTTCTCATATGCAGTTTCAATCACCCATGGGCCCTTATTAAAGATACTCACAAGTTACTGAGCTTGGTGCAGGATCTCAAGGGGGAATTGCTATGGCTTTGGTTATGCAGAAGGTCAGACTAGGTGATCACAATGATCCCTTTTAGCTTTAAGCTATATAAAAAGGTTACATCTCTCCTTCCCTGGCTGAGAAATTAGAATCAAGGAATAGACATGAGATTTGGTATCAGGAAAGGTTGCCAGTTCCTCTTCTTCTGCCAAAGAATGACTAGTAATTTTTGGTAGCCTGACTTGAGACCCCTTCTAAGGAGGCCTAATTTCAGAGGGTAGCTGCTCAGTGTTGGCTGAGATCCAGGCCCCTTTTAGGGGTCTCAGTTTGGCACTCAAAAGTCCTTTTTAGGAATCATGGCCTTCATTTTTAGTCTTCTAGCATCATGGGCAGTCTCTTGTGAAGGTTAAATCAAAAGATGGTGAATATCTCATAGAAAAATTCATGTGATAGGCCAGGGACCTTGACCCTTCCGTGACAGCTAGGGCTGGTTCATGCTTCTATCTTTATTAAAGCAAGATGTGCTTGTTGGTTTAGCAGCAAATTGGATTGGGCCACCCATGATCTAAGCTTGTTGCTTTTAATCACCCCCATCCTGACTGCCATTAAGGTTCCTTCCCCCTATACGTTATTATTCCCTGTATTTCTCTAGGTGCAAATCTGATTAAGTGCAGGCTGGAGAAATGCCTCATGGGACAAGATGCATGGTTGAAGCCCCATCTGCCAGGAGAGAACAGCTGCCTCTCTGAGGGATTTTTCTCTGCAGCATGTTCTGGAGGACTTTTAACTCATTAATTGCTGGATAGTTTTGGAGGGGCCTCTTGACATCACTGTGGTGTGTCATACTAGCTTGATCCTGCATCCAAAGGGCTAGCTACAGGTGAGGTCATTGCCCAGGTTGGATCCCAGTGATTCTGGGGTAAGGCTGGAGTGACCCCAGTGAGGCAACTGGACCATCCAATTCTCCACTACCACCAAAGAAGGAGCATTGCCATCCAGAAGTCAAACAAACAAGGAGTCCTGTGGCCCTTTAAGACTAGCACATTTATATATCACACGAGCTTTTGTGGGAGAAAATCCCACTTCATCAGTTACTTTGAAGCCAGAAGCCAAGAATTGCTTGATGGAAGGGGAATACAGTCCATGGATAAATACAGAGAGCCTTCATAAAGGCTCCAAAACTATACTGCTCCCCTCTTGCGTTCTTTCAATTCTCTGCCACGCTTATATACAGCCATGTTGTTACATATGCCCTCCTGGAACTCACCATACAAAAAGCAACCTCAATATATATGCCACAGTTTGTATGTATCATCAGTTTTGCCATCGTTTCAGTCAGTAGAAGGAGAATATATTGTTCCAAGAAGGGGCTTTTTTTTTTGTATTGTATTTTATTATAATAATGCTCCAAAGCAAAATAATCACCCTTTGCTCCTGACCTTTTAGACTGCAGTACAGAGCCTATGTCAAACATCTTCTATGTCTGTGCAGTGCCTTGTCCATTTTGGATGCTACTGCCCTATATGCACAGCAGACTAGGATTAATTACATCATTATCCTCACTTCCAAGAGTTGCCACCAGGACATTTGTTGGTGCTGCCAGTAGACATGAGCGATTTGTTAGTGTTCCCTCTCCCTGACCTCCATTTTCAGTGTTAAATTATTTTCAGCTGGAACAAGTTGAAGAAGAAAATTTAATAATAAAAATTTGAGCTGGGATAACCCTAATATGTTAGGTTATCTTCTCCATTTGTCTCCCCATGATACAGTTAACAAGACCACTATCCAGTCTAATTTCAAGTGCTCCACACTAGGGAGTTTCCATGGGGAGACTGTTCCACAGCCTAACGTTGCCACTAGGTGTCACATAGATGTCTCTGATACAGACCACAGCAGGTATATCAGACTGATTGCAGTTTGGAAGGACAGACAGCAGCCTGCGGGGGGTCTTGATTTGCTTGGCCTCTTAAAGTTTCCCCTGCCACAATGTGTGTTTCAAATGGTCATATAGTCAGTGACACACAGGATAGCCTTGTGATGAACTGGACATTGCAGTAAAATCCCATCACCTCTGCTCCCTGTGCGGCTTCCCATCAGCTTTGTTCCCCTTCTGCAGCAGTGTCTGTCAAAGAAGAAGCCAGTTGCAGTGTTTACTCAGATAATGTACTGTCAGCTGGTGTTAAGAGTGTTACATGTTCTGTTGATGGATACAAGTGGCACCCTTACTGAATGACTGACACTGTGCTGCAGTAGCCTTGTTCATCATGATGGGCTCAACGTAGGAATTCTCTACAGGTGGAGTGAAGTGAGAAAAAATGTTTCACCCCACAATACTACCATGTAATCAACAGACTGTACTCTCATATGGTCAGCAATGGCTATATTAAACAGATTTCTAGAGCTACCACTAGTCAATAGTGGTTGAAATGGGGGGGGGGTAGGTGGGGGAATTGAATTTCATGTAAAAAATAAACAAAAACCTACAAAATGCCCTATTTTTCAGTTAGTCCCATTTCCTCTCTATATGATGGTAGTACCTGTTGTGCTAGGTGCTGCAACATGGAGGTAGACGTGCGCCTAGACTGGAGAAGCTGAAGCACAAGGAGTCCGAATTCCTCCCTCTGTGCTCCATCTGGGCGGCGCTTGGAGCAGGTCCCATGCACACATGGAGGAGGCAGAGTCAGCGATGACAAAGGCAGTTTCATCTACTACTTTCAGCTACTTTTGCAGCTCCTCAAATTTTGGACCAGTCAGAAGTTTAGCCCCTAATATAAGTTACAGCAGCCTTATCCAAGCTGCTTAGGGATCCATTCCATCATTCCAGTAGCTAGAAATAGCCAGAGCTGAGATGTGGTCCAGTCATACACTCTGCTCCAAGGCGTACTGTGGTGATTGGATCGCTGGTAATCAGATCCACTGGATGTGCATTCCCACAGTGCTCGCACCCCAGAACTGGGCCGAGGGATCTTAGGAGACAATTGGTAAGGTCTCAGACTCCCTAGATGTTTCACATGCAATCAGTTGCTACTTGCTAGGCCTGTTCAGATTCTCTTTCCTCAAGCAGTTGGGCTTCTTCCAAGGCCTGATCACCGCATGCTTGAAAAGGCTTGTGCCAGAATCAGGTCAGACTTTGCAGAGACAGAGTCTACAGCAAATAAGCCCCGTGCAGCCTGGGTGCCATGGATTGTTGAGCTTGGGAAGGAATCGCTTGTATTGCTGATTTTGCACCAGTGTAGAACATCCCGCCACTAGACAAACATGTCCTCTAAAAATAAACCCTCACCTCATTGTGGCAAGTGGCAGCAGAATGGGGACAGGGGTCACCAAGGTGCTGGGTGGGGGGAAGCGGATGAGAGCAACAAGGATGGGGGTCAGCCGCTTTGCAGTCAGCCTTCCTGTGAATGAGGACACAAGGGCAGGATGCAGATGTGACTGCCTGTTCAGCTACACAATGGGAGGTGAGGGCTAAAAGGATTTTCAAGGATTGACCGTCCCCTCCCCCCTGCACACATAAGCTACTCCAAGGGATCTGAGGAACAGGCGGCACAGCTCTTACACACACGTCACTCACATCAGCATCAAACAAGGCAAGGAAGAGATGACAGTTTGCTGCATGCTTCACTTGTCCTAGTCTTAAAAAGTCCCCAGAGCTGTGACATCCTACAGAAGCCTTTCAGAGCTATAGACTTCAGTGTCTTAAGAAAGATTTGAGTTTATGCCCCAATACCTAATTCTAAGCAATAGGCACTAGAGAAGTTACAACTTCATCATCTTGTCTTTAAGATGAGCTGTAAAGATATTTTACCCAAACTCATAGATTATGGGGTTGGACTAGATGACCTCATAAAGTTCCTTGCAGCCCTAATAGTTTATGATTCTATGATATTCTCTCGTCCCACAGCAGACATGGAGATGCAGCCAGCATTGACAGTTGCCACACTCTGTTGAGCAAATGGTTTGCTTCCCCAGAGATGGCTGCATTTTATGAAGAGCAAGATCCCATACATCTGTTACCTATCGCAAAAGAGGGATATGAGATTAATTACTATTTGCAAAACATGTCGAAAAACTCAGATGAGAGGACCAATAAATAGTGCAAAGTATTTTTAGTTAAATGAGTCACTTTATCTGTGGCTTTAAGAATGACTTGTGTGTTCTATGTTAGACATGAGTTTTCCAATTATTTAAAAAGCAAAATTCAGATCTTAGTTTGAGCTGGAGATTTCCAAAATGAATGCACAACAGAAGACCAGCAGGACTTCAGGTAATACAATAGAAAGTCTGAGTTACAAATGCCAGAGTTATAAACTGACTGGTCAACCACTCCCCTTGTTTGGAACTGAAGCATACAGTCTGGTGGCAGAAGCAGATCTAAAAAAAAAAAGCCAATACAGTACAGTGCTGTGTTAAATATAAACTACTAAAAAATAGAGGGAAAGCAGAACTTTTCTTGTGCAGAGTGAAGTTTCTAAGCCATATTAAACTGATGTTCAGTTTTAAACTTTTGAAAGAACTAACTTAATGTTTTGTTCAGAGCTACAAAGACAGAAGAGTTATGAACAACCTCCATTCCCAAGGTATTCACAACACTGAAGTTTTCCAATCTGAGAGGGCATAGCATGCAGATCTCAGTATAGGGCTGCAACAATCTGAGAACACAATGGCTGATGTTTGCACATAAAGTCTTGGACAGAGAAGGCTGCAAGTAACCTCAAGAGGTCATTTAGTCCATCTCTCCTCCCTGTAAAGGTAGGATTAAGTATATCTGGGAAGTTTAAAGAAAATTTGACCACTTCCTCTGTTACTCAGCATGGAAGTGGCCCAACGAGTGTGGAATTAGCACAGCCTTCATTGTAAGTAAATTATAACTTGGCCAAACTAAACATCATCCATCGTACGTTGGCCTGAATCATGATTCATCTCTGAACTATGCAGGCTCATGCTGCGTTCAGCTTACTGGAGGAAGCACTTAGGCCCAAGCTCTAGCCAGCTCAGGCAAGGGAAGGAAAATAAAGCAGGTATAATCACAAATGCCACAGCGACTCACCAGGCAATTCACTTCCTAAGACCTGGCTGCAGACCAGGTTGATTGCCTCAAGTTCACAGAGCTGCAACTATTTTTGCAAAGTGAAACAAAACCTAACACCGTTCACAGTGCAACCCAAACTCTGGCAATGCACAGACAAGAGATGCCAGGGATTGCATTGTGCTGTGATGTTTCAGGGGAGTTTATTGGCAGTTTAACAGTGCTGGAGACCAAAGGCTGCCTTTCAGCCATAGAGGAGGTTCAGCAGCCCTCTGAGAGCATGGTGTCTCTCCCCTGTCCACATTGAGTGCCCACAGGAGCTGATTTCTCAGATGGTGAGGGCACCACTTGCTGTTGAACCAGTCCTGTAAGAGAAACATGTGGGAAGATCTCTGCTACTTGAGCCAGGTCAGATGGACCAAAGTCAGGTACGGAAGAAACATCTCCCCAGATTTGGAAGTCTGGACACGAGGGCAAATTGACAACCTGGAGGCTGAAAACAACCAGTTTTAGTGCCTCCAAAGTTCCTGCCTACCAGCTCTCCCCAGATTACAGAGACTCCATAGTCTGTCCCTGTGAAAGAAAACAGGTTCCTGTGGCCTTCCCTTTTTTATGTCTGGATTTCCTCTCTAATGGGACCATTGGCTGCAGCTGAGCCCAGTCTACATTCCACTTCTCCCCTCCTGGATCCCCTGACAAGCTCTGCAGTGAAGGCAGACACCTGTGGTAGGTTTTTTTTTCACTCTTGCCCTGCCAGCACAATCTGGGGGTTTTATACTCTCCATTAGAGAGCCCTTACGGGGGAGATTCTATTAGCAGAGTCATCTTTCTGCTTCCCCTGTCCCGTCTGCCTGGAGGGAAGCTGCTCTCAGCTGCGATGGAGACACAGTTTAGATCTGACCCCTATGGAAATGAGGCCTGTTTTGACGGTTTCTCTGATCCCGTCCATTTTCCCCTCCCCCGAGGCTGAATAAAACTCACAGAGCTGCCCATCAGTTTCAAGTTCTCTCTGGATGTTATTATTTTATTTGGATTTATGGTTTCCTGTGGGACTAGGAAGAATTTAAAGCAGCAGCGGCAACAGCATTCCTTCTTTGTCACTTGTCGAGAAGAAAAGGAAGCAAAGGTACTTTAGGAGAACCAGGATTGGATTGTAATAGTTCGCCGCAGGCTGGCTGAGAAGCTTTAGGAAAGAGCAGAGCTCCTCTCTGACTTTAGATTAGGAGGCTTCCACTTTGCAGAGCTGTGTGATAAACACAGAGCTTGCGATAAGTGCGGTGCAACATCCCAAATTGGCAGTACCACACATCCTCAGTCTTAAGGCACTTTTATTTTACCTAAAAGAAAACTACAAAATCAGGAAAGAACCACAGGCCTGGATGGAAGAATGCAGCATGTATGTGTGTTCCTTCTGAAACAGTCTACAGCAGCTCAGGGAGAAAAATGGCCACTGATCTCACCATATGAGAAAAGTTCAAAGCAAAGTGAAAGTGTAGAACGTAGTAAACAAAGGTAGCCCAGTTTGAAAGATGTATGCTCCCAGGACCTGGTAGCACAGCACAACCACAATGTCACAACACAGTGCCTGGACCAGAGATGGAGCTATTGTAGATCTGAACCCCTTCAAATTTTGGGCAGGTTGGGTTTCGAGTTTCCAGATTCAGAACATGAAACATCAAAGTAGCCACTGAGCTAGAGCCGGCCTGAATTCTCAGATCAGACCCAACGACTACTGTCAAGGTTCTAGGTTGGATTAGAAAGTGCAAGGGGTTTCCACATAGGCTTGGCTGCTGGGAACATTAGATCTCAGGAGACTTCTACCATTTGGTGCCATAGCTCTGGAGTCAGTTTGTGGGCTTTCGCTGCTGGAGAATACAGGCCCACAGCCACAGCCCTGATTCAGCCTCAGATTGAAACCTTGACCTCCTCCCAGTATGAGCTCTGACTGCTTGGTTTCCCTCTACTCAGCATCTCCTTCTGCTTCCATTTGACTATATCTCCTCCTCTACTTCTGCCTTTTCGTGGCTGTAAGGGAGGGTTCTGTCAAGACTCCTGAACAGTTTGGTCAGCACTTTTCCATTGCCCCCACCTCAGAGTCTTTGGGACAAGGCCATTCCTGTGTGCAAGATCACCTTCCCTCTGAGCTAGTGTGAGCAATTCCTCTCAAAACTGTGGTCTCCCCAAAATCCTCACAGAGTGACCTGTGGCTCTCCTGTGGGCCCAGCCCCTTAGTGGGGTTAGACTGTGACTAGTCACTCACTAACATGGTTTTATTTAACTCCCATGAACAAGAAAACAAACAAGGAGTCTTGTGGCACTTTTAACGACTAACAAAGTTCCACAAGACCCTTTGGTTGTTCCATTAAACTAGACTGACATGGCCACCCCTTTGAACTATGGACAGGGTTTATTTGATTCTGAGAACAGAGCTGACAGTCTGGGCTATAGACCATCTTCCTATATTTTATAGGGGTTGTAACACAGTTTACAGACCAAATTTCACTCTTCGCACTGCTCAGGTAAGCTGTGCTAGGCCCCTGCTTAACCAACACAGGGGTAGCCAGCATGACCATGCTCCTGGTGTACATGAGGCTGTCAGTGGTTAAAGACATTTGATGGGAATATTAAATCATGCTAGATATTTATAGTGTCTTCATTCCTGGTGCCACTCAGCTCATGAAGTCTTCCCTCATTTGGGAGGATGCCCGTGACCTTACGGAACACTTTTAAAACATCCTCGATGGCCTTGTGAGCCTAGTTGGTCAGTGCTGCCTGTCTGAATGACTAAGTTCCTTCATGGAGGGAGTTGCTCCCATTCCAGGTGGTCAGCCAGCTCCAAGACATGTCATATAATAGACTGGGATCCCTAATGCATAAGGACTAGGCCAGGCCTTCACTGGATCCTTGAGTCTACAGCTGTTGTTATGGAGATAAGGGCAGAGAAGAGAGGTCAGATAGGGTCCAGTCCCCCACCAAGATGGTCTGTAGCCAAGTGTTGTCTTGTTCTATAGGCCAGGAAAGGTGCTTCTACTCTTCCTCCTTTCTGGTGGAAGCAACATTTTAAATTCAGGTAGTATCTTCCATCCAAGAAGACTCCAAAGAACTCTGCCAGCTATGAACTGGGTCGTGCCCAGCCCTAGTGGAGTGTACAAGGATCTTCCTTCTCCCTTGTTCCCTTTCAGAGGGACCAGGCAGAATCCCACTGGGTAAGAAGCAGCTGGAGGTGGGGGACAGAGGTCCCCCCATCATTACATTGTTCACCCAGCCTCATTTGTATATTCACTGTTGGACCTATTCTCTGTCAGCTGCACACCTGAAAACATCTCACATTCTTCCCAAATTTCGGTCTTGAGAGCAGGGCATTTTATAGCCCACTCCCCTCTGCTAATTAACTTTACTCATTGCAGGGGATGTGAGTTCTAATGATAGAAGAGGCACTTGTCAGGAGGTGTGAGGTCTCTTCCCAGGTTTGCCACTCACCAGCTGTCTGATCTTGAACAGATCTCTTCCGTGTCTGTGCCTCAACTTCCCTTTTGCTGTTGTGTATTTTCTTTCTGTGTCTTAGTAGGTGTCTTCTCAGCACGTAGAACAGTATGACTCTGGTCTCCTTTGAGGACTCTAGGCACTACTGCATACAAATAATAATTTTCTTCTTTTGTTCCTGTTTCACTTTGGGAATCCAGTTTATTTATTTTCCTGGGTGTGTCAAATATAGAGTGATATGCCATAAAAACTTAATAACATCTCACACCAGTATAGAAAAAACATAGCCCATGGCATGGTGAGTCATGCAAAGATATTAATAACCACACACAATGAAGGTAATTAATGCATAGGCACTGCTCCTAATTAAATGCTTCATCCTCATTCATGGGAGTGAGGGTGTGAAATCTTTCTCTTTTGCTTGCCAGTTCTTATTATAGGAGTCAGTAGCATTTGAGTAACCTATAGCGCAGATGGAGCTTCAAATGAGTGCCAATTCATAAGGAAGAGCTGCAGTTTATTTAGAGCTGGGCAGGAACAGGATCTTCTGTTTTAAAGGAAACGCCATGACTTTGAAATTTTTCCATTTTTGAAACAGAATGAAAAAAAAAATGTGAGCAGTTTCCTTGAATTTGATGTTGCTTGAATTTGTCCGTAGGGATAAAATGGAAACATTATATTCTGATTTTGACCTTTTAAAAATGTTATATTATAAAATAAAAAGTTAAAAATAAAACCCCCAAGTTATTTCAAAATGGAAAACAAACTCGTTTATTCCAAAGAGATGGGACAAGAATACTTCATGCTGTTTGTTTCTTCCTAAATTGAATTTTTTTGAAAATTGTCACTTTTCTATGAAGTGTTTTGCTTTTGACAAGTCAGCAGTTTCTGATGGGAAAACATTATATTGGGAAATTTCTGACCAGCTCTGGGTTTAATATAGAATCTTATGAAACCAATATTTACCCAGTGTAGATTGCAATGCAGCAAATGAGATAGTGGCAATGGAATGACTGCGTGGGCAGACACAGCAGCCTTTGATGTGAAATTGTTCTTGCTTAATCCTGGGCAGGAGAACCTGTTTCACAGGGAGAGCGGATGCTTTCCAAAAGTTGTCGTGGGCTCTTCTGTCTTGGTACCCACATCTCTGTAGTATCTGACCCTCAGAAGCATTAACGAAGTTCTCCTCAATACATCTTATGACATAGGGAAGAATTATTAGCCCCATTTTACAGCTGGGGGAGGTTAGCACATAGGACCACCCCATGATGTAGACAGGTACCTGGTTTCAAAGACACCTTGGTGTCTTTCCCCCATGAAATCAAAGGGAGTTAGGTAATTTTTAAAATTCCATTGGGCACCCATCTCCATCTTTAGATGTCTGCTGTAAATACTTTTAAGATGTTTTAAATACTTTAGATGCCCTAAATACTGACCTGGTGAGACTTAGAGTGAGATGTACACAAAATCCTAAGGCTGGTAGGCACTCAACTTCTAATGAATTCCTGGGAGATTTGAATACCTAACTCCTATAGGCTTCCTTTGAAAATCTCAGCCTGAGCAATTTGCCCAAGAGTTAAATCCGAACTTCCAGCATCTCAGTAATGGAATCACTAGCCCATCGTTAAACCATTAGACCATCTATCTCCTTTACTTGAAGAATGCAGAGGGACCTTGGCTGAATCTCACATCTGAAGGATAGTGTCAGTAGTGGGGTTATCATTGAGAAAGATCATGACTCTTCAGCACTGGGATGAGAAGGTCCTACCAGACAGGTCACTCTTCTATGACGTATTTTATACTGGGCTTTGGTAGGTACTAGATGCCAATGAGGGGAATGCCTTTATTAATTTTTATTATTTATTTATGGTTTCTGTTTATTAAAAACAATCACAAAGGAAATTAAATGAAAGAATCTGAAGATAGCTAGTAGGGGAATGTCTCAGAAATTCACTTGGATATTTTTAAATTCCAACCTTATCTTACCTATCTGTTGCAACACGAATTACACATACTGTAAGAATATGTGTTTTAGCTATGCTAATGACTGACTCTCTGGAAGCATGTAGTTAGACTGGCACAATAGGAAAATTTTAAAAGGGATAGCCATGTTAGTCTAGTCCAGTGAAAAAACAACAAGGAGTTGTGTGGCACTTTAAGACTAACAGATTTATTTTTTGCATGAGCTTTCGTGGGAGAAGATCCCACTTCCTCAGATGCTTCGAAGATGGGTGAACTTACAGAAAGGAATGAAACTAAATGCAAGGGGGTGTAAAAAGCAGGACTGAATCGAGACTATGGATTCTTTTCCCCTTACAAAGGGTAATTTGACTTCAGGCTTTCCATGGTTTGAGCCTGTAAACTGCTCTGATTTGCTGTTACTTTATGACCTGATCCTATGTTTTACACCCCCTTGCATTTAGTTTCATTCCTTTCTGTAAGTTCACCCATCTTCGAAGCATCTGAGGAAGTGGGATCTTCTCCCATGAAAGCTCATGCAAAAAATAAATCTGTTAGTCTTAAAGTGCCACACAACTCCTTGTTGTTTTTTTACAATAGGAAAACACACACTTCTTGGACACAACAAATCTATAGGGACTGAATGTATCTTGACATCTTTGTGTGTCCATCAGAGCCTTGGCATGTAACACAGCTCAATGTGTTTTGAGTTTGAAAAGTAAAACAAACCAAATGGAACTGCTTTCAAAGTAGAACTTGAAAATTTGCTCTCATATGTCTACTTGCAAGTCCCATTGGCTTTGGCTATAGTAATTAATTAGTAGGCCAGTTTCTGCCTGTATATATGCTGTGAAAGCTCAGTGAAGTCTGAGCTTGGTTTGTGTGTCGATGAAGGGAGAGATTTTAGCCTGGCTGGGATGGAAAGGAAACCAGAACTCTCACAAAGACAAATCTAATCCAGTCATGAGTCAGTTTGTGGTTTTCCTTTTGAATCAGACAAGAATTAGAGAGTGGGAGGGGAAGAGAAAGAGAGGACATTGAGATCCCAGTCTACATGCAACCCCCTACAAGATCTCCTGGAGAGGATATTTGTTTCTCCTAGCAAGAGGAGACCTTTCCAGACACTCTCTGAGAATGACTCAGTAATTGAAATAATGAGGCAGAAGGCGGGTATCTATCATGTGTATAGACAAGGTAATACTCATTGCACTTCACAGGGTGTCCCAAGATATGTGATGCAAACAAGAGCCACGGGCAATGACACTCTGTGGTTATCTGCACAGGGCAAAGAAACTAGGCATATGGAAAATGTTCCTGTGAGCAACCAGACATTCTTCACACTTCCCTTGATCATTGCAAGTATACTTAACTGCAATTAACCCCTTCAGTTTTAACAGCAGCCAAGGCATCTTGTGGAAAGGTAGGATAGGCTAACAAGAGACAACAAGGGCTGGAAGGCAGGGAGTGGGATAGAGAGCAACTATACTGAGACTGCAACAACACTGTCCTTGGGCATGTCCCATCATCTCTCTGGGATGACTGGGTGTCTCATGCAATGTCAGTGCCCCCTGCATGTCCTGGGAGAGCTGGTGGAATCACAACAGAAAGAATAAACAGGTGCTGTCAGCAGTGGGCTGTTCATCTAGGAAAAGAGTGAGTAACAGACAGGTCCCCAAGTACATATAGTACTCTCATTCAGCACCTGCGTACAGCAAGCAGATGGCTGAGATCAGATACACCTTTTGTCTCCCAGGGACCAGCAAGTGGCTTTGCAACTCAGGGCCTGATTCTCCTCTTACTCTGCTTTTACACCCATGTAGCTGCCTTGACTTCAGTGGAATCCATCCAGATTACACTGGCATTAGTAAATGGAGAACATGCCTCCCTCAGGCTAGTACTCCTGGAAGGTGGGGATGTAAACAAGTTCCCCCATCTTCAAAGCATCTGATGAAGTGGTATTTTCTCCCACAAAAGCTCATGTAAGACATGGTAATGTAATACAACAGCTGTTGCATTATGGCCTGATCCCATGTCTTATACTCCCCTGCATTTATTTTCATCCCATTGTGTAAGTTCCTCTTCTTCAAAGTGTCTGAAGAAGTGAGATTTTCTCCCACGAAAGCTCATGCGATAAATAAATCTGTCAGTCTTTAAGTGCCACAAGACTCCTTGCTTTTTTTTCTTTACTAGACTAACAGGGCTGCCCCTTTGGATCTTGTTTGTTTTACTAAATTTCCTGCCTCCCAAGGGCATTCACTGCAATGGTTCATTAAATCTGTAGGGTGCTTGGGAGTTCCAGTGGCTCAGAGCTGCACTGGGTCCAGAATGCGCTAAATTAGTGCAAAGTGTTGTGTGCCAATCTGTGACTGTTGAGAGAAAAACATCTTTCCATTGCCCCATCCCAACCTCATTCTCTACACTACCTCTACAAGTTCTACAAGTATATCAATAACAAGAAGAGGATCAGGGATGGTGTAGGTCCCTTACTGAATGGGGCAGGCATCCTCGTGACAGAGGATGAGGAAAAAGCTGAAGTGCTCAATGCTTTTTTTACTTCTGTTTTCACAAGCAGGGTCAGCTCCCAGCCCACTACACTAGGTACGGGGGACTGGGGAGAAGAAGAGAGGCCCTTGGTGACAGAAGGTCAGGTTAGGGACTGCTTAAAGAAACTAGATGTGCACAAGTCCATGGGGCCGGATGAACTGCATCCGAGGGTGCTGAGGGAGCTGGCTGATGAGATAGCAGTACCGTTGGCCATTATCTTTGAAAACTCGTGGCGAACGGGGGAGGTGCCAGAGGACTGGAAAAAAGCAAATATAGTACCTATCTTCAAGAAAGGCAAAAAGGAGGATCCAGGGAATTACAGACCTGTCAGCCTCACCTCAATCCCTGGAAAAATCATGGAGCAGCTTCTCAAAGAATCCATCCTGAAACACTTGGAGGAACGTAGAGTAATCAGGAACAGTCAGCATGGATTTACCAAGGGTAAATCATGCCTGACCAACCTCATCGCCTTCTATGATGAGATGACTGGATTTGTGGATGTGGGAAGAGCCGTTGATGTGATATACCTTGACTTTAGCAAGGCTTTTGATACGGTTTCCCACAGCATTCTCATTGGCAAATTAAGGAAGTATGGGTTAGATGCGTGGACTGTAAGGTGGATAGAAAACTGGCTAGAACAACGGTTTCAGCGCGTAGGAATCAATGGCTCCATGTCAAGTTGGCAGGCAGTAACAAGTGGTGTGCCCCAGGGGTCGGTCCTGGGGCCAGTTCTGTTCAATGTTTTCATTAATGATCTGGATGATGGGATAGACTGCACACTTAGTAAGTTTGCAGATGATACCAAACTGGGGGGAACGGTAGACACCCTAGAGGGCAGAGACAGGATTCAGGGAGACCTAGACAAACTGGAGCAGTGGGCCAAGAGGAATCTCATGAGGTTCGACAAGGATAAGTGTAAAATCCTGCACTTGGGACGAAAAAACCCCATGTACTGCTACAGGCTGGGGAGTGATCAGCTAAATAGCAGCACTGGAGAAAAGGACCTGGGAGTCATGGTGGATGGGAGGCTGGATATGAGTCAGCAGTGTGCTCTTGCTGCCAAAAAGGCCAATGGCATACTGGGCTGCATCAGAAGAAGTGTTGCCAGCAGATCAAGGGATGTGATCATTCCCCTCTATTCTGCACTAGTGAGGCCACATCTGGAATATTGTGTCCAGTTTTGGGCTCCCCACTACAAAAAGGACATGGACAAATTAGAGAGAGTCCAGAGGAGGGCAACCAAAATGATCAAAGGGCTGGAGCACAAGCCCTATGAAGAAAGACTGAAGGAACTAGGCTTATTTAGCCTGCAGAAGAGAAGACTGAGGGGGGATTTGATAGCAACCTTCAACTACTTGAAGGGTTGCTCCAAGGAGGAGGGAGCTCGACTGTTCTCGGTAGTAACAGAGGGCAGAACGAGAACCAATGGCTTCAAGTTACAGCTGGGGCGGTCCAGGCTGGATATTAGGAAAAACTTCCTTACTAGGCGAGTGGTGAAGCATTGGAATAAGCTGCCTAGGGAGGTGGTGGAATCTCCATCTCTGGAGGTGTTCAAGGCCCAGCTGGACAAAACCCTGAGTGGGATGATCTAATGGGAGTGGTCCTGCTTTTTTTGGCAGGGGGTTGGACTAGATGACCTCGTGGGGTCCCTTCCAACCCTATGATTCTATGATTCTATGATTCTTCTGGCTAGACTCACCAATAAATACATTTGTTAGTCTTTGTAAGTGCAACAGGACTCCTTGTTCGTTATACTGAATGTGGGAGTCAGAGTTATTGGCACCAAAGTGACTGTTTCCATGAAGGATATTGGTTGTGAGCTGTCCTTAGGTGCCAGCCTGGGCCATGGCTAGGGAATATCATACACTTGTGGCAGGTTCTCATGCTGGTCTTATCATTCTGAGTGTGGAAGGCTGAGCTCCATGGAAGAAGCCAAGGAAGTGGGGAGGAGGGAGGGCTACAGGCTGAACATGATCTGAAAAGAAGGAAGGATTCATACATAGCATTTCATATCAGTGTTAAAAAATAGCTTAGGAAAGGTGGGGTTGGATTGGAGCCATTGGCGAGCCAGCTTTATTACAGTGTATAAGTAACTTCCCAGGGAGAAAATAGCAGGGGAAAGTCTCTTTAATTTAGTAAAGAAAGCAGGACAAGAACTTGCTGAAGCCATAGAAATTCAACTTAAAAATAAGGCAGCAATTTTTAACAGAGTGGTTTGATTAACCACTGGAACAAGCTACCAAGGGAAGTGGTGGAGTCTGTCTTTCTTTCCCTTGATGTTTTCTGAATGAGACCAGCAGTCTTTCCAGAAGATGCTTCAGCCAAACACAAGTGGGCTCAAGGCAGAGGTAAGGGGTGAGATGTAAGGGCCAGTGTTATGCAGGAGATCAGACTACTCGATCTCATGGTCTCTTCCGGCTTTAACAGCTCTGAATCTGTGAGACCATCATGTATAAGCCAAAGGGTTCATTAGTGTTGCAGGGTGGGGTTAGGGGCTCATGTCACTGGATTTAACAGGAAGCTGTTCCAGTGATAGGAAGCAAAGATAGCTGAGGATGATTTAATGCCTGTTGCCCTTGTTATTTGCCGCAGGATTATTTAAATGTCGAGCCAGCATCTAAACCTTTCAGGGGGATTATTTTGGACACCTCACCAATTAGTTCCAAATGGGCAGCTGTGTTAGTCTCATAAAGCAAAAAAAGCAAGGAGTCTTGTGGCACTTAAAGACTAACAGATTTATTTATTGCATGAGCTTTCATGGGAGAAAATCCCATTCATCAGACGCTTTGAAGAAATTTGTTAGTCTTTAAGTGCCACAAGACTCCTTGCTTTTTTTGCCTCACCAGTTTGGGGGATTAGCCAGTCAAAGTGGTAGGTTGCCCCCCTGACGTTGTTAATGGCTTGGCGGGGGCCAGAGGGTTGGGCCTATGGCAGGTCTTTGCTTTGATACCTGCAATTGTGGTTTGTGCCCATTGAATTGCAGGGGCCAATGGTTCTGGCCTGCATCAGATAAGGAGGTAATTAAGCCCTAAGGGGCTTCTCTCCATTCTGAGTAGCTTGAACCAAAGCCCACTGAAGTCCATAGGAGGCTTTTCACTGACCTCGACAGGCTTTGGACCAAGCCCATAGCTCTTTTCTGTCCTTCTCGTACCAGATTTTCCAGTTCTGAGCTCCTCTGACAGCTTTATTGATGACCCTGTTTGACCTGCCTGCCCAATGCAGCCTGAGGGCTGCACTTCCAGCTTGACCTGCAGCACTCTCCTTTCTTCCATTTCTCTCCCCTGCCTTTAGAGGGTGATTAATACCCACTGGTGCTTGACTGTGGCACCCTCCACTACCAGTAATCCCAGTCCTGCTCTCCAGCCTTGGCTCTGCCAGCCCTTCTCACTTCTCACCAGCAACCCCAGTCTGATTCAGTGCTTGCTCGGGCACTGAAATCTGCCAGTTCCCCTAAAACCTGATCTGAAATTCCATTTGCCAGTCCGGTGTGAGGAGAGCCATTCAGATCTGCATAGCACTAGGAGCTGTATTAGGACTTGCAGCAGCACTGTCCAGTCTGCACTTTACTGTGGTTTCCAAATCTGATTTACTGTCAGCTTCAGTGCTGTTGCATGGGCTGCTTCTGTAAACTTGAGACAGTTGTCTTGGTTTGATGAGACAGGCCTTTGGTTCAGTTTTCCTGCAGTGGGACAGGAGATGGCAAAGTGGTGGTTCATCTGAGCATGGGCATCATCAAGGACACCAATATTTGTTCCCAGGCAGACCCCTAGTTAACCCTCGCACAGCTGAAGAGTCACTGCCCTGACAAGACAGACTGAAAATCAGGAAACATTTGGCATGTGACAAACTTAGACAAGACTGAATCATTAGACTTGATAAAATATATATGATCATTCAGCATTCATGATAGCTGTCACTTTGACCTCCATGGAGGAGGAAAGGGGAGTTTGTTCTTTGCATCCCATTCAATCCTTGACTTCTCTGCCAGTGGACTTGGGGCTGGGTTGATGATTTTGGTGATACCCTGGAAATTAGAATGCAGCCTCCAAAATCATTTCTTATGGACTGTTGGTCACCCATCAGAAAAAGTGAGGAAAACTTTTGACCACTGGTCATGACCAAGGCTGGATTTAAACAGGTGAGCTGAAAGCCAAAGAAACCATTAACACCTGCCTAAGCGATCCAGTGCTCCTCCAGAAAACTGGTTAGTGCCATTTGTACTGAGGAGATTGAAGCCCCAATGCACTGCTGAAGAAGTTAAAAATGGTGGCAAATTAGGAAGGTGGGATTAAAAAAATATTAAAAAGTCAGCATATTAGGCCAGGCAGCCTTTTCTCATCTTAAAATTCCTTGTGTTCTTGTGAAAGGCCACATAGGGAATACATTTTCAGGATATGGATGGATTGATGGATGGACGAAAAGGTGCTGTTGCATGGTTGGATGGGCAGAAGGATGTTGAGTAGATCAATGAATAATTAGATGTATGGTAATGAAGCATGACACTTTACAGCCTTGCAGACAGGGAGCCTTTGTGCCTGTACCTTTCGCCCATTGCAAGGTGTTTTCCGGCTGCACGCTGGTTGAGGAAGTCTACCCTCTTTGGAGGTGGAAGGTATGGATTTGGAAAAACAAATGGCAGAGTTTAAAGAAGAAAGGTTGCATCCACTCATTTATCTTCTACTGAACTAAGCAGAATTCTGCAAAAGCCTATTCAGAGCCTTGAACGCTAAGCCAGACAGGTTCTTTATGACTCTGAAGAATCTCTTTTGGAAGGAAAGCTTCTATGAGAGAAGCAAATTGAGATGAATGAAACATATTGCTTTCCTGCTGAGATGTTAATCTGGCTAAATCTACAGCACCATGATGCTGGCAGCAAACCAGGCAGAAATCCATCAGAAACTTTGTCGGTTTAGATGAAAGTTTTGTTGAAATCAGCAAGTTCCCACAGAACTTTTTGGTTTAGATGAATCCATATTTTCACATGGAAAAATGTTCTGTTGGAAAATTTCTGACCAGCTCAGTGAGTTGGCTTAACAGGGGTCCCCTTGATGTCTTTCAAAACTGTCTGTTCTAGTCAGCCAGAAGACTTGGACTGGATCTCGAAATGAGCTGATGACATTCTCTGGCCTACATTCTGAGGAGGTCAGAACACATAATCACAATAGTCTCCTCTGCCTCCAAAATCCTTGAAGTCACTCTGAGTTTTGCTACCAGTTCCTATGGTTGCATCTATGTTGGTATTTTTCTTTACGACCTTCCACTATTTAATTAGTAGTGACATGACCTCCCCTGCCCTGTTGAGCACGGTTGAAAACCTTATCTTTATATACCAGTCGGTGCCTAACTGGGGGTCAAGCTGCTGTTATAATCTGCCCCTGTGTCTTCTAAACATGCCCAAAGCAAGTCTAGATGATATGGGGTTAAGTGGCAGGTGGGTGCTTTGGACACTGGGAAATTTAAAGCAAAACAGTAGCCCAGCCATGGCCAGTGAGACTAGGATTGGACATGGAAATCACACATAGCAGAGATAACTGGGGAAGCTCATCTAAGCAGAAAAGAGAGCTGTTGAGGTCACAAGGGAGAACATCGTCAGAGGGTCTCAAGCACTTCAGTGTTCCACACGTAGTTATGGAGCAGAAAGATTAGCAGCAAATGATTTAAAAATTCACAGTCAAAACTGGAGACAAATAGCAAAGGGCCAACGTATTGTCTCTTGTGAACTTGAAGGGACCAAGAAATGAAATGCATTTGTTTTTGATGGTTATGGGGAGGAGATGCAGTGATATTCATCACTGTAATTACAGTAAGAGGGACACCAGTGATCGGCATTCGGGCAAGGCATAGCTGGCCTGGAAGAGTTATCATCGGCTGAGCCTTGAAACTAACAAAATGCTGTTGCTGTCACAATCTCTCTGCCCTACAAAGAGTGCCAGCTGCCAGGCAAGCTTATGTAGCAGGCTGGGTATGCTACAAAAGGCTGCAGTTTTGAAAGAAAACTGGGGCGGGGTGGGAATCAAATTAAAGGCGTCATCATGGATATGTTAAGGTAAATTGTAAGAGTCCCTTTAAATGAAAAAGCTTCTAAATGAATGCCAAAGGGCCAAATCTGCAGATATAAACTGGCACAGCTTCATTAACTTCAATGTTCGTTTATATCAACTGAAGATCTAGGTCTAGGAGGGAAAAAAGAGAGCATTACTTGCAGATACAGGCAAGCTTCTTCCTATTGCTAGGCTCATGCACCTTAAGCCTCTCACACTTAGTCCTAACTATTCTAGAACTGGACTCACTCCACAGTGGTGACAAATCATCTAACTTCTGCCCTGCAGCCCCTGTTCTGATTAGTTCCCCCTTACTGCCCCTAGTGCTGTGCCAGTACACCATGAAACTCCGTATTCTAGTCCCCAGAATTTGCTGGCCATGTGATGGAAGAATTGGGAGGAAAAGGAAGTTTGCTGTGCAGCAAGATCCTTATTAGACTACCTCAACATGCTTGGGTTACCCCGAGGGCAGTGAACCCACAGCTAGAGGAGGTTTTTCCTTTCCCTTTCTCTTAGATCCGTGGGATCTTCTGCATTGTCCCCACACTACAGTGGACCTTCTTCTAGTAAGCATGTTTTACGTGCTCCACCACTTTAGGGCAGATGCATTTCTGTCAGACCCGGGCTGCTGTGGCCCTGGTGGTCTGCAAAGTCCCAGATCCTGAAAGCAGGTTAGGTTTCATAGGCTGCAGGGGATGGCTTCCGAGCCCCTTTGAGGGACACGAACCTACCCTTCATACTCCATCCTTAGTCACGGCAGTTCTTTGTGTTCGACTTCCCTCAGCTCTGTCCCTCTGGTGAATTGTTAGCCATCAGGCCGGGGTAATAATGATGATGATAATAATAATAATAACGATAACAATAATAATAATATCTTTTTCTTATTTCAGTGCAACGTGATAGGTGCTGACAGCTCACCTCATACATTAGGGGAGCGTCACAGTGCCTTCAGGAAGGGCCTGTTGGCCTCCAGTGATGCCTTTATAGGGGGGTAACCAACAAACGCGTTGCTTCCTTCTTGACTAGCGGTTGGTACCCTGCCTGCGCCTACTAGACTGCGAGATGTGGGACTTCCCATCCTCGCTCAAGCGGGTCTTATCCCTATCCAAGTCCCCAAGATGTCATTGGGGAAATTGGTAGGACTGAGGAAGAGCACTTTGCATCTGGATTGCTGTTTTAACTGCTGCAGCTGCTGTTGCAAGAACTGATGGGGTTTAAGGGAGCGCCAGGTGGATTGCGGGGTGTACATTCTCAGCGACCTGAGGGTAGCTTCATAATCTCTGAGACGATCTTTGGGGATAAGGTCATGGAACCCTTCCATGGCTCGCCAGAGGTGGAAGGCATGTTTTGTCATAAGGGCCAGATGGTTGGAGATATGCAGCTGTAGAGCTGCCGTGGCATAAACCTTCCTGCCCAACAAGTCGACCTTTCTAGCTTCCTTGTTCTTAGGAGTATAGCTCCGCTGGCCCTGTCTCTCTTTCTGATTTACTGTGTTGACTACCAGTGGTCCCAGCGTAGGGTGCTGGATGAAGAATGCAGACTTGTCCTGGGAGACATGATATTTGCGATCCACTGCTTTTGACACCAGTGGAATCGAAGATGGGGTCTGCCATCGTGCCCTGGCAATTCTGTATACCCCTTTGTGGAGAGGAACAGATACCTTGGCTGGTGGGACATTTTCCCCCATGTCGAAGAGCGGGTTGGTTTCCTCCTGGACCACCCCAAGTTCTATATTTAGATTCGCTGCCATGCGGTGGAGTAAAGCCTGCTGGGCGTGGGAATTGTCCTTATAGACCACAGGCCTTAGGAAAGTGTACTCGTCCGGAGATGAGGAGGAAGGGGCTCGTGATCTACTGTGCCGTGTAGAGTAAGGATTGGGCTAGTCATTGGAATGTCTGAGGAGTCCGGGGTCCAAGGTGGAGACAGTGCCAAATGGTGCCACAAGGTTGCTCTGTCATCGGCTGTCATGTCTAGCCACTCGTGAGACCAGTCATTAAAGTGGTTGTGGCACGGCGCAGGGAGGAATGGCCCCTGCCTGAAGTCTTAGTGGTACTGGAGGAACTGGGCCGTGGGGTCCATACCGGGGCCACTGGGGTCATCTTCTTCTGTGGCACACGTGTCGGGGAGCACTTCCGACAACGCTTACCCGCCTGTTCTCCAGCTCCCAAAGCAGTTTTGGGAGAATCAGAGGAACAGGCAGAGGCCGGAGATGATGAGGAGGATGAGCTGGACCTCTGTCTTCTGGAGCCTTGAGAGCACAGTACTGAGGTTTCACGGGACAAGTTCTGAGAGGAGAGAGCCTCAGAGCAATCGTCGGTCCTGTTTTGCGGTGCCAGTGGAGGGCTTGAGGGCGGTGCCGATCCTTATGTTGACTGCTCTCTGGGTACCGGAGCCAGTGTAGACTTTGACCTGGCCTTCTTAGCCGGTACCGGAGTAGGTCTTGGCCCAGAGCCCGAGTCTTTCCTAGAGTTCATGGTGTTGACTGTACCGAAGATAGTCCCAATGCTGGTTCACCAGAAGGGGAACTCACTGACTGAGGGGAACGGCGCTGTGGTGGTACTGAAGAGGAAACTGACAGGGAGTGGCTTAAGGGGCTTTGAACTCTGTGCCATGGGTCGGTGCCGAGACTCCGGTGCAGGAGTTGTTCAGGGGGCCGGCAGAGCACCAGTGGCTCAGACAGCATCAGAGGCAGGCGTGCAGTCCTTGGCAAGAGTGCGTAAGCGCCGCTCTCTTTCCTTGCGAGTCCTGCATTTAAAGGACTGGCAAATGGAGCAGTTCAGTGTGAGGTGAGACTCACTCAGGCACGTGAGGCATTTCTCGTGAGGATCATCGAGTGGGAAAGCCTTGAAACATGCCGGACACAGTTTAAAGCCTGGCATTTTAATTTTTACGCAAAGGAAAGACAGGCACTTTCTTCTGCAGGTTTTGGCTAATCCAAAACCGTCGCTGAGTGTGGAAAAGGGAACTTGGAGGGTCAGGGTCACGGTCACCTATATAGCCGTGGTTGCGGCACAAAGGGGGCATTGGCTGTGTGCCCTGACCTGATAGGCTAAGGCTAAGACTCTCTGAGCTACCGTGCGCTGCGGCACATAGACACCTGTAACTGAATGATGTGAGCAGCGCTCAAAGAAGAACTGGGAATTAGGACTCCCGGATTCTTTTTTTTCATGTCTGCCACTCACTACATGAGCATGTGCAAATGGCTTAAACTGTCTATCTCAGTTTGCCCAGCTGCAACATGGGGATAATAATGCTTTCCCTATTTAATGGGTGGCTGTGTGATGTAAGGCCTAATTAATGTCTGTGATGTATTTTTCCGTTATAATTCTCTTTCATTCGAGGATCTCATACATGTCATGGTATTACCTTAAGGATTCTGGCCAAGTGGTGTTTTAAAAAAATATTATTGTTGCAGCTAATCCAGGCTCTAGTACTCAGCCAAAATAAACCAAGCATCAACTTGCTGGGTGTCCCGTACACATGCAAACAGATGCTGTGGTTGGACACAGCTTGCACTAGGATTGGATACAGTATGTATAAGATCCAGCAGAATGTGGCTATAGAAATGACTCATTAAAAATCTCTATCCCCCATACCCATCGCTCCATCTATCCCTTCTGTGGGGTAAATGAGCATTTGTCATCCCTGTTTCACAGAAAGTGCTAAACAGACATGAGGACTTAGATGAGCTGGCTATATTGACCCGGCAAGTGGGTGGCAAATTCAGGGGCTGAGCCCAGGGCTCTTGATTCCCAAGTCTCTCTTCTATATCCACTAGCCACATATGGAAGGAAGGGATCTGATTTTCAAAGACCTATGTGTCACGGGATGCACATCTGTGCACCTCTGGGCTATGATTCTATATGAGTTTTCTGTTCACTTTTGCAACGCAATTGTACAGTTGATGCCCAGTATGCCATGAAAAGTTCCCCTATGAATGCTCATAAGATATTCTACAGGATTATTATATTTCCAAAAGCATCATGTATGTTTATATGGCTCAGGGAGGAGGGGAACCAGTAGAGTTGTTTTCCTGCAGCACATAAATAGCCAAGGCTGCACCGGAGAGCCTCGTAACAAAATAATCATCTTAGCACGGAGAGGGAGATGCAGAGGGGGAATACGAGGAATGCAGACACTTTGGGTATGTCTACCCCAGGCATGGCCAAACTGTGGCTCGAAAGCCATATGTGGCTCTTGAATGAAAAAGTGTGGCTCGCAGAAGAATGTCAGCAAATCAATTTAGTGGGTAAAAGTATATGGCTATATGCCTCAGTGCGGCTCTTGAAGGTTTAATAATCAACTTGTGTGGCTCTTGAGTTCCATAAGTTTGGCCACCACTGGTCTATCCTATGGGCTTAAGTTGATTTAAAGCCCTTTAAGCTGATTTAAGCCACTCCCTGTCTACATTTAGAAATTATTAAACTGACTTAAGCAATTCCTTAAGTCGACTTAATAACTCCAGCCCTGTAAATCAGCGTAAGAATTTAATACAACTTTACAGGGCAGGGCCTGCCCCCCTCCCTGCCCTGGGGCATGATCGGGCACCAGGGCTCCGATCTGCCCCTGAGGACCTGATCTGACTCCTGCCCTGTGGTGAGGACCTGGGGGCCAGATCCAGCTCCCAGCCCCTCTCCACCAGTGATGGGGGCTGGCAGTCAGTTTCTGTAGCCTGCAGAGAGGGGCCGAGAGCCCAATCTGGTTCCTAGCTCCTCTCTGCAGGCGGGTGAGGGATAGGACCTGGCTCAGAGCCCAGTCTGGCTCACAGCTACTTGTGCTGCAATGCAAGCAGCTCAGAGCATGGTCAGTTTCACAGACTTGCAAGCAGCCAGGGCAGGAGCTGGCTCCGCACGCCCCTAGCCACTTGCAGGAACCAGCTCCATGTGCCCCTGGCTGCTTGTAAGCAGCCAGGCCAGGAGCTGACTTGGCGTACTGGCCACCCGTGGAGTGGGGCTGGGAGCCAGACTGGGCTCCTAGCCTCTCTCTGCAGGCATTAGCTGCCAGCCCCTGCTGCCCATGTAGAGGGGCTTGGAGCCAGGTTGGGCTCCCAGCCCCTCTCCATGGGCGGCAGGAGTCGGCTCCCAACCCCGCAGCCTGCTGCAAGTGGCTGGGAGCTGAATCTGGCTCCCTGCAAGCTTGCCAGCAGTGGCTTGGGCCTGATCGGGCCCCTGGGACCAATTGGGCTCCAGCTGCCCAATCGGGATTGGGGGTGGGGCAGGGGATGGGGAGCCCCCAGGTATGTCTGCAGTGTGTCCAGTGCAGACATTCACTGAAGTTAACTTAACAAGATCGACTTAAAGTCAACCTTGTTAAGTTGACTTCCCAGGGCCCCCCAGTGTAGATGTAGCTCTTGAGAGGAGAGAAGCTGCTGACTTGGGCCAGAGAAACACCATGTTACAAGTTCCAAAAGGGTAGTCATGTTAGTCTAGTTCAACAAAACAAATAAGGAGCACTTAAGACTAACACATTTATTTATTTATTGCAGGAACTTTCGTGGTCTGATGAAGTGGGGTTTACTCCCATGAAAGCTCATGCAGTAAATAAATGTGTTAATCTTTTAAGTGCCACCAGATTTCTTGTTTGTTTTACCATCTTACAAGCAACTGCAAGATACAGAGCCCACATTGCCAGGAGGGCCTGGTCTGGCTGAAAAATACCAAACAGCCAGAGCTGAGAGTAAGAACGATGAGAACAAACGAAAGCATGATCCTAAAATGTGTTGTAGTGTAATATGTGATCCTAAATGGTGTTACAGTGTAGTATGCATGTTTTATCTTTTATTTTCTTGTAGTAACTCTTGACTCATTTGTTAAATGATTGTGCATTGATTTGCTAAATACTTAAAATCATATCCTAATCAATAGACTAGTATTTTTTTCTATCTAAAGCTGTATGGACTTTAGAGGGTGTGAGTGAGGGAGGCTGGGCATGGTCCATTTCTTTGTTGAATGGACAGATGTGTATATGGTGAATGGAGAAGGATCCCAGTTGCTGTGAGACAGAAGTTCCCACTGTGGCATCAGGCTGGGGGTGCTTGCTTGGGGACCGTCCCCCGACCAGCCAGAGGGCATACATGTACTGCTTGGGACTGATTACACACAGGCAGTGGGTGTAGACTGACTCAGAAGTGAGTGGTCCCCTGGCTCAGGGTAAGTTGGGGTCTAGGAATGGAGATCAGGGGGTCACAGCAGCACGCCAGACCGGATCTGGGGAGCAGCTTGTCACACTGTGCACCTATTTGTAGGTTTCAGGCCATGCACCATTCAAAACTTTCTTTCCTAGTGTGGTGCTTGGCCCTTGTGCTGACTTTCTGCCCAGCGCCAGTTTTCATCCCGATGTGCCCACAGTGGTATTGAGCTAACTGTGCATTGGAAGGTCCCAATGGACATGACCATATAGGTACTTAATTAGACTCATGAATATTTGGTACCTAACAGTTAGCCCTGAGTGGGTCAGTAAATATTGAGTGAGCCAAGGTTGCGTTCCTCACTGGCTCCATGAACTGTATGGGGACAGTGCCACAGAGTCCTCTGCTCTACTCCTGGCCTGTTTTGCATCCCCTCTGCTCTTTGTCTGGAGCTGTGACTTCTGGCACATGAAAACAGCTCTCCCATTTTGTTTAGCTGCTAGTCCCTCTAGCAAAGTGAGACCAAGGGGCCTGTGGCAGCTGCTTGTCTCTGAATAGCAGGAAGCACTAAAGGTATCAGGGACACAGAGCCAATTCTAGGGCTAATATAAGCAGGTACAGCAGTGCTGAAGAGAACAAACTCACCAGTGTAGGTCAGATCCACACCTGCTGAATAAGTCCACTGAGGCTGTATAGCTGCAGTCATTTACTACATGGCCGATAGAGGAATTGGCCCACAGAAGAATGAATTTGGCTCACAGAGAAATTTTCAGATCTTAAAATGTATTTTTTTAAAAAAGTTTTACTTAAAAAAACCTCAAAACAAATAATTTTAATGGGGGCTTTAACATTTCTCTGTTTAACCCCTTTTCTGCCAACCTCCTTTTATGGGAAAGGTAGCATTTCCAAACGATGCAGCAGGCACTTAGGACCAGGGGTTAAAGTACGCCAGAACGCCCCAGAACACCGTTCCAGGGCCCACTATTTTTAGGGGCTGAGTGTTCTGGGGGCCCTAAAAACAGAACGTGGAGCTGGAATGCTGCGTTCCGGGCCCCACCATTAAAATATAGCGGGCCCCCAGAATGCTGCATTTTGGGGGTCCACATTCTTTTTTAGGGGCCAGAACACTGGGCCCCTAAAAATAGAAGACCCTAGAGCGTTGTTTTGCCATGTTCCGGTGGGCAGGGGGGGGCAGAGGCTAGGGGCATTACTAGGGGCTCATGCCCCGCCCCCAATCCCTCCCCTTCCACGCCCAGCCCCCAACCTGGGGTCTGCTGCCCGAGCCCTAGCCACGGTGCTGCTCCGGGGCTTACCACTCCCACCTTCCCAGCTGCGCCGCCAGCGGCGAGCGTGGGGTGGTTGGTTTGCACTGGGTGGGGGGTATTGGGGGTGGCAGGAGCTGGAGTCCAGGGGGGCCCACTGGCACTGGAGGGGGGCCCACTGGCATGGGAGCATTCCGGGGCCCCCTGAATTATACTTTAACCCCTCATTAGAACTGCATTCAATATGCTTTTACTCCGCCAGGCATCATGCCCACAGGTCAGAAGTCAATCAGTGAAGGACCTAGGCTAAGTTGGAAAGAGCATCGAGGAAGGTTCTGCTGCCTCCAGCCTATATGTCAGCACTGTTAAGATGCTTTTTGCAAGTAAGGCCATCTGTCCAGAGGCGACCATCTGCACTTTGTGGATTTCCATACTTCTCTTCATTAGCCAGGTCCCTTTTAGGTCAGGCCTCATAGGGAGATGTTTTCTCTCCCTGCAGATAAGCCTGTAATGGGGCACACAAGACTCCACACAAGGCAGAAAGGGTTAATGGGCTACTGAAAGCCCAGTTAAGATACATGACACAGGAAGCAGACTTCTGCAGTGGGGCTTAAAAAAAAAGAGCCCTGACCAATTGGAGAGGAGCAGGCAGAGAGTGCTGATGTAGAGCTGTCAGTGTGGATGAAATGGCTAGGCAGGGCCAAAGCTGAGATGAAGGACTCCTGGTGGAAAGGGAAGAGTTTATGTTTATGTTTGGACAGTGGGTGACCCAGCAGGGGCAGAATGATGAGAATCTAGCTGGAGAGGCTAGCCGGAAGGATGTAGCTGGAAGGTGGGAATGCTGCATATGCCTGGGCGTGCCTTCCAAACCCACTTTCTCTTGGGTTTGCTTTTCACAGGTGGTTCCCAAACCTCATCCCACTGGTTACCTCGACCCAGGAGTCAAAGCACCGCTGCACAGCTCAGTGTTCAATGTAGACAGGGACTATCATATTTAACATAGATCCCTCAATTAGCATAGAGAAGATGACAATTAGATTACACCATGTTAAACAAAACAGTCTCCCTCTAAGCTGAATGTTTAACCCTGTCACACTTATCATGACACCTTCAGGTCACATTCTGGTCCGATATGATTTCCCCAGGCAGTCAGCTTTTTGAGCATTATGTTTTTGCCTTTATTGCCAGAAATGCTTAATGGTTTATTTTACAGGTGGAATGGCTGCCACCTTGACAAACATACCTGAGACTGAACTGGGGCCCTCCAGAATCCAAATCATGAACTGCTTTAGCTTGAGCTAAAAAACTAGGCTCTCCAGGCAGGGGTGGACTGTAACAGACTCACATCCTGGATGGAACAGGGACACACTTAGTAATACATTATGCTGAACCCAAAACAGGCCCATTTTACCTGGGTATGGTACCTTCTACATTAAGAGACACAGTAGAAACTGAGAGTTGCAAACACCATGGGAATGGAGGTTGGTTGTAACTCTAAACAAAATGTCATTGTGGTTTTTTCAAAAGTTTAAAACTGCACGTTTTCTGTGCACACAAAATATGCTGCTTTCCTCTTTTTTTTTTTTTTTTTTAGTAGCTTATGTTTAACACAGTACTTTACTGTATTTGGTTTTTTTTGTCTCTGCTGCTGCCAGACTGTGTGCTTCTGTTCCAGATGTGTGGCATGGCTGACCAGTCAGTTTGCAACTCTGGTTCCTAACTCTGAGGTTCTACTGTAAATGGGTGGGTGGGTGGAGATGGAGAGACACCACCATGGTGCACAATATGATAAGGGTTTTATTGGCATTAGTCTGGGATGGGAAGATAATTCAATAGTGCTGACATGCAGGTCATCAGGGCTCGATTAAGGCAGCGGATAAAGGGGCTGCAGCCCCTGGTGTAAAGGGGGCCCCTGCAGGTCTTCCCCCCAATCCAGCGCTGGCTTGAGTGGCTGGCTGCTTCTGCTACCTGCCTGCCCAGCCCCTGCGCTGCCTGGTCTGTTCCAGCCCTACCATGGGCAGGGCAGGAGTGTGACAGGCTGTGGCCTCAGTTTCCCTGCCTTTGGGGCTTCCCTGCAGCCCCCTCTACTGCACTGGCCAAAGCAGCGAGCCCCTGACCCCATCCCCCAGCATGGGGGGCAGGCACTCCACCCCCAAGCAGAGCACCAGAGCCGGTGGGGGGTGGTGGCAGGGAACACCCACAAGGGTGAACAATCCCACGGCCTCCCGGGCCTTGATCTAGCCGTGCAGGTCATACCCAAAGAGTGGGCGATCCAGGCAGAAATCGATTAGTGGACAGCGAAGTGAAGCTTAGATGGCCAGCTAGCAAATGGTTCTGCAATCCGTCACCAGATATTCACCACAGTGTAAGTGAGACACCATGAATAAACCCTGCCTCCTTGCCAAGGCTGCTGTAGAGCTCTGCTCCTGCCAGTTAAGAGTTTTGGCCTATGAAATATTTCTTTACAGAGCAGTCAGTTAAACTAAACCATGATAAAGCTATGAGGAGTTCATTTTTGAAAGGCTTCTCATTCTTTCCTGGTCTGGTGGGAGCCACTTTCATCTCTAAACCCTTTCCATTTCCTCTGAGTTAGCTGCTTGGCCTTTGCTATAGCAAAGCCTGTGAGCAAGGCAGCTGCCAGGGTGTGAAGCTTTGGGGGTTCTGTACATAACCAACTCCAGGGGGAGTTATTTTTTAGGTGTGCTTTTGTTGAACATCAATTTGTAATTTCCTACCATCTCTGTCACTCTGTTCGCAGTTTTGAGGAGGACCACCAAGGTCACTGCAGATAGCATTCTCTCTCTGCTTGCAAAGGCTGTTCTGAGCTGTCTTACTCAGGGTCAGCGAGGTTAAGGACTCACAATTAATTTGGCAGGAGACTTCTTTCCAAGTAAAGAGTGGGAGGGATCCCAGCCTTGCATGCTGCTTGTATGGAGGCCACGTGCAGGGTAGGACAAGCACATGTAGAGGGCACGCTAACAAGCATGAGAGATATCTGTGTACCCTTTGTGCATTTCACAGGAAGCAGTGAGCGTACCTTTTTGATTTGCAGGTGATGGAGGCATGGTGGCTTCCAAGTCATTTTGGGGGCAGCACTGACCTGTGTCTTGGGTGATTTACTGTTCAGCAGCTTGTATAGATAGGAGAGAAAAATGGTGCAGTTTTCTGATGTCTAATTAATGGATTTAGCAAGGTTCATCACCTCTGCCTCATTACTGGAATCACTTCCCCTGCCTCCTAGTTTGTATTTGTTAGGTTTCCTCTTGGTTTATCTGGATCCCAGGTATTTCTTCTGTGTGTCTGGTCCACCTAAGGCCAGCTGAAATGAGGTGCTGAACATTCTCACCAGGTACACAAGAATGTTGTTTGGCAGCAAATCCTATGACTCAGTTTCTATCACATGGCCAGAAAGTTCATTGTCTATCATCTGGAGAGAGTAACAGGCCAGTGATAGGCATGTGCACCAAGCTTCAGACAGTTTTTTCTGGCATTGACATTGTTTTGCCTGAAACCACAGAATAAGAAGATAAGAACAGCCATACGGGGGTCAGACCAGTGGTCCATCTAGCCCAGCATCCTGTCTCCTGACAGTGGCCATTGCCAGGTGCTTCAAAGGGAATAAACAGAACAGGGCAATTATCAAGTGATCCATCCACCCCTGCTCAACTAATCCTGGGTTCTGGCACTCACATCACAGATTTAGGAACACATAGAGCATGGGGTTGCATCCCTGCCCATCTTGACTAATAGCCATTGATGGACCTCTCCTCCCTGAACTTATTTAATGCTTTTTAACCCAATTTTACTTTTACATATTCTCCTCAAATCTGTTCTGTTTGAGAATTGGATACTGACCAATGACTTTTCATCCATGATCAAATAGTAGGCCCTAACCTACTTGCCAATGATCTCTGAAGGCTGCATATGTCTGAGCCTTTGACCATCTAGTTTAGGAGTGTGATTTTCCTCAGGAAGCCACCAGCTGTGAATAGTTGGAACAGTTGTTCATGAGTTCAGCCCTGAAAGGTGTACTGGTGCTGCAATCCAGCCAGGCTTCTTTGGAACTTGACTCAGCCCTGAATATAGCAAGTTCTGAACCTCCATCCAGTTTGAATTTCAATTCCTCTTACTCTGTGCAAGTCAGAGTACTCATCCCCACTCAGCACTCCGAAGAGCATAAGATTAGCAATCCTGAGTATCAGTCAAATATAGTTTACCCCCACAAGCCATTGTGTTTGAGCCTGATCCTTGGTACAGTTTATTTGTGTACAGGCCATTCAGAGCAGGGGTATGACTCTGTGTATCTTGGCTGTGAGAAGAGCCAATAATTAGCTCTCTGCTGGTCTGTTGTGTCTGCTGTTTGGTGCCTTTGTAACCGGAGTGCAAGGAACTGAAAGGCCCCTGCTGCTTTTTCAGTTAGCAGCAGCTAGTGGGAAATCTTCTAATCCTTATTTAATAATAGGGTAGGAAAATGGGCAAAAAATTTCATGGCTTCAGGCTCATTTGGAATGATAATCAGGTGCCCCTTGTGGAGCTGCAGAGTTTGAAGGGGAGGGGAGGTGCCAGTTATAAAGAGGATGTTGGTAGTACACCCACCTCCTCACACATATACCAACATATATGTGATAAGACCAGGAAGTAAGTCTCATGCTCCAAGGCACTGGCTGATCATCACAGAGACCAGGAAGGAGTCTCCCCTACCACATGGACAGACAGCATTACACAGTTGGCCAGGTGCATTATGAGAGCTTCCCTTCTTTTAAAGGTCAGGTCACAGCAAGGCGTTGTGTGGCACTTTAAGACTAACAGATTTATTTTTTGCATGAGCTTTCGTGGGAGAAGATCCCACTTCCTCAGATGCTTCGAAGATGGGTCTTCGAAGCATCTGAGGAAGTGGGATCTCCTCCCACGAAAGCTCATGAAAAAAATAAATCTGTTAGTCTTAAAGTGCCACACAACTCCTTGTTGTTTTTTCACCGGACTAGACTAACACGGCTATCCCTTTTAAAATTGACAGGTCACAGCATCTGCTAGCGTGAAGCTCATGTTTGTCTGCCTCACAGTCAACTGCCCAGTGTTTTTGGCTCTCATTGCCTTGCGCTGGATGGAGTCAGAACTGGCTGCTGTGCATCAAGGGCTCTTTTTTGCTCCTAGCTAACAAAAATTGCTTTAGCTCAGTTGGCAGAGGCTTGAGCTTGGGGAGCTCCAGAATCTTAGTCTGGTTGTTGTTGCTGCAAAGTTGTGAGCAGCCCCAGCGTGGAACAGCCATGAAATGCTAGGTGGCTGGGCAGTTGTGACCACAGTTCACAGTCATTCCGTGCACTTAAGAATGAGTGGGCCAAGGATTTATATTGACCTATTTGAAGCTTGACTGCTTAAAAGCCAAGTCAGTGTTTGGAACTACTCAGAAAAACTGATGATTTGTAACCACAGAGGGTTTGTCAGTAGTCGTAGTAACAAATAGCAATAACAGCCCTTCAACAACACCTTCAGTCCGAGGCTCTTACCACACTGGAGATGTTAGGCCTTGCAACACAGCCCTGTGAAGCAGGTGTTATTTCCCCCATTTTATAGCTGGAAAAACTGGTGCACAAAAGGGTTAAATGAGTTACCTAGAATGACAGAGTGAGCCAGATGACAGAACACAACAGTCCTGAGTGATTTCCCAGGCTCCTACTGTAACCCACCAAACAACATTCTCACCAGCATCAACAGACCCCACTCCTGGCATACATTAGTAAAGCACGGTCACCCCAGCTAAAACGAGACGTTTCTTCAGGGCTGTGAGCTCAACAATCACGTACATTGCCAAAGCATCGGATAAACATTTATATTTCCTCTGTGCGTGTACGCTGGCAGTCACTGGAGGAATACTCCTTCTCTTTGCACAAGCATTTGGCTGGGAGAATCAGAGTAGGGCAGGGGAAAGCTGAAATTCCCCCCAAATGCCAGAGGGGCCCAAAAAGCATACTGGGATGGCACAGAAGTCCTAAATATGGGCATGGGCTCGTGGCAGCGCCTCTATGCTGTGATGGAGAGAGGGGCTGTGTGCAGAAGTGAGGTGGTGGGAGGGGAAGCATGGAGGAATCTTTGTTTCATTCCCCTGCAGAGGGACAGATGGTCTTCGGAGAGAATCCAAGGAAGAAATCTAGACCAGACAGGCAAAAGTTCAGGGTGAGCTGGCTGGCTGCCTAGCAGGGTTCAGAGTGTGCTGCTCTGTTAGTGTCTTTGTGGAGATAAATGCCTTGTGCAGAGGGAATGAAACTTTCAAGCCTGAGGCGTAAGTGCTGCAGGGGCTAAGATGCTCCCCAGGAGCGCTCTTCCCAGTTTCAGGGAACGCAGGATGCTCCCAGTGCTGGCTCTCTTCCTGTCACGGGCATGTGTGGAGGATTCCTTCCTCTGTCCTTTGTGTTGAGGAGCCATCCATTCGTGATGCATTCTCAGGTCTAGCATGAGATATGATAATGGGTGACATCTGCCCTCTGTCTTGGATCAGGATCCTTGCGCACCCCAATGTATTTCCCCAGATTGTCTTGTGCAGCATCTGAATCTGTAGCCATCAACCCTGAGCAAAAGCTTCTCAATAAGAAGAGACAGCAGTGGCTTTATAAGCAACAAGGTGGAAGGTCTAGTGAATTTAATCATCTGAGAAGGGCAATAATCTCCCTGGAACACATGGGACTTGATTCTCTTCTCACTTATCCAAAGTGCTTTGATTGCAATGTGTTGCCACTGACATCAGTGATTTATACCTGTGTGAGCAAAACCAGAAACAGGCCCCAGGACTCCCCTGCCCGTTGTTTTCTGCTCTGCTTTAATGGCCAGTGTGGAGTGGATTTGATAGGTCTTTGTCCAGTTCTCAACTCTAGTTCATCCTAGTTTGATGCAGCAGCTTCCCCAGGATTTGAAATTAGGGGAAGTGTAAGAGGGTGCTCACTAAATTGTTATAACACTGGGTATGTCTACAAGCAGATTTTAAATCGAAATAACGCTGGTTATTGTGGTTTTAAAAAATTTAGGTCCTCATGATGTTTTCTTATTTCAAAATAAGAAGCTCCCTTATTTTGAAATAAGGAAAATTATTTTGATATAATGAAACCCAGTATTATATCGAAATGAGTTATATCGAAATTGTAATTTCAACATAACCCTGTGAGGACCTGTTATATCGATATAACCATATATCAGTATAAGGGGTATGACCTTCTTCCTCCCAGGGTGCATGTCACCCTGGAAGGAAGACCCCCCCAGGCACCCTGGCCAGGGAAGGTATCAGGACCCTGGCCAGGCAGGGGGAACACAGAGGGGGCCCACCCCTGCTCCTGCTGGCTGGCTTGGCGGTGGGGGAAAGCACCCTGCCCCTGGCTCCCAGTGCGCTCAGGGGCCATGGGAGGGGGAACACCTGGTGCCCAGCTTCCTGCTCAAGGCTGGTGCGGGAAGAAGGGATCCCCACGCCCCCCCCCCCCCGGAGCCAGGCACGCGGGGATCCCTTCATCCACTACCTGGCTAACTCAGGGGGAAGCTGGGCGTGTGGGGATCCCTTCCCCGAGTGCTCGGCCAGCTGCGGGGGGAAGCCTGGAGCACCGGGATCCCTTCCCCAGCCGCCCTGCCAGCTGCACAGGAAGTGGGTGCGCGGGGTCCCATCTCCCCCATGCCTAGCTGAGCCAGAAGGCTGGAGCTAGTCTGGGGGGGGGATGTCTTTTCCCTCACTGGGCTCCAGAAGCCCAGAGCCAGTGGGGTCTTTTTTCCCCTGCCACTGGCTCTCCTGGGGAGAGCCAGGCAGGGACTGGGTGGCAACATGACCCTGCCAGGGGGCCATGTTGCCACACCTCCCGGGCTGCCCCTCTCCTAAATCAAACTAGCATAAATCAAACTATCAGGTCCTGTCCCTGGACATGCTAGTTTGATTTGGTTTTCTGTGGGGACCTGTTAAATCGATTTAAGTTAAATAGATTTAATTATTGTTATATTGATTTAACTTAAATAGCTTCAAGTTAAATCGATTTAACTCCCTGTGTGTGGATATAGCCACTGTTACTAGCTGATAACTTGGGGGGGGGGTTTGGGAAATTCAGGGGGAGATGTTGGGGGTGTTAGGGAAATCCCTGGTTTGATGAGTCTTTGTCGTTCTCTCACCTCTAGTTCATCCTATTGTAGTTAAGTGGTTTTCAATCTTTTTTCATTTGTGACCCCCTAAAAAATTTCAAGTGGATGTGTGGACCCCTTTGGAAATTCAGGCTGTGGTCTGTGAATCCTTACCATAGAAATGTGAGAGTGAAAACTGACTGTACAGAATTCAACTATAAATGTTGTGTATGCTCGGCACGGCATTTGACACAGCATAAGAAAGGGTGCTAAGCTGTGGGCTTCCATAGTAACAACAACACTTTTGGGTTTTGACCTACAGCGGCGTGTATTCACATGCGTTAGATTGGTCTGAAAACCAAAATGCCTTTTCTAGGATCTGGAACTTTATTTTCATAGTTGCCTTTTGTAGACCCCTGAGACGTAGTCAACCACAGGCTGAAAACCAATGAAAGTCTTGTGGCACCTTAAAGACTAACAAATTTCTTCGGGCATAATCTTTCGTGGGCTGCAACCCACTTCATCAGATGCATGTTTCCACTTCATGCATCTGACAAAGTGGGCTGCAGCTCACAAAAGCTTATGCCCCAAGAAATTTGTTAGTTTTTAAGGTGTTGCAGGACTTTCATTGTTTTTGCTATATACAGACTAACACAGCTACCCCTCAGGATGAAAACCACTGCCTTAGCTGGTACTAAATGGCCTTCTCAGCAATGTCATTACAGAGGCCAAGAGCCTGACTCTTCTCTCACTTATGCTGGTTTTCCTCTGGTCTAATGCCATTGATTTCACTAGCATTTGTCCTGATTTACCTTGAGGTGAGAGCAGATATGGACCTCCAAGGCCATGGAGACTTCCTTAAATCACTGGAGTTGGTTTCTTTATGATTTGAAAAATGACAAGCTAGCAGGGCACAATTTGCATGGATCAGGCTTGTGCTGTCCCTGTGCTGTGAATAAACTACAGACATCAGGCTCCAAGCCACTCTAGCTGGCTCCTTTCAGCAGCACTAAAGCCATTCAACACATTATTAATAATAATAATAATAATTAATCACTTCCTCCTTGCCTGCAATGTGTGTAGTATTTCTGTTTACTCAGATTCCCCTTTGTGCATTGTACTCCAGTGATTTACAGAACCATGTTTCTGAGATGGCATGGAGGGAGGTGTAGAAGGGCAGGAGTAGAGGCTGACAGGAGAGCCTTGCCTTGATTATAAATTGTTATTATGCAACAGAGCTTAAACGTTGTCAGCTGACTGTTAAGGAAGCAGCTCAATAAGGTGGTTCAGAGAGGAGAGCTAGACACAGATGGTGACAGCCTTCACTGACCCCAGATGGGGAAGAGTGAAAGCCTCAGGTGCACTTTACTCCTAAATTAACACCCTTTGCCTCCAGCCTTCCATCTCTGTTGTGTGTAATTAAGAAATGTGAGTGCTTGGTGCCTGTGTCTGGCTCCTGGTGTGCATGGGGGTCATGAATTAAGGATGGATAGAAGAGGACATCCTGGTTTGAATAAACATAATGTATTAAACTCTCGGGGGAGGGAGGGTTCCTGCAGTTTACCTCTCCTGCTCTGGGTTTGGTTTGCACACTGAGGGACCCTCCAGTTCTCCGTTAAATCCTTGGATGGGTGTGGATGTAATGTCTAGTGGTTAGAGCTGGGGCTGGGCGTAGGACTCTTGGGTTCTGCTTGTGGCTCTGTGGTGTGGTGTTGGATGAGTCACTCCCCGCCCATGCTGCAGTTTCACTGTCTGTGAAACAGGGCTGACAGTGTTGCTTCCTACCCAGCAGCATGTGGTGGTGTTACTGTTTGCAGCAGGTTTTCAGTTCCCCTGGTGAAACGTGTTGGCCAAAGTGCAAGTATTATTGCTAACAGCAGCTAATGAGGGAACCCCTTCCTCATCTTCCTGCTAGATCTGGAAAGGGGAAACCCTGCAGCTCCATGACATCATTAACCTAACCATCACAAGCCCACAATGTATTGGAGGCATCACAGTGATGCTGGCGTTTTGTTTGGTGAGCCTGGAAGATTCAGCCTCAGTAAAGTAGTTAAGATCTTGAACAACTTGGCTGCCTGCAGTCCTGATGACCATAATAATCATGTGCAGCATGCATGGGCAGACAGACAAATACTGAAGTGGTTCCTCTCTCACCCCCTGTATGAGAACTGCAAACTCACAGCAGCTGTGGCCTTGAGAAGGAATCTAATCTAGACCTTGCGTGCCCAAAAGTAGGATGTTTAGATGGCATTTTTATTACAGTGTAATTTCATTATCCCAGGAGACTACATGCCATTGCCAAATGGTACCCTGTGGTTTCTGCTAATTTTCCTCAGTGCCCCTTGTCTCCCAACTGCTGAGGATCCTGCCCCTGGCTCCATGCCACTTCCACCAGGAAATATGAAAAGCCACACAAATCAAGTCCTAGCTTTGAACTGGGAGCCACAGCAATTACTGGATCTGATTGTCATGGAGACTGTCACTATGGAGCTGTTGCCATGGTGGTGTCTGTTCAGAGTTGGAAAGGGAGATGCAAAATATTTTTTTTTAAAAAGGAGGCAGGGAGCGGCAGTCAATATCAGTGAGGTTTTTTTCAGCCACATACTGGCTACAGTGGCAATTGCTTCATCAAAGCTGCCCTAGCTTCAACTGTCCGTTTTTCTCAGGTTCCTTATTAAAACTCTGTTAAACGTCAGTGTCTCATGGTTAACAGCTAACAAAGGGGAATTACAGACGGAATCAGCGACACGGTCCCCCACCCCAGGGCAATGATCTTAGCACTGTTATTTCTTGCAGAAAGCCCCATGGGATTTTTTGTGATCCCGGAAGATCAGAGCCTTGGTTTCACAGCTCTGCTGAAACAAGGCACCTCTGACAGTGTAACACCCCTAGCAGCATGCGGGGACATGGAAGAGCGCCCCCTTTTAGGAGTGAATGCCATGTTTTTATAAACACCAGGGAAAGTCTCTAGTCCAATGGGACGCTGGCAGCTTTTAGAGACCAGGCTTGTTGCAGGGGCAAGGAACTGCTTGAGAAATGGCCACTCTTCCTCCCCCGTTTTCATCGAGGGAGGAGAGCTATCACCTAGCTCTGTGATAGAGTGAGGATGAGAAGACAATCTAGGCAGGAGTGCTAGCTCCCAGATCTGCACCTTAGACAGTTCTTGCTCTCTATTGATCCAAGGCACTAAGCTGGGGGGGGGGGGAGGAATTAAATTTAAAGGGACACTTGCTCCATTTTCCCCATGGTTTGGCAAAGAGCATCTGAGTTGTTGTGTGACAAGAAAGGCTTTAGAGATGCACAGATCGGGTGGCCTTTGGAACCTCTGTTGTGATCTAAGAAAGGGAACGTAGACTATGCTAAGCAGAGATGTGACTTTCCCGGGTGCTTAAATAACCTTTGCCTGAGCAGTTACTGGATTGCTTTCAACCACAGTTTCTTCTCCTGACCACGAAAAATATTCCTGTACGTATGTATTGTCATAGCAAATGGCTAATTCTCCTTTCTCCTGTGAACCCTGACTCTGCTTTTGCCTGGTGTTAGAGAAGTGAGTTGTACCCACGTGGCTGTTGCTGATGTGACGTGAGAAGTGGGTTTTCCAGCAATCACAAAGCAGTTCCTGTGCCACTCAACATGCTGATCATGTACAGTGTGATGTGCAAGATCACAGCTCCAGATGGTAGGCTGCTGGGAGCACAGACATATTTCACATACAGTTTGTTGAGAGCGGAGATACACGAAACCCAAGAAGTCTTGAGTCCAGGCCAGCCAACAAGCAATTGGGAACATCTGGACCGCAGGAGGGGCCCATTCAGAGTCTTCAGGGAAACCAACTGTGATCCATACAAGCTAGGCAAACTTTACACACAACAATGCAGACTGATAGTGAAGAACATCCTGGCAATATGGTTTAGGGTTTAGCATACAAGACAGAGAGTCAGGAGTTCTGAACTCATGTCAGTTGGAATTGACACCAATGAAAAAAATCGGACCCTTGGGGAGCTGCTCTCGTGCCTACTGAAGTCAGTGGAAGTTATTTGAATTTACTGAGAGCTGGACTTTATTTTATGGTCAAGATCCTCAGTGAGGTTAGGAGCCTAAATACCTTTGAGTATCTGAGCCAAAGTGCCTCCTGCTGCCATCTCTGAGAGCACAAGTCCCTCCGTATGCAGAGTTGTCCATCTGAAACAGAAACTCCTAAAACTAAGAACAGATTTTCTGACTGAAGGAGACACACAATGGCACACTGCATCTGAATGATTATTGAGACAGTGGTTGTCAATAAAATAGCTTTGCATGGAAATATGCCTTAATTAGCCATTTGCTGGTCCAGTTGCACAGTTTTCATGCATTTGAGCACCTAACCAGTGTGAAAATGTGGCCTTTCCTCTCTCTGTGTCTCTGTTTCTCCATTTGTAACTTGAGAAATAATGATCAAGTACACCTCCCAGCGGGACATGAGGTTTCACTGAGCATTGTTTATGAAATGCTTTGACAGCCTCAGATGAAAATGATTGTTATTTAAGCAACATAATTTTGTATACTATTTTATGCCATTTTGAATCTCTTGCTCTTGTGGGTCTGAGAGGTAACCAAGCATTTTTAAAATGTCATTTTACTTCTTCTTTTACACCATTCAGTGCCAGATTTCCTCCATTCCTCATGTCATGCAATATGTTGGAGCAGATGCGTCAAAGACACCCAGTTAGCAGGGGAATGTTAAGCCAAACTATGATGATGATTCCACCGTGAACTAAAAAGACACTGACATGCCACCCTAGGAAATGTATGCCAATCTCTCCATACCTAAACTGTTTAATAATGTTGTAATACTTAATGGTAAGGGTTATTAACCTCATACTGATTCTATACCACACAATCTTGCTTTCTATAGTGGCTGTTACCCAAGGATCTCTGCAAGCTTTACACATATGAATTACTTAATTAATTAGCTAGGCTCATGCTACTCCAGTGAAGCGGATGTCAGTCACTTTAGTAAGGGGGAAGCTACGGTTCAGAGATGATTGTTGAGGATTGCCATTGTTACAACTTATTTAGTACAGGCTCGGTGGTTGTATTTTAAGCCTGCCGCTTCAGACTGCAGCACACAGAAAAATTTCAGGCAAATTGTGACTAATGCTCATCGTGGCATGTAGCTGAACAGGGGCCCCATTGAGTCATGATGCTTTCTTATGCATAAGGAAAGAACTTGGACTTATTTCATATCACTACTGTATGTTTTTGTTACCCTCCTCCATTTGTATTGCCCCAGTGCTTCAATCTGGTCAGAGTTCCAAACATATTGGACATTGTACTAAAATGTGGAAAACCACAGTGCTTGCATTAAAGAGATTCCAGTCTAAAACAAGTGAGTTGGAATTAGGATTAGCCCATATACTTGGAAAAGACTTAATTCCACTATAAGGAACACAGATAAAGAGCCAACTCCGTTCAATTATGTTTGCAAGCACCAGCTCTGCTTCCCTCACCAACAGACTACTAGTCAGCCCATGGTTTTATTTTCTTTTTCCAGCACCAACAATGGCTGGGAGGGTTTGGTTCTGGAGATGTTGTCATGAGGACACTAGCCGTGGAAGTAGCACTGGTATCTCCTTTGTGGACCTCTTGCTATGAGGAGGGACCTAACTTTGGTACTCAAAGAATTCCTTTTGATTTCAGAACCATGTAGTCCTGGTGGGGAAAAAAAAGAAGTCCACTTTTCCAGTTCTATCAAGGAAGGGATCTGTGTTGTCTAGAGGGTCCACAAAAGGGTTAATGAACTTGCCCTAGGTCAGGGGTGTCCAACCTTTTTGGGTGAGGGGGCCACACTGCAATTCTTTTCTCAGTCAGGCGGCTGGTGAGGAAATTTTGGATAGATAAGACATACAAATTGATCTTATTAATAAAATTTAATAAAATAATGATTCATGTGATAGCTGGAATTGCTTTTGCTTGCACTGTGTACAGAGGACAAGGGGGGGCAGGGGTGCTTGTGTGAGGGAGCAAGGAGGAGCATGGGGACAAGTTGACAAGGGCCCCAGCCAGCCCCAACTCCCAGGCTCTCACTGCAACACTCCACAGGGCAGATGAAAGTCCTTGGTGGGCCAGAGTCTGGCCTCCGGGCTGTAGGTTGGACAAGCTTGCACTAGGTGCTACGTGATGGTGACTTGCCTTTGGGTTTACTAACCAGTCAGTGAATGTATAGTTGAGTGAGGTCATCTTTGGAATTTAGTGTTAAGACTTCAGCAGTTTTCTGTCATTTTTGGCCCCTACTTTGTTTTACCTCTTTTTGCTCCCCCAACACATCAAGTTTTTAAGTGACGGTCACAAAGACCTGCAGAACTTCAAGATTTTGGATGTAACCGCTAAGGCAACAGTTTAGATCCAGAAATGGTTTATTTGGCTTGAAGAAGAATTCTGAATTTCATTAGGGGTGTTTCACCCCCTGTGTCTTGGTCTCCTTGGTAGAGAGTTTGTGTAGGTGGAATCTGTGAATCCAGATTTGCATTGGCACTCTTAAACAGACTACTCTTGGCTATTCCTCCTGAATTCATTCTCTTACTAAAAACATGCAGTTATCTTTCTCATTTGCCTCTGTACCCTGAAATGTAATTGCTACAAACACAGACTGTTAAAAGCCCAAACAATCCAAGTGTAGCAGTCAGGTCAGGTAATGGCAGCCCATCCTTGAGGTGTTGCAAGATAAATTACAAACTCTGCTGTTTATTTCTGACGCTCAGTAATTATACTGGAACTGAAATGTTATTTTAGGGAAACTTCATTGGCATTTCAGAAGTTGTCAGTCCATGGCCAGACTCCAAGGGCTACAGAGTAAGTGAGAGGGTGAGCAATGCTTCACGTAGGTTGGGCTCCTACTCAGTCAGCTGCCCTAGGATGAGGCTTGAAATGCAGCCCTACATATGTTTACTACCATAGCTCATGTAATCACTTCTGACTTTCCATAACTCACATGTTTACCCTGCTGGTGCACTCCCACCCATGTCAGGATGGTTTGGCTCTGCAGTTCCCTGCATCCCTTTCTCTGCTCTTACCAGTGTAGTCATCAGATGCACTAGTCGTGGCTGAAGGATGAAGCCACCAACCCTGCTGGGCCTCAAGAACCACTCTCGTAGACACAGAAGGAGCAGGACACAATATCACACAGTCCTACCAAACAATGGTCCTCCACCCTGACTCACTGCACCTCCTGCCACCAAATCCTGCCTTCATCCACTACTTCTTGGCCCATGCACCCCTTATCCTTCCATACACCACTACTTGAAAAGGCAGTCTTGGATTTGCCCTGAGTGACCTTTGTGTGTCCCAGTAGCATCTCCTGCTGCTCTAGTCTTGGATTCTCACACATCTGCTGATGCACCTTAATACCGACCTGATGCACAGCCTGCCAGTCCTGGTGAATTTTTTTGTTTTTTTTATGCCATGGAGGTATGTCCAATCAATCATCACCTTGCTACAACCACCTACCTAACTTCAAGTAAATGAAGTTTCCAAGAAAAGGCTGGTGCATTCACACCACTCCACTCAGTTTAATGTTGTTATCCCTCTGCCACCTGGGATATAGAAATGCTTTTAGGGAGCTGTAAGCAGACCCACCCACTAGACCCACCTGGTGTTTCTGGGGAACTTAGCTCAAGTGGTCTCCCTCCAAGTGGTCTGTGCTCCACTTTCTTACATAGCAACTCTACTTTAAGTCCAGTCCTGGGACCTTAGCCCTCCAGCTGAGTCCTCTAGTCCACACCTTCCAGGGTACCAGTCACTAAAACAGTCTATGGCTTAGCTTCATATTGGCCACAGCTCACTCTTGTTCCAGCCACTAAAGCAGCCAATGGCCCCATAAGCCTGTGTCACTGCTGGCACCCATGCCACACTGAGGAGCAGGGAGGGGCCTGGGCCCACCCGTTTCTCCAGGCTCCAGCTCAGGGACCCTAAATGCCTCCACTGAGGCCTCTGCCTCCTTCCAGCTCACAAGCCACATTGACTCCCTGGGCCACTTCCCCTCAGCCCCAGCCACCCACAGTTTCACCACTGGAGTCCAGCTGCTGTCCACTCCTTGCCCCAGACTGCTGCTCCAGCCACTGCTGCAGTCTGCTCCCTTAGGATCCCTAGCTCCAGTCAGCCCCAAGTGCCTGCTCAGCACTCTCCAAGGTGCTGGATCCCACCACCAGCCTGGCAAGAGAAGACACTTCCCCCTTGCAGCTCCCACAGCAGACTTACTCTGGCCAGTTCTGCTGCCCTGCTCTTATACCAGCAGCCTCTCTCTGATTGGCTTCTGCCTGCACATGCTCCTTTTTAACCCCTCATGTGCCATAGCAGAGCCACTGAACTGCTACAGGTCCACAATGTCCACAGAGGCTATGTGTGCTTCTCTACGGCTTCCCCTAGGCCTACGCTTGAAGGAAAATCCAGATTCCAAATGCCCTCAGACTTTGGGACAGTTCTAGTTTCACTGAACGAAGAGCCCTGTATCACTTCTCTCCATTCTGTAGGGTTGTGCTTTGCAGAGGGCAAACTGCAGCTGAATTGTTTAAATCATGGTCATGGGCATTAGGAGGAGTGCAGCATAAGCAAGGCATGTAGCCAGGAGATGACTGATAATTAGAACCGTATTTTTTGGGTGCTAGTGAAATAACTCACCTCTTCCTGTCCTGGACTCCTGTCTTTCTCTTAGATTCCTTTGACCACATGAATTTGTCATATCCTGGAATGTCCAGGAGGCTGTTTATTCTTTTCCATGCAGAACTTGTGCCTTGGATGTCTGATAATACCTGGCTGTGCTCAGAAGCATGGCAAGTACATAGATACACCACTGATCATAGGAAGGGCCTTTGTTGCTGGTCTGTCTTGCTTCTTACTGCTCATGGCCAGATTCTGTTCTCAGCCACACTGCAATGATGTCATTGATCCCAATGGAGCTAGCCCGTGTTCATGGTACATTTATATCACTCTGATCAGAACAAATGAATCTTACCCACAGTTTATAGTACATCAGATTCTGTGCTCTTATAACTCTATTGACATCACCAGAGAGGATGAAATCAACAGAGAATTTGCCACCCAGATTTTATTGCTCAGGAGGAGGGGCCAAAAAAAAGTTCAGTCAAAACTTATTCTTCTTCCTGAAGATCTGCCCACAGCAAGCTGTGAAACTACAGCTGTGAGGACAATCAAGCTATTCTAAGGGCATAAGGCCAAGGAGCAGCCTGCAAGTTTCTACTTTCTAGTTTGTGGTTAAAACTCTTTAAAGCAGGCCTGATTGGATTCCTTGATCCATTGACTGGACAGGAGGCTGCCCTGCAGATCATGGTGGGTGGGATCTGAATGGCCTGCACAAAGCAAACTCGTGCATGGCATATATGTGATCAGTTCAGCTGATGACCAGGCCAGAAGAAATACCTCAAAATCCAACATAACCAATGCCTGGGGTGTTTGACATCTGGTTTGGACCTAGTTCTAGTCACCTGCCTAGTGGTATCTTGATCAGACAAAGCCCAGATCAGACCTAACCCGCAGAAGCAAAAATATTCCTCTCTGGTGACCACTGAGGAACTTGGTCCTAATCTCTTTCAGGTTCTTTGGAATTTTTTCTTTGACCCCAGAAGTTTATACTGTGTCATCGAGAACATGGGGACCTTTTTGAAATGCTTCCCTTGAGAAAGGAAAAGTCAAATATGAAAGACTCTGATATAACCTTTTCCACAAACATTCCCCCACTTCTGCAGTGGCACTTTGGGACCATCTCTGCTGTTCCAAGCAGTTCTTTGTCAGGAAAGATTATGGCCAACACCACTTTAACTCATGACCAGCCTATGTGCAATGTGGTGGAATGATAGAGATCGTAATGAAATTACCTGGTGCTAACGTGCTTGTTGCATGCAGGCCCTTTGGAGGGTAGTGGGGAGCTCCACAAACTTGGAGGAGACATCATGCATAACTTCTAAAGGATTTTTACTCCATGATCTGCCCATCAGAGCAGCAGGCCCCTCAGCAAAAGCTATCTGTAAGGGGAGCTCCAGGACTGCTTCCATTCCTGTGCCTTCTGTACTGATATACGGATCCTGCTCATGCCGCCGATGTGCTTGGATCTTTTCCCTATCCTAACAGAATTCAGGGCAGTGTGCTGATTAACTCTGTGATTCACCTCACTGCTATGGGAACATGTAATGTTCGAGACTGATGTGCAATGGCAGAGCTACGTCCAAAGAGCAGAACTAGAATTGCAGGGGGTGCTGCAGGTCAGGAGGCAGATGGATCATCAAGGATTGCAGTTTACCTGTCTTGTTCTCATAGGCTTATCCAACAAGACCATTTGTGTGCTGTACCTGACTAACCCTTCCATCATGGTTCATCCATCACTCACGTGAGTTCTCTAAGCCGTCAAGCATTTTTTTGAAAGAAACACTACAACTCAAAATGATAACAGTTCATTCTGCCTGCTCTGTATTCATGGTCTGGACACCAAGTGCCTGCACTGGCCTCTTGGCATAACCCCTTCTCCTCAAATAAAATATCAGTGTCATTCCATGTCAAGTTTCCACATTGAATAACCAGCCCTAGTCTCGTGCACATTTCCCCCTCGAATGCATTTGCATTTATTTGTATGCCACAGATTCTGGACCCAAAGTTTCCAGCCATATATGGTCCAAATATATCAAATCCTTTTTAGGGAGTGACAAAGATGGGGAACAAATTACAGGGGGCTCTCGTCACCGCCCAGTTTGGGCTATATAATTAGCTTGGCACTGAGAATGCTTTGCTGCAATATCTTCAAGTTGATGTCTGCTGTTTAAAAGCTGCTGCTGTTTCTTTGCTGCAAAAATAAACCCTTCTTTCAGAGGTTTATTCTATCCGTCCCTCACAGATGAGAGGAAACCAAGCGGAAAAATTGAATCTGGATGGGTAATATAGGGATGATGCATGAAGGCATGTGACTTCCAAGTCCAGAGAATAAAAATAGCGGAAAAATCTGCCCAAGAGCAGCTCTTTAATTATTTCTGTTTCTTGCACTGGCTTTTGCCATTGACAGAGGCTGGCAAGCTGGCATTCCTATAGGGCTTCCACATGCATTGCAATAAAGAGGTTGTTATCACATTTGGTGAAGGAGGAAACAATCCTCTTTTTTGGAAGTTGTTTCAAAGGGTTTGGGTTGACGGATCAATTATGGGCAAAAGCCCTGGCACCCTGTGGGGAGTGAAGAATCTGTGCTTGGATTATGAGTCACTGTGACTTCGCTTTCAGCCCAGTCAGTGTAGGGGGACAGAGTCTTGGTTCCCATCCTGATGTTACAGCTGCTTCTGGGGAACTGCTCAAGTTAGGTGTTGGGAGAACAAGATTTGGAAAAGAATGACCAAGCGCATACTTCTAACTCTGCATGACAGTGTTATTGGGCTGCGGTTGCCATGGCTCAGGAGACTGAAATTTTCATGATGATGCACTGGTGCCACAGCAAGCCTGCAACAGGGCAAATTAAGGCATCAGTATTTGATAAGGGTCAAAGAGCAGCTCATACAAATGCAGAAAGCAGAGTCAAGAACGTGCTGTACTTAGGAGCACTTGCCCAGCCTCCATTCTAATACAACCCACCCGTGTCCTTTCATAGTAGTTGGGACTCTTTGGATTCATTTCCCGAGATACCCTCCTGGAAAGTATTTGTGCTCAGGAAAACCTCTGTGGAAGTGGATAATGAAAGCCTCAGAAATACTCTCTGCACCAAGGTCTACCTTCAGGTGCTCATCTTGAAATTTCTCTAACTTCCAGCCTCTTGGTAAAAAGCTTCATTGCTCCAGTCAAGAAGCAGATATAATAAATGTCTGGTGGCCAATCTCTCATCAGGAAGAGTGGCTAGCTAGCCAGTGCCAATTGTCTACAAACATCCTAGGGTTGCCACCTGTTTGGGTTTTTCCCAGACAGTCTAGTTATTGTTTTCTGTGTCTGGATGCCACAGCTGAGGTGAGGATTGGGGCACATTGAAGGAGTGGTGTGGGGCACCTGGCACCTCTACTATACGTGCATCTTATCTGTTTTGTAGCTAAACAGAGACCTTCACTTTCCAAGAGCACTAAATTCATTCTTGCCTATGACCCAGTCATCCAAGCCTTCCTTTAAAACTCAGGAGATCACCTCAGTAATATAGTTAGAGTAGCTGTCTGGGGAATGCAGGAGAGGTTTATATCCATTCTTCTCTGGCTAGCAGGACCCTAATCAGGATCTATCAAGAGCAACATACCAATTCGGCCATTGCAGGAAACCCAGGGTCAACAACGTGGATGTGGTCAGAATTCCAAAGAAGTACCAACATAGCAATTGACAAGGTCAAATAAAGCTGTGAGCTGGATTCAGATCTACTTTAGTTACTTTCCAGACTGACCACAACTTACTTCCCTCTTCCCACACAGCCTGGGCAACTCAGGCAGAGCAGAGCTGCATTTGTGGGAAGCAAAGGTTGATATTACAGCATTGTTCTAAGATCTTATTCTTAAAAAAATAAAATGTAAAAAAAGAAATAGATTTACTATTCTTTGTCCCTTTGCTGGCATCAAAGAAAATTACACCATTCTGACAACCTGAGACAGCCATCTCCTCTGCTTGGCTTGGAAGTGAATAGCTTTCAAGGGAGATTGCTCCATCTGCAGAACTAAGTCAAGTCCCAGGAGAGTTTAACCTGCACATAAAGGCCTGCTCCTTTCTGTCTGAGGCCTGTGGGAGTGAAGGGAGCTATAACACATTGCAGGGCTGGACCTGATGCTTGGAGAGGCACCTCTGTGCAATACTGGTGTGACACAGATTTGTTTTCTGGACATATTTAGCCCACATCATCAGTGCGCCTCTGTGTCCCATATATTATCTTACACCCAGAATCCATTTTTTGTACACGAATATAGACATTTATATTAATACTTACTTACCTCTTATGTAATGCTTTACCTGCATAGATCTCAGAGCACTCAGCAAAGGATGGTAAGACTTGTAAGCCCTTTATATCCAGAGGGAGAAACTGAGGCTCACAGAAGGTCAGCGATAGTTGCAGGGAGAGAAGCTGTGCTTAGAAGTAGACAAGAGCGTGGAAATAATGTTTGGAGAAGCAGCCTGACCTGTGACTTTCTATATGGTGAGCATCCATGTTGAGGCACAGTATTTGATATATATTTTGAGGTTCACCCATTACTAGAAAGGCTAAGACCGTGTTGTTAAATTCTGGGTCCAGATTTCAAATCCCTTCCCTCGCACCCACAAATGTTTAGGGCATTCAGATCCAGGATTTTGGTTTGGCCTATTATAGGGGTAAAAGCCAGCCATGAAATCTAGATGTCAATCTAAGTACAAATTCTGACCATGCCACTTCTTCCCTTAGTTTAGGGTTTTTGTCTTAGATTCATCTGTGTTGTGACAGAAAAAGGTCTACTAGCTACCTAAGGTGCAGGGAAAAACTGAGAACCGGGAGGTGGAGGAGCTTGGGTTTGGCAAAATAGGTTATGAGGTGCCCAGAAGATAGAATCGCTCATTTTCGATGGGTCAGTTCCCCCTCCATTGTGGGAACCAGCAGAAGCTGACTTTATCTTGATGACAAGGGGAACTTACATTTCCTCGTTCCAGTTTTGTGGGATGAAACCAAATCCCAGGCTATCTTATGTAGTATCTACTGGTGATCAATAACTCAGGGCACTTCCACAGTATTGGAAGTTTAACTTGGGTCAGGGAGTAGATTTGTTTTGGGGAAATATAATTTTCTCTAATGAAATCAAGAATGCCTTTGCACTGAGCACTCAGACAGGTACTCTCTACACCATAACCAGATCAAGGCCCTATGGGCTGCCCACTCTTATGCTCCCCACATTGTGATGGCACCCAGTGTGGGGTGACCTGGCCCGACTGGAGCTGGGGAGATGCTGTAGGAAGGGGAAGGGTCCGGGGCCTGTGGCCCAGCTAGCAACTGTAGTGGGTCGGGTGGCTCTCAGGCCAGAGTTCCCAGAGCTCCTCTCCTCATCCCAGGCTGGGGCCAGATTTTGGTGGGGCTGTGGGGCACCTCTTTACGCCAGGGCCTGGTGCTAGGGCCCCCAAAGCCTGTGCCTTAATCTGGCCCTGCTTTGTGTAGTGCGTCAATGGAACTTCAATACCCCTTGCTTGCAGGGAGCCAGAGCACACCCAGGCCCATATAGGAAAGATAGGCAACTTGCTAAAAGGAACCAGACAAGGAGGGGGAAGCAGTACTGGGCCCAGTACAATCCTGTAGATTTACACTGATTTATCATTGGCCAGCACATGGCCTATCACGTCCCAAATGGCTAGAAAGGATGCAGTCAAACCACAAGACAGACATAGTTTTGCATGAAAAGGGAGGATGCTGATATAATATATGAGACTTTCTCTTGCTCATAAGTAACATCATATTAGTTTGGTGTGGGGAAAATAAACTCAAATAAGAATAGCTACAAGCATTGCATCACGCTTCCCAAATACGCAGCTAATTTAGATTTAACAAGACAGTTATTGGATGTCAAGTAACAGGACTCCTTAATTCTAAAAAAAAATACACATATTCTTTGAGGCTTAACAGCTATGTGAAAGCTTTCTTTATGAAAACCACATTTATGGCCAATTGGGAAGGGCTGTATGTAACAGATAAAAAAAATCTGGTTAAAAAGCAACTATGTAAAAGATAAACAATCTACCCCATAGTTGTTAAACCTCAGAAAATAAAGGCCAGCTCTTCAGCTTGTGAAAGTTAGCAGACCTCCATGGAGTGAAGAACTGGACCTAATTTAAGGAGGGATAGTTGTCTATTGTTTAAAACAGATAGATAGAAATCCAGGGCTGTATTGTCAGCTGGTGTAGAGTAGGCATTAATTTACACAGTCTGAAGATTTCTTAGTCTACTGATTTCAGTGGAACTTAGGTGCCTAAATAGAAGTCCTGTGTCTAAACTGCTTCATTGATTCCATCCTGAGTTTGTTTGAAGGCAGTAGGCTATTACTGATTTACACCAACTGAGAATCAGGCCCTAGGACTCCTGGGTTCTTCTTCTCGCTGCACCACAAATTCTCAAATCACATAATCCAAAATTTTCTGGGTTGCCCTTTACAGTGGAATTCTTCAGATTTGGGATGAGAGAGAAGGTCTCTAAGCATGGAGTCACCCAGACATGGTCCAAGAAGGTTGATGCAGCAGTAATGGGGGACTGACTGGGGGGATAGAAAGAGGAGGGTGATATAGTCAGAAGGACAGAAAAGGCAAATGATCTTAGTGGCTGTATTTTGTAGTGACTGGAGGTGGCATGTAGGTGTGAAGGGGGTCTAGAGAGGAGGAAGTTACCAAAAGAAGAAGGGAGGAGTTGAGGATCTTGTTGAGAGTTTGAGCAGCACCAATGGAGAGTGAAGCCTGGGTCTTAGAAATGCAAAGGAAGAAGCTGTAAGATATGAACATCACCCAGAGCGGAGGGGGAAAGGTAATTCTCACTGGATGCTTGGTAAGCTTAAATATAGAGCATAACAGGACCCTCTGAGATGCTAGTTCAGATCCAACCATGGTTAGAGGAGACTGAAAAAACATCATTTCCACATGCTGGCCTTTTAGTGGCCTACATGATACATGCTGCTGTCTCACCCCATTTTGCCTGACTGTGTGGGGAGGCAGTGTTGCTCAGTGAGTAGGGCATATGTTTGGAGTCAGGAAAACCAGGTTCTGTTCCCACCACTGACCTACAGTGTGACTTTGGGCAAGCTGCATCCATTCTTTCTGCCCTTGTTTCCCTTCCCACTCTTTCCCCCTGCCCACACTGTAAAATCTTCAAGGCAGGGACAGGCTCTTAACAAGTGTCTATACAAAGCTAATCACAAGGGGACCCTTATCACATCTCAGGCCTGTAAGTGCTACTGTCAGGCAAATACTAACCCCTTGTCCACATGCCCTGCCACTGGTAGCACTAAGCCCCAGGCTTGCTGGCGAGCTGAGTGCTCATTGTGCCTGGACCCTTTCCTTGCTCCGGTCTTTCCAGAGCAGGTGTGAAGTGGACTGGGGAGCAGAGGGATAAGATCTGGCTTCAATTAGGCAGCTATTTTCCTGCTTGTAGATTTTTGCATTGGAGCTGAGGCAGAACACAAGGCTCAGTGTTTGGATCCAGGGCCTCACCACCCCAGACTCTCCAGTTGTTCTGATCCCAGGGTGTTGGTTCAGCCACTTTTGGGGCTGTGACTGGATCTTACGTTCGCAGACACAGCCTGGAGATGTAGAGGAATTCTGCTAAATCCTCAGGTGTCTGAGTCAGGCAGGTTTCATTAGCTCCCTGGCAGGAGGATAAAAATAAGGGGGAAAGAAAGAGAAGAAATACATGGAGAGACAGCAGGCCTTGCACTAAAAAAATCCCAAGAATCAGCTAGCTCCAGAGTGAGCCAAGGCCATGCCTCCCCTAGTGTGTGAGGAATGAAGTGATACAGCCATCTGACAACATGCACTTAATATTCAGTCACAAGTCATGTGGTCTGTCCCATGACTGAGTGAAGTCCCCATGTGCTGAACATCCTGAGGCAATTAAAAACCTTTCACAAACCCTTCTAAAAGTATGGGTACATTGATTACTAAGAGGTTATATTAAATAGAGCAATTTGTTTCCCCTCCTCCCATGGAAGCGGTCCAACCACTTAAGAAACTCAACAAAACAGCCACATAACCTGAAAGCCCAGGTTGGGTCCTCACTCACCCCTCTCATCATTGAGCAATAACACCATCATGATTATTTATATATTTATTCATATATCAGCAGCAACCAGAGGCTCCAATTGTGGAGCAGGTTCCATTGTGTTAGGTGCCATATATTTCATTAAAAAAAAAAAAAAAAAAAGGCCTTGCCACAAAGACCTTATAGTCTTGCCACGCAATGGATAAGTATCCTTAGAAGCAATCTGCTATGTTACATTATATATTTCTTTCTTCTCAGAGAGTGGGGATGAATCGCAGTGACCTTATAGCATATCAAAGAAATAGGGTTGGGATTGTCAAGTCACCAAAAGGATTTAGATGACCAGTTCCCCCCTAAAAATTTATGGGAGTTTTCCATTTAAAAAAAACAACAGCAGCAAATGCGAGTCCTACTTCTTCTTGAAAATCTTAGCCCAGACATGGTGATAAATAAAGCAGTTTTGTTGGATGTCATAAAGATCAGAAGCTAATTGGGGGAAGAGGAGGAACACAGCACAACAGAACCTGATTGGCTCATGCAGTCTTCTGTTAAGATTAGTTGAGAGGAAGGGCGGTCCAGTGGCAAAGGTGCACCTGAACTTCAGAAACCTGGCTTCTGTTCCTTGCCTCCACCACAGACTTCCTGGGTGACCTTAGGAATGTCACTAAGGATTTGCCAAAAACTGGTGCTGAGTCGTAGAGCCTGTGTCCATTGACTCAGGCGTAGCATGCAGGTTGGAATGTTCACACAGTCACGTGCTGCATCGCACGGCCAGTGTCACTGATGGCTGGTGTACGCTCCAAGTTGTCTGGCTCATCTGGTTCTTCACAACGCCCGAGGGAGATTTCTGAGAGAGGTGCTCTTTCCTGAAGCCTGTGCACACTGAACTGGAGATTGCCTTAAAAGCTCAGAGCGGATCTGACATGCTAGAGATCAGCACCTGGCCTTCTGTTTAATTTCTTTACTTCGTGGGGAGGGAGTCTCCAAACTCTGTTCCTTCTGGATTTCACAGCAGGATGTCGGCCACCTTGTAACAGTGTCAGATGGGGAGTGCGTTCTCCTGTAGAAGGTACTGTTCATTTATTTCCCATGGAAGTGTGTGGAGTGTGGATAAATACTGAGTTTGCCCTGCTCCTTGTTACCTCTGATTTTAAAGAGAGAAATGGGCTGAACCACTACACCAGGTGACCTCTCAGTATCCATCCTCGTCCTATATTTCTATCATTCTATGACTGAAGCCAAACTCATTTACCAAACTTAACAGAAGTTTGGATCTGGATCCAAATTTTGTGACTGTGCCCTCTCAATCATTTTTTATTGGTCCTTCATGTTGCTAGAAATGCATCCCTGGGTGACTGTTCATCCATTTAAATCAACAAGAGCCTTTGGAGAATAGATTTTATTGCCCGATCTACTGATGCCCTTGGGATTTTCTCCTGGTTCTTTTTGGATTGTGTGAGTCATGTCCTTGGCTGTAATAAAGCCACATCAATCAGTGCTTCAACAGCACATCCTTCCTCCACAGACCTTTTACTCAGCACGTCTCACGGATGGAATTTTTAAAAAGCAGAGAGTAACATTTCATGTGCTACACAGCCAGCCCACAAGTGTTAGAGGGTTCCTACAGTGGATGCTGGATTGCAAATGTTTGGTACACAAGATTGCTGTGAAGTTGATCACATTCCCAGATGTTTGTGGAAGGGAATGGCTATCCAGCTGTGGACGTGCTGTCCCAGAAAGCTGCTGCTCGAGGGAAAGCTTCTGCTGTACAGCACTTGCAGTTGGAGTCTTGCCTGAGAGAAAAATGGATTTAACCCAGAGGTCTTGTGCTGGGAATGCCTTTTGCAAATGGGCTGATGTCATCTGAATGTTTCCCATAGTGGTGGAGGACTGAATCTTGCTGACCTTTTACTATCACCAGAACCTAAGGAATGGAAAGAAAACACACCCTATGCACATTAAATGGATCTTTCCTTCAGGCACAGGCCGGGCGTGAAGTGTAAGCTCAGGGGTGTGTGGCAGCGAGTAGACTGAGATGGTAACAGGACCACAGTATGCTCACATTGGGCTAATGGCTTGTGAGGTTGAGATGCAAGTCAACATGCAAATGCTCTTGAGGCTTCATTACAGCCTGAAGTCCATTTTTACTAGGGCTGAAGCAGGCACGGTTAATACCGATGTGAGAGGGAGGTGTGCCCATTTTCCCTAGCTGTGAATTTGCCCTCTAAGGTCTGATTCTCATGTTATTCCTGCTGGTGTCACTTAACAATGACTCCTGATTTACACACATGTAAATGAAGTCAGAAGAAGAGCCAGAGGACAGTGACTTTACTTCCTATTGCCCTTGCACAAACCAGCCCAATTACTTGCTAGTGACACTGATGGGGGATCGTCGTCAAGTTTCTCCCCTACTCCCCATATTTTTCATTGGCCTGGGCTGGAGCAAAATCTACTGCAGATAATGTAGGATCCTAGAAATGGAATTCTCCCCAAATATGGACCCTTTGCTTATATAAAAGAAGCAAGGAGTCCTGTGGCACTTAAAGGCTAACAAATTTATTTATTGCTTGAGCTTTTGTGGCAGAACATCCCACTTTGTCAGACACTTTAAAGATGAGGGAACTTACAGCTTATATAGTAGCCTGTGTGCAGGAATCCCCAGATTGGGTGCTGTGAACTTAAGTTTGCCTTCTCTGCCTTTTAGTGATCTTTGCCTTCAAGGACTGTTTGGCTTCTCTGCCCATCTTCTGTATTTAGGCAACCAGCTGATAATTCCTTTTTGCTATTCTTATTACAGGGCGACCATAGATGAAGTGGAAACAGATGTGGTGGAGATAGAAGCAAAGCTTGACAAGGTAAGATGGACAAGTGGAAGCATTGGTTTGGAGGGAAATGAGGTGGAGTCTTTGGTTTAGGAACGTGACCCCATCAGCATGTTTTGCACAGAAAATCACTTGTTTGGACTGTCAGGAAGTTGCTGGCCTAGTGTATGTGATGGTGTCTCCCTCAAACATAGATAAGGGAGTTGGTTGTTCCTTTTTAGCTGATTCTGAAGTATAGTCTGTTGGCTAGGAGTTGGTGCTGTTAGAGCACAAAGCTCTGGTGGTCCCTGAGTCGGGTCCAAGTGGTCCCAAGACACACAAAGACAGAGGAGGTCACAAGCGCATATATGCTTTATTACCTTACAGAGATCTCGTGGAGCTAGCTCCCCGAGGGGTACAGTACAGCGGGTTTTATAGTACAGTCTACAGTAAAAGGGGTAAGGCGGGCACAGAGCCAATCATAATTCTGGGTCGGGGGCTGTATACCTTATATATCTGGTCACCTCACCTGGTCAGGGAAGGGTTGTTTTCTAATATGGTGCATCACCTCATCTGATGCTTCTGGGCCCATGTGACTAACCCGGAGATGGTGAGGACAGGTGAGATGTGACTACCCTGGTCACTGAAATGGTGTCTCAGGACCCAAAATGGAGTCTGGTGACTCATGCTAACCCCTTCAGTGCTCCAGTAGACCTTGCATGCCCTGGGTTCATGTCCAGCTCCATCACTGTGGGCAAGTAATTTTGCTTCTTTGGGAATGTCTAAACTGCCAAACTAGTCTGGACTAAAAAGGCGTAGTTTGGACTAATTTGGCCCATGGCCAAACTAGGCTTGGGCTAGTCTGAAATAAGAAATTTCTTAGTTTGGACTAGGCAAAGCTTAGTCCAAACTAATAAGACCTGGTGGTTAGTTCAGACTTGCGTGCTTAGTTCGAACTTTAGTTCAAACTAAGCACGGGCAATACTTGAAGTAATGGTTAGTTCAAACTTAAAAAGTTTGAACTAAGCCATTAGTTCAAACTAGCCATGCGTTCTAGTTCGAACTAAAAAGTTAGTTTGAACTAGAATGCGCGGCTAGTTTAAACTAAAAAGCCACAATTAGCTCGAACTAACCTGAGGTTAGTTTGGAAAAACCTCGGACTTTTTCAGTTTGGACTAGCAAGTCCAAACTAAAAAAGTAGATGTAGACATAGCCTTTGTGCCTCTGTTTCCACTTCCACTCTGTGTTTTAATCTTGACTCCTTGGATGGTTAACTCTTGGGGGCAGGGATGTTTCTCAGAAGGCATCTGCACAGCAGCTTGCACACGGTAGCCATGGCCTCTGCTCACGCCTTGAGGATCCACTGTGAAAGAAATAAAGGTGTAATGTTTAATTCCCACTAATGATTTTAGTGTCTGTGTGCATTACAGTAGCTTGCAGTAACTCGGAGCCACGGTTCTCAGTAGGGAGGGTATTTGGAATTCAGCTGGGAACACTTTTAACAATGTCTTGTCAAATTTGTTTCTATTGTGATTGTCTTAAAAACTATTTGCTATCTGAACAATAATCTGAAATAATTCCCCTTTTGGGAGGTTATCTTGTTTATTGATTAACAGCCCACTGATGAGATTCAGAATTCCTTGGTTCCACTCCAATCTCTGGCAGAGAGCCCCCTGCAAAGACAGGTTCTCTGCACCGCCTTTACTCATCAGCAAAATAAAGATAACACCTACCATGCAGAGACTTTCTGAGGCTTCATTAAGGTTTTTGAAGTTCTTAGATGAAAGGTGACGTAGAAATACAAACTATTATCATACTATAATGAAAATTGAGTGTACGTACACCACTGGCCTCTGCTGGATAGAATTAGAACTGAATTGAAGCTGGATTTCCCGAATCCCTGGATGCTATCTTTATCACGAGACCATCTTTCCCCATTGGAAGCATGAACCTGAAACCAGTTACCTTACCAATTTTCTGCTCCTCTATTTTGGGTACATGCTTGTTTGTTATTGAAGGGTGCATGAGCACTGAGCTAGACATGGTTGATCTGTATGTGTCGGGCTTATCCTGAAGGCTGGGCTTGGCCCACTGACTGGTTTTCCTTATTGCATATTTTTCTGGATGCTGGGACTCGCATTTTAGACAACATAGTGTTGAATGAAGTGCTGATCCAAACAAAAAAGAATTCAAAATACGAGGAAGATGCAAAAAGCTGTTAAAAAAACAAGGCAGGTCCAATTTTGTGCTTTTTGACATTGATTGTGTCCCTTTAAACGATCCAAAAATATCTGTCTGACTGTGCTAGTGCATGACTTGAGAAGGTCTCTGCCAGCGACTATGGAGGCAAAACCCTCAATCAGCAAGAATATGTTGTGTAATATAATCCAGGAGTTTGGTGGTGGAAGGGGAGAAGAGTTGAAAGAGACTTGGACTGAAGTCAAGAGCCTTATTGATAGAAGGCCACATTTCCTCCCCTCAGCCTTTCCAAATGTCTGAGACATCAGACAAATTGGAGCAGACAGGACAGAAATGTGGTGGAGGAACCAGCAATGTTTCTGGAGTTTAGCAGGGAAATTGTTTGTGGCTAGAAAGGGAGAGAAGTTCTGTATCAGACTGGGACGGTTGGCTTTGTTGAAGCCACAAGCCCTAAGAAATCAATAGCCTATGGGAAATGAATAGGGGGGTGTTAGTCTTGTTTTTAGTGGGCAGGTGCCTGTATATGATAAAATAGTCTCCTTGCTGGGAGATGAAAAGAAGCCTGAACTATCCACGGACCTTAGAGCTGATCCCTCTAAGGTAGGATTATGGCATTTTGGCTGTACAGTATTGGGGAAGCTTATTTTGATTATTCGGCTAATGTCATTATTGTGGCCAGTCTGAAGCTAAAAGACATGGGTTTCCAGATCTGTCAACCTGGAGCCCTTCATTAGCACTAAGGTGAGACCAAGAATTTTATAAACAATTATTCAGGACTCACAACTTTATTACCTGGAAAAATGTCCCATAAATACATTTCCAAAAGATAAAATATGACATCAATTAGTCAGAGCACTTTTGGGCAGGGGCAGACTTAAAGCTATGTCCTCGTGTAATTTGGGCACTCCCCAAATGGCAACAATGGGCTGCTTTTGAAGCTCTTTCCATTTTGAACGACAGGTTTCATGAAATCATTGTAGCTTTCATGTTGTTTCCACCATCTTGGTCTAAAATCTCATGGGACAGCTTTTCATGTGAAATTTTGGTTGTGCCACTACCAGAAATAGGTCCAAAACCAAAAGTAAAAGTGGGTTTGGCTCCAGCAATTTGAAGCTGAAGGGCCCCATTGAAATTCAAAGCAGTTACACCTTCTCACTGTAGTGTTTGAGTGTTTCATGATCCTTAGTGGATTTATTCTCAACACATCTGTAAAGAACAGTGGCATGGGTATGTCCTGGGATGCACGTCAGTGCACCCCCAGGTTATGATCTATGTAATTTTTCTGTTCACTTTTACCATGTAATTGTATGGTTTGATGCCAATTATGCCATGAATAGTTCTCTTTTGAATGCTCTATTGTATTGTTATGGTATCATGTTTCCTGAAGCATCATGTTTGCATACAGATGTAAAGCATGTTACATGGCACAGACTATCAGGACTATCTCTCTGAGGCTGAAGAGATGCATGAGAAAGGCAGTGCAAATTGAGCTCCCTGTCTCAGATGGGACAAAGAAAATCACACAGCAGCTCAGAGAGGGAGGAGCTGAGGGTGAATTGAAAAGAAATGCAGACACTTTGAGAAGGCAGAAACTTTTGGCTTTGGCCAGAGAAACACCATCTTGTGAGCACCTCTAAGAGACTGGGCCTATCTGCATGGCCAGGGGGGCCTAGGCTGGCTGATCACCACTAACAGACAGTATTGTGGGTAAGAATGAGGAGAATAGACTAAAGAGTAATCTTGGAATTGTGTTATTAGATTAGCATACATGTTATATCTTTTATTTGCTTGTAGTAATTCCTGACTCCTTTATTAAATGATTGTGCATTGATTTTCTATATACTCACTTAGAATCACATTCTAATAAATAAACTAGTATTTGTTTTATCTAAAGCTGTGTGGACTTTAGAGGGTATGCATAAGTGAGGCTGGGCATATCCACTTCATTGTTAAATGGATGGGGAAGGATCTATGGTGATTGAGGAAGGGTCCCAAACCCTGTAGGATGGAAGTTCCCATTGTAGAGTCTGGGGTTAGGAGTGCTCCCTTGCGGAACATCCCTCAAGTGGCCAGAGAGTGCACGCCCACTACCTAGGACAAGTTACACAGAGGAGGCTGCTGTGAACTGGCTCAGGAGTGAGTGGTCACATGGCAAAGCAGGGTAATTCAAGGTTCAGGAGTGGAGATCAGGGGGTCACGGCAGCACACCAGACCAGTTCTGGGAAGGGACATCACAGGGTAAATTAAGCAGCTTTGCCCAAGGTAACACAAAATATCTCTGTCTGAGCTAGGAGAGGAAGCTGGGACTTCTCAGCCCTGTCCTGTGCTCTGTCCACTAGGCAATCCTTCCTCTTTGGGAATACTTGTGGAAAAAGGTGCTATTCAGTGCAAGTAAAAGTGTCATGATCTGTCTCTTAATGTTAAAGATTGAGTTCTTTGCCCTTCCTAGGTTTAGATGGGTTTCTCACTCTTTAATTGCTTTCTGCAGTTAGAGGTAGAAATACACATCTTTCTAAATTGTGCAAATACAGCTGCTGCCTTCACTCTGACCCCAAGTTTGCCTTCAGCTGTTGGAGACTATTTCCTACCAATGGTGCCCAGCTTTCTAATATTTCAGGAGGCTTTCTGAATGTAGGAAATGTGATTTCACAGTGTGCTCATGCTGAGTGGCCCTCAGCTACTAGGAACACAGCCTTGGCCGTGTGCACGAGGAGGTATTTTAAAAACCGCCACGTTGCAGAATAAACTGGATTTCCTTTCCAAAGGATCCGTCCAACACCCCTGATGTCTGTCTGGGCTCCAGATGTGACAGGAGCTACATCAGTTTGTTTTCTTTCTTTGGGGTTGGATGGAACAGTAGAAATATTCTGCTAGCACCCAGTCTTGTTCTGCCAGAGTATATGAACATGAGAGAAAGGAGCGGTGTGAGAACTGTGTTCAGCTAGCACAGCTGGGGATAATCTACTCATCCCATAGGCTGTGGCTAGAACTGGTCAAAATGATCAAAAATTGTTTTATAGTCATTGAAATGGAATATTTTTGTCTCCTCCTCCCGTGAAAAACTGCTGGTTTTGAAATGAAAAAAAATCAGTATCAAAAGCCAACATTTTTCATTTTGTCAACAAAACAAAAAGACAAACAGAAACCAAACCTCCTCCGTGACAAGTTTTGAACAAAAACATTTTTTGTCATTGTTTCTTTTGGAGTGCATGAATAAGACAGTATTTTCTGAAGCAGCCTTAACTGGTCGTGCGGTGGGTCCCTTGGGTTGGGGTTTTATAGCGATGAAGAAGAGAGCTCTACACTCCTTCCCTGTTCTCTCTAAAAGGAGAAATTAGATAATCGAGAGATCATGAGTTCTGACTAGACACATTTAAATGAACACTGAAAGGAGTGGATAGGTTGTTTGTTGAAGTGTTCAGGAGATCACATATATGCATAGGGAAGTCTGGTGTTTTCTAGACACTTTCCATGTGGTTGTTACTAAATTAACAATCACATAGTCTCACTGAGTTACAGCAGGAAACCACTTAGCCCAACTCTTGAGCTTTGCACGACTGACTGTAAAACAAAGAAATGAACGTTACTCTGCTTTCAGACCAGCAGCTGTTGGAGTAACTTCAATGGCATGGTAACAGCGGTTAATGTCATTTACTATGTCTACATCGGGGGGACCCTTGAAAGTCAACTTAACAAGGTCAACATTAAGTCGACCTTGTTAAGGACACAGTTCAGACATACCCAGGGCTGCCCCGCCCCCACTCCCGATTGGGCTCCCAGAGCCCTAACCAGCTCCAGGGGCTGCTGGCAAGCGGCTGGGAGCTAGCTCCTGCCACCTGTGGCAAGGGGCTGGAAGCCCAATTTAGCTCCCAGCCCCTTGCAGCAGGTGGCAGGGGCTGGGAGCTGGCTCCTGCCACACATGGAGGGGACCAGCAGCCGGTTCCCACAGCCTACAGAGAGGGGCTGTGAGCCCGATCTGGCCTCCAGCCTCTTCCTGCAGGCTGTGGGGGCTAGGAGCTAGCTCGGAGCCCAATCTGGCCCCCAATCACTTGCTGCGACGGGTAGGCAGCGAGGAGCCTAGTCAATTTCACAGGCTAGGAACCTGTGCTCCTAGCCTGTGAAATTGACTAGGCTCCGAGCCACCTGCCTGCAGTGGCAAGCAGCTTGGGGCCACATCAGGCTCTGAGGCTCTTGACGGAAGGGGTTTGGAGCCAAATTGGGCTCCGTGCCCCTTGCCACAGGGGCAGGAGCTGGCTTCTAGCTCCCACAGCCTGCAGCAGGGGATTGGGGCCTGACTGGGCTCCCAGTCAATGTTCCCTCTAAGCTGCACAGCTGTGTGGCTGCACAGCCCCCGAAGCTGCCTGGTGCAGAGAACGCTACAGGCCATGCAAGGCCAGCAGCTGCAGTCCCTGCCCAATGAGCGACTCTGAGCTGGGAGTTTTTAAAACTCCCACTCAGAGTAAGTATTTACTGAGCCTGCACAGACTCTCTGCGCAGGCTCTGTGAGAGTTTCTCTGGCTGGAGGAGCGGCCAGTGGCCAGGCTGTGCTGCTCCCACAGCCAGGTAAGGGGGCCCTAACTCCCCCCCACTTCCAACTCCTGGAGGGGGGGAATGGGGGCTGGAGGCTGCTCCGCCCACCTGCCCGCTCAGACTTGCTGCAGCGGGGCGGAGCAGCAAGCCCAGCCTACCCCCAACCAGCCGCACCTCCTTGGGGGGCAGAGGAGGCTGGCGCTGAGCTCCAGCATGTGGGGTCGGGGCCCTGGAGCGGCCCGCCCTGCTCCCAAAGATTTTGAGCCGCTTTGCCCCCCAGTCCCCCCAGGCCATGGATCAGACCCTTTCAGGCCGGGGGGGGGGGCAGGAACGAAGTGGCCCAAACTCTTTGGGAGCAGGCCGCTCCAGGGCCCCGACCCCCATGTCAGAGCTCAGCACCAGCCCCCTCTGCCCCCCGGAGAGGCATGGCCAGCTGGGGGTTGTCTGGGCTGGCTGCTCCACCCCCGCTGCCAGGAGGCCAGGCAGGCAGCGGAGATTGAGGGGGGCAGGATCGGGCCCATGCGGGGGGGGCCAAGCAGTGAGCAACATATGTTGCTCAGATGCATTGGGCCCTTAGAGGGAACAGTGCTCCCAGCTCCTCGTTGCGGGAGGGAGAAGCCAGCTCCAAGCCTCTGCTGCCTGTGTCTGGCGGCTGGGAGTCCAGTCAGGATCACAGCCCCTTGATCCAAGCCCCTGCCTGCTGCAAGGGGCTGGGAACCAGGTCTGGCTCCCTGCCCCTCTCCGCAGGTAGCAGGAGCCGGCTCTCAGCCCCTGCCACTTGCCAGTGGCGACTGGGCCTGGATCGAACCCTAGGAGCCTGATCAGGACCGGGGCAGGGCAGGGGACAGGGCCTAGGGCAGGAGTTAGCCCTGGCTTTGCTTAAGTTGACTTAAGCCCCTAGTGTAGACATAGCCATCAAGAGGAGGCTCATGTGCCTTACATACAGTACTCTTGAATGAAATGTTCTCACCTCTCTGGCTGCTAACATCTCTCATTAGAGCTAGTGAGTGAAAACAACTGTGCTCCCTAACATCATGAGCAGCTCAGTGGTGAATACCCTGAGTCTCTTCAGCTCTCAAAGCTTTTTCTGTGGGCTGCTGGACCACCTGAGACAATGACTAATAATTAGCTAGAGTCCTTCTATTTTTAAAGAGGTTTTGTCGCTGGCCCTACACTGCACAGCTTACGCTCAGATTCATTATATCAGATAAATGTTTGCATAACAAGTGAGGCTGCTAAAGATCACCACTTCTGCCTTTGCTTTCCTTCATCCCACACCTACCCAGGAAAAGCCCAAGAATATATGATGCAAATCACACACACACACCCCACCCCAAACAACTCTCACACCAGCAGCTGAATTCAGAAATTCACACTGAATGGTCTTAATCCAGGGCTTCTCAGCCTATGGGTCACAACCCAAAAATGGGTCAGCACGCCATTTAAGGTGGGTCTCCATGATCCTCTTTAATAAATTGAAAAAGGAAATACATTATTAATTCAAAACTGAACCATGGGTCATGAAGCTGATTCCCAAACTTAATCTGGGTCAACAGCCAAAAAAGGTTAAGAACCCCTGTCTTAACCAGTCATTTTGAGCGCACACACACTGGCTGCAAATCATTCACTTCAGCTACTCACCTCCACCCACAAGTAAGCAGGCAGGCACGTTTTACTACCTCACCCTCAGATGCACCACTGTGCTTCAAAACAAACAAGGAGTCCTGTGTCACTTAAAGACTAACAATTTTATTTATTGCATGAGCTTTCTTGGGAGACAATCCCACTTCATCAGATGCTTTCAGGATGGGGGAAACTTACTGAATGAGAGGAAAATAAATGCAGGAAAGTGTAAGCCATGGGATCAGGCCTCACTGTAACAGTAAATCAAAGCTGTTGTTAAGATTCAAACATGGGGGAACAGCATATAAAGGAAGAGGAGGTCAAATCATTTGCTGTAATGGGTAGTTAAAGTATAATTTGGCCCGCCTTGGAACCCTCCTAAATTTCCAGGACCCCTCATGCAGGTCTGAGACCCCTTCACCCACCCCAGTTATGGGTCCCTAAACACCTGCCCCACCCCGGCTACTGTCCCTCACCCCAGCTACTGCCCCCAAAATACCTGCCCTGCACCCCAGCTACTGCCCCTCAAACTCCTGCCCCTCCACCCCAGCTACTGGCCCTACCCCCGTCAGGCCACTCTTTCCCCATGTCTTCCTCAACTCCAATCCCATTCCCTAAGTTCCCTGCCCTGTGTCCCCACTCCAGCCCTCCTAACCCCTCACCTCCCCAACCCCTCCTGAGCCCACCATCCTGACCCCTTCTTCCCACCCCGCCTCCCCACTTTGAGCTGCCATCTGCTTGACTGTCCTGAAGATACCTCTTCCCAGGGCCCCTTTACCCGCGCTACTGAGGTGGCTAAGAGGCCAGACCAGGGGGGAGAGAGGCTGTGGCACCATCCAGCCAGCGAGAGGGGACATGGGCCTGAGACTGGGGCCAGGCAGTGTGCACCACCTGGGCCCAGGAGGAAGGGGCGGGGCCTCTGCAGGCACTGGGGAAAAAGGGAAGGGACGGTGGGGGTTGCTCCAGCCAGCAGCTCCTTGAGCTTGTCCTGGGGAAATGCACTGGAAGACTGTGCGTTCTTCTATTTTTAGGGGGCCCTGGAATGCAGCATTCTGGTACATTCCTCTATTTTTAGGGGGCTCTGGAACACCGTTGTAGGGCGTTCAGGCTAACTTTAACCCCTGGCTATAATGAGAAAAAAAAACCAAAGTCCCTATTCAGCCCTGAATCAACACAGTCAAATTTGTGAATAAATTCAAGCTTTGCAGCTTCTCTTTGAAGCTTTGAGCTGTTATTCATTTGCCTGAGCACAGCAATTAGCAAATCGTCAATGGAGGGATCAGAAAGATTGAAATGCTCACCCACCAGTTTTAGAATCTTGTGATTTCTGGTGTCAGATTTGTGCTCATTTATTCTTTTGCACAGAGACGGTCCTGTTTGTCCGATATATAAGGCACAGGGGCATTTCTGGCATATGATGGCATAAATCACATGGGTGGATGAGCAGATGAATGAGCCTTTGATGGAGTAGCTGGTTTTATTAGGTCCTGTAATATTGTCTTTTGCGCAGATATGTGGGTAAAGTTGGCAGCATGGTTTGTTGCAGAGATATGTGCCTGCTTTAATGGTTCTGTTGTTAGGTCTATAGTTGCTGTTGAGTATCCGCTTAAGTTTGGTGGGGGCTGTCTGTAAGCGAGGAGAGGTCTGTCTCCCAAGGCTTGAGAGAGAGAGGGATCATCTTTTAGAATAGGCTGTAGATCTGTGATGCTGTGCTGTAGAGTTCTGACTAGGTGATGGCTAGTGGCATTCTGCTGTTTGCTTTCTTGGGCTTCTCCTAAGTGCCAAATGACTCCTCCTTTGTTTTGCTGAACTAGACTAACACAGCTGCCCCTTTGGAACATTGTGCTTCAGTTTCTTTACTAAAGAAGGTCTGGTGGAGTGACCTAGCTAGACCATAATTCTTTCGTTCCAGAGCAAGAGAAATGCAAAAATCCTATCACAATCTGCTAGGCTCTGTGCAGTCATTAAATCCATCCCCATGTTTGTAGGAGGTTTCCTCTCTCCTTTGACCAGAGGGCTCAGGACTGTGTTTCCTATTCAGTCCTTCCCCTCAGCTCCAGGGAATCAATATCACCTCTCTAGATAGTATCATAGTGGGGCCCTCCAGTACTCCAGCCTTGGCGCACTAACACATGAAGCAGCTTCAATGGTTCCTAGACCACATCATCCCTCTACCTCCCACTGAGACTGCCTCTGGCCTCTTCAGCTGGGCACTTCTCTGCAGGGGTACCCTTCAACTCAGCTTGGTCCACAACACATCACCACCCTCCTCCAGGACGCTCCCTGGCAACAAGCATGTATCTCCTGCTCTCTCCTTCTCAGCAGATCTTTCTGTTAGCTAATCTGGGAGGCAAACTAGGCACAGGTGAGAGTTAGGGCCTGAGTTCTTCTTAACAGTTCAGCTGGTGTAATGCAATCCAGCAATTTGGGCACACCTTCTGGGGGGCTGGGGGGGGGGCATGCTACCAGAGAGAGTGGATGGGGCATGGATTCTCTCTCCTTTCTTGACAATGGTGGCTGCAGTCTCCTTCCCCTATGGGGCGGTAGCAGCATGGCACCCATGCGGCCATGCCCTGTTCCTCCACAGCTCTTCCAGAGTCTTGTAGGATTGCAGGGCCAGGTGGCTGTAGTCACTGCTGCTCCTGCCCCAACCGCAGACTCAGGTAGGCATCATGGCTTTCGTTGCATCCAGCCCCCATTCACAAGCATCTCTTCACAATCAGGAGACTGAGAAACATAAGGGCCAGATTCTCACCTGGTGCAAATCCGCTACAGACAATGGAGCAACACTGATTTACTCCAGCTTGGGTTCTAGACGAGCACTGTTTTCTTAAATGATAGTGTGGATTTTGACATCATTCCCAGGTTTGGTCACATGGTGATTGTTTCTATCTGGATTCAAACAGTAAGACTGATAATTGTCCAGGCTACCATTTGCAAAACTCTTTGGGTTTATGGATATTTTGTGATGAGTGACTGTCTAACTGTAGCCCATGCTGGGATGCTGGTCCTCTGTCATCCACTAGTGGCCGACCATTAAACTACAGTAAAACAGTCACTACCACCAGAGGTGCAGTGCCAGCCCAACCAGTAGCACTGGGCCTTGTTGCTGGAAAGGTCATGCGTTCAAAGCATAATGCCTGCCCTCAGAATAAACCATTGTGGTAAATTCCATTTACAAATCAGGCTCTTTAAAAAAAAACTCTTCGGCCAGTTCAGTACAACAGTCCCCACTCATGGCTCTTCTTCTCCCTGCAGCTGGTGAAGCTATGCAGTGGCATGATTGAGGCTGGGAAAGCCTACATCACCACCAACAAGCACTTCGTGGGTGGAATCCGAGACCTGTCTCAGCAATGCAAGAAGGATGAAATGATTTCGGTGAGTTGTCTTGGAGGGCCAGGTATCAGATGCTTTGATGAGTTAAACTTTGCAGTGAGACATTGGGGCATTATAGACAGGAGGAAGACTGCTGGGAATTCTTTCTAATCTGAGACATTTCTTGGGAGTAAGCAGACACCCAGGATTCTAGGCAGGTGGTTTGCAACATGCAGTGACTCACTGTGTTTCTATGTGATGTTTTCTTTGACTTCCCATCAGAGATCTTTTAGGGCAGTGGTTTTCAAACTTAGGTTTGGGACCCACTACTAGGTTGCAGACCCTCAGGCACAGGGTCTTGATGCTTCCTGTTGCTGCTGCCAAAAGACTGGAATGCATTGCTCAAGGATGTAGTTGTTGGGTCATTGGTATAAATGATTTTCGTCAACTGGGTCCTAAGAAAAAAAGTTTGAAAACCACTGCTTTAGGGCAGGCTATACCTAAGTCTGCACATCTCTATGGAGAGAGACAAAAGACAGGGGCTGAAATCAGGACTGGTTGCCTGTCCAGTTTTGCTGCTGCCTCTGAACCTTGGACAAGAAAGACACATGATTACTCTGTGACTTAGTTTTCCCTCTTGTGAAGTGGGTCCAGTTTACAAGTCTGAGTAGAGGAGAGGTGGACAGCAGATGGTTTTGAGGCATAATATTTGCAAAGCACATTGAAATCTTTGTGCCCATATGCTGCTACTACCAACTGTGGCAGGGACGGTTAGCAATTTCCAGTGAACACCATCAAAGGGGACAAGGAAATCATGCCGACTCTCATTCCAGCTGGGGCCAGACTTTTAACCAGAGACTCCCAGGAATCCCTCCGTCTGTCCAGATGCACAGTGGGAAATCTTTAAATGGAAGATGTGCTGTCGACATGCAGAATACTGATCCTTGTGGGTGAAATTTATCCCTGTAGAGAAGGTCAGCCCAAGGCCTATTGGCCATTTAAGTCTCATGTAGGGGCAAATTTTACTTTTGGTGGCTGAAAGAATCCCCAGATAATGTAGCACTAATGAGATTTAAGAATAGGATCCATGTTAGCAAGAGGCACTATGATTTTAAGAAGTCAGGATGCAAACTGGATCCAGGGAATCTAGGTCAGCGAGCATTGGTTATTTAGGGAACATGGATAACCATTGTGCAAAAGAAAGAACCAGGCAGTGTTGGTTTCAGCACTAAACAGGAAAGGATGGGCAGCCTCTGGCTTCAGGTCTAGCCATTTATTTCAGTGCACAGTTGCCAGCTGACAGAGCAAGTGACTTAATGAAGGTCCTTCCCCTCCTCCCAGTGCCGGAGGAAGGGCAGCTGCCACCATTCACTTCTGTCCTCTTCTCCTTTCACAGGAGTGCCTGGACAAATTCGGAGACAGTCTGCAGGAAATGATTAACTACCACATGGTAAGGCGCCACCTCCCTCTTCTTTTGTGTGTGTGCTGGCGGCCAGCCCTTAATGATCTGGCCTTTCTCTTCTAGATGCTGCTTAATGATCTGTTGGTTTGGGCAGCAGTCCTGTGGCACCAGGCAAAGGCTAGGTCTATAAAGGGATCCTCTGAAGAGTCCCTTTCCATGAACACTTTGCAGCAATTACAAAAGTGAAGGGCTGGGGGGATGTTACTGTCAGTTGTACAAGGTTTTTCCCTCTTAATGAGCCAAGTTCTGCCCAGGGACTTGAGCCCCAAGTCCCAGCACCCAAGCCCCGGATCTTTTCTGGGGCCAGGGGCACTCCTGGTTCTGCCTCAGTTACAGCCTTGCATTGATAACGGAACTGAACCAGGTTTCACTGATGCAATGACTAGGGGTAGTGTAGTGTGTGCAATGGTCAGCAGGGCTGCATGGATTCATTGATCAGTGGGTTTGTATCATTTTGCAAGAGTGTACTGATCAAATGGTTTGTATCCGTTTACATGTGTGCATTGATTAGTGTGTTTGTATCAGTTTGCATGGGTGACTTGACCAATGGGTTTGTATCACTTTGCACAGCTGCACTGATCAGTGGGTTTATATCACTTTGCATGGGTTCATTGATTGCAGGATTCATATTTGTTTGCATGAGCGCATTGATCAATGGGTTTATATCAGTTTGCCTGCATGCATTGATCAATGGGTTTGCACAAGTGCATTGATCAATGGGTTTGTATCAGTTTGCTTGGGTGCATTGATCAGTGGGTTTGCATTACTTTGCACAGATTCATTGATCAGTGGATTTGTCCCACAAGTGCTTTGAACAGTGGAGTTGCACCAAGTTACACAGGTTCTTTGGTCAGTAGGAGTACACTGAATGCATTGCTCTGGCCAGTGGCATGAGTGTAGATACATGGTATTGCAGAAGGTACATTTATCTATGGGGCGCATGAGTGCCATTGGTTAATGGGGCTGCAGGAGCATAGCTGAGGCAAGAGTTGTCCCATTGTCTTTAACTGAGCCTGCAGGATACTGGATGGTTGTTTGGGGGTAAAGCTCTGCCCAATGAGGTGAAGAGGAGACTACCAGTACAGTCATGGCACCACAAGCTGCCAGGTTGCTTTCCCCATTCTCTTCTGTCGTAATGGTGAGACTGGAAAGAAGGACGTGCTTTTTGAAGAATTTGCTGCGTGTTGCCCATTCCTGGCACCAAAGTAATCTTCTCTGCATGTGAAAGCTAGGCTGGGAGAGATACATAGTCAGAGGACAGTTCAAGGCGTCTGCGACCCTCTGGTGCCTGGGGCAGTCAGCAGCAGGTCAGAGAGAGGAGGGGAGAGGAGAGGACAGAGTCTCTCTCTGCTTCCACAGAGGCCTTGCAGCTACCAGAATGTCAGGGACAGAGAAGCTAGAACACTCATTCCACAAATGAAAAAAGCACAGTCCCACACTTGGATGATTCACTCTTCTTTGGTGATTATGGTGGTGGTGATGTGTGAGGCCATGGCAGGATGACAGGGGGCAGAGGTGGCCTTAGGTTAGGCTATCTGGGGCCCAAGGTGAAGGCCCACTGCAGGGCCCCTTATAGGATCCCTGCTGCCAGCCCTGGCCCCCATGGTCCCAGTGCCCCCCCACCAGCCCCACCCCTCCACAGCCACAGCTCCACCTTTCTCCCCCCCTCCACGGTCCCCTCCTAGGCTATCTGCTCCTGCTGCTGGGAATACTCCTGCTGCCGACCCAGGCTTTGGGGATAAGCAAAGCAGGTGACTGCTACTGCTGTCCACTGAGTTAGGGATGGGGCCACTTACTGCACAGGGCCCTAGGTGGGCACCTGTTTCACCTACCTCAAAAGCTGCTGCTGAGGGAGTTCTAAGGAGTGCCAGCACTCAGCACTTTCACCATGAATGCTCGACTTGCACAGACTCTCTGTAATCCAGACAGGAGGGGGAGAAAGCCAGGATCCTCTGGCTTACTGGTGGCCATGATTTGAGGGTCCCCTTGCTGCTCCTGAAGCAGAGCATGCTTTGGAGTTTTGCATTGCTTGGTATGTCCACATAAAGCCAGAACCCAAAGCCATATTCCAGGTGGTGTGAGCCCCAAGTGGACTGGAACCAAAGGACCCACTGGCATGAGCAATCTACTGGGAACACAGTCTGGCAGTTGTGTGTAGCTTTGAGGTTAAGGACAAACTGGTGTATATTCATGCCACAATAGATTAAAGGAAGAAAGAGGCCAGATAAAGGCTGATTCTTGACTTCAATGTGTTCCAAAACCAGAGCACCTGGGTTGGGAGAACTTGTCCTTTCCACATAGTGAATGCACAGGCATAATATTTCTGAGCCTTGCAGAGGAGAAAGGTGATTCCTGCTCTGTGGCCCTCAGCCAGCCATATAGTATTTCAGTGTGTGACTCAGTGGGAGACAAGAATGCTTCAGACCAAAGGAGGCTTTACTGTGTTGGCACCAGACTGACCCAGATTTATCCCCTGGTGCCCCTGTCTCTGTGCATTAGGGATGATGCGTGCTTTTGGGACACAAGCAACTGTATGCAATCGGAGGAAAAGCTGCAGCTAGTCCATTTTATTCTCTGGGAAGCAGGTAGGGAGAGATCGTTTCCTAATCAGTAATGACACCGGGAAAGAGGTAAAACTGCACCCAGGCTTTCAGGGAGCATTAACCTGTGAGAAAAAAGTTGACCAATGATATGAAACCCTGCAGCAGGAGGGCTGTATGAAACCTGGACTTGTGTCAGAGAGGGGTGAGAGGCCATGCTGCCTTAGGAGAGAGGGTACAGCCAGACCAGTATGCTCTGCCAGCAAGGTGCTCCAGGTATAGACACATTTATACCCGCAAATCTTTAGTCGGTATAATTCATTCCATCCCCACCCCTGCATGAAGTAAACTATGGATTAAAGCCCACCTTTGTTGGTAGAACTGTGTCTACGCTAGGGGCTTCTGGTGATACAGCTCTGTCAGCCAAGGATCTTCACACCCCTGGCCAGGGGAGGTCTTAGGTGTTCCGGGGCCTAGGGCAAAAGTCAAGGATGGGGCCTCCCACGCCACATTGGGGGCATCCTTGACTTTTGTCCCCGTGCTTCACCAGGGCTCCTGCCAGCCTCGTGGGCAAGATCCTGGCTCCTCAACAGGCCCCCTCCAGGCCTCTGCTGGACCTGCTGCTGGCTCCCCCTGCCAGCCTGCTAGGGGCCCTGCAGTCCTGCCTCTGGGCCCCCCCTGGTCCCCCCATGGTCCCTCAGGCCCAACCATCAGTCCTGCTGGGCCCACTCTGGCCCTTCCAGGGCCTTTGCTGGCCCCCTCAGCCCTGCTGCCAGGGCCGCTGCCCGCACCCCTAGCTGGGCTGACAGGGCCCCCAATAGCCCCCCTACCGGTGCCCTGCCAGCCCTACTGAAGCCCCTGCTGACTCCCCTCCCTACCTCTGCTGCTGGCCCTAAAATAGCCACGGCGCAGGCTCCCTCCCACCGCCCCATGGGGCCCTGGGCAACTGCCCACACTGCCGCCCCTCTAAGACCACCTATATCCCTGACTGATGTAGCTATACCTACAAAAATCTGATATGTAGACCTGGGCAGGGAGATACAGCAGGGTGGGTGGGTGGGTGAGTTGTGAGAGGCAGAACAAAGGCAAGAGAAGAGAAAAAATGAGTCCTGTATTCTGGTAGAAGGCCCATGGGAGAATCCCCAGCCCTGGCTGTGTCTGAAGGATGTTGCAACATGCTATTAATGTTTAACAACATGAAGTTTGCAAAACTAGAAGTGCCAAACATGCAGCATCAGAGGAGACTGGCTAATTAATTCCATGGTGGATGTGGGGAGAGAAGGGAAGTCCAGAGTTGATACCACATGCAATATTTGTCCCTGAAGATTGACAGTGTGGGCTGGCCCTTGTTCTCTTATTCTCCTTTTGCTCCCCTACAACCCCTGGGCCTTGTTTTCCTCCCAGTTCCCCCATGACTTCACTGGGAGTCAAACAGCCATAACCGAAGGCAGAATCTTTGTGGTGGCTTCATCTTTTCCACATGGGATCCAGGAACCCCAACCTGAGTGAAAGCAACAGCAGCAAAACAAACAAGGAGTCTGGTGGCACTTCTAAAGACTAACGAATTTATTTATCGCATGAGCTTTCATGGGAGAAAATCCCACTTTGTTAGATGCTTGAAGATACGTGGTGGCCAGGATTCTCTAGCATGTCTGATAATCCTCTGTCTCCAACCTAAGGCACAGAAAAGAGGTTTATTATTCTCCTTTGATTCTCAACTCTGAAAATTCATGCCCCTTTAAGGTGTCCAAGGTTGGGCACCCAAACCTGAGGCACCCAGATCACTAGTCACTACTGGCAGGTGTAGGCTATGTTTTAGACTCAGGCCATTGCGAATGGAGGGTCACTAAACCCAGACACTTTCTGTCCTTTGTTCACAGATTAGCTGCATTGGCAACACAGTTCTAAGCAGAAATTTATTCATTTGCAGTACAGTTAACATGACCCAAAAGCACAGAGAAGAGCAGGATTCTCTTCATCCCATGATGCCCTTACATAATTCCCATGAGCTTAATTCAGGACTGTCCTGCCTCCAGTGATGTCATGGGGAATTTTGCTGTTGATATCTCTGGGTGCAGGAGTGAGTCTGAAGCCTCTGGTTTCATTGTTATTCAAGGAGAGCCCTGCTTCTAACCACCGCAGATGAGAAGTTCGGGGGTTTGTTAGAGCGGACAGTTTAACTCTGGGAGCAGTGATCTCAGCCACACTAAGGAGGGGTGGTTGGAACTCAGAAGCACTGAGTGGCTGCTCCCAATGAAAACTACAGTAAACTTGTCACTCAGTATGCAAATGACTGAACTAGATCTGTAGCTTTCCTTTGTTTCTCAGCCCACTATAATAGGCTGGGCTCTTTTGAGGTCATATTTTGGCATTTTCAGAGATGTTCCTCCTCAGAAGTCCTTCCAGTTATGGGAGCACTTAGTGTCTGAGTGTTTCAAAAGAGTACAGAGAGCTGATTTGTTTATGAAGGTGGAATATGGCTAAACCCTGGGACAAGGCTTATCTTCAGTCCCATCCTGCAGCAATCAACTGGTACCTGGCCTGATGGGTCCTTGTGGCCAGTAGAAGTTTGCACGCTGTCTTTCTTCCAGCAGCTCTGTTGCAAGAGTCAGCAAACTGTGGGTAACAACAGTGCCCTCCTTCTGGTGACCACCCCTTCTTGTGTCAAACTCTTCCTTTTAAGTTTACTTCACCCCAGTGGAGTGGGCTCTGCCAGTGCACCTATTTAGTAACAGATGAATGCAGAACAGCTTGCTAGCTTTTTCCTGACTGGGGTGGAGTGATGTCTTATCACGCCCCATATTTTCCACAAGTGACTTTTTCTGGAAACAGCATTGTTCCTGCCAGGCAATAAGCGTTGACAGCATTCCCAGAGCCAAAACAACAGTAGTCTCCAATGGTATACAACCCCTCCGGTCTTCAACCTATTGCATTCCATCAGGTGAGCTCCCCACTGTTCACAAGTACCGCCAATTGCACTGTTTTAAAGAGGTGGTATCTCATTGTTCCTAGCTGCATGCATGGAGCAAAGTGTTTGCTGGAAGACTGACTCCTGAATGCTTTTGGGTGCCAGGCATCACTCATCCCCAGACAGTGCTTGCACTGGAGGGCCCTTCTCCAGGAAATGTCTTTGGTGTGATGGTAGCATCCTCGAGCCAGCTATGATATGTGTGCAATTAGCCAACTTATATTTAGTGATTCTTCTGTTGCCCCCTCTTTTGTGTATGTGTGTGTGTGCATCTTGGCTCCTCTGGGCACAAAGATATCAGTCATGAAGTAGGAATCAGTGCGTACTCCAGGCATGTGTCCAGTACAGTATGTATGCCTGGAGCAAGTTAAAAAGAAGGAAGAATGCCCTAAAATTCAGATGGAAGAGCTTGTTCTTGAACTTTATTGCTGAAGCATTGGCCTGGGAAATATCCCACTGCTAATCCTATGAGGACCATACCCTGCAAAATCCATGTCTGCGATGCATTGTTGAATGAAGAAAGCTAATATTCTGGTGCTTTAAAGCATTCCCAACTTTTACATGAGACACAAGCAGGGAATGAGAAAAGCTGATTGGAAGCAAAATCCAGTTTAAAGAAAGGATGATCATGTAAGATACTCAACTGGAGGCCACACCATCATTTTAATTAGGTACCTTTTCCCCTAACAGGGTGTAGTAGGGGGAGCAGGGTAACGAGGGTGGTTTTAGCTCTGAAATGAAGGGTATTAGGAGCTAACTTCTGCTCTCAGTGATGGCAGAGCAGCCATGCTGACTTCAGTGGGATTTCACTAGTGTAACTGAAAATAGAATTTGGCCCTAGGCTAGTAGCAGAAATCAAGAGACACAGTGTGAGAAAACAAGATTATTCCATGGAAGAAAAAAAAATCCTCCTGGAAGAATTCCAAATACTCTGTCACAGTTAACAGACTGCTTAGCAGAGCAGTAGAAAACAGAGCAGAGAACAACCTTGTATTGGCTAAAGGACATGACATGCTCAGGGTCTAAAAACTTGAAATGATCACTGTGTTAGGGGTTGGGAAGTAATTTTCCCCAGGTCACATTGGCAGGGACCTGTTTCTTTTTAAAACCATCTACGGCATGGGGTGGGGTGGGGTCACTTGTTAGGATCATCTGGGAATATCTCACTGACTCTCTCCATTCCTTGCTACTGCAGGGGTCTTGGACCTGGGTGTAGCATGGTCCTTTCTGTTCTTTGCCTGTGGTACATAATGGTTTAGTCACCAAAATGATGTAATTCTTTGGTCTGATTCTGATTGTCAGGTTTGGTGTGTGGGTGTTGGCTGCTGATAGTGCAATACTTGCTTGTGCAATATATGTTAAGCTAGGGAAGCTGCTTGCCATTTCTGGCCTTAAACTCTAGGACTCTGACAGGTCTTTTTTTGGTGACTCTGTCATTTGAGTGGAGGCAACAAGCAACAAATCTTGTCATGTGTTTGTCCTTCCGGAGTCCAAATCTGCTTCTACAAGGAGTATGTTGTGCTCAGCAACATTGTGCAGGCCAGCGGATGCTGGCATACTTAGGGCCAGAGGCCCTGATGATGTAATGTGATGGCTCCCATGTGTGGTTAGTTTATTAAGAATATATATTTGTACAGCACAAAAGAAGAGAAGCCAGGACCAGGAGATGCTGTGATGATGATGATGATGATGAAGATGAATTGGAGGGGCAAGGTCGAACATACCTTGGCTCTCTTCAGTGGATGTAGTTTGTTTCAGTGAATGTGACAGGAACCAGTGATTCTCTCAGAAGCCAGTGGAAGTGGCCAAGAGACTCATTTCACTGGTTGCTCTGGAGAAAACAAGCTCCCAAAATTTTAAATGTAGGCTTTCCAGTACATTCCTTTTGGAAATGGCCACATAAAGGCTTGAAACATGGAAGTTGGACACATTGTAGGCCAGACTGCTGACACCTCCAATGCTGCAGGACTCCCCCCATGATGCACTCCTGCAGTTGGCAGTGATATGACAGAGAAGCCAGAGATGGACGGGCCAGGTATGGTTGAAGGCCAGTTGGTGAGCGTGAAGCTTTCTGTATAAGGACCTATTCTGTGGATAAATAGAAAACATCCCTCTTCAGGGTTATGGCTGTCAGGGTCGTCACAAGAGGATACGGGAGATAAGCATTGCAGGGGGGCGCCAACATTTGAGGGGTGCCAATATGGGGACTGCGCTGCTAGGCCATCGTGCTGCACTGCTGACATCACTCATCTGCCTGGGCATAATCGATCTGTCATCTGCTGAACTGCAGGGGGGCGTCAGAAACCCTAGCGCCAGAGCTGATGACTGTGCCCCTGCCAATGACAGGGTGATATTCAGCATCACCTACCCTCTGCATTTACCCCTCCTAGTGTCAGTCTGAGGGCTCAATTTGCATGTATACCAAGGCCCCTTCATGTCACTCTGGCTGTGCAAAAGGACATTAGTGTCAGTGACAATTGTACTAAACATACAGGAGCCCCTACCCCAGGCACCACATCCCCAACTGGAAGCAAATACCATGGTGAAATTTTTTGTATCCTATTGCTGTTTATCCTAGTGACACAAAACTCTTCCTGCCCTCTCTGCTGCTTTAATAGAGGAAGTTGCAGAGCTCCCCAGCTAGTGGGGATGAGGGGAGCGAAGAGACAACAGCTGATTGTACAATGCATCATCATCACCATCATCATCACAAATGAAACATTTAGATAGCACCTTACATTTGAGTGGCTCTTTATTGAGTAAAGCCAGGATCCAGTCTCGGGCCCCAGTAGTTTTTGGGGAGATTATCAAAAGCGTATGGTACTGTTAGGCCAACGAAAACCCAGTGGGAGTTGGATGTTTTCCTCTAACAGTGTAAATAGCTTTTACTCAATGGGCCAGATCCTGAGAACTCTGCTTAAGCAAGACTCCCACTGGCCTCCATGGCACTTCTCTCCCTAGGATGTCAAGGTTGATTAATTATACATGCCGTTCTCCCTTATTACATACCTCCCTGCTGCAAGGCTTTGTCTTGATGCCTGCTCCATGCATCCTATCAAAGCCCAGGACAAATTCTCCTGTCCGTGCTCTGGCAAGTAGAGGGAGGCTGGGACCCTATCTCGACAGAATTTAGTGTCTTTGGACTTGATCAAGCCACCTCTCTGCTTCCCATCTAGTCCTGCACTGGTTGGGTCTTTGTGGCCCATGTCAAGGACGCAAGTTCCCAGCATCTTCACTGGGGCGATAGAGCTGTGGGTAGCATTCAGGGGGCTCGAGGTCACATAAAGTTCTTCCCATGCAGTCAGCAGGAGATGAATGGTTTCTCTTTACCTTGCATCTGAATGGCACATCCTGAAGCCTTGGTCATGGCCGTTGTGGGTCCCTGCACCACATCAGAGCAAATTAGCTTTGGCTCTGGGTTGCCAAGTCCTTTCATACTGTAAGTTCGCCTCACTCCTCTGCAAACAGCTGCTGCCCTGTCAGCTCCAGTCTCAGTCTTGCTGCTTTGCCAGCGTGGCCTGACAGCTTGTGATTAGGCCAGGCTTTCCTTTGTGTTCCACCTGTGGGGTGCAGCATGGTTTCCAAGAAATGATCTTCTTGTTCACTGCACCTCCCCTCTGCACACACCCCCGAGAAGCAATCCAGGCAGGGTCCATGGCTCTCCTGTCTCTTTGTGACTCACATGAGATCCCAGCAGGGCTTATCCACCAGGAGAAGCTGGTCGGTGGCAGCGATCCTAGGCCAGTTACTGTTGTTCAGCTGGTCCGTTCCCTGTGTCATCTTTTTCAAGGGCCAGCTGTGGTCTCGCTAAGGGTATGTGAATCCATCACAGCAAACGCTAGCCCCTTAAATGCAGCTACTGGGTCCCAGGTGGACTTATGCAACCCAGGCTGCCCACCCTGTTGCCACAGCATCCCTGTTCTTGTGACTGCAGTGGGTTAGATCAAAGCTAACTCCTGTATGTCTGTGTGTGCTGCAGTTACACACTAGATTGCAAGGTAGACCTGCTCTCCTTGCCACGCTGGGAGAGTATGGGGGGAGGTTTTCTGGACCTCCTCGCAACCAGGCTCTCCTGCTCCAGCTCCTTTATCTTGCTTGTGCACTTGAACTAAGCATCAGAACAAAGAAACTGGAAGAAATATATTTGGAGGAGTGATCTGGAGGGGTGAATTGAAAAAAGCCCATCACCAATAACCTGGTCTTTGTTATTACTCCTAATATGGTGCCCTGACCCCACTATATTTGTCCCATCAGCATTGTCCTGTGAGCTGGCACTGGACGGTAGGGCATGTGCCAGAAAAGGACTCCTCCCATGCCGCAGCAGTGCTGGGCCACAGCCCTCCCTGGAGTCCGTGTGACCCCTCTTCACAGAGCTGGTGGGGCTGGGTGCCCCACTTCCAAGTGGGACACCACCACAGTGGGAGGGGGGAGAAGAATAGGCAGCCCCAGAGCTCCCCTAGCCTTGATCTATCCCTGGTGGATCAGTGCTTTTTGCCTTACAACTTCTTCCTTCGTCCCAAATGTATCTCAGCTTAGTAGGCTTGCTGACCCAAGGGAAGTTAATCAGTGGCTGCTTTCTCTAAAGTTACCTTCTTTCTTTCTTTCTTTCTTTCTTTCTTCTGCCCCAAAATACACACAAGCTCAGAGCCCTAGGCAATCTGCCTTGTTATTAAATATGAAAAAAACAACTCTTGCCTCTTTTTACAGAACCTGGTGAATGTAATGAAATGTGAGTGTAACAAGATCTGCCTGTAGCTAAAGGAGCAAAAGGCCTTTGTCAGTCCTGGATCAATAGTTTTCAACTTCATGGGTGGCTGGACTGAGAGCAATGAGGTAATTCGATGGCATGTGGAAATATGTCAGTGTAGAAGCTCACATATGTTTCCTACCACCCCATGCTAACAGCCATTAAATCACCCTCCTGAACTGGAGACAGGACCCTAGAAACTGCTGATTGGGAATCCCAGCTCCTTGCACTGCTGTCACTTGACTTGTTTAATGAGAATGCAGAGGTATGGTACCGGTAGAATGTAATCTTCCCCAGGGATTTCTGGTAACCCTTTAAAGCTGACTGCTTGCCCAGATAAACATGCATTTGACACACTTCAGAATTGCCAGCATCCTACTTCCAAGCTAGTGAAAGGGAATGTGACAGGATCTGTCCCCATGGCTCTGTGGTGGAAGGGCTCAGAAATATTTCTCCATTCAGGCATCTGTTGCCTAAAATGACAAGCCCCGAGCCCTAGGCATGTGTGGTCTCTGGTGACCTTTTGCTCAATCAACGCCAACCAGGGATGGATATTTAATGCAAGATTTGTTGAGTATGCAAAGGATAATGAAGACATGGCTTGGTAATACACAGCTATCCATCCACACAGGGAATTTTCAATGAAGAGTCAAAGGCCAAGAGCAAAACTATGTCAGTAGGACCCATGAGTGGGAATAAATGTCAGGGAGGCACAGGGAAAAAAGAAATGCCATCAGAGGGGTGTTTCTGATGATTTTATAATCCACAATAGCAGTCTAAGTTATAGAACCCTCCAGGGGAAATTCTGTCTATTGCAATGGCATTTTAAAGTACTTTGTGTTTATAGTCCAGTCACCAATAGCACTAGTTTGGGGGAGTGGCCAGGGGGTGGGAGTAAGTGGTATAGTAGGACTGACTGAGTTGTGTGTGATCAGTAGGTCTATGGGAATGCCCCCAAAAATACAACTGTTATACATATGAAATTATAAATAATCTGAAGGGGAGGAATGAATCTAATCTATATTCAGTTGATCTAATCTTTATATGTATCAGAGCTGGTGGGATAACACTATGTATTTTTCAAGGAATTTTTTTACGGAAAGTTCACCCTGCTTTTTTCATTGAGAAATTCCACATGGGCAGCCATGTTAGCGTGGTTCAGTAAAACATGCAAGGAGTCCTGTGGCACTTTTAAAGACTAATGAATTTATTTATCCCATGAGCTTTCATGGGAGAAAATCCCATTTCATCAGACACTTGAAGAAGATGCTTCAATGTCACTGAGAAATCAAAACACAGAAAATTTCCACCCAGGTTAATTCCCTCCCCTGACCCTGACCCCTCTCCTTTCTGTCTTTGTATCCATCCATCTATCCATATCTCTCTGTGTATGCATCCATGTATACCCCTCCGATGTCCCTCTCTGTCAAGAGTCACTGAGATAAGGAAGGAAAAGGATGCAAATGAAAATGAAATGGCAATAAAATTATTCGGTGGGGCCTGTTAAATCTATGAATGGTCCTTTAGTAGCACCAGGCTGTTTTAAGACTCCCAACTTGTGATGTTCTAGTTGCTCTCTCTAGCACGGTTCCAGCCAGCCCAGTCACTTCCCCCCGTGCCTTCTCGTGCCTTAAACCATGCCGGTGCTGTCCATCCCTAAGTCCTGTGATGCGGGTGTCATCCATCCCTAATTGCTGTGTCTACATCTTGGGATCCAGCAGCAGCAGGCTGTGGAGGAGATGTAGCTTCTCTGCATGAATTGAGAAGCATTTCCTGCTGTCAAGAAAAAAGCCACCCAAGCTGTGAGGAATCAGTGAGGCAGATGCCGGATGTCTTGGGGCTGATCGTTGAATTTTAGGTGAAGGGAGAGAAAAACCTAAAGGATGGAAAAGGAGAATTCCTCTAAGCTGCTTGTTTGCCACAGAGCTGGTGGGGCTCTGAAGAGTTTCCTGCAGCAGCACATGGTGGATGCATCAGGCTTCTCTAGTGAGAAACATTTTCATGGATGCACAAATGTCAGCTGACAAGGTGAGTCCAGTAGAATTAGTGTCGCCATTTCGTGACATTGATGTCACTGTGTCAAAATGCGATGATATTTCACCAACCTCTCAAAATACGTTGGGATGATGTTATGTCCTGTAGCAGAGGTGTCCAACCTTTTTGGGTGAGGGGCCACATTGCAATTCTTTTCTCAGTTGGGGGTCCAGTAAGAAAACTTTTGATAGATAAGACATACAAATAGATCTTATTAATAAACTTTAAAATAATGATTAGTGTGATATTTGGCATTGCTTCTGCCTGCACTGCGTACAGAGGACAAGGGGAGGCAGGGGTGCTTGTGTGAGGGGGCAAGGCACAGCGTGGGAAGAAACTGACAAGGGCCCTGGCCATCCCCAGCTCCAGCCTCTTGCAGCAGCACTCCACAGGCCAGGTGAAAGCACTTGGCGGGTTGGAGTTTGGCCCCCAGGCTGCAGGTTTGGATAAGCCTGTCCTCTAGGCTATGATACAGCCACAACAAAAACAGGGCATGGGACCTAGTAAGCTTCCAGGTTCTCATTAATGTAGTGAACCACCAAAAGTTTGGAGGTTGGGTTCCAAGAAATCCCCAAAGGTTGGGAGTTTTCTGTGAACTAGTCGAATCACGTGGGGCTGAGAATAAGTTCCCTCATGAAGTTTAGGTACTTCCTGCTCTGGGCTGAATAACCTGAGAGGCTTTTAAAGTACTTCAGGAACTGCTCGTCCCAATGCCAGTCAGAAGTGCCGAAACTTCAGTAATAATGTGGGAGGGGCAGGAAGATGTCATCTGGACTTTTTCAAATCTGAAATGAAAGGTTTTGTTTTAGGCACCCGTCATGTTTTGGATGAACGATCTGCTAGGTTCTTCTTTCAGCCAAATGCATCCGCCCACCCCTGTGTCTAATCCCTGAGAACTCACTGACCTGCAATAAGTCACTTCACCTCTTTGAGACTTTGTTGAGATAGCTTGAATGAGAAGGGCCTTGCTGAAAAGCAGCTGTGTAGATTTTTCCCATTGGGCTGGTGGTGTACCTGTCACTCACTGTAGATGAACAGTTCAAGGAGCATGGTGTAATGCCACTGGGTGACTTGCTTGTCTCAACTTGTCCTTCCTGGAAGAGTTACTGGGCTTCAGCACAGGCCTGCTGTTGTGCAAGAAGCCTCAAGAAATCTTCCCTTCTCCCCTTGGCAGGAAGGCAAGCTCGTTCATCCCACCACTCCCACTAGGGGTTCTAGCATGCACTCACTACTACCATGCCCTCTCATGTCAAGATATGGCCCTGCTGAGGTTCCTGTCTAGCTCCCCTTTGCGTCCTGATTCAGCAATGGTCTGCCTCTTCTGTGTCCTAGCCTTCCAGAAAGGTCAGCTCTCAGGGGTAACAGAACATAAATACAGTCTGAACTGGAATAGCTCAAAATGCTCCATGATCTGAATACCGTCCTCTCCAGAGATCCCAGACTAGTATTGTCCAGGGCAGGCCTTGACTGGGCCAGGTTACCTGGGTTAGGACAGAAAGAGTCTTTGTCCCCTGTTCTGGCTTCACCCACAATTGGGCCCTAGTGAAAGCAGCTAGCTCTTTTATCTGGTCTGCTGTGCTTTCATTGGCCTCTGTCCGCTCCAGGCCCTTAAAGGTGTTAGAGGATCAATGCTCAATGGTTCTGCCTGCAGCTGATCATGGGAGTTTTCTCCCTAGGATGTCTGAAATTGTTGCTCTGCCCATCTGCAGCACACCTTCATAGGGAGAAGGAAGGGGGTGTGTGTGCCAAGGTGTTGAGGACTCTGATGTGACAGGCTGTACTGAGCATGCACTGCCCCCTTTCAATGAACAATATCCTTTAAACCCCAGGCTGGAGATAGGGTGGCTCAAAGACTCCATCTGAACCTCCTGTCAAATGGCTTGTTTGGATGGATTGCTGAAAACTTGAATGGCAAGGAAGTAAGCTACAGAAAGAGTATGAAGCCAGGGGAAAATGCCCCATATATTGTAGTTATCTAATCTTGTTTCTTTGTTGGAACCAGGAGTGCCGCTGGCCCTGGAAAAGACCCGGGGCTCAGCATGCTGGGACTCGAGATTTGCACGCCACTGTTGCAGCTGCCGCCACGGGTGGCCCAGCAGTGGACACGGGGCTTGAGCCCTGTAAGCCCGGCCTGCGACAAGCCTGGTTGGAACAGCCCCATCCCAGAGGTGGCTGCATTTTAGTGAAGAGCAAACTGATTCTCTTAACTGATTGGCAGATGCTTACTTCTGCTAAACTTGTGCTTTGCCTGGAAATCAGTGTTAGTTTCCCTTTCTCTTGCACAGAACAATACTTCCAGCTAATATAGTGGTAAGGCAGTATTTTAGCAACTGGGATCCTCTCTATGGCTATGTCTACACTTCCCAAACTTACCTCGAATTTGTTAATTGAAATCAATAAGTTCAAATGTAGTTCAAACTACACTTGAACTTATTAGTTCAAGTTAACAATGCAGACTAAGTCGAATTACAGTTAATTTGACTTAACCCACTTTGTTAATTCAAACTAACTGCTCTTTGTTCGAACTAACAATGTGGATTTAAATGTCCATACTATGCCAAGGTTGAACTAAGGATTGAACTAAGGGCTTATTTTGACCTGAAGGGCAGGTCTTCCTGTTTGAACTAAGCTTTCATTAGTTAGAATTAAGGAATTCCTTAAGTTAGTAACTAAGCTAGTTTGAATTAAGCCTCCTTAATTAAAACTAACTTGTAAGTGTAGACACAGCCATACACCTCAATGTTACCATGCAGTCTGCTTTACTGATCCATTCTCGCTGCTCCAAGGGTGAAATCCTGGCTATGCTAAAATGTACGACAAAACTCCCACTGACGGCAATGTAGGATTTCACCCCAGGTCATTTTAATAGAATTTGCATTTATGTAGCACACAAAAAACATTGCATATGTCAGTCCATTTTGTGATATTTAGGATCTACCCTGGAAGGGTAAGGAACATAGTTGCTCCCCTTCCCTTTCTCATGCTGACTCTTGTCATGCTGCATTGAAGTGTGTGAGTCAGGCTGAAATCCCAGTGGCTTGGTTGAGGCTAGGAAAAAGGGTGGCAGACGCACAGTCTGGAAAATCAAATAATGTGTTCCAAGCCTGCTGGGGAAGCCAGAACAAGGCAGGGAACAAGTCCATATTTAAAAATGAAGCTCATAAAACTCCTTTTGATGTAATCTGTTTATTTTGCTTTGAAAATTAAATGTAGGAGCCATTTATAAATCTTCCACCAGATGATCATGGCTGGCAAAATTAATAAAAGAGGAATAAGAGAAGAGCTGGTATTGAAGCAGGAGTCTCTCAGCCTGTTGCTCAGCTGAGATTTGGCAGGCTTGAAAAGCAAGTCTGTTATCAAGAGTTATGCAAGAATCCTTTTCACAGACTCCATCCCAGAATGATGCTATGAAAGCAAAGGGACATTTCTCTTCCAAATGGCATATGCAGTATCCTCAACCAGGCATCAGTGTGCACAGAAATCCTAGTCTCCACAAAAACTCAGGGGCAGGACCCCCAAGCCAAAATGGTGAGGGAAGCCTAGGATCCCATTCCGTTGTCCTGAACTCTAAGCCCTGGTCTATACTACAGAATTACTTTGGTGTATCTGTGTTGCCCATGGGTAAATAATCCACACTGCTATATAGGTAGTGCTATGTCGGCAGGAGAATGACTGCCTCTCACAGAGGTGGATTAACTAAGCTGATGGGAGACAGTCTCTCCTGTCAGCTGAGAGTGTGTTTATTATAGCACTATGTGCACCAGTGCTATGAGTGACTGTCATTAGACTCTTGTTCCCTTCTTCTAATGCACTGCCCTCGGCTTAGAGCTGTTCACCACCCTGAGAAGCCCCATCCCTCAGCCACCTAGTCTGTGGGCAGCCACTCAAATCTGCTCAGACTCTGGAATTTGAGTTGCTTGTCCCTCCAGGCTGCCTTTAGCCAGCAGAATGGAGTGGTCCTTCCCTCTTCCCTCCTTTGGATTTAAGCAAACATGTCCTCCTAGTGGAAGCCAATAATGGAAGCGCACCAGATGTGGGTGCAGCAGGTGGAAACCAGATGGGTTTGTTGCTGTTTGCCTTCCCCTTGACAGCGTTACAAGCTTAAGGAGGCACGGACAACATGTAAACATCAGTCAGGGAGCAGCTTCATGGGAAAAGTTGTAGGCCATTGGCTTTTGGAGTGTGTTCCAAGAGGGCAGACTGATGCCAAAAGCAGCAAATAATTTACATTGGTGAAGCCAGAGATCTGGGTGGTCTGGGTCTCCCCACTCCCATTTGCATCTGTTCATATTTAGAGGCCGTTCTTGACCGTTTGTGTTCAGCTCGACTCTGGCATTCCTCTCGCATTGTCCTTGGCCGCAGTCATCTGCAAAATGAATGTATTTAGAGGATCCAGCCAATGCTGTTGCTGCTGAAATCTCTTACCCACAATACTTTAGGCCTTACAGTAGCAGGCCACTCTTCAGTCAAGGGCACAATTGCTTCACGGCTATTGGGCACCTGACCACAATCCCCTCTGCAGTCATTGGCATCTCAAAGTAGAGTCTCACAGCACTGTAAAATACGTAAGGGACGTCACTGTAAAAATATGTAAGGGATGCCCATCTTCAAAGCATCTGATGAAGTGGGGTTTTCTTCCACGAAGGCTCATGCGAAAAATAAATCCGTTAGTCTTTAAGTGCCACAGGACTCCCTGTTTTGTTTTGTTTTTTGCTGGCCTAACATGGCTGCCCCTTTGTAACTACCTATCATTCCCTCTCTTAGTAATATAGGGGGAGAAATAAACAGAGAACTAACCAGATGTTGAAAACTGCTGCTGTTGATCCCATAGTCACCACACTGGATGTATCCAGCCAAAAGCTTTGGAGACACTGCTTCATGAATCTAATACTGTGCAGTGTATGAATTCAAATTCCATTTCACTGGTCTGCCCAGTGATATTGCTGTCCTTTCAGATCTAGAGCTGATAAGAGCTGGGTATCATTGTCTTGTGTATTATTTTTATTTTCACAAAGGCAGCACCATTCATCCCAAAGAGTTTGCAGCAAGCATCAGGGCATGTTTAGGAATGACTCAGAACTGACAGTCCTGAGTTCTATCCCTTGGCATGTTTATGTTGGCACCTGCTGTGAGCTTTCTGAATGGCTCTTCCAGAAATGTCCAGTGCAGTAAAGTGAACTGACCTCAATTTATCTGCCTAAAAAGGATGAAAGAGTGACCATCCCTGCCAGGCTTTGAAGCAGCATTTCAGAGGGATGGAAGCATATCAGAGCTGATGATTATATCACTAAGGACCATACAGCTGCTCTTGTCCTCCAGCCAAACTGCTACTTTGTGCAGGGTCATCAGTGTTGGGTGTGACCGTGGATGTGGGTGGCCTGAGTTAGGGAGACTGCTCCATCCTCTCAGAGGAGGGTCCCTGACCAGGCAAGCAGAGACCATCTGTGCTGCCAGTTTTTCTGATGCTTATGCAGCAAGTTGCCAAATGCCATCTGATAAGGAAGGGAGAAATGGCCATTTCAGGGGCAGGCTATTCTAGAAACCTAGCTAGGCAGAGCACCCGTGAAATCAAGCTGGGAAAAGATGCTTGAACAAGCCTTTTGTGGCGGGTTTAAAACATTATTATGCTAAGCCAGCTGCCTTGCCAGAGCGTCGTGGCAGCCTCACGTAGGCGATGGCTGAGAACATTCCTCCAAACTTCCCTGTGGGGCTGAATCAGCCCCCAGCGAAAACTGTGAGGATCTTTGAGAACTAACTTTACATGGCCAAAGGAAAGTATTTAAAATTCAGCTTCTGGTGATTGCATCCTCAGAAGAAAATAAGCATTAATAGGCTGGGCACTTCCAGGAACTGGGGAGAATCAGCATTGTAGGGCCTTAAAGACAACATTAGAGACCTAACTGGGCTCCCAACTCATTTATGGGAATAGTGTGTTTGATCCTGTCATGGACCAGGCCCCCAGTGTGCTAGGTGTTGTATGGACACATAGCAGAGGGGAGATTTTAGATGCAAAGGAGCTGCAATAGGTGTGTAGCAGACACTGGAAAAGTGATTGGGGGCTGAGACAAGTGTTGGGAAGTAAGGTTTAAATGGTTGATAAGAGTAAGTTCTTCCTTTCTCCTTCTATTTTCCCTTTGTCAAAATTCACATCTGAAGTCAAACCTTGTGTCTCTGCCCTAACTTCACCAGGGATCCTTGATGTCTTGCAGTTATGCAGCTTCCAAGGGCTCTTTCTTGGTTAGCTTGTGGTTGAAGGGGCTGGGGTAACGTGTGGCTTACTGAATGCACCTTACTTCAGAGAGCTCTTGAAATCGAAAGTGCTGGGTGCAATCTGAGGTGATGGTGCTCTCTGCTGACACACCAAGGAACTTGACAAATGGGAGAGACACAGTTGGAAATACAAGCTAACTAAGCACATGCTGATTACAAATACACCCTCTCTGCAAATACTGGGGAGCTGGAGGTGTTTGCATGTTAACGCACGCTCCCTTGGGAACTTGTAATGATCTTCAGTGGATCATGGGAGTTATCATCCAGGAGCCTTTTGTGGTTACAGGTGCACTGTGTGGGCACAGAGATGTTGTGACATAAATCAGACTTGACTGGCAAAGTGTCCCTTACTTGATACAGTCACAGAGCAATGTCTGCTATCCCTCCATTTAAACCCAAGAAATGTGAACTGACTTTATGCATTTTAAATCTGTTTCCATGTTCATGGTCAGCCCTGTTGTCTCTGCTAGTGGGGATGTCACCCATCCCAACACATCTCACTGCACCCCAGACACAGCAGTACAGGGTCTGATGAAGATATATATGTGTGTCTGCAAGGTGCAACCCCACTCCCCCACAGGTCACATTGGACATCCAGGACCTTGGCATAAAGAGGGGAGCTAGCCGGACAGTTTTGGGAAGGAGATGCTCTCGCTCCCACGCTAGCACCAATCACTGTAAAGCACTCGCTCTTGCACTAGCCACCTTCATGTTGGTCTTAAGGTGGGGAATGTGCATATATCTCTGGTTTGGAGCACCAGGTCAGTGTATGGGGAATCAAACACACCTTCCCCATATGACTGTGGAAAGCCCTAAGTGTTTGGATGATTTGGAAACAAAGAGGAGTCATTCATCTCCCCCAAAGCTTTGTAAAGCATGAAGTTGCCAGGCCAGCAGGCAACCCTCCCAGGGCTGTGCTTGCACCTTGCCACAGGGAAAACTTCACATTTTCACCCTTTCTTGTTATTTTCTCCTTCTATCTTAGATCCTTTTTGACCAAGCCCAGAGATCGGTTCGACAACAGCTGCACAACTTCATTAAAGAGTGAGTACCAGTCTGTTGGGTCCCACCGGGAGTGCCATGATGAATTGTGGACCCTCTTGTGTCTGTGATGGAAACAGGGATTGCAATACACTGGCCATGCATACATTCAAGGCCCTGATTGGCGTGAAGGGCACATCCAAAGATGGATTCATCATGGATTCCACTTGTGTGGTGGGACAGAGGTGGCCTTTGGCTGTCAGGGGCCCTAGGCAAAGGCCCATTTTGGGGGGGCCCCTGTAGGCCCATTCCCCCTCCTCCCCCACATGGTCCTGGCTCTGCTACCACAGACCAGGCTCCTCCGCCTCCAGCTCTGGACGAGGCCCCCCCATCACCCCCCTCAGCTCCCAGCTGCTGATCCCAGCCGTAGGGGCCAATTCCTCCTGCTGTTGACTGAGGCAGATGCAGTTTTTGGGGTAGGCAAAGCAGGTGATGGTGCCCCTTTCTGCTTGGGGCCCTTGGCAGGCACCTGCTTCACCTACCTCAAAAGCCACCTCTGCGGTGGGATGGGGTTCTGTGTTGCTGACATTTTCCTGTTTTGTCATGGAGAAGCCTCCTAGTTCCGTGTACAGTACAAACTCCCCTGGAGTTTAAAATTTAACATTGGACATGAAGCAAAACCCCAGATCTCAGAATCCCTAAATCATGTGAAAGTTAAGTTCTGTACCAAAACTTTACAAGCTGACACCTGTCTCTATAATGGGGCACACCAAATCCCGAGCTCAAAGACTGGCCAAAAATCCATGCAGTCACACAGGTTTGACACCTCCTCTGGTATGAAACTTTTTGAGCCCACCCTAGTTTGGCCACTATTGGCACCCTGACTGGATGAGGTGCAGAATTTGCTTAGTCCATAATATCTATTAATATGTTTTTAAAGTAAAAGTCAGTGTCTAGACATCTACCAAAATCCATGCAGGCACTACTTCAGAATCTTGTAGCATCGTTAAATTCTAAGCTTCCTGTGGGGCATCAGTATCCCCCAAAATAAAACCCCACCTCCCAGAACATCTTTGGTGTATTGGAACCAGTAAGCAGAGCCTGCAGTCAGACAGCTGTAGCTGCACATACACTTTGCAGATAGGGGGCAGAGGAGACAGCCTTCTCCTGGGAGAGACCCACCAGCCATGCAATCACTGCACTACTTTGGTGTGAAGTCGGGTGAGGCTGCTGGCACCACCAAATCCAAGCCTAATTCCTGGCATCAAGCTGGGAAAGATTTGGAGTCAGATGTCCCATGGCCCTTATAAAATGGAAAGTAACCTCCCATCTCCCCGATTCCATATGAGCCTGCTGCCTTGTTCCCTTGTATGTGTGCAAGGTGGGTGCTAAAAGCCCCATGTGCGTGACAGAGGATAGGTTGCATGAGTAAGTTGGGCCACACATGGATGTAAAGTAGAGGAAAATCAGAGCCTGGGAATCATCTGGATGTGGAGGGCCTGCAACTTAGATCAAATCTACCTCTTTTCCTTGGGTGGGGAAACAGAATCTCTTCTGTTTCTGTAGGCTGTCCCCACCCCCTCCTCCTCCGAGTTCCCGCACAGCCTGTGGGCAGGTACCAAGTGAGATCCCAAATCAGCTAAATATAGGTCAGCGAGGCAATGGCGGCCTTCAGCTAAGTGGGAGCTGGTTTCCATGGGAACAGGAATTGAGTGCAACTCCATCAGTAGCTGTGGGTTGTTTGGTGGGAGGGGGCCTGTGGTTGACAACCCCCCAGCACTTTTCTATTCCCTTCCTCCGCCCATCTCTGTCTAATCATTTCTCTGATGAGCTCAGATTTAATCTGCTTAAATCCTGGTATCCGGAAGAGGGAATTTCACCTTCCTTTTGGGTCTGTCATCGGGTCAGCGTATTTGTGTTTTATTTTCCCTCTGCTGTGCACATCAGACCCCACAATCATGGGCTTTGGTGCTTTGATCTTCAAATTGTTATTGTTTATTTGAAATGCTTTCTGCAGTTGAGATCATTTTGCAGAATCCCCTTGGGCCTCCTCAGCAGTTTTCTGGCTGTGACAATTGCAAAGAACATCAGCAGCTGTGCCATGTGCAGTTTTCCTTTAGGGTGATGTTCACCCTCTATCTAGCCCTCCCCACCCCTTGACAGTGCTGGGTGATGGAGCTCAGTCCTGGCTGGAGCCATGGAGCCTGAAGACTTTGATTTATCCATGGGTCGGGCTCAGGCAAGGCAAGTGTCCCAGCCCGCTCCTCTGCCTTCATCCCCATGTGGAGGGGCCACCTCTTGGGACAAGAGGAGAAATCAGTCCTGCCAGGGGCCTTTGTCTCCCTGCTCAAAGGGCAGCTAGTGACTGTCATGAGGCAGGTTTTTAGAAGTGGGCCCCATTCACTAGTTGTGTTGAGACTGTTAGCCTCCATCCATATTAAGTACTGAACCACCATCAGAGGTTTGCAATCATAGCTCACCCAGCCTGAATTGTAGTGGCTGCCCAGCAGTGGGGTAGACAGACCTGGGTTAGCTCGAGCAGACCTAAAGTAGCCATGTGGACATTGTGGCATGAACTAGCCACCTGTGTATGAGCTGGCCCAATGCCTTGGTCTGTACTCAGGTGATAAGCCCAGGCAGCAACATTCACACAGCTATTTTTAGCATGCTAGCTCAGGCGGAGCTGACACATATCTACATCTGTGGACCGGAAGACTTGCTCCAGCCACAGTGCAGATAGACACCAAGAGGTGCAAGGCTTTCAGTCGTGTCACCACCACTGTAGCCTGTTTCCTCTCCCTGTGCACACGTTCACCCAGAGCCTGTACTAAGTTGGAAGTTTGTTTCTCAGGAGCCTTGTGATATGCTAGGGAAGAGAGTGACCATGGCTTACCTAATGCTTGGACTCCGTAATCCAGAGGTTTCACTCCTTGCTGGGTGGATCCAGCCTCACATGATCTGACTGATGCTGGGCACGGGCATGAAGAACTTAGGGGTTGGACGAACCCTCAGCTGACCAGAAATATTGTCACAAGACAGAGCTGGCAGGAGAATCAGGAGTTTCTTGGGGGTAAACAAGAAAGAAAACCACCAGCCAACAGCTGTGAATTCTTCAACTCCAGTATAAAGCCCATCTCCAGTTCCACTCCATGATAAAAGCATGGGCTATGCCTACAAGTCTTCTTGCCTTCCTGGAGTGACACTTTCAGTGTGCTATACTCTGCTTTCCCTCAAATGGGGTAGCAAGAGGTTCACTTGCATAGCCTGTATCAAGGAGAAGCCAACACATACTAACCAAATAGCCTGTCCCCTTTTAATAAGGTTTCAGACCAGGAATGAGTGCAAGAGAATTTATCAAGACCCTGGTTCATTTCATCCCAATTTAAAGTCCATCAAACCAAATCTGTAGTCTGACCAGGCAGGTTTTCTGCAGCCTGAGAGAGACACCATGACCCACTGCAGCCTGCAGAGCTTTTGCTTCTCTTTCCTGCTCAGCTTCCTGATCCTCTTTAAATTGCTCTGGGGTAGTGTGGGGCAGAGCAAGGTCTCCTTTGTTACCTGTAGGCAGTTGACTGTAGCCTGCTCATTTCCTGTATGCCCTCCCCTGGACTCTGTTCCCTTTCTAATGGATATGGACGCTGACGGGCAACCTGCCTGCAAGGCTGACAATGGGTTGCCTAGCAAGTGACACTCTTGCTGGAGATTGGGAAAAATCTCCTGATTTCCCTCACCCTGAGTCAAAGAGCCCGAGAGATGCTTCCTCTCCTGCCATGCCCTGCTCTGCTCAAAGCCAGCAACCCTCTTTGTCTGCCACAGACAGGTCTCTCATGCCAAACGGGTCCAGCTCTTCCACTCTCCACTGGGACACTTGGAAGCCTGTGGCCGGCAGCTAGATATCTGCATGGGATAGGAACCTGATGGTCCTGGGCACCTGGCTGCAGGGGGCAGGGGCAGGGGTGGGTAAAGACAGCAATGAGTCTTCCCTCCCGCTCCCCTTTGCTGATTATCCTGGTGAGAGGGAGGGGAAGCCACGCCATTAATTTTTAGCATTGGCTCAGGAGAGAGCTTGTTGGCAGCCATTATAATAGCTGAGTGGAAGGCCTGCATCCAGCTGTTGGACTGGTGAGATCCTGTGCCACTTGGCCATGCCAAGCTCATTGGCCAGAGACCAGCAGTGGTAATAATAGAGTTCGAGGGGATATTTTTAAGACCAAGAAGGGATTGTTTTCATGGAGAAGTTTATAGCACTTGAATTTCAACTAATGGATGGGCATGCCAAGGTTTATGTATAATAGCGCGAGGAGAAACAGGGGTGGGCTATGTTTGTGTCATAGTGGGCGGCACAGAGAAAAGTTAGACTGAAGGTCTCATTGATCACTGTTGCTTATTAATATCATCTAGATCTTATTCCCTGACTTAGCCATTAGCATTTGAGGAGCTTCTGTTTTCTCATCTCTCCATTGCCATACAATCCCAGATCATTGTCCAGACGCACTCTGCTGTGTGCAGTATCCAAGGGGAGGTTTTTTTTCTGCACAGAATAATTTTCGAGGTTGGAAAGAGGGGGTTTTCCCTCTCTGACTCACATGTTAGCCTCTGCCCGTTCAGCATGGGGTGGGGACAGTATATCAGTGGGACTGACTCGTGAAAAGAAATAAATGCCCAGCATTTCAGAGGTGAGGATTAGTGCTACACAAGGGAGCTAGCCTGATAAACGGAGCTAGGCTTTAGAAACTGAATCACATCCTCTGAATTTCCTAGCTGGAGATGGGCTTACTTTTAGGAGAACTAATCCAACCTACTCCACTAAAATCACTGGAAGACAAGCAGTTGATGCTTCATCAGCCGCTCTGTGTTCTGCCTGGAGGGAACTTCTGTATCTGTGTGCAGAAGATTATTTGAGCCAGATTCAGCTGTTCTCCAAGCGGATGCAACTCTGAAGCATTTGCAGCAGGGCTGAGTGGAGGTTTTGGGGATTGATTCTTCTCTGCCCTGCACCTCATGACATGTTTTTACCCTGGTCTCAGCTCTCTGATTTGGGTACACTTTATGTTGACTTGGCACTGGTGTAAATGATATCACAAGGTGCAGGGCAATGGAGAGCTAGGCCCTTGGGCCAGGTCTTCCGCTGATGTAAACTGGCACTGCTGGTTGGGTGTAAATCAGCATTGCTGCTTTGATTTCCATGATGCTGTGCCTGTTTGCATCAGCTAAGGTTTCAGAGCCCTCATTCTTAGTTCTTTTGTGGACATGCAACTCAAAACCGAGATTTGTCCAACTTCAAAATGATCCTTACTAGTGTTAGAAGAAATGCCCGAGATCGACAGAACTGCCTTTAGAGCTTTAAAATGGTATTTTCTCTATTTTTTTGCTGTTTGTCAGTAATCACTGTCACTGTTTCCCTTGTGTGTGCAGTCAGTTTCTCCTGATTTTTATGCCTGGCTTTCTTAACACAACAGGGTGAAAATGTTTAGAGAATTAGGAAGAGCTTATAAAACACAGTTGTTATTAGGGGGATGCAGGGGTAATTACTATTATTTAATTTACTAGATTTCAAGTTGAAGATGTTTTTAAGATCTTCCTGGCAGTTTTGGTAGAAACCAAAATCCAAACCAGGGCAGTGTCTACTATAACTTACACTAGTATTTTCCTTCTTCCTGCCCTAAAGTGCTGTGTTGCTAAGCTGTGTAAAACAGGTGCCACTTTTCATCCCAGAAGTGACTGAATTTCAGTGATGTGCAATGTGATTCCTGCATTTGTAGAGCATTGAAAACCATCATTTAAATACAAATGCATTTGTGTAAAAATCTGATTTGGAATGATTATTGTAAGCAGCTAGCATTTCAAAGTGAACTGAGCTGTATAAAGCCATACCTCAGATGGGTCAAGACACAGAAGTACTTGAACACGGGGTAGTAAGCTTGTTTTGTGCCTGTCAGGGTGGTACAGTACAAAGGGTACTGGACTGGAATTTAGGAAACCTGGGTTCTAATTATTGGCTCTGCAACTGATCTGCTGTGCAACCTTTAAGTGAGTCACTTTGTTTCCTCTCCACCCTGTCTCTCTCATTTAAGCTTTTCAGGAAAAGGAGTGTCTCTTGCTCAGTGTTTGTACAGCACCTAGCACAGCGGAGCCCCAGTGTTGCTGGGGTTCAGAGAGGCTAACAATGATTTATAAAGTTCACTTTATGAATCTAATATCTCCTAACTCACATATTAAGAAAATAATAGTGATGGTGACAAGCATGCAATGAAGTCCGAAAAAGTGAAACTTTTTGTTTTAATACTTCAGATAAACAAACCCAACTTGTTAGCAGGTCCAAGGTGATTCACACAAGAGCACAGGGTACCTGGCCAGGCAATGAATATTAAATAGGAAAACCAGCTGGTTTCATGAAGTTTTATTAGGCTTTATTGTAGTATTTTTGGTGACACCTAATTTGATTGCTTTCTGGAATGTGCATTATGAAATGCCCACCATCATTCTAAGGTAGATGGAAAATATCATTAGGGTTGTGCAGGTGTCTGGGGTCTGACCTTGGAGATGCCTCTTGGTGTTTTGAAATGATCCCTTTGAAGTGGAGTGTTATTCTTTGCATTCACAGGAAGATGCTTTGGGTCAGATTGCTGAATCTGATTCATTGTTTTATGGTGTTTGAAGGCCAGAAGTAACCATTAGTGAGACTGCCTGTCTATCACAGGCCATTACATATCACCCAGATACCCCATATTAAGGTAAAGGCTTTAGTGAGACCAAAACATTTCAGTCTTCCAGAGACTCACTATGTGTCACAGGCACAAAATAGGCAAGACTGAGGTGCCATCAATCCTAGAGGCCCCAGCAAAGCCAGGAAATAGATTAGAAAAGAGATGCCAAGACTAGCAGGCCAATCAAGCCCCCTTCCAAAGAGGAAGGTGAAAACATCGCAAGATCCCTTTTTGTCTGAGCAGGGGGAAAATTTCTTCCAACCCCGAGTTTAGCAAAGTTTATTGGAGTCCCTGAGTATGGTGTGTGGGTAGGATCTGGCCATTAGAGAGATTGGGCACCCCTGCCATTCCTGATGTGTTCTAATGCAGATACCTTGGTTGTCCTGGCCACCCTGTAATGGTAGTTTCCACCCTTTTTGTCTTTTTGGGTTCCAGTGATGTCCGGAAGTTCAAGGAGACGAAGAAGCAGTTTGACAAGGTGCGAGAGGACATGGAGATCTCGCTGGTGAAGAATGCACAGGCACCACGGCACAAGCCCCATGAGGTAGAAGAAGCAACAGGCACTTTGACCATCACCAGGAAGTGCTTCCGACACCTTGCCCTGGATTACGTGTTACAGGTGAAATTCTGATCTACCAGCACTATCCAGTCCTCCTGCCATAGAGTCAGGCAAGCCCAGGATGAACATGGAACACGCATCAGTCGAGAGTAAAGGAGCCTGGGGGTGGATGGATGTGAGACAGGGTATCTGACCTAGGGGTTTTAAATGGCATTCTGTTGTGAAAATATCCAGCACTTAACTCTTTGCCTTAGATGCCAGAGAATCCCTGTCAGGTTCTTCAAGACAGTGCGTGACCTGGTGAGGCCCAGTCAAAAGTATTTGGAGTAGACCAAGAACCAAAAGCCATGAGGGTTTGTTCCAGTTTCAGCCCTGGTATAGCCATGCTCTGCAACCCCATGGATAACCAGGAAACCCACAATTTGCCCTAGATCTGCTCTAAACATTCTTTACTTGGCATAGTGGGGTAAGTTCTAGTGGTGGTTACCTCATGGTGGGGCTACTATATCCAGAATTTCCATCTATTGCTTGGCAAAATCCCAGGGTAGACAAGGCCTAAGGGAGAGCAAGTTTCTCTCAGAAGTTCCTGCCTCTCCCCTGACAAGGTAGCATTGTGCAATCCACCAAAGCAAGAAAGAGAGAGAATGCTTCCGAGTGCTTTCCTCCCCCACACTTTGATTGTGAGTCATCATCATTCCTACAGAGAGTTTCCTTAACGAAGACCACTCAGTGGCACGTGTGTGTATGTGTGTGTTTGCATATACACATGTGCCTGCACACACGTGGATATGTGTGTATACCCATTGCTAACAAAATCCCCCCCAGCTGATACGGTAAATGTCACAGGCCTTTTCCATGAAGAAAAATTAAACTAACTCCCTTGATTAACGCTCCTTTTAGCATTAAAAATCTCAACAAGCACGGTTTTGCCCCCTCAATGGTTCCTTTGCCCTCTGCCAAAGGTTTTGTAGTCTCATTTGCAGAGTTTATCAGCTGACTTCAGGCTCCTCCTTCCAGGCAATGGGTTTACTAACTGAAAAAATTCAGTGCTAATGTTGATCAGTGTGTCATTCCACTTGCCCTCCCTCCCTGCAACACCAAACTGGGACCATCTGCCAACACTTTCTGCCTTATCAGGAGATAATCTGTGATGTCACTTCCTGCTTTTTGCTGAGACTCTGCAGGGGGAGAAAGGGAGACAATGTCCCTTTAATTTGGGTGCTTTGCTAACCTTGAGGGATTGGAGCTCTTTGGCATCTGGGATTTAGAGATAAATCCAGCTGTAGCTTCTGGCAAGGTCACTAGAGAAGGAAGTTCCTGTGTTGCAGTCCAATATACATAGGTGATGAATGCAGAAAGCTCCACTAATGCCCTTGCCTCATCCAGAGGGATTTCTCCTCCAGCCTGCTGTGGGGAATGATCTAAAGTCATGCTTCCAAAAAGGCACAGACAGAAGAACTGGGGGTTTTGCCCCTCTTTAAGCTCAGAGACATCATGAAAAGATATAGCATTTTATTTATTTATATGTACACACTAAGGGCCTTTGACATAATTTAAGTCTGCATCTTGAGTGCAGTAATGTGACAAATTTTTGTCCCCTTCAGACAGTTCCCCTCTCACTTTCTACACACCTCGGAAAAAAGAGGAGTCTTGCCCCAATGGTAAGGGTAAAGGGGATCTGGCCCATTCTTTGTTCACTAAGCTACCTCTCACCTAGACCAAGAGTGCAATTTGCCTTAGAACAGCAGATTCCATCCTATCAGCTCCCTGAATTATCCCAGCAGCCAAATTTCTGTTCATGAGGTGATCCAGGAAAGTTGGAGTTCATTTAATGAAGTACTGTGCAAATCTGCCAAAGTCTCACCTGCCCCGACATCCTCAAAAATTGCATGAATCAGTTACTTTAAGTAATTGTGTATTTTTAGCTGCCAGATTAATTTGTTTCTTTCCAATATGCATTTCTATGGCCAAGCAGTGCCATCTAGTGACTAGTTTGATTTAGTAAAACAAACAAAGAGTACTGCGGCACTTCAAGACTAACAAATCTATTTATTTGCATGAGCTTTCATGGGAGCGTGGTTTATTATTGGAATGTCTTTAGAGAAGACTAAACAATTAAAAGACGCCTCCAAGGTGGAGGAAGGAGATCAAGAAAAAAAAAACATCTTTAGGCATTGTGCAAATGCCAGGAAACAATCTTAGCAAGACCACCAGTGGTATGGCTTCATCCTTGTGGCCTGGTACTTCTGCTAGTAGCAAACCATCCCTGCAAAGACACAGTGCTCGGTTCCTAGACTAACAGCTTGGAAAAAGCAAGAAGCCTGCCCCTCCAGCTTCCACCCAAAGCTAACTTCCGTTCATCATGAAACAAACTTTGGACACAGGCCCAGAATTCACAAGCAGGAATTTTGCTTTTAGGAATATTTGCAATAGAAACAAATGAGTCCAAAAGTAGCACAGACTGAGAGAATTGTAATTTTGGGTCAGATTCTCCAGTGTGATCTAGCACCTTTGCATTCCTTGGGCAGTGCACAGAGGCCAGATTCTGACTGCAACAGGCTATGGAGAGTTCCCTTCGTGGAGTGGACCTGCCCCCCCATTTGATTCCCTTCCATCCCCATCCTGGCTGAGAAAGCGAAGGGAGGAAGATTGGGGCAATCTGGCGAATGTGTTTGAGCTGAGTTCCTCAGCTCTGATCCTCCCTGTTATAAAGCCCTTCATAGCTGTAGCAGAAGATGGGACAAGGCTGAGGAAGAAGTGCGAGACATACACATACCCCATGCCCTGTGCCTACCACAGCTCGAACATGGGGAAGAATGAAGCCTTTGGTCCTCAATCCATTGCAAACATTTACCCATAACTTTTGCCCAGCTCTAGTCACCAAGCAGAGCATTGTTGGAGCTAATTGGTGCCACTTTTATAAATGAGCTGCTAACACACCGGGACCTGTTTTGCAGCTGTCATGGTAACATATTGTTCGTGACACTGACAGCTGAAGCCCTGTAGAAATCTTCTGCTACATTTGACAGTCTCTTTAGTGCTAATTACAGCACTTGTAAGGCTTCCCAGACTTGCTTATGGGATCCTGGGGACAGGTATTATGTAACTGCAGGCCATCCATTTTTTTAAGGTGTCCCAAATCTCTTCTGCAGCCTCTTACATTTCATTTCCTTTTAATGTTTTTTAAATCTCAGAAGCACTTTTCATCTCCTTACCTGTTGCCCATGACCAGAACTTTCAAGCATTTACCAGTCTTGAGAGGTTTGAACTGGTTCACCAACCAAACAACTTTGCAATCATCTCGCCCACCTGATTTTGGCATCTGTTAAGTCATGGACCACCAGTGCTCACCAACAGCCCCAGACACAGTGCAGAGAGAGTATCTTGAAGCAACTTTACTATGCAGCCTCTACAATTCCAATGCTTGTGCCTTTTCTGGGCAAAGGTTGCTGGTTGTTCCAGAGTGCTGTGATTTTGCAATTAAATTCATTAGGAGATAGCCCATCTAGCTCTCTGTATGAGTGACATACAGCTGGTATCCAAAGATAAAAGAACAACACAGGCACCTGCTGCGTTAATGTTCTCTCTTTTATAATAGGGACTAAAGTGGGATTTTGCCAGTCAAAGTTGTCCATAGCACGCTGAGAGATTTGGAATGTGCCTTCAAACTCCACTGTGTAGCCCCTGTAGAAGGAGCACAAGTTAAGGAACGGAGGGGCTATAGCACCAACACTCTGTGTTTTATAGCAGCTGATAAGTACATTGCAGATGTTCCAAAGGGGCAGCCGTGTTAGTCTAGTTCAGTAAAACAAACAAGGAGTTCTGTGGCACTTAAAAGATTAACAAATTTATACATTGCATGAGCTTTCATGGGAGAAAATCCCATTTCGTTAGATGCTTTGAAGATGGGGGAACTTATAGAATGGGAGGAAATAAATGCAGGAAAGTGTAAGTCATGGGATCAGGTCACACTGTAACAGCAAATCAAAGCAGTTGTAATTTTTAATTTTCTTCTGTTTGCTGTACAGGATGCTGATCAGGTGGTTTCTAAGTTTCTGTGAGAGTGTGTGGCATAATCTCGTACTGTAGTCTGTGCAATATTTTGGTTGTAAAGGACTTTTTACCTTCAGTCTGTTAGGTATAAAGTCCAGGCCTCACTAGATGGTGCTGTGGAGCTTCTCTGACAATGGAAACATGGTGCTAGAGCTAGACCAAGGACTGAGCATGACTGAAGGCCCCTTCTTTCATCTTTAGAAGAGACCACACATCAGAGACAGACTGAGAGCCTTGCGGGGGAAGTTTGCACAGCTGCTGCCTGTGCTCTGAAGATAAGCAGAGGATAAATTAAATCTCCAGGGCTGTTGGGCTGGGGCCCTTCCCAACTGCTAAAGTCACTGAACTGGCTTCCTTTGTTAATCCCAGTGTGTTGTTTTAGGAACAAGGCCTCAGTGTGGGCACCGTGGATGCTGGTAACTTTGACAGCTGAACAAGGGCTAATAGGTGGTCTGAGCCAGCATTCAATCCAGCTGTGAGGAGGAAGCAAGGCAGTTGCCCACCAGATTTTAAATGTGTTTTGAGGTCATAGGCGCTGAGTACTGAACAGTGTCCCCAGCTTGTTTGATTATTTGCAGTTAAACAAAAGAGGCAGCATTTTCAAGTGTACCTCTGTCCCTTAAGAGCCTAAGTTGGAAAATTTTCCTCAGGGACTTTAATTTTTGCACACTGAGCCTTACCTGGAAACATCCACCTCTTGAATGGGCAGGTCCGATCTCCATGGCGGCTGCCTACATAGGGTGGCTGAGTGGGTGTTATTGCTTACTAAGCATTGCCCATGGGCTGCTGCTGAGTTTCTTGTCTTGATTCACTTCCAGATCAATGTCCTTCAAGCCAAGAAGAAGTTTGAAATATTGGATGCGGTAAGAACGCCATTATTTTCCTTGTCTCCCCCTCCCCCCCCCCGACCCGCCAGTGACAATGGAGCATGGACCTCCATACTATATTTTGCCAAGTCTTAGATGCACATCCACACACCTCACCAGCATCCTCTAAACTCTGACACAGGCGGGCAGGCTGATGAAGTACTGGAACTATAGGGCAACAGGAAGAAACAAAAAGATCCCTCAGCCCTATGGAAGGGTGGAGCTGTCAGAGAGGAGTGACAGTGACACAGTAAAAAAGGTCTCATAATCACTGTGCAGGGCAGGTGGGGACTACTTGAAAGTTTAGTCAGATTAGCAGTAGGAGGCATGGAGAAACAGAGAATATGTGAAAGAGAGGTCTGCAGAGAGAGGTGATGCTCCCGAACGTTGGCAAGAGTAACATACAGGTTAGAAATGATATATTCTACTTTGGTGCTTATACGGCTGCCATCCCCAGAGTTGCTGAGCACCTCCCAGATGGTTCAGGTGCCTTCACAGAAGCCCTCTGAAGAAGGGCTCTCTTATTATTTCAGTTTGGCAGAGGCAGAGAGAGATCAAATGATTTGTCCAGGGTCCTGCAGGGAGTCTGTGGCAGAGCCAGGACTCGAATGCCACATTCCTAAGTCCCAGTGGCTGAACAACATGAGCATCTTGTTCTGTTAGGGGATATCTTCTTCGCCTGGAGAAGAGCTCCCCCAGGCTAGCTTTGTTCCTGGTATCACCCTACAGAAGGCAACAGAGGTACAGGAGGGATTCATTTGGACTGGGAAGAGGGAGGAGTTCTGAGAGAGTTTCAGAGAGGACTGTGTCTGTTCTTAGGCTGGCACTGCGGCTGCTGGTCTACTTGTGTGAGGAGATGCCCTGCATAGCATCCCCACCCCTTCCCAAAGGCTCCCCTCCTGTTTTGACTGTGTTTTCTATCCCTAGATGTTTTGACTTGTTTTCTATCCCTAGATGCTGTCCTTCATGCATGCCCAGTACACCTTCTTCCAGCAGGGCTACAGCCTCCTTCATGAACTTGATCCCTACATGAAGAAACTGGCCACCGAGGTGAGGGCGTGGGAAGAGGGGGCGGTTGGTTCTCTTTGCCATTTCCCTGTTGTGAGCTTCTTGCCTTGAAAGCATTTAGCATCAGGATGTTAATGCTCTGGAACCTATATTTGCCAGGAGCATGGTTGTCATGGGGATTCTTCAGCCAGGAGGTTAGCCTTCATTAAACAAGTTGGCTTTTTCTGGGCATTTCCTGCTCACTGGGCCAAGCAGGATCTCCCATGGTCATTCAAGGGCTGGGCAGCCTTCCCAGACACAAGACATGCTGGGTTTTTTTGTATTGTGTCTTTCTTGTTGAAGTGTCAGGCCTGAGAAATAGACATTCCTTCCAGATTCCTGACCAGAACAACCCAAGGTATAGTGGCTCCAAGAGAATCTAGCTCTGGTCTTATACTGAGCTCCCTGCATGCTGGGAAAGGATTTGGGAGTTTACAATGCAGTGGGGATGCCCATGCACTGCAGACATGAGCATCAAAGCTCAGAGTTGTGTGCCTCAGGATCCAGTCTCACTGCCTTGGTCTTAGGATGAGAGAGCATCAACTCAAATCCTACACTCTGGGAGGAGGTCCCAGGTGTGGATAGCTAGCTGCTGCACCAGCTGTGAGCGCTCACTCAAATGCACCTTTGCAAGGACCAGGGGAAACTCGCCTTCCTCCCAAGGACATAGGTCATTGGTGTGCCTGGGCTTGAGCCCAGAGAAAGGGAAATGAGCAAGATGGCTGGGGACCCAGGAATGGGAATCATTTCACTGAATTTTGTCTCTGGTTTTCTCCTTGTTGTCTTCAGCTAGACCAGCTGGTGATTGACTCGGCTGTGGAGAAGAGGGAGATGGAGCACAAGCATGCAATGATACAGCAGAGGGTGAGTTCTAGGACAGCATTTCCCAACCAGTGTGCTATGGCACACGGGTGTGTCATCAGGCCTGAGCAGGTGTGCTACAGAATTGTTTGAAAAACTACTTTAAGTGTTCTGGATTGGCTCATGAATGTTTATGAGTTCATTTGGAGACTATATGTTGGTGTGCCTCAGAATAATTGAAGGTATCAAGGTGTGCCATGGCAGAGAAAAGTTTGGGAACCACTGTTCTAGGGGGCAGCATGCCACTCTATTAGCAAAGAGTGCTGAGCTCTCAGCACCTCAGAGGTCTGTGCGGAGGCAATCCCAGCCACCTGGGCACTGCAGAGGACAGCCGCTGCTGCAGGAGAAGCTAGTGATGTGAGTGTAACGGGTCTTCATCTGCTGAGAGGAGGCAGCAGGGTGATATGCCACGTGGCATTTAAAGCTTTCTGCAGTCATGTTATGGAGCTAGTTTGGATGAAGCTGCAGGGTGATCCCTGTTCTGGTTTACCAAATAAGAGCACTGTCTAGTATTTGGAGTCAGAGGGGTCAAGAATCAGGTCTCTTGGATTCTTGACCCATTATATCCCTGGGCAAACGTGAACCTCCCCATGCCTCAGTTTTCTCTTCTTTGTGATGTTTCTCTGCCTTCCTGTATTGTAGTGATGCTTAACTGGTTAATGTCTGTAAAGGACTTGGAGATCCTTGTGTGCAAGGGACTGTTCTCAGAGCACAACAAACAAGGAGTCCTGTGGCACTTTTAAAGACTAATACATTTATTTATTTTATGAGCTTTCATGGGAAAAAATCCCACTTCATCAGAAGGTTCTCCATCTTTAAGCATCTGGTGAAATGGTATTTTCTGCCGTGAAAGCTCATGAGATAAATAAATGTGTTAGTCTTTAAAAGTACCACAAGACCCCTTGTTTGTTTTGCTGAACTAGATTGACACATCTACCCCTCTGGAACTTCCCAGAATATGCTACGGTCATGAATCCACACATGAACAAAGTGCCATGTTGCAGAGAGCTATCACTCTGGAAAGCCAAGTTTGGCTTGGAGAGCAGTTAGAGCAGCCCAGCCTCTCCCCCACACACCCTTCCTCCCATCCCTCATCTCCTCAGTTCCCTTCTCCTATCCCTGCCCTCACCAACTGCCCAAAGTGCCTGTCTGGCGAGCCCCAGTGGATGAAGCTCATCCCTCCATCCTGAATGTGTCATTCTGCTCTCACATCTGCCCAGCGGGCTTCCCCTCCACCTTTCCCCAGGGGGCAACAGGCATGCCTGAGTGCCCAGCTTCACCAGATGGTCAGTGCCCCCTTTTAACTCAGTCAGCCATGGATAGAGGGATTTGTTCCCTGGGGGATGGGCTTGCTGAAGAGCCGTTTCTTCATTCACATTTAAATCACACCCCAGTGAGTTGGGTTAATGGGTTGTGAGAACTGTGCCTATCTTCCCTCACACAGAATGAATTCCCAGCTAGCAGAGTACAAGAGATCTGATCACAGGTCCCTGCAGCCCTCCCCAGAGAGGAAAAGCTCTTTAAACTGAGGTCCTGTAGAGTCTAAACAGGTGCAGATATGGAGAGACCAAACTGCCTTTCACTGCATGATTAGATAGATGGATAGATAGATAGATAATGTAAGAGGATGGGGTGGAGGATTAGATTGAGAACTACCTATAGAGATAGATGGATGTTCCTTCAGCACGGGAAGCATTAAAAATGGTATTATTAAATATAAAGAAGGATCCATTTTGTTTTTAGAGATTCATATTCTGCCCTGTCCTAGCACCCTCTGCCTGAGAACCACCAAAGGATTCAGAACCTGAATCCATTTCATGTGACAAAGCCTCTTGAGACACGGGTACCAATCTCCCAGTTCTGAAGATAGGCAAACTGAAATACAGAGAGTTGCAGTGACTCCCCCAAAGTCATTCCCTGAGAGTACAACCATGGGAGAAGCAGAAGCCTGTAGCAGTGGGTCTCAGAGCCCCAGTCTGCAGACCTGGTCTCACACTGTGACACTATAAATGTTTGAGCTCAGGTTGGAGCTACGTCAACTCCAGCTAGGCTCTTTTTAGTTAGTACTACCAGCATCTCTGGGCGGGGGGAGCTACAGCACAACAGCCCTTAGGTGTGCGCACCAGTTCACACTCCATTAGTTTGATCTGCAGGGCTGCATGAACAAGCCTTGAGAATCAACCCCCAGGAATTGATCTGAGGAATTTTATCCCTTCCTTGTTGCATCACTTATTCGTACATGCTCTGTAGGTGGTCGAAGATATACATCAAATAAATTAGGCCTGATTTCTTTTCCACCATGATTTATTCACCAACAACTTTTCCTCTGTCTGCCCGTTGTTTGCACGTAACAAAGGAATTGTTAATGGTGTTTCCACTTGATTGTCACCTGCAATAATGCAATAATGACCATGGCCTTCATTAGTGAAAAAGGAAGAAATGTCTATTTCCCAGGCCATCCAGTCTCCCAGCTAATTATGAACCCTGGAATATGCCCTTTGCCTTGATCATTACTTAATGGAGTCCTCTTGTTCAATGAGCACAAAGAACAGATTTGCCTTCTCCATCAAGCTAATTTAATCAGAGAGAAGAAGAAGCTTGTAGGGGAAGTATTCATGCTGCAGTAAAATCTTGGTTTTATGATCTGTAATCTTACGAACAGCCAGTTTATATGAACCATTTTTTCCCAGTGGAAAAGGGAAAAAAAATCACATAATGAAAATAATGACCTTCTGAAAAATATATTAACATCACTTTCATGACACCAGTCACATCTCCCTTTGTGGTTCAGTACTAATGAAAAAGAAAGAGTTCCTGTGCTTTCCTTGGACATCTCTATCCCAAGTTATGATGTTTAGCTTCTAAAGTATGCTAAGACCATAGTCCTAAGAGGACTGGTTTCAGAAGCACTTGTGCCTCCTGTATCAAAAGTAGCATGAGGCAGGGAATGTGAGAAACAGGCTGTATATGGACTTTAGGCCAAGCCTTCAGCTAGCAGGGCTACAGGATCCTTGGAGAAACACCCAAGAATCTTTCCATATAACAACTCTGCTGGTTCCCACGGAATATGAACACTCAGAAACTTGCTGAGTTGTGGGAGGGAGGTCAGTGGAGTCTGCGTATATCTCTCCCTCCCTGGGGCCTAAGTGAGCTGCTTCACTTGCATGTCCTGTGGATATCTGAAAGGAAATGCCCAGCTGAGTCCCAGACAAAGCCCAGTATTGATTTCATAGGCTGTGTTCCCACACAGTGGGTTATTTCAATGTGGTTGTTTTGAAACAACCGTATATCGAAATAACGCTTATTTCGAAACAACTTATTTTGAATTAACAAAATGTTAATTCGAAATAAGGAAAAAAAAAGCCGGAATCGAAATAGCGATTCCGGACAACAGTTATTTCGAAACGACGCACCATCGTTTCGAAACAACACGTTCGCACAGCGTTGTTTCGAAACAACCATTGCGAAACAGCGTTGTTTCGCCCACAGACTAGGTTTAACTTGTTTCGAAACAACGCGGTTGTTTCGGAACAACAGGAACCATTGTTCCGAAACAACCGTGCGTCGTGTGAACAGCTGAATCCTTATTTCGAAACAACCTCCGTTGTTTCAAAATAAAGAGGCTGTGTGAACACACCCATACTGATGAGTCAGGACGTGGATTGACAGGCAGGGAGGGGAGAGGGCAGTTTGCTGATCTGCAGGGCAGCCTCTGGGGAGGAGGAGTTGGATGCCAGCATTTTCCTGCCAAAGCAAAGGTGCATTGAGAGGCGTGTTTCACTTCTTGCAGTCCCAGAGCAAGACTGACTTGCAGGGATTAATGTGCATTTAAAGAGATATGGAGCCCACATCTTCTGTCAGTCTCAGTGCTAGGTGAAAGAGCTCCACTGAAGTCAGCGCGTTCAGTCGGTGTGTCACTATCCTGCCTGGATGTGGCAAAAAGGTGCCATATTCTGCTCCAGCTGACATCTCTGCACATCCAGAGTAACTGAATGGGAGTCACTGGGAAGCAGGCTAGAGCTGGTTAAATTAGTATATAACTCTTGGTTTCCGTGGAACTGTCCAGATGCTGAGACTGAGGTACTGGGTGTTAACAGCTGAAAGAGTTTTTGACTTTGGGCCCACAAAGTGTGGATTTAACTCTAATCCCCAGCGTTGGATAACAAACTCCCAGTACAGTAGTATGGGATGGTTATAGGTCTAAATTATCAGGGATAAGATGCTAAACTGAGAGCTTAAATTAAAGATCCTATGGCAATGCTGGTAAGTGGTATGAGATAACCAAGGCACCCTACCCCCACATTTCCTCCTTTGCGAGCACTGGTTCTAAAACAGTCTGTTGCCTGGAATATATCAGTTGCTGCATGTACAGAATCTAACTCATCACTCTGTACAACTGTAGTGGACTAAATAAAATGTTGTGACCTTGTGCTGGTGCTGTATGTTCAGGGTCAACTTTAGAAAGTGGCCTGTGCTGCCGTCGTAACTTGAAAACCCAGAATTGCTCACAAGGTCAGGTTTGCCATGCACATCATCAGGTAATAAGATGTTCAGATCTCTGACTCCAGTAAGAAGGTGCTGCTTACATGCAGAAATACAAGATTGGGAGGGGCACAGAAATTGCATGGAGAATTCTGATCCTGACACTGGATTTGGAAAGTGTGGTCACTAAGCCTTGAAAAGCTTCACTGGGGATTGATTTTACAGATTTTAAGTAATGTGTCTTTTTCTCTTCTTTTCTCTCTCAACACCAATTGATGATGTGCCACCTCCAGACCCTTCTGCAGGTAAGTTCAACCACATTGCTGTGCAATGTATTTTGAAAGCTTGAGTGTCTTTTGAGAGCGTTTTTCCCTTTTGTGAGGTAGGTTTTTAGGAAGTAGTTGCACTTGGCCACACTTAAACTCTAGTGTGCCCTATGTTTAGAACAACATTGATGATGGGACAGATCCTGGCTGGATCTTTTAGTGCACTGGCCTGTCATCTCTGGAGGACTAGCCAAACACAACTGCAACTAATCCTGAGTAGATTTTTATTCACCTAACAGAACTGCCATGCAGTATTTTGAATGACTGGCAGTCTTGACTCAAGAGAAGTCCGGTTCTGAAAGTGCAGGGGTTCTGTGGATTGGGACTGAAGTGTGTTGACTGAGCACTGGATGTTGAATAACAAGAAATTATGCAATGGAAGATGAATGAGCCAGATTTTTGAAAGCATCCAGATGTCTGAAGATGCAAGTAGGCATTTTTGATAGGACCTAGATGCCTAACTCTGACTGAAATCCTAAATGCTTTTGAAAGTCCCATTAGGTGCCTGTCACCATCTGCATCTTCAGGCACCCAAATACATTAAAAACTCTCACCCCAGGTACACTGAAAGAGCTATGCAAAAGCCCTGATCAGTGGGAGACAGGGCACTGCGGGTCGGAAATGAGATGGATTGACAGACCTGTGGGCCTGGATCAGCAGAGGATTTATAATTGAGCAGAGATGCATTGCCAAAACTTCAAGGGGGTACAAAACTGGGATCCTGGGTAGTGTTGCTACAGGACTGAGGTATGGGGGGAGCTGTACGGTCAAAGCTTGCACGTGCTTCGTGGGTCCAGTCAGTGCTCCTTGGCCCTTGCTTCTGGAAACATGTCATGTTAGGAGCGTGGAATAAAGGAGCAAGTTGGCTGGGCACTGCCCTGTTAGCCATGGCTTGGGTTGAACGCTTCCTCCTGCTCATATCAGCTTTGCCTGCCATGCATTCCTGGATGGAGGAGCCAGTGGTTGAGTAGGGAGATGGGTTTGTTAGCTGATGCACAGCCAATATGTTATTCCCACCACATGGAAGAACACGCTCAGTTGTGGAATTCAACAGACAGGAGACCATTGCTGAATCTACTGTGAATGGGTAGAAAGATACACCAGGTCTTTCCCCTTTTTCTCTGTTCCTCTGATCACTTAGCAACAGTGTGTGTTGCTGCATAACTGCTCTGCTGCATACACCTATTTACTTGAGCTGTGTCGGCATGACTCAGGAAGTGCTCTGCAAACCTGTCAAACTGCCAGATGGGACACTGGAGGAGACAGGCCCTAATAATCTGCTGTTTGTCTTGTGGAACATAGCAATTCTTCGATGCCTGCTCCCTTTCTGTTGACATCAGGTGTTGAGGTACATGGGGAGGACTCTGATGGGCCCCTCTTCGGTTTGGTACCAGTGTGCACCTATGTTATAGGGGCTGTGATTATGCACTGCCAGGGCAAGATGCATAGACCACTTTCAGCTTGTTAGCCAGGAAGACCATGAAGATACAAGCCCTATATCAAAGTCAGCTCAGCAGCAGGTTTCCCTACCTCTGCTGTGTGTGTCTGACAGTGAAAGTCCACTGCTGTGTGGAGGCTGCTGATCAGGCAGCTCTGGACAGCCTATGCGTGGGACGCTCTGCCTCCAGCTGATCAGATGTCAGTAGCACCTACCTACGTGGCAGCCCTTGTGATATTCGCCTGTGGCACTCACACAGCAGAGAGTGTCCCCTGCTGTCTGCAGGCTGAGCTTCCCGGGCCATTTGACAGCAGTTCATACTAGCTCCTTGGCAGAGACAGATGCGCTACTGCAGCTTTTCTATTCTGATCTGTTTAGGTCCTTTCCTATAGGAGATGACAACAGTGAGGCCAAGGAATTAGGACCCTTTTCTGATGAGATTAGGTAAATGGCTTCAAAGTGAGATAATCTTCACTTAAACTGCGGAGTAGTAAAGTAAAGACAAAATCCTGAGAGGGAGAGAGTCTGGGAACTCAATTGAATCCACTGTGCGGTTTCCAAATTGTGTAGGCTTTCCTTGGGAAGCTTGTTGACTGATGTCATATAAGAACTAGTAATTCTCTCCAGGCCAATGGCTAGGAAGCCAGCTACCCCCCATGAGAGTCCTTTAGCACAAGCAGTAATTGCCAAACCAATGATAGGACAGTAAGGAATACACTGGGAAAAAAATCAGGTCATAGCTGTTGCTTGTCAGAAGTGAAAGTTTGGAAGAAACCAAATTAGAATCGTCAGATCCAGGCATCTCAGCAGGCCCCTTCACTGTAGTGAGCTGAACCAAATGCCCAGATCCAAACATGTCCTGATCCCCAGAAGTTTGGGAACTGGATATTAAACATCCAACTGTAGCTCCTGTCTAATTTCAACCTGAAACCAGATAAAACCCAGGTGGGGATGGCTGCTGAAACCTGACTCTGAAATTGGAGCTGCAAAGATGTGAAACTCCCGCACAAATCCACAGCAGAGCAATTGGTTTGCATGGGTGAAATATGTTTAATCCCATGTTGTTGTGTTATGAGATCTGGCCGTGCCTTCCTTTTAATTGTGATTGATTCAATCCACAACTCCAGATTCTGAACCCCCCAGATGTTAGGAGGTTTCAGAATTCCAGTCTGGATCCAGACACCAATTTTACTCTCTTTATGAAGAGCCAGCTGATTCTCAGCAGCACTCCCGGAAGCTGGAGTGTTGGCATGCCAGGCCTGAGTTTTATAATGTTAGTCCTTTCCTGTTTTGTTGTCTTTGTACAGAAAACTACATGAGAAGAAGATGTCAGGGATATTTGCCCCATCTGGGCCATTGCTAGAATTGCTGACAAGCTGCATTGTACAATTCAGAGTTGGACCTGGAAACTACTTAGCATCTGTCAGGATGTCCCATGTGCTAGGGCAAAATGAGAGGTGATATGCAAGAGCCACCAAAAAACTAGACATTCAGGAACCAAGTCAAAAAACATAGAGGGCAAAGAGAAAGCAGCCGTGCAGGGTGCAGAATTCATTGATAAGTTCACATTTATCTAGGCTGTCAGGCAGATCACTGTTTTGCAGGCAAAAATTGAGCAGTGCTTTCATGGCTTTTTTTTTTTTAATGCTCTCTCGGGGGAATGTCATGTCTCATGAAATGAAAGTGTAGCAGAATTGGAAAGTTACTGACAAGCGTTTCCTATGTGTTGGTGTGTGCATATGCTCCCTTAGCCTAATTGCCCTGGGGGGGAGAGAAGGAAATCCATTTGTGAACCTTCTGTGTGTGATGGGGGCTGCGAGGGCAGGGGGGCTACTCAGATGGGTGAGATGACTTCATCCTGGAGAGCCGGGAAGGGTCTCTTTATGCAATGCTTTTAAAATAAACCTTTTCACACCCAGCTGCTTTACGAACCAGATTGACAGGGAAGAAATGCAGAATACCTCTGGGTCAGACTTGGATAAGGCAAAGGAGCAAATGTACTAGATCAGGATCCTTATGAACAGAGCTACCCATTGCCTTGGCCCTGTACACATGTGGCCTTCTGAAGGTTATACATTTCACTTCCAGCTGCAGTAGGGCATAAGCAGTGAGATCCTCAATGGGCGTAAATCAGCCTTGGGCACCTAAAGCCAACAGAGCTGCATTGTTTTACAGAAGCAAGATCTGGCCCTCCTCTTGGAGGTGGAGGTAGCACAAAGCACAATACAGGCTGAATACCCTGAATTCTAGCACTGCCGTTGGAGCTCTGTGCTAGGCCAAACCAAAGCCCTCGGTCCAATGGCTCCTGACCATTGCTCACCATAGCCAGACAGGAATTTTTTTCAGTCACCATTGGCAGGTCAGTGTGTGCCCCATCTTCAAAGCATCTGAGGAAGTGAGATCTTCTCCCATGAAAGCTCATGCAAAAAATAAATCTGTTAGTCTTAAAGTGCCACACAACTCCTTGTTTTTTTGTTGCTGAAAGAGCCAGTGTTTCTCTGCAGGCAGCAGGGAGACTGCAGATATGCAGGCTGAATTGGCTGTGTGAAGGGTTGGGGAATAGTATGACAGGGTCAAGTAAGATTAGCCTACTGTGCATTAGGTACTCTATGATCTATGTGGAGTAAAGTTTTATTCCCAGTTCAGCCAGTTATTGCTATATCCTGGGCAAATCACTGAGCCAGCTCAGAGCCTCCATTTCGCTTTCTGTAACATGGAAATGATGAGACCCACTCATGTGAAGAACAAACAGAGAGTCTTGTGGCACTTAAAGCCTAACAAATTTATTTGTCACATGAGCTTTCGTGGGAGAAAATCCCACTTCGTCAAAGGGGCATCGCTGCCCTGGGGAGGGACCTGGGGCATGGGACCTGGCCCTGGCCCACAGGCTCCACCCCCTAGCCCACAGGCTCCGCCCACCTGGCCGGGGACAGGGCCGGAAGCCGCTGCGGGTGGCTAGGCCCTGCATCCCAGGCCGGGGCCAGGGCCAGGGCCGGGGCCGGAAGCAGCCGCAGGCAGCTGGGCCCTGCATCCCCAGCTGGGGACAGGGCCGGAAGCGGCCATGAGCGGCTGGGTCCCGCATCCCCAGCCGGGGATGGGGCTGCCGCGAGCAGCCAGGCCTCGGATTCCCCGCCACAGGTAGCCGGGCCCAGGATCCCCGACCGGGGATGGGGCCACTGCGGCTGCTGGCGGCTGGGCTCCAGATCTCTGGCCCAATTGGGCCGGAGACCAGGAGGGGGGTGGCCCCGCCAGATCTGGGGCACTAGCACTGGGATTTGGGGCACGTGCCCCGAGTGCCCAGCGCCAGCGATGCCCCTGCTTCGTCAGATGCTTTGAAGATGGGGGAATTTACAGAATGGGAGCAAAATAAATGCAGGGAAGTGTAAGCCATGGGAACAGGTCACACTGTAACAGCAAATCAAAGCAGCTGTAAAGATTCAAACACTGGGAAACAGAATATGGAGGAAGGTGAGGTCAAATCACCTGTTATAATGGGAAGAGAATCTATAGTCACGATTTAATCCTGCTTTCTACACAATCAAATCTGCATATGGGATCTAATACCAGTGGGCCCTGGATTCATGGATTAGGCCTGGAATCAAAGGGAATATATCATACATTAACAGCCTCTGAACACTGCAGGGAAGCCATTGGACTCTAATCATTGTAGGATAAAGATCCCATCCCACTTACTCCCCATTCCTGCCAAGTTATGTGGACCCACATCTGCCTGTCACCTGTTAAGCATTAATATATTTGCCCCATCAGAGTGTCTCACAGTACAACATGGCACTGACACTGACTATGGCAGGGAGAGAGTGACTTCAGTGTTAAATAATGCACTGTGGGTCCCGCCCTGAAAATGACTCTGATGATGTCTTGCTAATTGAACTACTTATTGGCAGCTTTGCCAAGGGTGGAACACAGGCTGTTAAGAACCTATTAGCTAGGAGGAGCTGCGATTTGGATTAAAGGTTGTCTGTTTGTTTGTTTTTTAAATAAAGCCAAAGAAATTCTGCAGGGGAGAAAAACTTGAAATGTAGCTGGATTATTTTCCTTTACGTTGTTATTCCAGTGTCCTTTTCCCATCCCTCCCTTGGTCCTTGCTGTCCTGGGGGGCATCTGTCATCTTTTGTGTGTATTCCCAGGGCAGCTATCATTTCAAGCTTCCTTTATTATCTTAACCACTGCCCTCTTTGTCCTTCTTGCCCCAACCCCAAACTCTGATGAGTTCCATTTGCTGCTTCACACTCCACCGAAAACAAGGAGTGCTTAAAATTGGTGAAGAGGTGGGGAGACTGAATTTTTGTGGTTTGGAGTAAACCTTTCTAAACTCTCCTGCTAGATGGAAAAAGAGAGCAGACAAGATTTTAACATGAAACTGCTGCATTGCTCTGCTTTTGCTGTGTGCACAGCCGTGTGTGTGTGGGAAAGTGAAGCAGCGTTTAAAATCCGTCTACAGAGACTGGTGACGCATTGTATTGCCACTCTGACATGCTCCTCTGGAGACTTGAGTTCCAAGTTGTGTTAAGCCACAAGTGAAATAAGTCTGTGGGTTTTCTGCTGGACCCAACAGTACAGAATGGACACACACACCAGATGACATTTGAAAGTTGCAGAGAGGCACATTTAGGGGAGAAAAACAGAGGGATGCCTCTGTAAACACCATTGAAATACATTGGCCTGGGACAGCTTTATGGAAGGACAGAGGAGAAATGAGTAACATTTAAGCTAATAAACAGTGTCTCCTTCTCCTAAATAGGAACACATAGTACACTGGTCCTCATTCTGATGTGATGAGCAGTCTACATACAGGAGAAGGCCAGGTGTAGATTTAAGGTGTACTGGTTCAGCTGTCTGAGAGGAGCCTGCTAGTCTCTTTGCCGTGGGCTGAGTCAAATAATAGTAATTAGTAAGTAATACCTGGCCCTTCTCTAGTGCTCTCCAGTTGGGTATCTCAATGCACTCTACAGAGTGGCAACCTGCTGTGAAGCAGGGTAGCGCTGTTGTCACCCAGTTTACCAGTGGGGAAACTGAGGCACAGTGACCTGTCTGAAGTAAAGAGAATCCATTGCCAAGCTGTGAATAGATGCCAGGTCTCTGGAGTTCTTTTTTTGCTTTAACCATGAGCCTGTCCTCTCTTCTACCTCTTTGCCTTGCTGAGCCCTTCCATTGCACCAAATTTCACCCGCCAGTCGAAGAAAAACAGGAGTATATTTTGACATTCCCTTGGAGCCCATTGATTTTTCTTCTGGCCTGGCACACATCTTTTGCATGTCTGTTGGAAGGGAGCAGAGAGTGTCAGGACAGTGCTGTCTGCCTGATCTAGTGGCAATGACAAATAATAAACCAGTTGGCCATATGGCACTTACATCACGCTGAGACACAACAGTCCCAATGGAGCATATATAGCTCTTCCACCAACAGCGGGGCTCCGTTTTCCTTGAGAGGGGTCCCGTGTATGGGACCATTTCAACAGGAAAGTGGCTCTTGTCAAAAGCATGCCAAACTGTTTCAAGAGCCACTCGGCTGAGGTCATGGGGCATCGGTTGAGCATCCTCCTATCAACTTTGCCCTGCCTTTGCTAGCTCCCCAGTCCCCTCTGTCTCACAGTGACAGCTGTATGATAATCAGCCCTTGCTCTGAGCTGATCGATTGTGAGGGAGGAGGCAGGCAGGTGGTCCCTAGAGCCTGGCATGCTTCTTTTGCCCAGCATCCCTGCTTTGATAGGAGTGTGCAGTGCAGTGCTTGCAGTCACCCAAAAAGGAGTGGGAGGGGTGAGGAGAAGGGGGGAAAAGATCTCTCCTTCCCTCCCATCCCACGGTGCCTCGAGAGATGCTGCTCTAGAGAGTGATTGAGTGGAGAGGTGCGTGCAGAAGCTCCTTGCTTGCTTGCCTAGATCAGAACTGCTTCCCTGCAACGGGCAACATGAAGATTTTCAGCAGGCTGGAGTACCTCCTGGTAAGGAGCTTTTCATATGGGGGCGCTTAGATGGGGTTGGAAGTGAGGGGGCACACTCCATTTCGGTGCAGGAGAACTTAAGGAAGGAAGCTGCTGGCTGATGTGACAGCCCAGTTAGTTCTGGCTTGTTATTTTATAATTTGGTGAGTTCAGTTAGAGTGATATAAAAGCAGAGAACAATCCCTGAGCATCTTCTCCCTGACATGGTGAGAGCAGTGAAATCCGTTATCCTTAGACAATGAGAGAAACAAAAGGGCTGTAAATTGAACTCTTCTCAATTCGGTCATAAATGTGTGTCTGTGTGCACAATATATGGAAATCTGTGTGTAGAGGTTCCCCCTTAGTACCTGTGTGTGCAGATGTGGTTACAGAGTATATACAAGCTACACACATCAACATATAAGTGATCACATACAGAAAGTGCTTTAATGTTCATGTGCACGGATAGAGTATGTACAGATAGTCTCTGTTCATATATAGAATGAGTGTGCATATATGCATAAGGAATTTACACATACGTATATTTTGCATAGAAAATGTGCAGCCATTTACATACACATGCACACGCCTACACACAAAGTACATAACCATGATCTTATATAGAATTTATTTTCCTATAGGGTATATTATACACACACATTTGTGTATTACAGTCTATGTAATTGTTTAGTAGTGATGATTGATATAAGAGAATGACTGGATGCTTTGCTAATTGAGAAAGCAATTTGCGTAAACAACTTTGTCCCTTCTGAGGCAAGAAAGGTGCAGACTGGCCATATATACTTCTGTGTATTTGCTATTATCCCATTTGTTCATCAGAAATAGCATAAGCAAAGGGATTTGCTAATAAACAGGATTTATACATATCCAGATTGGTATATTGCTCTCTGTGCAATACAAAACCTAGAAGACTGGTTATTAGAATCCCTTGGAGCAGGGCACAGGTGGCAGATTTAATGGGGAATGTGACCGTAGCACGGTGCAGTACTTAACTGATGGTTCCAGCCTATACATCTCTACTCTTCCGTATGTTGCCCTCTTCAGGACAGCATTAGACCTATATTAAAGGGTGTAAGCAAGAGCCTCCAAATACACAACAGAGTTTTCAGAAGCTTGTAAGGACTCTATGCTTTGAAGACTTTCCAACAGTCCTGGGCAATGGAGGGCATCTCCACTTTTCCTGTTATGGCTCTTCACTTCTGGAGTTTTATTTAATTTGATCAAATTCCTTCGCTGCATGTGCGGCTGACTCTGCATAAGCAATTGGACAAGCTCTTCAGCGACAGCCAGTGTGAGGAGTTGCTGTGGCTGTCTCCTGGAGCTAGACAAGTGGCTTCTCGAAGGGCCAGTCCTCAAAAGAACCGTTGACTTTTTCCTCAATGGCCCTTTGTAGGATATTGCGCCTCTGTTGGTTTTTTCCCTCCTTTCCATTTGCCAGTTTGAAAGTATCCACATCTAAACCTTTTCCACATTGGCCTCTTGGAATTTGTTACCTCATTGTTGTTGCTTCAGTGGCATTCAGTGTGCTCCCATGGAAACCATTGTGATGTCATTTCTAAAAGGCCTCCGTTCCCAAGCAGGCTTGTAAATTCAAAGTGATGGGGCAGGGAGAAAGGGCACAAAGGGGTATCGATGTGATTTATTGAAGCTGCATGAAAGATGAGAGAACAGAAAATGGCGGGCATGCCAGACTTCTGGCAGATCTTATTTCTTGTTTCAGAGGATGGCTTGTTTATTTTAACATTGTGTGCTCCAAGGCAATGGTTCTCAACCACTGTGTTGGGGCACATTACTCTGCTGCCACACAGCAGTGTATTCCAGAGAGCTGGGGAGATGGCTGGATTGTGAGCTGGTGTGTCCTCCTGTAGGATCGTGACACGCCACCAAGTGTGTCATGACATGCAAAAGGTTGAGAACCACTGCTCCAAGGCATCACCCCTGTGGCTAGGTCACTACTGCATGGACAGTTGTAGCTAGATGCCATTCAGCACACAATCCCTGCCTGCACTGTCATTATGTAATGGCGGTTGGTATTCATTCTACAGTGATGAATATGGTGTAAAACACATGAGTGATTAGATCAATATCAGTATCTAGCTCTTCCTTGGTAGATTTCAGAGCATTTTACAAAGGAAGTCAGAATCATTTTACGTATGGGGAAACTGAGGCATGGAACAGTGATGTGATTTGCTAAAGGTTACTCAGCTGGCCTGTGGCAATGCCAGGATTAGAACTGAGCTCTAACCAGTGTTTGTGCCACAAGGCCACTTGATAGATAGATAAATTAAACTGAAGTAAAAACGAAACCAACTTTGTGCAGCGCAGTTCCAGTGCAGTGATATTAAGGGGCTGACAGAGAACAGTTTATTAAAATCAAGACTGTGTCTCCATCTGTAACATGTCGTTATGTGTCAGATATGGCACAACAGCAGACGCCTGAGGGAGTGCATGAGCCTCTTGTCTTGTTCAGTTACGCTCTTCAGAGCATGATTAGACCCAGGAAAGTCACTCGACTTCCAAGGCAGAAAGGTGTTTTTTTCTCGCGGTTGGATAGTCTAGTGGGATATAGTAGGCCCTTTCTAAAAAATGGTTGGCCACAGGGACTTAACTGATGGCTTGGGTAATGATGGTGATGGTGATGTGTGGGGCGGGCACAGATTTGTGCTTAGTCTCCTTGGGCTTTGTGGACCACTTTGCAGGGCTAATAGGATTAAAGGCTTCTTTGTGTCAGTGAAGTGAGCAGATGTAAGTCAGAGTTGGACATATGCCAAAAGGGGGCAGGTATGTCAGGGGAAAATATACTGGTTTTGCACATTTGCTCTCTCTATCAAAGGCTGCACACTGAAGATATTTGAACACAAATTTGCAGCACTAGTTCCTCATGTGCTTGAATTTCCAGTTCTGGTTGCTATAAAGAGTCAGAGGGCAGGGTCTAGGAATGAAGCTGCCTGGATGGCAGATATTCTAGCAGTTTGCCTTCCAGGACACCCTCCTCTGCCCCCTTCTCTTTTCAAGGACCAGCATGTGCCAGGATAGGAAACATTCTGCCTTGCTTGCTGGTCAGTCTCAAGCCACTTCCATACCTTTCCTATTTGGTCTCCTTCTCCAAGGAAAGGAGAAACAAATCTCATTTTTCTCTTTGGGGGAATAGTGAATGTTCTCTTTTTATCCCCTTTTCCTTATTTCATTTGGTTTTAGATACTGAAATATTCTGTAGTAATGTCCTCAGATACCTCCCTCAAGTCCAGTATGGATGAATAAAATGCATTCCCTCTGAGTATCCTCATGGGTACAGTCCCAACATGAATAAGACAAACACAAGGCCTTGATCCCTCAAATCTCTTCCTATACTTGGACCTCCTTCACAAATCCAGATTAGAGCTCTAGGGCCCATGTTTCACACTCTCTTATGCTGGCATAATTCTTTTGACGTCAAAGCTGGTACTTGGGAATTTCACCAGTATAGCTGAGAACACAATTTGATCCAGGAACTTTTTATGACCAAAAAAAGGGGTGGGGGAGATTGTGGATTAGAAAAAACAAAGCATTATTTACTAACACAACCAAACATTATTTTTTCCCAAACCCTTTAGCAGACCCAGCTTCCAGCACCAATAAGGGTAAATCTCAATTTCCTATTATGTTGCCAAGTTCCAAAGGGGTAGCTGTGTTAGTTTAGTTAAGCAAAACAAGCAAGGAGTCCTCTGGCACTTAAAGACAAATTAATTTATTTATCGCATGAGCTTTTATGGGAGACAATCCCACTTTGTCAGACTGATGAAGTGGGATTGTATCCCATAAAAGCTCATGTGATAAATAAATTTGTTCATCTTTAAGTGCCACAGGACTCCTTGCTTAATTTCCTATTAGTAATATATGTAGGATGGTTGTGTGTATATAGTAATAGTATTTATTTGTACATCTGTAGTACTTAGGAGCCCCTGTAATACACCTACTTGTGCTCTGTCTCTCTCTCTCTCTCACACACACGTGCACACATGCACATGCGCACACATTTTTAAAGGTGAGATTGGTGCCAAACAGGTCTTTGAATGCCAGGAGGTTCTCTAAGAGCTGTCACCCATTTTGTTTTCATTTTTGAAGTCATGATGCAGTTCACTTGTTACCTGATTTTTCTGAGACAGCCCTATGAAATCGTAATGGAGGGAAGATGATCACATGACTCTGGTTTAACCAATCAGAATTGGGAAAATAAAGTATACAGGGATTAAGTGATACTTGGTGCCACTCCCCTGATTTTTAGTGGATTTATTCCAGTGATGAACAAGGCCAATCTGTCATTCTTGCATTCATCAGCAGAATTCCTGGCTATTAGCAGGCATTTTTGTCTTGGGACAGCTGAAGAAGCCCAATTAACATAGTTAGATCCCGAATTGCACCTGTTCCCTAGAGTCAGGTACAGCACAGGGGTCAGATTTAAAGTGTATTTATCAGTAGTTGATCTGCCCTGTGCAACCTGAAAACACCCAGATCCTGTTTAACTGAAACAGAAAATAACCATGGTAGCTACTTGGCATCAGTGAGCAGAAACTGACTTTAAATGTTGACCACTGGAAATCCCATGCCTGTGGTTGCCATACATTTTTGAAAGAAGACGTGGTTTGGTGGTTCACAGTATTAACACTAAAACAAACAGGTTGGGCTCTGACCTCAAGTGTCTTTCTGGAGAAATTTCACTGACACCAATAGAGTCGACTGTGGATTTAAGTGCAATCAGAATCCCTGCAGTCTTTTGTTGTCATGCTACACAAAAAGCATCCACGAAGGAGACCACATGGGATTTCTCCCTTTTTATGGCAAGTAAATTTGGGGCTGAGTGGACTCCCTTTAAGTAGGAGCTTTATAGCATAGCCTCTCCTGGGTAATTGGGCATCATGCTGTCTTTCCAAGAAATGACTCAGTCTTGTCCCATTATATCTCCTTTCTATCAGTATTCTTATTATTATGATACCTCCTGAGCATGCTGGCATCTCTGAACATGGAAATAACTCATCCTAATGAGAATGAGGTGCGTGTTGCCTAGCAACACAGCATCACCAGAGTCTTCATGGGCTGAGCTGGGAAAGGCACTTAAGTTAATGGAGCTGCTTTTTCCTCTGGTGTGGGTGGGCCTCTGAATCTAGCAGAGTGGAGAGAAATATTTATGCTCAAGAGCATAAATTCACAGATTTCAAGGCCTGCAGGGACCACTGTGATCATCTCGTCTGACCTGCTGTATGAAGCAGGCCATGGATCTTTCCCACAAGAATTTCTAGAGCAGATCTTTAGAGCCCTGCATGGATACAAATACCTGGGTCTGTATCCAATCTGCCATCCACAAGAAATGGTCTGTGGATATCTGTATTGTATCTGCAGATGCGGATATAATGTGGAGATCTGTGGATATCCACATATTTGCAGGGCTCTACAGATCTTTTACAAAAAATCCAATCTTGGTTTAAAAATTGTCAGTGATGGAGAATCCACCATGACCCATGGTGCATTGTTCCAATGGTTAGTTACTCTCATCACTAAAAATTGGTGCCTTATTCCCAGTCTGAATTTGTTCAGCTTTGATTTCCAGTCACTGGAGTGTGTTATGTATTTCTCTGGATCATGTGTGATACCAGCAGGAACTGGATGCAGTTTGCTGTATAGTGGTAAAGGTAGCTTGCAGAAAGGAATGGCTTAATTGTACCGCAAGTAGAGTTGAAAGTAATTTAGACACCATGATCTGGTTTCCATCAGGCAGGAGCCATTGCCTTCGGCTGAGAGCAGAATTCCATGAAAACAAGTTCCAGAGGGATAGCCGTGTAGTTATGATATGTGGCCTGCTCACATGATGCTCCCACAATCCATGGATCCTGCCTGGCAAAGCAGTGCCAAATGCAGGAAGTCAGCTAACAGGGTGATGGCTAAAGTACATTGGTGAAAATGTGACTGGCAGTCTGTTTGCTAGGTGAATAAGTAAAGATCAGGGCCAGGAAGTGGAATGCACTACTTGAAATAGGATTGATGAGTCTCATTGTCCCTGTTCCCAGCTATGTGGTGGAGATGCTCATGTTTGCTCTGGTCATTGGCTCTTCTATGGCAGGCAATAACCAGAAACACTTAGCCAGTGAACAGCACTTCTCTGTCTGTTTCCTTCCAATTGGAGATTGCACTTGAGGCTGGACATTTTCAATGCTCAAGATACCAAGCCACGCAAGCTTTCTCTTCCTACCTGCTAGTGCAGCCACAGCTTTCATGGGAGAAGGAGCAGAGGGTAATTGCATGTGCATTACTAACATCTACCAATAGAAACAGCCAAGGAAACTGGAGTAAGAATAATTAATTGCCCACTGCAGTGAAGTCATGTGGCATAGTAGCTTCTGCTGGTATCATTTTATAGGAGAGTCATGTGAAATATGCTTAGCTGAAGGCAGCAGTTTGTGGGTTACCTTTTTATAGAAAAATAATTGCTTATGACTGACTTCTCTTAAAGTCTTACTTTTGCCTAACGCTGACTGATACAACTTTAAGCCAGAAAACTGGAGTAATTTGGAGCTACAGTGAATAGTCACTCTTATTTCAGCACCCCACCAAAACATTAAGAGTGGGAATGCCAAAACTAGCTGATTGTGAGCCCTTTTGCAGGCGATGAGACAAACTGAAATACTGTGGAATGGAATGGTAATAGTCATGCAAGTGAAAGACAGGGAGCACTAAATTAAGCCAGATAAATCTTCCTGCATCTTCTGTTCTGAACCACCTCAGCTATACCAGAGTTAATTCTTAACATTGCTCCATTTAGGCTCTTGACCTCCAGCACACTGTGCTACTGCAGTCCTATACCCACCCCCACTCTGTGAGTATACTTCAGCTTGATGTGTATCGCCTCAGATATGCCAGTCCTGGAACACCACTCTTCTCTGCCACTACATCTTGGTCCTGACCTGCAGCACCCTCTCCTATTCTAGCTGTGTACCTTAAACTAGAGGACAGAGTTTGGCCATCATGAGGAGTACTTCCAAAGGGAAAGTACTCTTAAGATGCAAACCCGCCTCCCCTGAGGACAAAGTGTGAGACCAGTAAACTTATTTTCTCTTGTAACCCAATCAAGGATTGAAACGCAGGTCTCCCATGCAGGAAAGGATGATTTAAGCAATCCCAGCAACTACAGAACCTTCTCATACACAGTCACATGTTTTCCTGCTATATATTCTCATGGTCCTGACACTGGGGTGCTGCTTTAACATCACAGTTAGCCATTTATCTGAGTATTTTTAGGATGCTCATCACCACAGTTCTTGTGCACTGAGCAGCACCATCCTCCTCTGATGTGTTTTCGCAATATGTTTTGATCTGCAGGACTTCTCCTATGATGACTCCAAGGTGGAGTTTAATGTTGATGCTCCCAATGGAGTGGTGATGGAAGGGTACCTCTTCAAGAGAGCAAGCAACGCGTTCAAAACATGGAACCGGTAAGTAACAATGTGTATCCCAGTTGATAACTGGATGAGGGCTCTGAATATATCTCCACATTGGCAGGACACATGGCCATGGCACACTACAACCTTTGTGATATCTCAGCAAGTGCTATTCTTTGCTTACATTGCTTCCTCAGCTCTAAGCCAAAACAGTGAAGTGATGTTGCTTTGATGGATATTTCATATGGGAAGCTCTTTTGTGGAGTTGTCTGTCAGCACAGCATCATGCAACTCTATGGCTGTGTTCACACAAGGCTTTTAATTCAAAACGATGATGGCTGTTTTGAATTAAAAGTTGACATGTCTAGACAACCTTTCCTTATTTCAAAATAAGGAGCTCCCTTATCTCAAAATAAGGAAAATTATTTTGATATAATAAAACCTTGTTATATATCGAAATAACCACGTCTGGCTGTGTTATATCAATGTCACCCATATCGATATAACACTTGACCTTCCTCCAAGTGTGCGTGGCACCCTGGGGGGGGGGGGGGGTGTCCCCCCCCCAGCACCCTGGCCAGGGAGCCGATCAGCACCCTGGCCAGGATGCTGAGGGGAGGTGCAGGGGAGCACAGGGGGGTTGGGGTCCAGGAGCTGACTCCAGGAGCAGGCTGGGGTCCAGGAGCAGGTGTGAAATTGATCAGGCTGTGGAGCCTGCCAGGGGTGGGGGACCAGACATCTTCCCTGGCTGCTTGCAGGTGGCCAGGGGCTGGGGGAGCCGGCATGGGCTGCGGAAACTGGCATCACCCCTGGCCACTTGCAGGTGGGCAGGGGCTGTAGGACCGGGTGCCTGGAGAGCTCAGCCCCTGCCGCCTGGCTAGCAGCAGGGGGACTGGGTGCCCTGACTTCTGCCCCCCCCCGCCCCGCCCCCAGGGAGGCGGCAGGGAGGAGGGGCGCCCCCCCATCTCTAACCCCAGGGGCTTTTTTCCTCTGCCACTGGCTCTGCCCCTCTCCTGATTTGAAATAGGAAGTCCCGTGTTAGGATGTGCTATTTTGATTTGGTGTTTTTCCTTATTTCAAGTTAAGTTAATTCAAATTAAGGATTTTATTTCAAAATAACTTAACTTGAAATAACAACTTGAAATAAGCCTCTATGTGTAGACATAGCCTTTGTGTGCAGAACTTGTGAAGTCATTTAATATAAGAAGGCTCCTGTGTTGCTGGTGTCTTCTAAACAGCAATGTTTAGACTTAGGAGGAGGAGATGGATGCTGTGTATTTTATCAGTTTTCTGCAGACTGTCTGCAGAATAAACTGGCTTCTTGTGGCTCCAAAAACATTTAGGGGACCATTCAGCTCTCCCAATGAGACTAAGTAAATCTTTCTTTTGTTATCACTTCTTTATTTTACTGGCTTCTTGCAGTCTGGTCCATCAGGGCCCAAGGTCACTATGGAAACAGCACAGGGGGAGACTTTACATGTGTTGGGATTAACCTGCTTCTTTCCTTGTTGGAAACTGGTTGAGTCCTAAAGGACTGAATCAGTGCAGTGAGCCTGCCTGCAGTTTGTTGCATATTGGTAAATGCTAACAAACATGACACCGAGTGCCTTCCATCTTGGGACGCCCACCAGGCTTCATGCAAGGAATATAGGACAGAAAGCGGCTGGAGTCTTGCCCTAGGAAAGCTATAAGCTTGTAACCATCAAGAGAAGCATGTAACACAGCAGGACAAGTGTGGCTTTCGAGAGCTGTTAGTATCAAACCTCCCCGTGAGAGGGGGAGATGGGAGCCTGGAAATGTCAGATGTGCTGCAGGGAGTCACAATCTGCTTTCTTTGAGCAATGACTGTCTTATGGTCACTTACAGATATTTCAGCTTCTTGGTAATGGGGAATGCCTGTTTAATAAATGCCTTCTTCACAGTTCAGGAGGCTTCCCAGCTCCCATGGACTTAGGTGAAGTGGCAGTCAAGGGGATTTCAGGGTCTTTTCTCAGTCAATATTATGTGTATCTCCTTTCTATTGATAATCAATGGGCCTGATTTATGCTGAGACAGCTGAGACCAGAATTCAAACCACTGGATTCTGGTTTTAGTGCATAAAAGTGTGCCCCCCAAGACCCATTTGGATTTTCCCTTCTCACAAGATAGTGAAATGATATCATACCCAGAATTCACCTGTCTGTCCAAGTTCAGGGTAAATTCTGCAGTAGGGAGGAGATGTGCCCCTTTTGAATAACCATGCAATTCACAATACCAATGTATCCATATTTCTGTGCAGAAACTGTGGGTTTTGTGCCTACAGACGGGAGAGATGGAGTAATCTCTCCCCTCCAGAAACCTTCACCTCAAACTCAAGTTGGGCCTTACTTGCATGTTCAAAACCAGTTTGTCTAATGTTTCTGGCCGCAGTGCTTTCCATCTGTATGATTCAAGTGCACTCTCTGCACTCCAAGGTTTCCTGAGGGAATGAAAGCCAGAGTGCTGGATTCCTGTGAGAACAGCTGTTTGTGCAAAGTTTTCAGCCCAGTGCTATAGAGGTTTGGATATGATGCTTGCAAACCTAGACACTGCAGGGCCTTCCTCTGAGCTGAGTGATGAACCATTTGGGGTTCTCCTCTCAGTATTTCTGATAAAGAGCTGTGCCTCAATTCTCAGGCTCTCCCATGGTGTCTTTCACTCAGCAGCTGCAAAAGGCCAGCCCATCATCCCAGAATGTTTCTGGTTAATGACAAACTCCTACACTACAGGATATTCACGTTAGGGGCAGGGATGGATGTTTCTAAACCACCTCACCCCTGCTGACAATCCATGGGAGTTCTGAGAAAGGTACCCCACCCCCCACCTCCAACCCAGCTATTCACAGCCATCTGTGTCCTCCCATCCCAACTATTCACAGATATCCATATCCCCCATGCCCCAGCTATTCAAAGCCATGTATATCCACCTCTCAGCCCAGCTATTCACAACCTTCCATAGCCCCCAACCTCAGCTATTCACAACCATTCATATCCCCCCATCCCAATTATTCACAGCCGTGCATATTGCCCTGTGCCCCAGGTATTCACAGCCATCCATATCTCCCTACACCCAGCTATTCATAGCCATCCATATTCCCCCACGCTCCAGCTATTCACAGCCATCCATAACCCCCCACGCTTGAGCTATTCACAGACATCCATATTCCCCCACCACCCAGCTTTCAAAGCCATCTGTATCCTCCTCACTGTGGAGGAGAAGATGCCATTTGTGATTGCCAGAGCCCTGGGAAGAAGTCCGTGTTGGAAATGTACCTGGAAGAATACTGGATAAAGAAGTTCCCCTGAGGGCAGGATGACATCCAACACCATGTTCCAGCTCATCCCCCAAAGCCAGTGCCCCAACCCAGTAACCACAGAGGAAGAGACACAGCTATGAGGAGCAGCACCTCAGATCAAACAGCTGGGAAGGGAACCTTCCTCCTCTTCATGTGACAGCAGAGCTGCTTGAGAATATGTCAGTGCCACTGCTGGAGAAAATGACTATCACCAGGTGGAGCTCAGAGAGCTGCAGATCAAAATACACTCAGGAGCTGATCAAAGGGGCTTCCAAACAGAGCCATAACTAGAAGTTTCAGCGCCTGGGTCAAGCAGCCCCAGACACCCCCCGCTGGCCCCGATCTGGGAAGGATCCAGATACCCCTAGCTTGCCTGCGGCAGTGGAAGCTTCCCACCACCTCCGATGGTGGCTGGGGATAGATCCAGATCCCCTGGTCTCCCATGGCGGGAGCTTCCGGCAGCGAGCCCCAGCAACACCGGACATCCCTGGCGCAGAATTTTAAAGGGGGCAGGGGACGGATCCGGCTCCTTGCAGTGGCTGGGGACAGATCCAGATTCATCCCCAGCTGCTGCTGGGAGCCGGATCTGTCCCCTGCACCCTCTAAAATTCTGTGCCTGGGGCAATGCCCTGTTCGCCTTTGCCTAGTTACAGCCCTGCTTCCAAACAGGCAGAATGGCCTTGAGTCTCCTGTGCTGCTCTTTTTGCTGGCAGATACATCAAGTCCTTTATTGTTAACACCTTTTATCTCTGAGCAGTGTCTCAGCAAACAAGCTGAAAATAGAATTCTCTCTTGCCTCATTTTCCCAGGGTACCAGATTCCTTTGCATGTCAAGTGTGTGATACATGTTTAATCAATATGCTGTCTATTGCATGGCTGCAGCCTGGTTTCTTTCCTAAAATTGTCTAAACCGTGGAGTCATTTCAAACAGACTCCCATACTCATGCTGAACAAGTAAGCCTAGGAATGTAATGCTGAATGTTTGCAGCAAGTTCATGGTTTTGTTAGCTCAAATGGAAGGGCCACAAATTTGTAGATTCAGTTTAGGCATAAAAAAACCCAAGGAGTCATGTGGCACTTTAAGACTAACAGATTTATTTTTTGCATAAAAATATGGGACGCTTCACGAATTATGTGTCATCCTTGCGCAGGGGCCGTGCTAATCTTCTCTGTATCGTTCGCCTTTGAAAACCTGGTCCATATAGTTCACATTAAACCCCAGTGACCCAAAACAATATGGGGGTTTGATTTATTCTCATGCCATGCAAGACACCCAGATTCCTTCGCCTGCTGTGTGCACAGATATTTCAACACAGCCTCCTTGGGATGTAACAATATGGATTGCTCTCAGTTCTTTCATTCCCAAGGGGCAGAAGAGGGTCTTGTGGCTGAATCACAGGAATTAAATGAGAACATCTGGGTTATAATTGCACCTCTGACACTGACTCCTTGTGGCCTAGGGCAGAGCACTTAATCTGTGTGTGCTTGTGCCTTAGTTTCCCAAACTGTAAAATGCTCTTCAATTCTATGCTGATATGTGTTATAGGCTTTGTGATACACGCTATATGTGCCATGGCATAGGGGATGGATAGATGGGCCTCACGACGCTCTGTAGGGGTCAAGACATCTTTGGCCATATGAAGTGAGGCCTTCACTCAACTCAGTGGCATTTCTTTATCTGTCTATCTGTAACATAGTAACTTGTGATGACTACAGTTGATGAATTTGCACATTTCAGGGAATATTACAGGTATCCTGGGCAGAACTCTGTGGATTTTGGTGAAAGTCAGAAAACTGGAAAGGCCTGATTTCCAGCAATCTAATTGTTATGATTCTGTCAGCTTTAGTTACAGGGGTGGGGCAGTGATCTCACATAGGACATTGGCTGGGGAGCAGAATCACTTGGGATACGTGACTGGGGCAGTGACCTCACAGATGCCAGGGGCTGGGCAGCAGAGTCACTGTGGCTGTGATTTTAGGGTTAGGGGTTAAAGATTGAGGTTAGAGCGAAGGCTCCAAAGAGCATTTTCTGCCTGCAGCACCAAATGGACACCGTGTGGTGCTGATCTGTAGTTGTAATCAGCCTGCTGAAAAGAAGCCTTTTGCCCTCCTCTCCAGTGCCTGGCTTGCCCTTTTCCCCCAAGATGATTCTGTCCTCCCCACTCTGACCATTCCTTCCAGCCATACCTTCCCCCCTCATTCTGTCACAAGTCTGGACTGGGGGATGAGAGGTGTGGCCTACTTAAGATACAAATTGTACAATTCTGATGTTATTCCTCCCCATCTTTCTTTCTTTCTGTATATAAATGTTTCTCTAGAAGTATCTAGGACACTTGTCACCCCAGAGTCTCGATGCCAAATACAATAATTCATTAACAATGCAAAGCTCTTCTTTATTCTCAGAAGGAAAATAAGTCTTATCACCACATTGGTCTTTCCCATGCTTCCTAAAATCAGTGGCCCACGTTGTAAGTGTGGAGGAGTTGTCCTCTTCTGCAGGGGAAAGGTGGCTGCAGCTCACCCCTTGGCATTAGTGCTGTTGACTGGCTCTGATGTCTCTGTCTTTCCTCTCTCTCCTCAGGAGATGGTTCTCCATCCAGAACAGCCAGCTGGTATACCAGAAGAAGCTAAAGGTCAGCAGGCATATCTCAGATGGCATTGGGTTAGCCAACTTGTCTGATGCTCGGCTCTTCTGGGGACTTTGGCACCATAGGAGAGAAGAATCAGATCAGATGACAGTCTGACAGCAGGCCTCTTCTGAATTTTCCTCTCAGATAATATGACACTCAGAATCCAGGCAGTTCTGATAACTAAAGGACAGCAACTGGTACTTACAATGACCCCAGTCTTGCTGCTCATCAAACCAAACAAGAGATGATGTGCTGAGTGTTTGGTGTCCCACGCTGGGATTGGATGTGCTCCCAGTTCCACCAGCTTGCAGGATTATGATCTGCTAAATTGGCAGGGCCCAGAAAGTAGGCTTTGTTACTGCTTAGTCAGTCTGAGAGGAGAAGGGGTTGGAGAAAGTACTCTCATAACTGAATCCATCACAAAGGCAAAGGCTGTGGGACTTCCCTCTGGCTGGTAATTTCCAGACTGCAGCATTACTGTTATTAATTTGTATTATTGTAGCAGCAGGGAGCCCCTGTCATGGACCACACTCCCTTCTTCTAGGCACTGTACAAACACAGAACAAAAGGACAGCTTTTGCTTGTAGGAGTCTGCAGTCTCAGTATCAGACAGGAGGCAACAAATGGATTCTGATGAACAGGTGGCAGAATGAGACAACAGGGGTCAGCATGGCAGGCTGTGGTAGCCTGACACCCACTGTAAAGTAGTCTCCAGTTGTACTGATTGTGGTTTCATGAGGTTGATGGGGAGTCAGGTCCAGGAATAGGCATTCTGGCTTGTGTACAAGATGACCCTCCACTTCCACATACACACACAGTTTCCCTCCCATATACAAGACTCTTTGTCCAAAACTCAAGACAATTTGTATCTGAGTTTTGGAAAGCTTCAGTTGGCTTTTTCCTTTTGTTAGTTTCAATGTTCCTGCTCTTTGAGGCTCCAGCAGCAGGGCTGAGGTTTGCTAAAATACCAAGAGATAGCTTGTCCTCAAAACAAACAAGGAGTCCTGTGGCACTTGAAGACTAACAAATTTATTTATTGAGTGAGATTTCCTAGGAGAAGATCCCACTTCATCAGATGCTTTCCCATGAATGTTCATGCAATAAATAAATTTGTTAGTCTTTAAGTGTCACAGGACTCCTTATTTGTTTTACTGAACTAGACTAACACAGCTACCCCTTTGAAATCTGTCCTCAAAGTATTTCCAGTCTGTCCATATACTGGAAGCACCAGAAATTTCATGAGAGAACTAGCAGTCATGAGATTTACCTACCCCATCTTGCAGACCAAAGAAAGTTTGTTGGTTCAGAGAAGGCACCAAGCCTTCTAAGGTTCACCGAAGAATCAGCACTCTGAGCAAGGGGGCGAGAAGGAGAAGGGGTCTATGGAAGGTCTGAGTGGGATGAGGATTCAGAGAGGAGTGTAAAGTCACTCATTCTTCTTATTTCAGGATGTCCTCACAGTGGTGGTGGAAGACCTGCGGCTATGTACTGTCAAACCCTGTGAAGACATAGAGAGAAGATTTTGCTTTGAGGTTGTCTCACCTACCAAGTAAGTGTTTTGGCTCTTCTAAGCCACGAAATGCAGTGCTGTGACTGCATGGAGCTGTAAGACGACAAGCACGTAGATTCTGACCAGGGAACCCCTTTGTCTGCACTCAGAGTTGCAATCCTAAGCAAGAACTGTGATGACCAAGGGAACCTGAATGCAGCATTCCCAGACCTAGTCCCCAGATGAAGGGTCTGGATCTGATTACATGAGTCTGCGTTGGGTAGGCCAAAGTTCAAAGTGGAGGGAGGGATTCAGATCTATGATTTTGGTGGAGCCCCAAAGGGCCCATCTGTGAAATTCAGATCCAAATCTGGGTTTGGATTCCTAGGACAGTGGATCTCAAACTATTTACCTTGGGGGCTGCATATGCAGCCTCTCTGTGTGTTACGTGGGCTGCATCCACACAATATATACCACACATACTACCCGTACAGCCCTGAAAGGATGTCACAGCTGTGTGCTGACAGGGCTGCAGGCATGGGCTGAGAATCACTGACCTCGGGGCTGCTCAGGTCTGGGATTCTGTCACTCCTGATCCTTAAAAGAATGAATGGGAAACACCTTCCCTGGCCCCATGACTCTGAACCAGAAAGCAAGGAAGAGCATGTCCTCACTCACTGGCTTGAGTAGCGTGTCAGGAGCAGTCTGGTGTGACAGGGACACCCTTGAGGTCCCTTGTGTTTCCATGGGGAGAAACCAGAGAGATGTTTTTCTCCAAGACGGGAGGGTGGAAAGGGCACAGTTAAGAGAGTGGAAAAAAAAGCAAGGAGTTTTGTGGCACTTAAAGACTAACAGATTTATTTATTGCATGAGTTTTTGTGGGAGAATATCCCACTTCGTCAGACGCTTTGAAGAGGGAGAACTTACAGAATGGAATAAAAATAAATGCAGGGGAGTGTAAGACATGGGATCAGGTCATACTGCAACAGCAAATCAGAGCATTTTTAAGGATTCAAACTCGATGAAACAGCACACAGAAGGAGGGTGAAGTCAAATTACCTGTTATAATGTGAAAAGAATCCATAGTCACAATTCAGCCCTGCTTTCACACAATCTAATTTGCATATTAGTTCGATTTTGACTATTTCTCTTTGAAGTCCCCAGCTGGCCATTTTTTTTTTTCAGAGAGATGCTGAGCATGCTTGGTGACAGCCTGTTTGAGGAGGGGCCTCCAAAACTACTGGTTAATGCGGGAAGGGAATTTATAAGGCTCTGGATGGCCTGGCTGCTTTCCTTCACAAAGTGCTTAGTCACCAGCATGGCTGCCTCAGAAGTGGCTGGTTGCATTAAAAGCATCAGAGCTGAGGGAGAGGAGGAGTGTATCAGTGGGAGGATGGAGGTGGGAGTGCAGGCGTGTGTGTGGGTGGCTGCTGGAGGAAGCATGTTGTGTGTGGGAGAGGGTGTAGGGAGAGAACTTGTGAGGGGGTGGTGGGGCAGCACGTGGAAGGAAAAAAGATAGATGGAGGTGGAAATGGGGAGTATATGGGGTGGGAATAGGGGCCATGCAGATGTGGAGGGTTGCAAGAAAGTGTGGGGGGGGGGGCGTGTGGTGAGGGGATGGTGGATGTGCGTGGTTGGTGGCAGCCCGAATGCGTTTTCCGTCCATCAGGAGGCTGTGGTACTGTCACCCCATAATAGAGGGGCTGAATACCCCAGGGACGTGGGGAGGGGGCTCAGGCTGTGAGAAGCACTCCACTCTCACTGCTGTGGTTTGGGGGTGGGAGGGGACTCACCAGACTGCTTACGTGGGAATCTAATGAGAGTTGTGTTGTGGGCAGCAGACAGCTGGTGAGAGGGACAGAGAGGTGCACCACGGAGAGGAATGATCACGTTCTTTTTTTTCATCCACTCTATCTAGGCCTGGGGGTGCAAGCAGGGCTGGTTTACTGATCTGGGACAGGATGAGGAGGGAGGCTTCTCTGAGGTTAATTTTGCCCCAAGCCATGTGTTGCAATGTCCCATCCCTACAGTGCATCTCTAAACCATACCATTGTCGCCCCTGGTGAAGCTAGGTTGTAAGGCTGTTCCTACATTCAAGCACCTTGCTGTACTGCAGCTTCCTAGACCCCACCCTATGCCCTTCATTCTTATGCAAACCAGCTTTTCTTACGCCTCTCCCCCACCTAGGAACTGCATGCTACAGGCTGACTCAGAGAAGCTGCGCCAAGCCTGGATCCAAGCAGTACAGGCCAGTATCGCCTCTGCTTACCGAGAGAGCCCAGACAGCTACTACATTGAAGTGAGTCACAGTCAGTCACAGCTGAGCTTGGCTCTTGCTCGCATGCACTGGGTGCTGCCAAGCCTGGTGTGCGTGGCCCTAAAATCTTGCTCTGCCCTCCGTGTGACACTGAGTCACTGACCCACAGCCAAGCTGTACAAAGCCAGAGGGGGGCAGCCCATGGAATGCAGTCCCAAAGCTTCTGGCTTCCTCCAGTCCTCTAGAGCAATGTTCCCCAACCAGCGTGCCATGGCACACAGGTGTGCCCTCAGGTCTGAGCAGGTGTGCCACAAATTTTTTGAAAAACTACTCAAACAGCTCTGGATTGGCTCATTGGCTCATGCATATTCATGAGTTTATTTGGAAACTCTATGGTGGTGTGCCTCAAATTAATTAAAGGTAGCAAGATGTGCCTCAGCAGAGTAAATGTTGGGAACCACTGCTCTAGAGAGTCCCTGCAATGCAGGTTGTACTCCCCTGAGGCGTGCCAAGAGATCTGTGCTCTCTAAGAGGAGACAAACGCAAAAGCCAAGACACACATGCTGTGCAATATTTGTGGGCAGGTTGCCTTGGTGTGTATCGGCAGGGAGGGAGGGTTGACTCTGTAGCACCATCTGGTGGCAAACATCATTTGCACAGTTGAAATACTCAAACCCTTCATTTGTACTCCCAAACTCAGTTTTGTGTGGAGAGAACAGATTAGTGTGTCCTCTTCCCTCCAATGCCTTGGCCAGCATGAGCAAGGTTTGTCCACCTGACACATTTCACCTGTGATGGTCACATTGGAATTTTAATGCCTCCCCCAGTGCTTCCCAGTATGGTCTGAGTGTCCCTATGGAGCTAATCATAAGCTGACCCCTCATCCGGCTGGCACTCCACATAACTCCCCACAACCTGTCAACTGGCAGAGACTGTGCCACAGTGCAGACATTGTGTCCCTTTCTCTCCCTCTGCAGAGACTGGACCGAACTGCCTCCCCTTCCACTAGCAGCATTGACTCTGCCACTGACTCCCGGGAACGCAGCATGAAGGGGGAGACCATCCTGCAGAGGGTCCAGAGCATCCCTGGAAATGACCAGTGCTGTGATTGTGGACAGGCAGATCCCCGATGGGCCAGCATCAACCTGGGCATTCTGCTGTGTATCGAATGCTCTGGGATCCACAGGTATGGTGTGTGTGCACCTGCTGCTGACCCAGTCAGAGGGGCTGCCTCTGAGGGATGCCTGCATTAGAGCTGGTCTCTCAGGAGTACACAGTCAGCTTCAAACGACACTGAATGTGTGAGTGAGAGAGAGAGAGAGGTGCTCTACAGATATTATATACTTTCTAAAACAGTGAGAGTCCTGTGTCACCTTAAAGCTGCATCTGATGAAGTGGATTGGAGCCCACGAAAGCTTATGCCCAAAGAAATCTGTTAGTCTTTAAGGTGCCAAGGACTCTCATTGGTTTTGCTGTACACAGACTAACATGGCTACCCCTCTGGAAATATATACTTTCTGTATATCCAGACCTATGTATTAGTTTCTAGTTTGTATTATTTTTCTATGGCTATATGCAGAGGATCCAGAATAAAGCCCATTGCCAAGTAACCATAAATATAATCATCTGACTGTGGTAAAAGTATTTAGCAATTTTCACCTACAAAGCATTTTACAGACATTAACCAACAAAATCTCCAGCAATTCTAGTAGATATTCTCTCTTCTGCTAGCTACCCTGTCCTATATTTTATTAAAACTTAAATGGCAAGAAAGCTACTAGTGACCAACTGCTACTAATTTACTCTGTAACACTGGGGAAGTCACTTAACGTTGTCAGTGCCTTACTTTCTATATTTGTAAAATCAGGAGAATCCTCACATGCTTTTGTAAAGTGCTTTGAGATCCTTGACTGAAAGGTGCTGTATATATGCAAATCATTAGCATTAGCTCCCCTGTGCTAACAAACCACACATATGCAACTTAACTCTTGCACTCTGCAATAACAAGCCAGCACTCAGGTGAGATGGTGGAACACAGATGTCAAATAAGAAAACCAATTTCCATTCCAGGATTTTTAGGTCAGACTGTTTGTGAGGAGAATACAAATCAAAAGAATTCAGTGAGAAATAACTCAAGAGGGTGCTTCTTTCATTGGAAGAATTAAAGGAACCCCTTCAGGAGTGGGGACACTTCTGTATGTGTTCTAAAGGGGCAGCCGTGTTAATCTAGTTCAGCAAAAGAAGCAAGGAGTCCTGTGGTACTTAAAGACTAACAAATTTATTTATCACATGAGCTTTCATGGGAGAAAATGCCACTTTGTCAGACACTTTGAAGAAATTTGTTAGTCTTTAAGTGCCACAGGACTCCTTGCTTCTTCTTCTGTATGTGTGTAAAATCTATCCCTCTCTCTAAATTGATGCCTTTTGCTCTATACATAAGAACCATGATCTGCTAGCAGCTTTGCTTTGATGTATTGAGTCTGTTTGGAAGCCTGTCACCTGCTTGTATCTTCTGTTTGGTTCCCTAGGAGCCTGGGTGTTCACTGTTCCAAAGTCCGCTCCCTCACACTGGATTCCTGGGAACCAGAGTTACTGAAAGTGAGTGCTGATTTTCAGGGCCAGAGGGCAGAGAAAGTGGGGAGGGAGAGTGCTGAGTGGGAGCTAAAAGGTGGATGTTCTCCTGACTGCTTTGCCCCTCTCTTGTTGTTATCGCAGCTAATGTGTGAGCTGGGGAACAGCACCATGAACCAGATTTATGAGGCACAGTGTGAAGAGCTAGGACTGAAGAAGCCCACTGCAGGGAGCTCCAGGTAAGTGGGAGCCCAGCCAACCGTCCGTCTGGTCTGGGGGTGCCTCCCCTTAGCTCTCTCTTTGAGGTTCAGGCCAGGAAGCCAGCATGGGGCTTAGCAGATCTGCATATAAGTGTGGTAGCAATACACAGCAGGTCCTGCTGCTGACTGCACTAGAGAACAAGGTGCTCTGAACAGTTCTCACTGCTTCTTAGTTTTGCTTCCTGGAAACAGGGAGTATTTTTAGGCCTTTCCACCTCCCTCAGCTTTCACCTCCTCCTCAGTGCTGGTGTCTTGGAAGAAACTCCTGTTTCCTCAGCCAGGCCTGGCCCATGCCTTCAGCCCCTTTGAGAACACTGCCGCTACAGTGCTGCAAGGCTTATCCTGCAGTCCAGACTAGCCCTGCAGTCATTGGGACATCTTGAAAAGCAAGCAGTATGTTTAGCTGCCTTACTTTCAGCCCTCAGTTTGGAGGATTCTGCCTTAAGTGACATGACTGAAACCACAGAGTGAGTCAGTGGTAGAGTCCTAGCCCCTGGTTCTTCCTGGCCTTGCTTCTCACATAGTCAGATTCCATGTCCCCTTCATAAATGACTAACTCCAGCAGCACAAGGGCCAAGGTACTGGGGAACCAGGCCCTGGGTGCTTGCCCTGATCACCCGTGTTTGGCAGCATTCCCGTTGTGCCCCATTCTAGGGAGCAAGCCCAGTGATACTTTTTTCAATGACCTGAGCATCGGGGTGTGAACTACCCCTGAGCCCTGAGGGAGAAGCCTCTAGCCATATGCTTTCAGGGTGTGGAGAGCTGTGGTTGCTCGGCTCTCCTGTTGGTAGGTTAAAATGAGCCACATGCCCTCATGGGCAGCACAGAAAACACCTTTTCCTGCACTGCTTTAGGCAAGACAAGGAAGCCTGGATAAAAGTCAAGTATGTGGAGAAGAAGTTCCTCAAGAAGCTGCCTACTGGGGAGGCCCTGGCAGAGAATGAGCAGAAAGCCAGGCGCTGGAGCATGAAAAAATGCCAGCGACACAACAGTACCACAAAAGCACCCACAGCTCGCAGGAAGTATCGACACGAGGCAGGAAATGCATCGCCAGCTACACTCTCATCGGGTGGGAATCCATGCCCCTTCTTTATCCCCTAAATAATAGGCTATAGCTGTCTTGCCACCCCCTCCTTTGTGTGTGTGCACAACATTGCCCCTACCACAGGTACACTTAGGGTTACCAGATATCAGGCAAAAGGAGGACATGTCTTCCTTTTTAGTTTCATGCCCTCCATCTGGCAGGCTTTTTAAAATACATGATTTTATCTGGCTTTTTACTTGTAGGGGTTAAAGTATGCTGGAATGCCACCGAATACCTTATTTTTAGGGGAAAGTGTTCCAGGGCCCCCTAAAAACAGTAGAATATTACATTAATGCTACATTTTCTCCATGTGTCCTCCAATGTCCTCCTTTTTATACTTCCCTGTCCTCCTTTCCAGGTTTTGGTATCTGGTAACCCTAGGTATACTGGACCTGATAAAGTGTCTGTGTTCCTATGTCCCCCTAGTGGCTGTGACCTGGAGAGGATGCAAACCTAATACTGCTGCACAAGCATGTCCTCTGCACAGGTTACCAGTAGACTTTTCTAACAAGATGTATCTTCCTCAAAAATCCTTTTAGGAATTGAGGATGGAACAATCAGCCTGGGGGGGGGAACCAGCCAGCCAGCCAGCCCCTACTTGCTTTATGACACCGCTTTCTGTTCTGTCATTAGACTCAAACCTCTTTTCTTGTTTTTAGTCAGTTGGCCCAGAATAGATTACAAGGGTTACCAACAGCCCAGACTGTTGTGGGATGGTTGTAATTTTATCATGTCCTCCATGCTCCTCATTTTTTATCTGTATAGATTTGCACGCTTCTAAAGGACGTTCATCTTTCAGACTGAGATAATACAAATGCAACCAGGGGATTGTCTTTTTTCCCCCCAACATATTTAAAAATCCCTCCTTGTAAACAGCTGCCACTCTGGAGAGGAAATTCCGGCGAGACTCTCTCTTCTGCCCAGATGAGCTGGACTCCCTCTTCTCATATTTTGACACTGGTGCCGGGTCGGGACCACGCAGTAAGTACAAATAATACAGCTCTGTTCTTGGCCAGTTTTTGCCTCCTACCTCTTCTAGGACATGTGCAGTGCACCAGACCAACGGCAAGGTATATGTCTCACTAGAGAGTGACAAAATCACACACACACTGGGGTAAATATTTCAAGAGAGTGATGGGGAGTTATTTGCACAAACCCTACCTCACCTCCCTTTTTATTGCACTGGTGGTGTTTTTTTTCTTTTTCTTTTTAATCTCTTTCCAGTCAATCCCAGGCGTTTGCATTTGGTGAATGGGATCTTTTTCCGCGCTCTTTAGCCCCAACCTGTGCATTTCACCGGCTGTTTCTATTTTTTTTTCTTTTTAGCAAGTCTTACTGCTAATTTTTTTTTTTTTTTTTTGTGTTTGTGACGATTAACTCCCCTCACATTCCGTCCGCCTTCCTCTTAGGTGCCAGCCACATCTCTATGCAGAACCAGCTGGCAGCTGGCCCCTGGAGTGGCATTGGTCCCGGTGGGAGCGGTATGCCGTTCCTCCTGGACGGAGGTAAGGTGACACTGTAGCAGCTAGCAGCAAAAGAGCCCCAGATATATCTTATTTCAGCCAAAACTTAGATGTATTTTTTGCAGTCACACCACTAGAACTCACATACCACTGAGTTAGGTACCTTAGGACAGTGGTTTCAACCTTTTTTCACTGCAAACCCCTTAAAAATTTTTAAATGGAGGTGTGGATCCCTTTGGAAATCATCACCATAGTCTGTCGACCTCCAAGGACCTGGTCCACAGGTTGAAAACTACTATTTTATGGTAACAAGAACTTTTTGTGGACCCCTTAGACATGGTCTGTGGTCTCCCAGTGGTCCACAGACCACAAGCTGGAAACCACTGCCTTAGGAAAACCATAGATAGGCAGATAGTCTGGTAAGGCAAACAGCTGAAGTTTTTTTAAGACCTGATTCAGCAAAACACGTGCTTAACTTGAAACACGTTAAGTCCTGCTGAAATCAGTTAAGCACATGCATACGTGCTTTGCTGAGTCAGAGCTAATTAAAGATGTCTGAGCAACCAGCAGGAAATACTGTTTTTCAGGGAATTAATCAATTCAGAATGTTTAGCTAAACTGAAATGATTCTTTCACCAGCACGGCTGGCGCGGGCCCATTCCAAAACATTTACGTTGGGCTAACACTGCTCCCGTTGCAATGGGAGTTTTACCACTGGCTTCCATGGAAGCAGAGTTAATTTAGTGCTGAGTGCTTTTGCAGATTCTATATGCATATCATGGGTAATGTTGTGCTCATTCACCCTGGAGTAAATCTGGAGTAATTCCACTGTCCTCATTGGGGTTACTCTTTATTTGAACCAACATTCTTGAGAATGAAGCCTAAAAGTGCATAAGGCCGTGATCCCTCACTTATATTCATGGAGACAGACCCCAGCTCCTGCTCATTCACAGAGTCCTGCTGAAGCCAAACAGGTAGCACATGAGCACAGGTGTGTATCTGATTGCAGAATGGGGGCCTTTACCAGCCAGAGCTGGTGAATATTGTAAACAGTTTTCCTCAAACATTGGTTCACATTTTTATCAAACCTGCTTGGTTAACTGCATTTGCTTCTCTTGTGCATTCACTTTGTACAAAACACTGCAATGAGTTTGCTGACAGGAACATTTGTCAAAGAAGCAAATTGAAAATAAAACATTACAGAATATTCAAGGAACGTGATGTTTTAATTCCTGCACTGGAGACATGATCCAAAGAGTTACACTCATCCAGTAAAGGGATAGAAATACCTCTGAGGCCCAATCCAATCAAAACAGCTTTCCTTTTGGATATCCACGATCTGCAGTGAACAGGTCCAAAACTATCAAGGGACCAGGGATTAGTCCCTCACGTTTCTCAAGAAATGATTTTGGGGAAAAAAAGGAAAGGATCGAAATTAACCAAATAAATGACATGCCAAGAATTACAGTTCCTGCTGTTGTTATGGCCAAGGAGTTTGAGCATGTTTGACAACTCAGACTCAAATCCTGCTTCAAAGTCACAAGTGAAATGAGTTTGATGATCTTGATCTTGGGCCTACGGGTGCATTGCTCCATAGCAAATGTGTCTTACAGCATATTCAACTTAACTGGCAACATGCGCTCAGGGTGCACCAGCACTGGAATGTCTTTGTGTGTGTCCTGGAAAGATTGAATGTGTTGGCCGAGTTGAGCGGCCTTGGTCTCGCTCTGCGCCTGGCATTCCAAACCAGTGCGTGTCTCATTTGTGTGGTAGCTGTGGCCCTTGCGGAGTTCAAAGGATATTGTTTTGTGGGCTGTGTGCAAGGGCCACTCACCTTATGTTGTCGAGGCAAAGTGTCTGGGACTGTCTGGTTGAATCCTTTTTTCTGAACACAATGGATTGGGGATGGCGTAGTGGGGAAGGTCAGGCTGACTGGCATGTAACCTCACCAGCAGCCGGGGTTGGGCACCCAAGCAGTGAGATTATTTACGAACTCAGGAAGGTCATCCTTCTTTACCACTGGCATGGACATGCCCTGAGCCAGTAAGGTGTGACAGAACAGTACAGGGCTTGAAGAGTGAGGGGAGTCTTGCAGGGGCCTTGATGAGTTCTGAGGAGTGGATGGGGAAGAGAGGAGTCCTTCTCAGGGACCAGCACCTCAGTTGCAGCTCCTGCTGCTGCTTTTCCTCCTAGCACCAGAGAGGGATGTACTGCTTTTGCAGAGGTTGCTTCTCTCTCTTTGACACCAGAGGATGTTAATTCACGACCCACCCAGCTGCTCCTCCAGGGAAGCAAGGTGCAGAAACCACTCATTGTAATATTGTATCATCATAATGATATTGGCCCTTGGACAGAAGTGGGGGAAAGCGTGAGATGGAAATACAGCAAAGTTGGCAAGTACAGAGCAATAGGAGGCAGAGCCCAGTGGGGGTTGCTGAGGGGATGGGGCACTTTTCAAACTGAGTACGAACAAAGACTCCTTGTTTCTTATGCAATAAATAACTTTGTTGGTCTTTAAAAGTGCCAGAAAACTTGTTTGTTCTACAAACCAAGTACAACATGCCAAAGTTGCTCAGTCCCAACCTGGTGGGAGCAGCATCCCTTAGGAGATTTCTTTCTTTCCGGCCACAGTGCTTGCCCACTCCTTGTTCTTTTCTCAGCTGCTACCTCCAGAAAAGCATTGGGCAGAATGCAGAAATACTGTGTCTTCAGTCAAGTCACTTCATCTCTTTGTGCCTCAGTTTCTGTGATGTATTTGCCCCTGTGGGGATATTTAGCAGTCCAAGATAGCGAGGGTGTTGTGAGGGTAAATTAGTGACTGGGCTATTCCTGGCAGATGTGAAGCACAATAAGAACCCCAAGTGCTAACGACTTAGGGAACTGGGCATATGAATCCACCAAACACAGTGATGGGTCAGCATATGCCAGTGTCTCTGGAGGGTGGTGGAAAAGCACTGAGGAGGGGAGAATGGGGCAGCCAAAGGTAAAAGCAGTGGGTTGTCCTTATCGGTTTATGATGGTGCACATCCTGCTGTCAAGTGCTCGCTGCTGCTTTTCCTTGCCTCCTGTTCACTTCACGGCCTCTAAGATCCCCTCACAGGACTCATGCCAGAAGGAGATGCAATGAAGGCCAGGGGGTGGTGGGGGCCTTGATGCACCATGAGCAGGCTCTGGGATTTGCTCACATATTAAAATTATCTGGGTTTGTCTTCTGTTGGCCCTGCAGGTCTGAGCAGCGACAGCGGGCTGGGCGGCAGCACTGACGGAAGCACTGACGTCCTGGTGTTTGGGTCAGTGGTTGACAGCGTCACAGAGGAAGGTGAGTGCAATGCACTGACAGTGACATTGGAGGGAGGAATGCAGAAGACCTGGTGCAACAGCAGATGGGCTTTTGAGTCACTTTATTGGCACCCGCTGCCCTATCTTGTGCTGAGGAACACCTGACCAAACTGGTGGGCTGGGGTACTTGAGCAGACAGGTTTGCCAAACAACGGCATCTCCTTAACTGTCAGGGAGGGGCCTTCAGTTCACCAGTTGGGTAGTGATCTGCCCACGGTGTTACCATGGCTGCAAAATGTGGGATGCAGCCCTGTGTGCTGTGTCAAATCCCAGAGCAAGGAGCAGGTCTCACCTGCTGTGCCCAGGCTCTTCAGGGAGGGAAGACATTACCCCTGGTCCTCCCACAGGTTTTCTAAGGATGGAACGAGTTGCCCACACATTGCCCAGTGTCTTTGCTGGTGGGATCAGTTGCTTGATTCCTACTCAGTGCTCCAGGAGGGGAAGAGATCACCCCTTTTCCCAGTGTGCTTTGGGCATAATCTCCACCAATAAAAATGGAACTAAGGCCAGCAGGGGGCATATAGAATGGGAAGGCAAGAGGCATCCTGGTGAAGTGTGAGGAGGTGCCTGTGCTGCGGGCTCATCTCTCTCCCTTCCCTCCTTCCCAGAGTGTGAAGAGTCAGAGGAGTCCAGTGGCGAGGCGGAGATAGAGCAGGAGGCCTCGGACCTGGAGGACCTGCGGGAGCTGCACCCCGGCTTGCTGATTTACAAGGCAGCAAAGGCCAGGAATCTGCCTGTCATGGCTGAGGCTCTAGCGCACGGTGCTGAGGTCAACTGGGTGAATGATGAAGATGAAAACAAAACTCCACTGATTCAAGCTGTAATGGGGGTAGGCAGTACTGGCAGCTCTAACTATGCAAACCCTGGGGGAGAATACAGGGGGCCTGGTTCGTAAGGAGCTAATGCAGTGAGTTAATGCCCCAGAGTCTGTCCTGGATGCCAAGAATGCCTAGTTTAGTGGCTTTGGAGTCTGTTTGTTCATACAGCAAAATGTCTAGTGCTGGGCCTGGAATAAAAGCAGCTGCTTCAGCACAGGATTGGGGTGCACAGCTGGAGTGACAGTGGCATGTGGTACCCAGCACTGGAATAGCAGCGGAATGCTGAATCCAGTTCAAAGTGCATTGGCAGAGGGAGGTCTGTATGTCACCTATGTTCACACCACCTGGTATATATATCCCAGTGCTGGCTGTTTCTAACTGGAAACTCTGTCTAAAATGGAGCCTTCATGTCTTGGTGAAGGGCTCGGATGAGGATTCAGAGTCTGGCCTAACTAGACCAGGAGGGGAGACTTTTCTGGAGCTGCTCTGAAGATATTTATTCTTCTGTGTCTACTTCTCGGACAGTAATGGATTACTTTGGGGTTTTCCCTTTCTTGATAGGCCTGACATTCCTGAGGCAGCCTTTGGATGGGATTCCCATCGTGAACACTCTGTTTGATCCATTTGACTTTTTCCTAGGATAGCCCTGGCTTTTACCAGCAATCCAGCAATGCAACAGGACCTAACAAAACTTCTCTCTCCCTCTTTTAAACAGGGATCTTTGATAGCCTGCGAATTCTTGCTCCAGAACGGAGCAGATGTTAACCAAAGAGATATCCGGGGTCGGGCACCTCTGCATCATGCCACGTACCTGGGGCACACTGGGTAAGTCCCCCACTCACTATTCAAAGACACTCTTGAGCCCACAGATTGGGTCACATAGAGATGTGCCTGGTGGGGCAGGATTTTGGTGAATCAGTTATTTGATAATCACACCTTTTTCTAGCTAATGGATAGAAACCTGTTTGTTGTGGTAAGAATAGAAGAGCCCAGTTCCCACTATCAGCTACACTGGAATAAATGGAGCCCTATATGCTTCATTTCTGTGGTACAGAGAGAACTGCAGAAAGTGTGCTGGATATAGCTTGGGAGCACTAATTATCTAAGACTGAACTACTAAAAATGCTTAAGTAATTTAAGTTCTAAATTAAAAAAAAAATCTTAACAGGTGACAGTTTATGAGAGGAGACTTGAAGACCTTGGCTTAGTTAGCCTAACCAAAAGAAGGTTGAGAGGAAGTAACGACTGCTCTGTGTAAATATTTCCAAGGGGTAAATACCAGGAAGGAGAGGAATTATTTAAGTTCAGTGCTAATGTGGACCCAAGAATAATGGGTATAAACTGGCCATCAGTGAGATTAGACTTGAAAATAGATGCAGGTTTCTAACCATCAGAGGAGTGAAGTTCTCTAATAGCTTTCCAGGGAAAGTAGTGGGGGCAAAAAACCTAGCTGATTTCAAAACTGAGCTTGATACATTCATGGAGGGGATGGTACGATGGAACAGCCTAGTTGACTGATCTTTTGCTCCTAGTGGTAGATGTGCCAGTGGGACAGTCGATGGTAGGTTCTGAGTTATTAGAGACTTCTTTCTTGGATGTCTGACTGATGAGTCTTGCCCACATTGTCAGGGTTCAAGATTGGCTAGGGCTCTGGGAATTTTTTGCCTTGTGTGACATAGAGCATGACTCAATCACTGGTGGACTCTCTGTAACTTAAAGTCTCTTAATGATGATTTGAGGACTTTAATAACTTAGTCATACATTAGAGGCCTATTGCTGGAGTGGGTGGGTGAGGTTTTGTGGCCTGCATTGTGCAAGAGGTCAGACTAGATGATCATATTGGACCCTTCTGACCTTAAGAATCTCTGAGACCTATATGCTGCAGATTTGACACTGATCCATGTCTTTCTCTACTGACTGCAGTGGAGTTACTTTTGATTTACACCAATATAACTGATAGGAGAACCCAGCCTAGTGTAGATTTATTTTTTCATTAGACTATTTCTTACTCCTCTTTCAGCTCTGACTCATAGATACCCTCTGCATTTATTATTATTATTATTGTTTGTGTAGGAGCCTGAGTCATGAGCCCCATTGTGCTAAGTGCTGTACAAACAGAGGGAGTACAGCTAAGTGCTGTACAAACAGAGTCCCTGGTTCAAATTCTCTCCAATCTCCTCACCATTTTCAGCCTGTGTTGCACCAGTGGATTTATCTGTTCTCTTTCCCCTTCTTTTCCCCCATTTCTCAGATCCTCCAAGTGGAATGTGAGCTTACCCTGTAAAAACCTTCTAATGTTAAAGTTCAAGTGGAACTTTTGGTCATGCAGTGTTTGGGTGCTTTTGAAATTAGGAAAAACATGTGATCATCCCTGCAGCTGAGGACACATATTCCTTTGGAGTGAAATTCACACCTGTGCAGGGGGCCAGTGCCTTATGCTGCACTGCATGTAGTTGACTGTCACTGTCTGAATGTGGCTATAGGGTTTTGGTCTCCTATTCATTTGTGCAGTGATGTACATGGGCTTGTCCTCTGACATCCATTGCTTATGTGCATTTACTTGAGTGGGAATTCTCCTCCTGTAAGACAGCCCATGAGAACCACATCATCCCCTAGTGCGGAGCAGCTGTTGTGGTCTTGATCTTGGATTTGGAACCTGTATTTCTCCTCTGATGTCCTTCATTTTCCATTTGCAGGCAGGTCTGCTTGTTCTTGAAACGAGGAGCCAACCAGCACGCAGTGGATGAGGATGGCCAGGACCCTCTCAGCATTGCAGTCCAGGCAGCCAATGCAGACATAGTCACGCTGTAAGTATCACCTACCTCCCCGGGTGCTGCAGCTTGATCTAGGGCTAAGCTCAGCTTTGAGACCAATTTCTTTACTAGCCAGTAAAGGATAATAAAACCTCTTCCCTCTTTCTCTCTCTAGGCTGCGGCTGGCTCGAATGAATGAGGAAATGCGAGAAGCCGAGGGACCCTTCGGACAACCAGGTCAATACCCCAGCAACAGCCCCACTGAACTCCAGTACAGGAAATGTATACAGGAGTTCATCAGCCTTAATATAGATGAGTGTTAGTGACAACTCCCTGCTTGCCTCTCCTTTGCTGTCTTGAGAAGGTTGAAATTAAGGATGCCGTCTGAGGTCCGCCTTTGGTGTATATTGGTGTTTCTTGAGGACTGGCTTAATTCTGATGCCTATGGCAGATAGGCCAAGATCCACACAGGAAGGAGAGGGACCTTTCTCTTACTGTATAATTTTCATACTTGACTAGAGACGGTTAATTTCACACAAAAGGAGATTCAGGGCATACCACAGACCATGGCTCATGAGTCTGAGTGTGCGGTGAGCACATGACTCACATGTAGTGTAAAAAGAAAACCCTTTATTCACAGAAGAAAACTACCAACAATACGGTTGAATGATACGTTTTGGAACCTGTTGTGTATTTGTAGTGCTATAGATTGGCCATACGCTGAACTACTGTGTGAACAAAGTTGGTTTGGAAAGCATGCTGTTGCTGGAACCCTCTCTTATCAATGAGGCTCAGCAACTTGAAGTGCTCAATATCAAATGGGATGACTGACTGCAAAGTTTTGGAGTTATCAGATCTGGTTTGAAATGCTCAAGCAAGGCCTCTTAATTCTGGAGGAGGCAAGCTGGGGGTAGAGACACTCTGCTACAAAAGGCACACAAGATGGAGATAAGAAGGAGAGACATGGCTGTCCACCTTACATGCTCTCAGGTTTAAACCAGCAAAGCTCCCTTTTTTTAAGCCAGCAGTAGCTAGCTGGTCAAAGCCATAGCTCAGCTGCTTCCTGGCCTAGGGTGCAATGTGGTTAGTGTTACTGAAGCAGTGAGGCTAATTTTTTGTGGCAAGAAGACGCTCATCGCCGGCGATGGGCTTTGTGCCAGGGAAGAAAACTAATATCGGCCGCCCACAGCCTGAGTGGCCACCAGTGAAATTAACTCAAGCTGCTCAGTTTTTTTTCCCTAGTCACTTCACATTTCCTACAGATCCTCTCTCGGTAAAGGGAACTTCTATTTGCATGCACGCCCCAAGATGCTGTCAGTCCTCATGCTGGTGCATGTGAGCAGGACATTTTAGCAGCAGGGCCAGGGAAACTGAATGTCTCCATTTCAGTGTATTGCCGGGACTCGTTTTGGTTTCTCTTTTTTGTTGGAGTGGGGGAAATGCTTTTACTCAGAGCTACTGGTCTTTATGGGCCGTGGTTTTAGTGAGTTTGCTATGGCTCATCAGAAATACTGTGACCCCCCTGTTATTTCTTCAACAGGCTGAGAGCTCACACACAGAATTGGAAGCCCAACCTCTGATTATGCACTGCTACAGAGAGCCTCCCTATGCTCCTTTCAGATTCCAGTCCCATCAAACGCCACTAAATGCCATTCAAGTCAATGGTATCTGGGGGGAGTCTTGATGCCTAACAGGAGAATCTTGGTATCTTGAAGGATGCAGTGCTTAATGAAAAACACAGGAGATCAGGAAGACTTCCTGATGCCCTATTTCTTGGTAAAGTTAGCAGTGGTACACCATAATCTTCCTTTCCACCAAATACTGGTCCAATTCCTTTAATAAAAGCCCTACTCAGTATACCAGATACTGCCTTTGGAAATTTATATCATAATCTTCAGGTGCAGCATAAGCAGGCAGCTTCCCCTGAAACCTGTGCCATGCACCCAGGGGTAGAACAGGAAAGAAATGCCACCCAGTTCCTGTAATGTGCAAAAGGAAATGCCCTTAAGTGTTGCCACTGATTTCATTGGGGCAGAGTACATCCTACAGGTGTGCCATCTACTTCCTGTCTTCCCTCGTGGCTTCTCTTCTGTCCATTTCCTTTGAAACTCTGGGATGGCCACTCCCTGAAGGCCAAGATTTGATCTGTTTCACCCATATCCTGGCTATGTGGAATAACTCTACTGAGTTTATTGGAGATGCTCCGGATTACCACTAATGTATTGGAGCAGAATCTGGGCACTTCCTCCCTCCACCTCCCCAGTAATAAAAACCTATTTCTCTCCAACTCTTCACTGCTCCTGCTCCATCTAAACATCCTCTTGTAGAGCGTAGGGCACAGAGATCATATCAGTGCTCTTTACATAACATGCTATTACCAAGGCTGCATTATGTAAGCCTTCAGCACTTACGTAGTCCTACTGTCTTCCTGCCATGTGCATTTGGTGGGGCCCACAGTAAACCTCATGCCACCTGCACTAGCCACTAATCACACAGTGCTTGGTCTGACACCATTATGCAATCCACCTTTCTCTGAGTAAGTGCTGAGTAAAGGCTGTAGGAGGCCTTTGATGGTACTTACTAGAAACTAAATACTGCTGTCTTTACTCATGCCATACTCAGGCAAAGCCCACAGACTTCATGAGTAAGGACTGCAAGGTTGTGCACTTCGGAATGAAATAGTCACTTGTTACTTTTTAAGTATGGAGAATGGACATTGATATTTAGTCCCTGTAATTCAGGGAATAACTTCCTGGTAACTAGATTCAGTTCTTAGTTTCCACTTATGTTCATGTGGAGTCACTTTATTGAAGTCAGTGGAGTGACTTCAGATTTGCACCACTACAAATCACATGTCTAAAGCAGTTAAAAGTGCATGTATTACTGCAGCAGTGGTGTTGGAATGTTTCCTTTGATTTGCATTTACAATGTCCCGTGCTAAGTTTCTTGGGCTATGTCTACACCTAAAACTTTAGTTTGAACTTGCTTAGTCCGAACTAAGTAGTTCAAAGTTAGTTCAAACTAAACATGGTTTTTTAGTTTGAACTAACTTTTTAGTTTGAACTAGCTGTGCTTTTTTAGTTCAAACTAAAAAACATGTTTAGTTTGAACTAACCACTAGTTTGAACTTACTTAGTTCAAACGAGCATGTTTCCATTGGGCTAGTTTGAACTAAAAATGCAAATGAGTTCAAACTAAGCAGTTAGTTAGGACTAACCAGCTGAACTAACTAGTTCAGACTAACCTTTGATTAGTTTAAACTAAATTTTTTTTTTTTAGTTCGAACTAGCCAAAGGCTAGTGTAGACAGGGTTCAAATTAGTCCGGACTAAGCAGTCAAGACTAATTTGCTAGCATAGACATGGCCTTGGTGTCTGTCAGGCATGGTGCTGAAGACCATCAGGGTTCATTCAGCACTTCTCCACTTCCCTCAATCATTTCATCTTTAGCATTTTAAGTATAGACCCACTGAGGGTACATGCCATCTGTTCTTGTGGTGCCTGACCCCAGAACCTTTCATTTCTCTGCGCCGGACTTCATTGCTTCCTTACCTGTTCAAATCACTTAAGTGTATATAGCCTTCTCCTTAAAACTGACTGGCCCCTTCTAGTTTTGCATCACTGTTTTCTTTGACACATCCTATTGAGTCACAGCCTGAACCTGCTCCCATTCAGGTCAATGGGAATTTTGCTGTTGACTTCAATGTGAGTAGGATCAAAAGCCCGTTGAGCAAAAACCTGGATTCACAACTTCTCCATGTGAAATTTTTTGCTTGATGGTATCATCTGTGCAAATGAGTGATGGCATAAGAATCTACCCAACAGTGACACTCTCCTGCCTTCCTTGAATTTGCTTAGGAACGAGGAGGCATCTCTGTAATTGAGACCTGTTCATGAGCCCATCCTATCCTGTTTTATACAGAAAGGCTAATCTGCACAAATTTTGACATTTGCCAACTTGGATGTGGGTCCCCTCAAGCAATGTCCTCGTCTAGAAAAAGATAATATTGAATCAAAGCTAGAAAATTTCAGGACACCCCAAAATCTTAAAAAAGAAAAAAGGAAACATGTTCATTAAACATCCTGCTTTTACTCTCCATTAAGGAAGCCTGGTGGTTTCCAGAAATATTTTTCTTATGTGTTGCCTGTTAATCTGCTCCAATCAGTTTTCTGAGTCTTAAGAGGAATAAGAAATTCGACTCACCCTTTCCATAAACCAGTGAGAACTGAAAGCATGATTTCCACTCCAGGCCATTTTATTTCACAGTCGGCACTGATGCTTCCTGAGAACAATAAAAAAAAAATGCATAATTTGGTATATAGACAAGCTTGAAGTCACTCACTGCCCCAGTAAACATGGTTAAAGATTATGTAAATACTGGCACAAAAAGCAGCGTGTCTGGCAAGACAATTTATCTATTTAAAAGGTATTGGTACTTTATTTAGAGTCATTGTATAAAGCAACTTTGTGCACTTTTCCTACTTACAGTATTGGGTTTTTTATGTTCTTTTGTTATGGATTTTGTGCTGTCTTTTTTATCAGTGAAATTGTTAAGTAAGTATTTAATTTATTATTGAGATGCCCAGAGGACCAGTGCAATTTTCATTGAATACAGTTTGGCTGTATTTAACGTCAGGATTTTTTGTAACATGGCTAGGGCATATTTTTTTAAACTTGAATTTTTTCCCCCTCTCCCTACTTTCCTTTCTTTCTCTCTTTTTTTTCTTTTTTTTGTAACATAGATTGCAAGGCATCCAATGCCTCGCAGCTTGAGATACAGAACACTTAACAAATCCTGCAGTTTCTAAAACAAAATTTTTTTCTCCAGGAAAAGAAATATGCCTAAGAGGCACTTATCAATGTTTTCTAAGCTTATTTTGTTTTATTGGAATGAGAAGCGTGTATGTGTGTGTGCGCGTGCGTGTGTTTTTTGGGATTTGGGTGGGAGGGAGGGAGTTTAGGGGAAATTGTACATAAAGTTTGTTTTCAGCAAAACAAATGGCCAGTTAGGCTAAACTGAAGTCTAGACATAAAATCACTGGTTTTTTTCCCTCTTTAAATATAGATGCATTTCTCTGAGTGTTGTACAATCCTATCTGAAATTTCTAATACCAAAATTTTTCTTGTTATTCTTCCTTTATATATTTTCTTCTCAGAATTTGTACATTATGTACATGATAGTAATTTGATTGCACTGCAATTAACATGAACAGTTTTGCCTTTGTCTAGAAGCAGCACCACATGTATTACCTCAGCACTGATGGGCCCAAAAGATAATTTCAAACTAGAGATTCTCATGATCTGGGGGTATTTGAGATCTGGAACAAGCTTTGAATATTTTTTCCATCCATATTATAGGCCAGACCACAGTCCTGGATTGAAATACTTGAACTGAAGCTCTAGTTCTGAATTTTGGATTTTAAGCATATCTCCAGTTCTAGATTGGATGAGTACAAAAAATTTACAGATTGGGATAATACTCCTTGTTAAAGATGTATACAAACTGGCAGACTGCCATCTAAATCAGCGAAACTACCCCATATGCATTGTTTGAATGTTGTTAATAGTGATGGGCTGAGTCTGTGCCCTTTGTTGTTCCTTCCAATACTTGTATCAAGGCAAAAAATATTAATACTTGTAAAAGCATGTGATTTGACAAACTGAGATGGAGATAAGCATGAAATTCTGTGATGTTTGCAACACTCCAACTGACAAGTTTGAGTATTATTTACACAGGATGAAAAATTGAAACTCCTGAGGAACTATATGGGGGGATTGGGGGGGTGGGCCTGCGGTAGCCTCAGATTAACTGGTACAGCTGTTGCTGTCTATTTCTGTACTGCCAGGAATGCCGTGTTGCACTGCTCTGCTGCAGTCCTGTCTGCTAACCCCTGGGCATCAGTGCTTTCATACAAAGGCAAAAAAAAAAAAAGCATGAACAGATTAAATGTTATATTAAACAACTGATCAGCTGATGACAAACTTGTGTGTGCAGGTGTGGGGTGAATTGATGATGAAGGGGCATGAGGGGAAGGGGACTGAGTGGGGAGGGAGAGGGAAAATGGGAGTTTGAAAGGAGAGGGAAAAAAATAAAGATACCAAAATACAGAGTGCTGTTTTCATAGGAATGTGATGCAGAACAGGCAAAGCCCTGAAGCCTGCAGTTCCTTCATCACCAGAGTATACAAGCTCAATATGGGGGATAAGGCTCTCAAGCGGAATAGCAAATACTGAAAGACAAGGAGATGATGAGAAGATGTCAGGCAGTCAGATATTCGTGGGAAGGGAAAAGGTGGAAGGGAGTTACACGGTTCCTAAATGTGGCAGAGTCCTGCACATCAGTTTGCAGGGCAATAAAAGTACCTACTGGTTTCTAGTGCAGGAGTAAGACGGCAGAGAAAGGTCAGCCGGGCAAGTAGTGCTGGGCTCCTTCAGTGCACCTCAGCTCTTAGCACATCCCCAGCAGCTAGGAAATTGGAAGTTGTTTAGTTTGTGTTTTATGCTCCATTAAGGTGCATCTTCAGCAGTACCAGGCTGCTGTCTTCAGCTGTGCTGACCTCATTTGTATAAAGCCATCTCAGATCAGTTTCCACTGTCACATCCATCAAACAGCACATGAATGTTAATGTGTGTCCTGTGACCCCTCTGTGTCAGACCCATGGCGGTAGCTGAGGAAGGATAAATCACGGGTATAAGCTTTGATTAGTGCAAGGTGATATTAGTGCACAGCCCTGAATGAAGGCCGTTGAGCCATTGGGGAGCAAGGCCCAGCTGGCTCTTTTTCTGGCCCAAGGCTCCATCACTTCCTACTTAAACAGCACAGAAGGAAAGAAGGAAAAGAAAGAAAGAGATCTTTCAGCCAAGTCGAAGCTGCTAGGTTTGGTTTGTTCAATAGGCTGTGGCTGCTGTACAAGTGACTTAGACTTGCTGTAAATACGCTATTGCATATTAACTTCCTTCACTTGCCTGCTTTCGATACAACTTTGTGACACTTTTTTTATTTCCCCTTTGCCTATACAATCTGTACTGAGTATAACTATGGAACTGAATATTCTATATGTTATTATCTTTGTACAATTTAAGGCAGTTGCCATGGTGTCAGCTTTTTCCTCCACCCTTCCACCCTCTGTTGTCTCTTGAAACACTCTTAATAAAAATCTAGATAAACTCCTTACCTTCTTCTGCTTCGGCTTGTTTTATTTATGTAGGGTCTCTTGCCTTGTTTCCTGTATTAACTGCATCTAAGATATTATCCCCTTTTGACCTATTCTTCCACTGCAACCCACGTGCTGAACAGTGTTGGAAAATAGAGTGGAATGGCACATAAATATTCTGCATTTTTGAGTGGCTGGTTAGGCATCCATGGCGCTATCCTGTGATAACATCATGATTTCAAACAGCTCAAAAGGGACATTGGGTCAAAGGTGGCAGGCTCAAAATGTCCCCTGCTGTGTCTTTTAAAAGTGCTCATTTAACAGCTTTATCCAGCAGAGGATCAGTCCTGGAAAAGGAGGCCTTGTAACACAGATAAAATCCCACATTCCCACCCCCAGGCTGAACACTTTAAAGCCCTGTCAATCACTACGGAGCTGTTCCTTGCTTTCCATCAGATAATCTAATCGCAGGTACCTTTCATAAGAGTCTCCTACCTCAAGGTTTCCATCATTCTCAGCGCAGCAAAGATATGCAGAAACTAAGCTGAATTATTGGTCCTGATGGAACAAACAAATCTATTTAAAAAACAACCCCCCCCCCAAATCACCATCAGATTAGTTAGGCTGGGTTTATGGTTTTAGGAGGGATTGGACAGGCATACCACTTTGATATGGGAAAGATCATTCATTACAGTTATCTGACCTGTTGTCAGCCCTGGATGAGTTTCTATCAGAGGTGAGGCTGGCGCTGGGCACCCCGGGGTACGTGCCCCGAACCCCAGTGCTGGTGCCCTGGATCTCCAGCCCAATCGGGCCGGAGATCCGGGGCCCAGCTGCTGGCAGCAGCGGCAGTGGACCCGTCCCCAGCTGGGGATCCGGGGCCTGGCTGCCCGCGGCCACGGCCATGGCTGGGGATGCAGGGCCCTGCCTTCTGCGGCCACTTCCAGCCCTGTCCACGGCCAGGGATGCAGGGCTTAGCCGCCTGTGGTGGCGCCTGGCCCTGTCCCCGGCCAGGAGGCGGGGCCTGGGCCTGGGCCCGTGCGCCGGGTCCCTCCTCCAGCCAGCGATGCCTCTGGTTTCTACCCTCCAAAAAAATTGGCAAGAACATTACATATAGAAAGGGGCACTAGCCAAGGCTTTGGAGAACTGTGTTTAAATCCCTGTCCTGCCACAAAATTGTTTTGTGGCCTGGGGGGGGGGTAGTCTCTTTGGGCCTCAGTTCCCTCTCTGTGCAAAGAAAAAAACAGAACAATCCTACCTCACAGGGCTTTTGTGAGGCTAAACTGAAGATTGTGAGACATGCAGATAATGAGTAAGCTAAAACTATGATAACAAAGGGGTACCTGAGCTAAAATTAATCTGCGGGATACTTGTGAAACAGCTAAGGGAGCAGTTTTTGAATGTATTAGTTATCACTATGAATAAGACTATAACAGGGCTTGTGTACTAATGGAGTAAAGAGGGATGTTGTTTGTGTCTTCATTGGGCGCTGGATTGGGCTCGCTGTGAACAATAAGAAACCCTTTGCGTTCTCAAGCTTGTTTAGTTATATGAGTTGGTCAACAACAGAGTGCCATTTCCTAACACGGTATATTAAATTGCATTATGGCCATTTCATATCTTCCTCCGATCATTTCACCCTAAGCTGTTGTAGCCAGGATACTGGACCAGATGGACTGCTGGGGGGGGGGGGGTCCAAAGTGGCAGCTCATATAAGCTTAGTGACGGCATGGCTTAACATATATCTATGTGTGCTGGACAACACCACTGCTTGGTTCATGTGCAGGGCTCAAGGAGCAGTGTGTGCCCATAATGCCAAACACTTACAAACTTAATTGCATTATTGCAGCTCCGGGTCTCCTACAAAAGCATCCAGCTTGGACCACTAACAGAGCCAGGCCACCAGACCAGTCAGCAACCCCTATACTACAAATGATAAACCGTTTTCTTTATAAGATAGATACTAGAAGGGGCTCGCGTGTGAAGTCTCCACCCCTTGGTTTGCTATTCAGGGATAGCAGGTAGCAACATCTTATGCTTCAGGCGAGGACAAAAGGCCTGGTCCCGGCCTTGCCTTATCATTTAACATCTGTGCAAAATAGGTATGAAAAGCTGTCGTCGTTATCCAGCAGTGTTTTTAGCTCCACTTTGCACAAGTGTAAGTGGTGCAACAGTAAGGTGCAATGCACCAAAAAAAAAAAATCTGGCCTAACACTGCACTTTTGACTGCCAAAAACAGCAAGTGTCAGCTAGTGAAATTCAGCATTAAGTGAGTTAGGGGAACCACAGGCGTCTCAGCCAGCTCAGCATTTGGGATAACAAATAAGCCATTGTTTGGGGAGATTTTTGCTTTGATTTCTTTGGGATCCCTCCCCACATTAACATTTGCCAGGGGGCAGTGCAAAGAAAGGGTCCATTCAGGGCACTAGTTATGACTTTACAATTCCCAGGGAGGGCCAGCATTGTTCCGAGGTCTGGCAGGAGTAAGAACAGCCTGGGAGCTGCTCTAACTTACATCCACTGGCTACGGGCTCTCATGGATCATATGCCAGTTCAGCATAGCTTGAGGCATGTGCACTACAGTCATATCCCCTCCCTGTGCCAGAGCAGAGTAGGAGTTGCGGGGGGGGGGGGGTCAAGGAGCAGCTACAATGGCTTCTTCGTCAATGGAGAGCACCGCGCTGGGGGACTTCTCAGCACATCAAATCTGACTGCTCAAGACCTAGGTATAGTCGGATCTAGTGCTGCTCATCAGGCTGAATTAAGGAAGGGGCTTGAGGGGTTGCCGCCCCAGGTTAAAGGGGGGCCCCTGCTGCCCTGCCAAAATCCAGCCCCGGATAACTGGCCTGAGCAGCACACTGCCACGGCTCACTATCAGCCTTCTCACCCTACCCCTAGTTTGGCTGGTCTGCTCCACCAGATCTGGGACCTGCTGGGAAGACCAGCCAGCCTGGGATGGGGCAGGAGTACTGTAGGCTGTGGCCTTTGATCCAAGGACTCTGCCCTCCCCAGCAGTACCCAGGCCACCCATAGCTAGGTACGCCATGGGTCCCAGCTCCCATCTCTGCAGCACCAAGGAGGCTCCAGGCCCCAGACCCTCCCTCCAGTGCCAGCTTGGCTGCAGGCCCTGGACCCCTTCCCACAACTGGCCAAGACACAGGCTCTTGACCCAGCTGGGTACCACTGCAGTGTGGGGGACGGGGGGGCACAAGAGTGGACAGCAGCCCCAGGCCTCCCAGGGCCTTGATCCAGCCCTGCTGCTCATGGGGTGCAAAGAAGAACATACCTGGGAAACTGGCTCATTGCATCAGCTACTAACTTGTTTGAATGTGTGTGGTCAGAGTTTCTGTGCGTTTGCTGCAATGCCGATCTTTTCTTAATCAAACAAACAAAGAATAAATGTGAATGCTAGAAAGCGTGATCCTGAATTGGCTTTGGTGCCTTTGTCAAATGAACTCCTCATAGAGTTCTGCCCAAAGCATAATATTCTGTTTCATCCATCCCTAGAAATACCCCAAGATACAGCTAGTCAAGTTTCGTTCTTTCTTTCCAGCCATCACTGTTGTGTCAAAGTGCTGCAGCCTTCTGACTAACAGTGCGAGCGGATTAGTCTGTGAGTGTTATGAGTCTCCCAAACTTACTTCTATCCACTGTAGGACTCAAGCAATCCAAAGCCACCTCCCACCCCCCATTACTGCCACCCATGCACGGTGCATTATTACATCCATTCTGAGAGATGTGATTCTTGACTATAGAGAGTTAATCTTTTTCTCATAGTAAAGCAACTTGCTTTGCTACATAATCTGTAGAAGGGGAGGGTGATATCATTCATTCTGAGTCCAGTGGCCAGGCATGAAAGCAAGCCCTTCTTGAGGAGTGGCAGGGGAGATACATGAAAGATTATCTGTTTGGAGGGTTACACTATCCATGCTTGGTGCTCACACGGCTTTTCAAGCCAGTGCAGATGGTGGAAAATCTGCAGCTAGCAATGGACTGTAGCATTGGAACCTTGAAAGTAAAAGAGAACGCAGCCCAGCTAGCTAGCCGGCCATCCAGGGCAGACCTGGGGTGACTCCTAGGGAGCTATGCTGAGTTATATCAGCTATGGCTCTGACGTCTAGATTGGTTTGATATTTATCTTGTACTGCAGACTACCTGGCTGGTTGTCTATCAGGCATAAGAATAAAGGCAGTCCCTGGACAGCAGTTGCACCTGTAAATCAGAGTTTAGTTGAAGGTTTACTTGAAAACAATGTCCCTATTAATTATTTATTATTTATTATTATTATTTGTATGGCAGGAACACCAGGAATCTGTTGCTTTAGGTGTTGTATGGATGCACAAAAATGAGGTAGTCCCTCACAATCTTAAGTCCATAATGTAAGCCGTAGACACTCCATTTGTGGAGCAAGGAGTGGAGGCTGTATGTTCACATAAGGATTCAGGTTGCTCACTGCTGTGCCCAGCCGCATCTGCTCCTGTCCTTATTTCCAGCCATCTCAGGGAGTGCACGGCTCTTTTGCAAGTCAGATTACATTAAAAAAGTGCCAAAAACCTGGTTGGTGGCGGGGGAGACAAAGTCCCATGACAAAAGAACATGGCAAGGGACTAAAACTATAGTGAGCTATCAGATGGTGTCATGCCCAACCTACCAACACCTCTTGGGAATAGTTTCATAGACTGCTCCTCCTGGCATGAAAGAGAAGAGACCTGAGTCCTGAGGCTATCAGGGCTTTGGTAGCATGTGCTAGCGAGTGGTTTTAAACCCTGTCTAGAACTGTAGCATCTGCTCAGATGCAAAGAGCACCTGCAGTCTGGGCTTTACTTACATACAAGCCAAGAGAGCAGATTGTCCTCAGCTGCTGTGTAGGCACACAAGGGAGCAGCCTAGAGGCAAGAATCTACCTCCTTCCATATACCATCCTCCCATCTCCTAATACAGTGACTATATCCAGTCTGGGTGCTCACCCAAGTGCTCATGCAGGAGGTCGTGTGGCCCACTGGGGTAAGCGAAGAGCAAGTTGATGATTCCCATCACTGGCCAGTGGACCTGGCCAAACAAGGAGGGAAGTACAGCCTGGCCCCATTGCCTTGTAGAGCTCAGTGCCTGGAAGCCACAACTTAGCGAGGTGTTAAGTAAAATAAATACAACTAACACACACACCCTGCAGTCACCGTGGGGAAAACATGCCTTGTAAGCAAACATACACAGCTCCCTGGCTTGGTGACTGGGTCTGGTGATCCCAGGCTCAGGCTGGTGAAATGCTCATGTGCAGATGCTGTGTTAGTCTCTACAGGAAGGGAGCACTGTCAAGCAAACCTGGACCCTGAGCCCTCCATCCCTTTTTCCCAGCCACATTTCTCTCTGCAGAAAGGAAGTGGCAATGAGGATGAACTGGATGCTTCCATCCAGCTGTCTTTGTGAGAGCAGGCTCGCTGCCAAGCAGGCAGCAAAAACCCCTCCTCAGTCCACACCAACACCCCAGGGCGATGGCTACAGGGAGACCGCTAGGTGAGATCACCTGCCCTTGTTTGTTTCCCTCTTGGGTTCACAGGCTGCTGGGCGCAAGTGGCCATCAGCTTAGCGGCCTCATCCTGACCAGAATTAGTCCCACCACCCGCAGTGACAGATGTGCAAATACTGGGTTTATTATTGGGATGCAGGTGACTAAGTAGCCCTGAGTGGGGCTACAGTGTAAACGCTGCCCTTGAACCTTCCATGTGCCCAGGAAGATGTGAGGGCTCCAGGAGCTGGTGCTGGAACATAAAGTCTTTCGCACCTTAGATCAAACATTTGAATCCAGTCCTAGCTTGGCAGGAGCAAAGATGTTGCTATTTGATGGCAGTTTTGTAGCCTACATGAAATGAGCTGTTGTTTCCCTCTGGCACAGGTGCACTACTGTCCTTTGGCTGACCCTCCTGGCATGACCCAGCAGCCAGCAGAGAGGCCAGGGACTGCAAGTCAGTTACGAAGTTATCCTTAGGCCTTGCAGGCCACAGGCACGCATGAGGACAGGGTCTGTTGGGGGAAGTTTTCACTGCTGGCTGTGCCATGCTGAGGAAAAGTATAAGGGTACAGGGCTCCACACTGGCTACCTAACAAAAACAACCCTCTGCTGACTCCAGAGCCTGGATATGTAACAAGAAAGCAACAATGAGAGTGACACGGGGGGGGGATAATCCCCAATCAGGGTAAGAAGCAAGAGTAATAATAAAATGTAAGTTACTGGTGTTGCAGAACAAACCAATTTGTATTTACAAGTAGTCCAAAGTTAGAATGTGACCTTAGTTGTGATAAATAACAGTACAGCACTAGAAGCCAGGACTCCTGGGTTCTGTTCATGTCTCTGCCAGTGACTTCCCTGTGTGACTTCAAGCAGGTCGTGTAGACCAAATCTTTCAAGTGTCCGCTAGTCCTGGGTGCCTTTTTTTACATGGGGCTGGGTTACCGGAGATGCTGAGCACCTATTCCATGGCTGGAAGGCTTGCAAGAATTGCAGAGGGTAGGAGTAACTTGTCTTCCCCTCTATTTCTGCAGGAGATACAACATACCTTGACATCTTCCGGGAGTTTTCCCACATGGCATCAAACAACCCTGAAAAACTCAACAGACGGAGCCTGCACTTCAGCCACTCCTGCAGATAGCTCCTCCCTTTGACCTCTGAGACTGTCTGCTAGAGTCTGCTTTGAACTCCCAAAGCTCTTGTGAGCAGGAAGTGGTTTGGCAAGGCAGAATGGATGATCAACTGGGCTCATCTACTGGGGAAAGACCCAGTGATCTGTTCCCTGTCCAAACACCCATTTGCGGAGCATACAGTGTTTATTCCAGTGCCTGCTTTTGTATCCAGCTCCCAGAGCAGTGACCTGTGGTGATGTGACTAACCAACCAGTGCTTCCAAATAGGGCTGAACCAACTACAGAAAGAAATCCCTGCTTCTTTGCAATTGGTGCCCTCAGCCTCCTTGCCTGCAGATCTGCCTCAGGCCAAGTGCCCGCTCAAGTCAGTTCTTTAACTAAAAACACGGTGAAGCACATAAGGTCCTGGTAGCTAAGGGGGAACCAGGCACTGTTTCTGCAGATTATGTTAAATCCCCCCAGTGCTGATTTCTTCTGTAACACTAGGATATTAAAGCTAAAACAGCATGTTTATGAGGCAACAATGGAGAGACACTTCAACACAGACACTAGCAAAATGATTTGCAAGGGAGCAACGGCATAATGGTTCTTATTTTACATTAATCCGGCACAAACCGCCAGAAGAACAGACGTGACTTTCAGTGTTACCAAGGGATGCACTCCAGGAATGATATTCCTGCTGATTTTGGGGTCGTATTTGAATAGTTTCATTCTCAAATTTTATCTTTTTTAGTTTAGAAATCCAATGGACACAGAATAACCTGCCAAGGAGAAGGCTCGTAACTTCTCAATGTTGATACACCCTGGTAGCCACCTTGGAAGCACAGAATATTGGCTACAAGGCTGAAGCAGCCCCCAGCCACCAAGAATTTAAAGCCATGCCAAACCACTTTCTATTGAGGTTATGGCTGTTTGGGGAACCTAAAGCTTCTCATCTGTATTGCATGGGTATTAATTTCTGCACAAAGAGGTTTTTGGTCTTCCTCCTGGGACAACAGGGTGTGAAGATTCCTTGAATGCCTTCCTACCAGGTGTAGGAGTGAATGTAGCTTCTTAACTGTTCCTCCTTGGGAACAGTGCATGTTAGACTCTATGAAAGGTATAAGGACTTGACTTAAATTGCTACCCTTGATGTGCATGTTTCTGTCCAGCACCACAAGTTATCAAAGAGGCAGTAAACCAGAGATTTCCCTACCACCACCCCTACACACCTCCTGAATTTCCCAACAAACCCCCCCCCCCAATTGTCAGCTAGTAACAGTGTTATACCAATTCAGTGAGCACCACAACATCCCCCCCCCCATTTCAAGTCCTGGGAGAATACTGCAGTAAACAGCAAAGGATTCTGGGTAATATTATCAGCTGAGTGAAGTGAAGTCATGTGTGGTGAAGGCATTCGTTTGTCATGTGACCAAAATAACAATAACCAAGCCCAAATCAGAGGATAAGCATTTGTGAACTCACAGGCAGTGTGCTGATGGGCCTTCCATTGTAGAGGTGTAACCAAGGACATAGAAGAAACCAAAGATGGCTTCATGACGTAGTATTTAGCTGTGCATTGGGTTTTAGAAACCTGAATATTCAGACTTTCCAAAGGGGTAGCCCACAAAAGCTCATGCAAAAAATAAATTTGTTAGTCTTTAAACGTGCCACAGTACTTACTGAATGTTCCAGGAGGTGGGAAGTATTTGGATCTGGATTCTGTGTACCAGCCTGTCTGTAATAAAGACTTCAATATGCAAGGACCTCACTGAAAAATAAACATACTTCAAATGAGCTAGAACTTTCCTCGACCAACAACTGGCCAAAAGAAGCTGATCTCTTATGCTCCTGTTTCAGATTTGCAAATGAAGTGAGTTTAGTCAACTCCACTTGCCAAATAACGGCCCTGCACCAATTGCCTGTTGCACTACTTCATATTGCTGGTTTTCAATTGCACCCACCAAATAGAATTAACTTTGGGCCAAATCTCACCTGCATGCAGCTTACTATGCCTTCATGTCCTTGTGGAGACCCAGACAAGGATTTAATAGCCCTGGATTCTTGTCCCTGTTTAGTCCATTGGCCAGTTGGATGGCCTATGGCAAGTCACTGAACTTCTGCAAGTGCCTCATATGGTGTGATATCGATTTTGTGAAGTGCTTTGAGGCTCTTGGGTAAAAGTGCTATATATTGCTGTCATATTTCTACTGTGGGAGCTATGCATGTTGATCTGAAAACAGAACCTGGTTCTTTTCCCCTTAAAGAGTTTTTAACTCATATTTACTGTGCACCTCAGTGCTAAAAGAGCAGAACCCCATCCACAAGACACAGCTTTTATTACTATTTTTTTACTTGTAATATTATTTCATAGCTATAAAAATGGTTGTGTGTGGACTATACAGGTATAGACACCATGACATATTAAAGTGTATTGTCAGAATGTTGTATATAAACCATGTTTACATGCTGAAATGTAATATATCATACAGCAGAAGAAATGTATTTTTTAAATAAGGGGGAATGGAAAAGTCTCACCACCAAACGATACCTATGAATTGAAAGTAAAATACGAGATTTTTTTGTTTTGAAAACCAGGTGTGTCTGCTCTTTCTTTCCAACATAGACCTTGGCAAACCAGCAGAGCATTTCAGTCTGAGAGGCTTTATAACATGAGATTTATTGGGCATTTGTTTATGGCTGGAAGGCAGGTAACCAAATGAATTGTCCTCCAAAAAGATGCAGAGCTACCAACTTTTTCAGGTAGCTGTAGCATTTGCCTTGATTTCTGGCAAAGCTTAGACTCACGGAAGTCCATAGGGATTTGCTGTTGACATCAGTGGAGCCAGCCCATCACCTCAGTATTGTTTTAGTTCCGGTCTCCCTGATTCACAGCAGCAATAACTGTGCATGCTCTGTTGTGAAATAAAAAAATACTGAATCCATGGTGGCTTTGCGTGCACGTAACAGAAAAGGAAGTACTTGGGGGTGTGGTGAAGTGCAACACATCAGTAACACAAGGCACAGAGCGTACCAGCCTAGAATATCAGTACCAAAGACTGGGATCCACTGACCTCTCCATGATACTTTAGAGGAGCAGTTCTCAACCTCTGTGTTGAGACACATTACTGTGTCACCACACAGCAGTAAGTGTGTTGTGGAGAGATGGAGAGATGGCTGGATGTAGCCTGGGGAGGGTGGGCTACTGGGCTGGTGTCCTGTAGGGTCACAACATGCAACCAAATGTGTCACAACCTGCAAAAGTTTGAGAACCACTGCTTTAGAGAACCAGGTGGGCCCAAATAATCCTATAATTATTCCTGTCCTACCAAGAATTTAGCTCACGAGTTACCTCTTCTTAATGCCCATTATCTGGGTGGTCTAGATTTTATTATTACATAGGATTCTTTATCTGTGGCTGTTTCTCTGTCTCTGCTCCTTGGTTCCAATGTGGATTGACCATCCACATAGCTATGTCCCTGACCTTTACTTTTGTTTTCTCTGAAACTGTGATCCACCTTTGTAGTTGGGAAAATGTCAGCGTACATCAGCCGGTTGGTTGGATGGATGGATGGGGGCTACTAAGTGTTACTACCATACTGTCATGACACCAGTGATGGACAAATATCATAAGCTCATTTAATTTTGTTTACCAAACAGGCAACAAATGAGTAACAATTTTATGTCCCTCTGATTGGGCTCATTTTGAACCATTCAGTACTATTTTCTCTTATTTAGTGTAATGACAGAAACATATAAGAGACACAAGCTGGATGAGGCAATGTCTCTTAATGGACCAAATTCTGTTGGTGGAAGAAACAAACTTTCAGTTTCACAGAGCTCTTCCTCCAGTATAAAGACCTCAGAGTGTCCAAAGTAAATACAAGATGGAACAGATTATTAAGTATAAGGAGTCATTTTAAATTTAAGTTGTCTCCTAAACCATGTGTGAACCCCTTATAGTTAACCATCTGCCCCACCTCAGAGTTAGCTTGGAGACTACTTATTCCAGCTCTGAGTAACAGCCCTGCTATGCTCAAAAGCTTGTCCTGCCCACCAACAGAAGTTGGCTCACTAAAACATATTATCTCACTGACATTGTCTCTCTCATAACAACACAACACAGGTATGACAACAGTTGAAGAAACAAATGAGGCATTTAAGCAGCAATAAAGCAACCAAAGAGAGACACTAGCAGTGCAGCGGTTTATCAGATAAACCAAAGTCCCTCTGGATCTTCATGGCCTCTTCAAATGGACAGGTTAATTCCTGTATCACCTATGAATGTCTCCCAAATCAGACATCAGCATGTAGTCTTCACAAGCTGACACAAAGCAAGGTTATAGTGAAACTACAGGCACAGGGGTTGGGTGTCCTATGCACTTAGCATCCGGGGAGTTCTGAAGTAATGAACTGTTGGAGAACAGCTGCTTTCGGAAACACCTGGCAGCCATCTGGTCACATGAACTTCTTGCACTGGTCACTTGATTTTACTGCAGGACAACACGAGCAACAGAGCTGTCATTTCAGCTGCATTCCTGATGAGTCCAGATCTGGCTGAACCAGGCCACACAGCACCTCTGAGTTGGTTATAACCAGACTCCCTGAATTCAGCTTGAGGGAAACCTTCCCACTCTGCTCACTTTGGACTCAGGGATACTTATCTGCTCTGACCTGAGAAGTTATAGGACAATTGTACCTCCCACTGCCTTGGGCTCATTGGAAACAGACCCTGATTATTTGTGGGTCAGGGACAGAGCGGGAGCGGGGTGGCTGCTTGTCTGCCTCTATTAGCTGTGTTGGATACACTCCTCCCTCCCCCATTTTGGCCCACTACACTGCTGTAGGGTCAGGATTAATAGAGCCCTGCGCTTCTAACCACCTATATTCACACTAAAGGACCAGGCATCTCATCCTAAAACACAAAAATGCTATATCAACTCTGGGAGAACATGGGTTTGAAAATCCCAGTGACCAGAAGAGCTAGTGAACAAGAGCAGCAATTAAGAGTTTCATGGGAGAGTTTGGAGGGGGCAATAAGAGGCAGAAGCACTTGGCAAACATGCCCTAAATTTAAACCAATAACTGCTCTCTCGCCCCCAGACACACACTCATTTCCCCAGCATGTGCTCCTGAAGCCAGAATGACTTGACAGGTAGTGTTAAGGGAGACAGAGTAGGTCCAACACCAGTCTGACAGCCTCTGTGCTGGTAAGGAGGATGAAAGGTTCATGGAAGAAGAAGAAGGAGTCATGTGGCACTTAAAGACTGACAGATTTATTTTTTACATGAGCTTTCATGGGAGAAAATCCCACTTCGTCAGATGCTTCGAAGTTGGTCACCCATCTTTGAAGCATCTGACGAAGTGGGATTTTCTCCCACGAAAGCTCTTGCAAAAAATAAATCTGTTAGTCTTTAAGTGCCACACAACTCCTTGGTTTTTTTTGCTGAACTAGACTAACACGGCTACCCCTTTGGAAATCATGGAAGAAGAACATCAAAGTGGATTAGACGGGAACAGTCCTTCCAAGAAACGTTATGGTATCTTCTTGCATTGAGGATAATCCACCAGAGGACAGAATTTCTGTTACTAGGAAGAGACAGGCAATAGTAATGGATACATAAGTGTTAGAAATAAAGATAGTGGGGTTTGTGATGACTGTGGGAAATGCAGGGTGACTTGCCCGCTGAGTGCACAGGTGAAGGTTTTCACAAGACATCTAGACAGGCTTACGTGCAATACTGGGAAGGAACCAGTGGCCGTGGTATAAGTATGTACCAGTGACATAGGAGAAGGTAGGAGAGAGGTCTTGGAGGATAGATTTGGGATGCTAGATCACAGAAAAAAGTCCAGATCTCTGTGGTGGTAGCATTAGCAGAAGTGTTTCCAGTTCCATGCACTGAGGCCAGGAAGACAGGGAGAACTAGAGGATCTCAATGTATGGATGAATTGATGAGGTAGAGACAAGGATTTTAGAGTTTTTAGGCATTAGGAACCTTTTTGGGAAAGAAGGGGTCTATACAAGAAGGATGGACCTCACCTAACCAAAAGAGAACCAGATTGCTGACATGTAAAATTAAAAAGGTTGTAGAAGATTTTTTACACTAAGGGGTGGGGGAAAGTCGACAGGCATGGAGAAGCACATGCTTCACAGGGAAACATCTCTTATGGATGAATTTATTAATGGGGGATCTCTGTCCTAGTAAAGAGGATAGAAAAGAAGTAGGTAAAGTACAGGTGGAAACTAGCAAGGCACTGTCAGTGTCTGCACCTCTGAACCCCCAAACCATCTCTTATTTCATTTCCCCTGAACTCTTAGCCTTGCCCTTTGCCAAGTGACCCATCCCTCACTCACTGCATGTGATCCTGTCTCCATAGGCATAGAATTGACAGGTGCAGGTGCCTGATGTACAGCTGATCATCTCTGCTTCATTGTAGCAGCAGTCCTGGTGATGACAGCATCTGAGCAATGTGAGTAAGGAAACAGGCTGGGGAAAGTTCAGAGGTGGTTGGATCCAGCCAGGGAAATGCCTGGCTCAAGTCCCTAAGAACACCTCATTCTTCTACTGCCTGTGCCAACCATGAAACAATTTGCTGCCCTCTCTGTTGCTCACCTCTGATATAACACGTCTGAGAGTGACGTGCACAAGACAGAAACAGAAACACTTGACACTTTCCAGCTGGTGTCTACCCAGCTTTCAAGGACTCACTATATGACTATGAGCAAGTTATTGAACCTTTTCTAGGCTTCAGTCCCACTGTATAAAAGGGAATAATGGCACCTTCTTGCAAAGGAGAGGTGGGAGCTTAGTGAAGAGTGCTTGTAAAGTGCTTTGTTACCCACAGAGGGAAGATGTGAAGGATTAGAACTGAAATTGGTTAGGAAAGCAGAGCATTTCTTGCAATTTTCCCCTTCGATATTTCATGAAATTCTCAGACCAGCTCTCACTGAAACAAGTGACTGGCTTCCCGTTCTTTCTGGGTGTGATGCAACCATTCCCTTCTCTCCCTGAACTTCAGGACAAGAGGAGGCCTTTGAATAAGCCCTTAGATAAGTGATGCACAAGCCAGACCGTCTTCCAGCCCAGGGAAATCTCATCTTAGCTGGGGGAAAGCAGGAGACAAGTTGTCTCACAAGGAGCAGTAGCAGCTCTCGTGACAGCACCAAGATGTCTCCAGACAGGAACACAACTGGAGGGCAGCCCAGGACACAGACAGTAAGCTGCTCCTCATGGGTATTGATAGTGAAACTCAGATAATACTTTAAACTCCCCTTTTACTACGGCAGCCTAGAGTCATCTACCTCCAGTCACTGCTGCAGTGTCTGCTTGCACAACCTTCTTTAAATGCCGCAATAAAAACACCTGATCCACCAGGCTAGCATGAGCCTTAAGCAAATCTCCCAAATTGGGCAAGACACACCACTGCGATGACATGCTTGGAATATGAAATGAGAGAAACTACTAAAGGAGACTGAACCTGTTCAGGGCGTTTGACAGTAATCTGTATCAGCCCTTTCCAGAAAACTGCCGTGGGAGAAGGGGAAGGTGCCTGTCCAGTAGTTACAGCTAGGGACCGGGAGTCAAGGCTCCTGGGTTAAGAAGATAGCAACTAGTTCATATCCAACTTACTGCGATAGAGCTAGAAACAAAATATGAGGACAAGTTATCCGTTCTATTTCTTCCATTCTATCTCCCATATGTACCCATCCACCCACCTACCATTACCTGTTTTGCCCATGACCCCTCCCTTATAGCTTCACATCTCACTCATAGCAAGAATGGAGTCTCCAGTCAGCACCATGATCTGATTATTACTGAACACCTCTTTTATTTTATCACTTTTGGTGCTACTTCATTTAAAAAAAAAAAGGCCTGGTTATAGAAACATTGTTTACAAGCTCTTGACTGTAAGAGATTTATTTATAGACTTTTCCATGGTGCCTATCACTGGAGGATCTGAGAGACACAGGCAGACTAATCAATTTATCGTTGTCACTCCCAGCATGGGAAAGACATGTTATTGTCCCTTTGGAAGAGAGGGAAAGTGGCTTGCCCATGGTCACATTGGTGTCTATGGCATACCTCTTAAGTGCCACTCAGCTGCCTTAAGTACATGACCATCCTTCCTCTTTAGCAGTCCCAGTGAAGACAGATTAGTGGGCCAAAAGCAAGTGACAGCCATCCATTTTTGCACATCCCAGACTGTAAGGTCTTGGGGGCAGGAAATGTTTTTTATCTGTTTGTACACTGCCTAGCACAATGGGGTGCTGGTCCAGGAAGGGCTCCTTGATGCTACAATAATTCAAATAAAAAATAATAATGATGAGATGATCAGTGGTAACAAAATAAATGCTGTTCATTTCATGGTTGCTGGTTTACTTCATATTTATCTGTTTTTAATCTATAAGAAGTAAATGGGTGAAGTCTCCTCACTTGTTATTCAGGAGATCAGACTAGCTAATTTCATGGTCCCTTCTGGCCTTAAGCTCTACAAACCTATGAACTGTCTGAATAGAATAGATCTCAAATTATATCCAGCTACACAATATACTAGTTTCAAAGGGCCAGTCTAGTTCAGCAAAACAAGCAAGGTGTCCTATGCTACTTAAAGACTAACACATTTATTTATCACATGAGCTTTCACAGGAGAAAATCCCACTTCATCAGCTATGTTTTTGTTATTAGGAGCATCTGAGAGATAGTAAAAACCACCAGATAAGTTTCAGCCTGTTGTGTACACACCACCAGAACTCTGAGGTGATAACACTGAGGAGTATGTTGGGTGACAACACAGTTGTGCTGAAAAAACCACAGTCACCTCACATAAAGTAGAGCCATTTAATCCAATGGTTGAGGTATCACTTGTGGCCTTTGCAGATGTCTGGGATAGGAGCTGTCAACAGCATCTTTATTTCAAGCCTTACTGTAAATCACATTCATTGTGGGGTGTACTCCTTGGTTTGATGTTTCATTTCACCAGGGCTGAATGCCATTAGATCTTTGCTATGTAAAAACTTCTTCAGGTCAGCCAGACTGCTAGCTGTCTCTCTACCCTGAAAGTGGAAACAGAGACAGTAGATGGGATAAGAATCTTTGTCTAGTGTGGGTGGTGCAGCCTCTGAGAGCTGGAGGAGGGTCTCGTGGCTGGAGAGAGGATCTACCTGGGGGCTGGATTGGCCTGAATTCTTCTCTCTCTTCAGTGGGTGACTTTAAACCCCTCATTTTCTTCATTCAGTGTCTCCAGCTGTTGTGTGGGAGTAATATTACTACATCTCATAGGGATTCTGAGCAGCATGGTTTTCAGAGCAAACAACTGGGTAGAAATCAGCCTGGAGGGATGTCAACATAGTGGAGAACCTCACCATGTGAAACTCGAGAAAGGTGGTAGGTGACGTTTACGACAGCAGGCCTGCAAGGCTTGAATTCTCTCCCTGCAGAAGTACAGCTACACATGAACCTGGCTAACAGGGCTGTAACTAGGGGTTCTGGTGCCTGGGGCAAGCAGCACCTAAGGTGCCCCATGGCCCTGATCCGGGGCCCATCTATACAGCAGCAGGGAGGGTGGATGCGACCCTTCCCAGCTGCAACCAGAGCCAGCAACAGGGGTCCATACACTGCCACAGGAAGAAGGGACCCCCCCGCACCACCTCTGGCCGCAGCAGGGAAACGATCCCCCCTGCTGCCTCTGGCCGCGGCTGGGGGAAGCAATCCCCTGCCACAGCCAGAGCAGGCAGGAGGGATTGCTTCCCTGCCGCAGCCAGAGGTGGTGGGGGGATCACTTCCCCCTGCCACCTCTGGCCATGACAGGGATCACATCCCCCTGCAATGGCCACAGGCAGCAGGGGAGATCCCTTCCCCGTGGCGCCCTTTTAAATTGGCACCCAGGGCAAAGCCCCTTTCCCCCACTGTAGTTACAGCCCTGCTGGCCAAGACTCATGGTCTACGTCTACATCTACATCTGCCAAACTTAGTTTGGACTTGCTAGTCCCTTGGCCTTGCTAGTTCTTCAGCAATAATGAAAGACAGCATTGCCTAAAAAAGCATAACACAGAAGTCCAAGATCTAACCCTGGCTCTGCCACAAAGTTGCTCCGAGCAAGTCACTCATCTCATTTTCCATCTCTGTACAAAGAGAAGGAGAATCCATACTATTCTTCCTGCAAGGACACGGTGAAAACTCAGCATTGATGCTTTGACACTGTAATGTGCTATATAAGTATTGATTAGCATGGTTATTGTTATTAGGAGGGAATTTCACCAGTGGCCCCACCTGAGAACAATACAGTATTTGTGATGAAAGTTCCAGTCCAATCCACTATTAAAGCATCAGCTGTATTTCCTCACCCTCTGAGACTCAGTATCATGTCTGCTCCCTAGCACACTGCTAGAAGATCTGTGCAACAGGAGTCACAGATTTTCATACGACATCAGCCAAAGGTTTTGGACTAGCTATGGTCATTATAATTGTTCCACAGTGTTCAACTGGCTACAGTCACCCTCCAGCCAGTCCGGGCTTATGCAATCATGCTTTTTTTGTTAGGCCGCTTGCCCATGTGGGCCATTACGGACACAGAGGTGCCAGACTTATGAATCAAGTTATTAAAGGGATAAACTTTCCTATCAAAATCAGAGGCATGACAGACAACTCCTGACAGGTAAAGAAGCCCTCATGCTCCAGCAGTGTTCTGGATTCCAACCCAGAGAGGTTACCCTTTAAGGAAAGCCTGAATGACTAATACAATTAATGTAGCTTCTGTTGAAGCTAAACTTCCCAGGAAGCAGCCCTGAGCCACCTGCCCTTTGAAGCAGTATGCATGGGTCTGACAGCTCCTCAGGGAGCAAAAGAAGCCAGGCTGCCAAGGCTCTGATGAGAGGGAGTTTTAACAATGGGTAGCTTGTTGGGTGCCTCTTGCTGTCAATCTCAGCAGCTCCTGTGGGAGGAATGGATAAGGCATTCAGAGACATTCCCAGCCAGCTCCAGGCTCCCCCAGGAGTTCTGGGCTAGTCACTGGCGCCAGCACAGCTGGGGTGCAAGAGAAAGGCTATCCCTGCTCCTGTGACTGGCACATGCAAGGAAGTGCTGCAACCACACAGCACCAACACTGTGGGAGAGTCAAGTCCTCACAGACATGGTGCCACCGGGGCATATTCCGATTGGAAATTGCCCCTTGCCATTAGCGGCGCTTGGGGCTGGCACCACAAAAATGTGCCTTTTAAATGAGTGGCTCTATTGAGCTGCTCCAGCACCCCTGGGGCAAAGCCCCATTGGCCCCACTGTAATTATGGTCCTGCATGATGCTAGGAAAAGTGATGAGTCTAGTCCCTTTTGTTGTTTTGGGTCAGCATTAAAAATATATTTCCCTGTCGGCCCTTCCACCTGCCTCCTGTTTTCACTTCCTCATGTGTCCCTCCCTGCCATTCACATTCCACTTTCTTTGCCCCCTTTCATCAACAGTCCCAGCCTTTTGTGGCATACTGTCAGCACAGGTGTCCCCATCCTGTCTAGCCAGAGGGGACACTGCCATCATCTAAGCAGCAGAGCATCAAACCCACCTGCTGCCCACTCCACAGCTGAGAACGAGGGAGTGGGTGTCACAGGGCAGCCCCTGAGGGTCTTCCTCTGCCTTAATAACACCATCCACAAATCCATGTCCTTTTAACCACCCCTGGGCTTTGTGACCCCTTCCAGCAGGCCTCAGCCTTGCATGCAGTTTACACACTAGTTACAGTCACCAGCCAGCTAAGCAGCTCCCCCAGTCTTGTTATGGGGAAAGACACAGAACTAGCAACAGCCAGTCTAACCCACACCCACCTTCCTTCAGGGTCCCTATTCTTCCTCCTACTGCCTGCCTGTCTGTCTTGCTGCTAGGGTTACTTCCACCCAATTAGCCCCTCAGCTGTATTTCCACTTCATTAATTGGCACCTCTCTCTTCCCCTCTGGTTCTAATAGCATATCCTGGTGGAGTTGGGAGTGGCCGCTCAGCTCCTGACTCAGCACCCTGTTCCATAGGCTGACATTGGAGGGAGGATCACCAACAGTCCCATGTGACAAGGACACTCTTTATTTAAATAGACAGTTTCCTAAGACTACATCAGCAGAAGAGCAGGAATGCCTTTTGTCCCATATTACACATTGAAAATATTTGTCAGGATGCAAACCCCCAAGTTTTACTGTGACCTTACCTTCCTGTGATAAGTTGGTGAAATTGGCCAGTGTAGTGATGCAGAATCAGTCCCATGGTTTACCACAATCAGTGTACCTATAGCGCAGAGGTCCCCAAACTATGGGGTGCTGCCCCCTGAGCAGGGACAACAGGATTAGCAGGGTGGCATGAAGACCTGATGGGACCATGCTAGGAGACAGGAGTGAAGAGGAGGCTGTGCAGGGCAGGGGTTGGTGCAAGTGGTCTCAGATATCAGGACCTGAACCCTGCCTGCCTTGCTCCACCCTAGCTGCAGCAGCAGACACCAACCAGCAATTATGCTACTCTGGTGGCAACATTGGGAGACAGCTTGTGAGGGAAGCACGCCCTAGGAGTGCAGACCCACCCTGCCAAGCAGAACCTTTTTCTGACTTTGGCTCTTCTGGGCTGCCTTGAACTGGGTCCCAGCAGCTAAGACTGCCTGACTGCTGCAGGGAGAGAAAGTTTTTTCCTCAACTGCCACATGGTTAGTACTTCCCACCCTTGTGGTACAAGACACCCCATCTCTGGCCTCTACAAGTATAGATGCTCCTTCCTTCTAGGGGTGCTAAGGAAACAGTTCTGTGTTTTTTAGCACAATGTTGGCAGCCCTAGCTGGAAATATGTTGCTAGCTACAGCTGGGTGGGAAACAGTTTGCCCATTGAGGGACAGCATCCTGCTCTCCAAATGTTTCTGCACCCTGAACTGGATGAAAAGCTGAAATCTTCCAAAAGTTTCCCAAACAGAAAAAGCTGAAAATCAAAAATTGCAGCTGGGGCTCATCTGAAATGTTTCATTTTGTTTAGATTTCAACCTTTCCATTTTTATTTATTTATTTACAATAATTGATTACTGTACATTACCTGACATTTCAAAATGAAAAAGGAATTTCAAACAAAAAATTTGCAGCTTTTTATTTCAAAAACTTCAAAATGCCCTGTTCTGGCCATTTCAAAACTTTTTTTTTCAAAACAGGAAATTTGTCAGAACTGACCCTTCCCTGTGTTAAGTTTCCATTTTGACAAATGGATCCTTTTCAACAGAAAAATATTTTGCCTAAAAATTGCTCACCAGCTCCACTGCTGCCTCCCTTTGCTGTTGCATTTCAGGGAGGAAAAACCAATCGGATTAGGAAGTAACAGAAGTGTGGCATGGAACATGAGACATTGGCTAACGTCACAGCAAGTTATAAAGAACAGAAATGCAAACCCTCAGAGGAAGGAAAAGGATAATTGTATCAGAGGAGACTAGATTTAGAAACTGCTACAAAATGCTGATAGGTCCAGATCTAGATTTACAACACTCTAAAGCTGAGATCCAGGCAAATCCCTAGAATAGACTAGCTTGATGTCAGGTCCCCAAGGATGTGTTTACATTGCACACTAAGCCTGGTTCAGCAGGACACAGACTTGTGGATTCAGTGTTTCCAAGCCTGTGCTTGCATGTCCATACTCCATTGTAAACCTGGATTTATGTTTGCTGGACCTGCGTCTCACAGCCAGGCTAATGGGTCCATGGTGCACCATGCAGACTTTTTGACTTGGGTTTGGCTTGACCTGTGTCCACATTGCAAAATGGCAGGCTTGGATCCCAAGTCATAGCCTGGAGACCTGCGTTCTGACCACCCTGCTCAGTAGGGCCCTGAGTGCTTACTGACTCAAGCTGGGCAGATGTGTGTGGGGTTGGAAGGTGGGCTTGGGCTCAGACCAGTGTCACACCAGGATTAGTGTGCAGTGTAGACATCCTCCAAGAGTAACCAAATACCTGATACTTCAGAAGAAAGCAGTCAAAAGCACCCCACATCTGAAATTCAATCTTTTTATCGCACAGCCTCTTTCCACATGGAAGGGACAAAGGAAGTCTGACTGGGATGGATGTTCTGATGATTATGTCAGAAGTGTATAAACATGAGCAGATTATCTGCATGTCTGATTGCTCAACTATAGCAGATTAAGAGAACATTTTGTAATAAGATGGCAGCTACTTAGCTATACAGTTGGCTGCACCTCATAGACAGCTGCTGTAGGCTGTTCTTTGACCTGAACACAAGTTGTGTACACTTTCACCCTATACCTTGGGTTTACACTGTTTCTAAAACATTGCTTTAATTCTGCCCAAGGTGGTGGGGTGAATTCAGTGCTTGTGAAAGTAGATATCAGGATCCCCACATTACTGGCACTGCCCAGAGACAGGTGCCAAGCAAAACTCTACCACGCTGCCCCTGCAACACAACATTTGCCATTCCAGCCCAGGGATTCTGCTCACTCCACATGGCCAATGTCTTTCAGACCTGCCTGGCGGCAACCCTGCTGCCTGTTCCCTCATCCTCAAACCTTTTAGTTCACTACTGCCAATATACCAGTGCCCTGATCCACAACATGTGACTCCACGCAGACTCACATGCAGATCTGCAAATGTGCCATGTGTCTCTGACCTGCAAAACCCCTTGCTATTCCAGTTTTGAACACAGATGTAACAAAGGGTTCTGCTAATGTAGCGCTGTCCTGATTTGCAACTTTCTTGTTATTCCAGCGTTGAGCCAAAACACTATAATAGCAGTGCACTCAAATCCTTACCTGCTTTTAGCTAGGCCAGGCCTGGCTCTCTCTGGCACAGAGACTGCCTATTACACTATGTTTCTAGATAGCTACAGTCATTATTTACACTGGGACTAATTTTCTCTTCTGATCTAAGCCAGTATCCACATGAGCATCTCTAGTGGGGAGAAGTCAGTGCATGAACCTGTTGGCTTCTACAAAACCCCAAAGGAGAGGACTGAAAAAAATCAATTTTTTTTTATAAATTTTTTTCTAAATTGTATTACATTACTTTTTCACAATTGTGCAAAATGATGGATTTTTGAGCTTTTTTTTTTGTCTTCAACTTTTACCTCTTTAAATGTTCACTGTTGTGGGAAATTATGGCACAGTGGTGAGACTATAATTACTCAATGACAGTAGATGTCACAGATCAAAAAGGTAATGCTTTATCATGGTTAAAATATGAACTGTTAGCATATTAAAATATACTATTAAATATCCTTAAATTAAAAAGTCTACTTATCAAGCAGTGTTTTTCTTACTTCACCTGTGTAAATTGTGTTTTTTATGAACAGCCACATTTTGTTGGTGTGGATCTACTCTGAAATTGACATTTACCCATTAAAACCCTTCAAGTCTTGCTATACAGCACTGATACGTTTACGACTTCACTTTAATAGCAGTAATATCCTGAAAACAGTATCTTCCACATTTATTGCAAATAATATTGGCTCTAACACAACATTTTATGTGTCCAAGTTCTGTGCAAACATTAACTGATAAAAACACCCAGCATCCCAGTCAGGCAATGACAGAGTTATTTTCCCCATTCTTACAGACTGAGAGAAACAGACACAGAGAGATCCAGCAACTTGCTACCCAGTGAGTCAGCTGAAACTTATGAGCTTTTGATGACCAAGGCCCATTGTGTTCCCCCAGTACATTGCTAGTAGGATTACAGCAGACTGAGTAGCTAATGGTGCCCTTCAGTGCTCTAGAGCAGTGGTTGTCAAACTTTTTTCTTCGGGACCCAGCTCTGGGCCCTTCTGCCATGCAGCGACTCCTCCATTGTGGGGTAGGGGTGGGCCACCTCCCCAGGATGAGCACCAGCTAGCAGGTGAGCAAGGGGCAGCCGCTCCCCTCTCAGGTGCAGCATGAGTCTGCTGCTGTAAAGAGCTGCCTCACTCTGGCACCTGCGGCTCCTTCCCAGCTGCTGGCTCAGCGTGAGTGGCTCAGCTTGGCTCAGGTCCACACCTCCCGCGAGGCAGCTGCCAGTGTCCTGCAGGGTCGAGCTGTGTTCCAGGGGCTGGGAGGGCTTGAAGGCAGTTGGAGCCCCTGCCTGAGCCGCCCCACTCCTTGCATGATTGGCACCACTCTGCCCTGCCTGCTGCTCATCCCTGCTGCCACTGGCATGTGGACAGGACACGCAGGGCAGAGGGGGTGGGATGGGCATCAGGCTTGAGTGTGGCAAAGGGCTCCAGCTGCCTACGACCCCTCCCCACCCCTGGAACACAGCTCAATCCTGAAGGACACTGGGAAGCCGACACGCTGGAGGTGCGGAGCCGAGCTGAGCTGAGCCAAGCCACTCACACTGCGCTGGCAGCTGGGAGGGAGTCGCATGTGCTGGCACGGGGCAGCTCTCAGCAGCGGCAGTGCAGAGCAATCACCCCAGGGTGGCAGTGGGGCCAGGTGGCGGAGCACGTCTGTAGTGACCAGAGGAAGCAAGCTGGGTGCCGCTGAGGGAGGCTACCCCTGGATGCCGGCCACTCAGAGCTCTGGCTCCCACCATTTCCTCTTACCTGCTGCCCCCCCCCCCCCCCGAGCCAGAATGCTGTGACCCAGTAACCACAGGTCTGTGACCCAGTACTGGGTTGCAACCCATGCTTTGATGACCACTGCTCTAGAGGAAGGTCCCTGAATGGGATCCAAACAACCCTGACTGGATTTGGACCTTGCGAGTTGGAGCTACCTTCACTTATATCAAAGCCTCAATATCCTGTCATAGCAGCTGGGGTCACCCAGGGTATTCATGCTTCCAGAGCACTCTTTTTCCCTACAGAGCCTCCCAGGCTGTGGCCTTCCAAGGATTGTTGCAGCTGCTCTGCCTCCTGGTCCAGCAAACCTGTGTTTTCTGCTGAGGGCAGGATGTATATGTTTATGTGCATACACACACATGCTACTTTAATTGTGTAATGCTAGGACAATGGCAGGAGACGCAGACTGTGACATAGTGGAGGTAGTCTTGGGGTTTTCTCTGTCTGCTGTGTGCATGCCTCAGTTTCCCCCATATTTTATTCATGTATTTCAATGATGGAACCTGGGCATGTGATCACTGCAGCAGCCACATGGGCCAGCCACAGCTACTTGTGCGCAGATGAGACTTCTTTGCTCTCCTGGGTCAACCAGCGCCCTGCACTGTGTCGCAGAAGGTAAAAGAGTTGCAGGAAACCAATAGCAACAGCTCCAAGGGTTGAAAACTCATTGGTCCTGGTGCAGGGCAGGGATCAGAGCTATTTCTAGCTTGCCTGAGAGTGCTTCATCCCTGGGTGGCCTGCTGAGTGTGTTAGAGTCCTTGCCCAGGTGGGCTCAAGCCTTTTTCCAAGAGTGTTTTTCTGTCTGACCCAGACCTTCCCTCTCATGCCAACTGGGCCGAATATTAGATCAAGCCCAAGGAAAAGGGGCAGAAATGTCCTAAGTTAAAAGTGGCTATCAGATGACACTCATCTCCTAGCAGCCAGCAGGTCAATAGCTTCTACTGGCCACCTGATCAACCCCACCTCTGCCTGGCCACCAGGTCAACCCTGAGGACTTGGTCTGCAATGTTCTAAGCTACACCCAGGCACCAAGACAACCCCAGGTCCAACCAGCCACCAGGTCAACCCCAGGGCTGGCACAGCAGTTTTTGTTCAGACCTATTTGCCCAAGGTTGGGCCAGACCCAAGAGTAGAGTGACAGAGGATCCCCTAACTTGCTCCAGTGAAATCTGGGGGTGCCCGCCATTGGCAGCAGCATTGGGACCCCTCATATTTAGAATTGCTGGTCATGAGGTGCCAGCATGTGGACCGATGACTCCACGATAGCCATGAGCAGGGGGGTCACTGCGCTGGGGCCAGCAGGGCATGGGCCCTGGCTCTCTGGCTGGCAGCGCAGCCAGCAGAGGCCCAATCCAGCTTCAGGCCACTTCCGGGAAGCAGTGGAGGCTTGGAGATGGCTCCAGCCACTTGTGGGAAGTGGCAGAGACCGTCTTCCTCTTTGAGCCTCCTGCAAGAGGTTCGAAGCCAGATTGGGCCCTGCTGCTGCCAGCAAATGGCAGCAGCTGGGGCTGGATCAGACCCCAGAGTAGGATCGGGGCTGCATGGGTGGCACGGGGGTGGGGGCAGGCCCCAGATCTTGACTTCCTCCAGTAATGCCCGTGGGCATGAGTCACCATGCTAGGTGTGAGGATCACATTGCAGGGAATGGAACAGCAACGTGTGGGCGTCACATTTGAACAGACGCACACACAGCGTGTTACACTTGGAAGCCAGCAATGCAAGCAGGTGCTTACAAGCCATAGGCAAGAGCCTGCCCAGTGAGAACGAAGCCCCAAAGGCAGGCTCAGCAACCCCACGCTGCCCCAGAGGTGTTTTCCTGATCACCTTTTCCCGTGGGACTTTCCAGATGGCCCTGAGCTGGCCAATTTGGTACAGGAGTGGAGGAACCGGGGATCGGGAAGGGACAATGGCGCAATCTCGGTCCCAGAAGTAACTCCAATCCTTTCCCCACACCAAGCCCAGCTTGCCTGGGACAGCAGGCCTGTCCCATGCACTGACCAGCTCTGTAATCTCTTGGCAAGAATCCGCAGGCACCTGTCCAAATGAGGGTGGTGAGTAAGGGCAGTTGACTGTTGGCCCAGGGAGAAGTGGCTTCTGAGCCCCACCCTGCTCATGCTGCAGCTGGGCAAGGGATGCACGGCTGAGGCCTTCAAAGGAACCATCTTCCTCATTCACTGCAGCCCTGGGTAGGCTGGCCCCCTGTTACCAGCTTTGCCCACCGACTCGGGGTATGCTCATTTATTAGGGTTGCTTTCTCTATGGGGAAGATGGTACTTCTATTAGTGTGCTGCTTGTGTCACTTGTGTTTCTATAGAGGTGCGTCTGAGCGGACCGGGTCTATCAGCACTCTCAGCTGACCCCTTATGTGTCCCTGAACTCAGTAGGCTGGGTCACACAGCACTTCTCTGCTGCTACCCTTATGTGCCCCTGTACCGCACCAAACTAGGCTTGATTATGGATCTTGAGCAGGCTGGGTCAAAACAGCACTTCTCAGCTGCTACCCTTATATGCCCCTGGACTCAATCAGGCTGGGTCAAAACAGCACTTGTCAGCTGTCACCCTTATATGCCCCTGGAGTCAATCAGGCTACTGTCCCTATCAATGAGCAAACCTTACAGGGTTGTGGGCATTACAGGGATCTTTGGCTAGGTAATAGAAGCGTTGCTGCAAAGTGATATAAAGAAACCAAGACCACAAAGGAGAGGGAATGATGTCTTAAAAGAGTCTGGAAACTGGCTTAATAACAAAAGTCATTTTATTGCTAGGTATCTAAAACTTGTACTACTAATAATTACAAAGGAGAGAAGAATACCCCAACATACCCAGTTACAGCATTGATAAACATACAAGGAAAGAAGAACACCCAGCTACAATATTACCTAGATTCTACTGTATCAGGCCTAGAGAGGGAGAGGGAGAGACAGAGAAGTGGGGGGGATGGGGGAGGTCTCACCACCCTGTGTAGCAGAAAGGTTTCCAGGTTGTGCAGATCAGGGTCAGAGGCTGGATGGAAACAAAGCTCCCACAGCAATCAGCAAGGAAGAAAAGCCAAATCCCAGTGGAAATGATACAGCTTTAGATCCAAGCATCAGGACTCAGGACTCAATCCAGACTCACACAAGATTCAGAAAGGATCCAGTCAGGACTTGCACAGGACACACACTTTACACTACTATGTGGGTAAAGGTTTTTTATAAGGACTTGTTTATGTGGCCAATACACATTCCTGGCTGGGTGTAATGGTTCAGAGAAGCTCACAATACAGTCAGGCAGGCTCAGTATTTTGGGTATCAAGTATCACATCTGTGACTAGAATGGTCTGATAATTGCTGAGTTTGTTCGTTCTGGTGTGAGATCCCCCATCAGGCAATGCTTCCCTGCTTCTTCAATCCCAGAGTTCAGTACGGCTCTTGCTTCTTCAATCCCAGAGTTCAGTGCAGCTTCTGCTTTGGAGTCTGGTTCTCCATAGTCAATGCAAATAAAGCTCCATGGTGCTGATGGCTTTTGGATATGGATAGATTAGGAAAAGGATGTCTCCCATTTCCTACTGTTTTTGGTATTCAGTTCAAGCAGAGGTTGGGGGATGTGTGTGTGGGGGGGGGAGGCACAGGCTAGATACTATGCTCTGATTCCTCAAGAACACAGAGCTAACATGTAACACCCCGAAACTCCCAGGGCCCATTACCCCAGCATGCTCTGCAGCCACTGGCCACTTGGATTCAGAACCCTCTCTCTATTTAAAGGCACAGCATCTCCCTGGTGAGCCGGACCAATGCCAATGCTCAAACAGTGAGAGATAAACCCACAACATGAGCTTTTTCTTTCTTTAAAAACAGATCTTCCAGGTTTGGGCTGGCTTTTTTTTTTTAACTTTGTAATTCCCCTTGTCCTCTCTTGTCACTGTGTGTATGTTCATGTGAGAGAGAGAGAGAGCGCAAGGGGTAGGGTGTGTGTTTGTATGTGTGCATGCACGAACGTGTGTGTGGATGTGTGTGTGAGATAGTGAAGTGTTGTTGCTGCCCCAGGCTAATGACGGTGGTTTTGGCTCCTGCCACAGCAGCTGTCTGCCCCACCTTAGCCCTGCTCCCTGCCTCCCCCATACTTCTTCCTCGTGACAGTTTTGTCCCTCCACCCCATTATGCCTGCTCCCTTCCACCCATCAGCAAAAGATTCTCACTGACCGCATTTGGCCATCTCCTGGGGGGCGTGGGGGGGGGCGTTGGATATGGGGCCCAGCCTGAGGTGCCAGGCAGCAGAATTCTGGGAAGGACCATTTGGTGGAAATGGCCCTTGGGAAAGAGCTGGCAGGTGTGAGGAGAAACTCTGAGAAAAAGGAGCCAGAGACTGGGATCAAGTCATGCGGCAGTGGGGAGAGAGATTATTTCGCTGAAGGCCAGCAGTATGTACTATACCATTGCAGGGACCTTGAGGATGTCAGGAACACTGTTCTGAGGGGCTTACAGTCCAAGGCACCTCTGGACAGCAGAGGTCAGAGGGACACATCCTACAGGGGCTGAAGGACCACTTTTGAACATCTCATTGAGGTGAATGGGGTCTGGACATCCCCCCCCCACCCCAGCTATGTCTACACTGGGGGATGGGGGCCCTGAAAGTCAACTTAACAAGGTATCCTTTAAGCTGACCTTGTTAAGTTGACTGCAGGGTATGTGTGCCATGGATGGGGAACAGACATATCAGGGTGCCCCTCCTCCTACCCCACCCCTGGCCTTGATTGGGTACCCTGCCCCCAATTGGCTCCAGGGACTGATCCAGCTTAAATGCTCAAGTCGACTTACAGGGCAGGAATTATTGAGTTGACTTAAGCAATGGCCCAGAGGGTATGTAACCCTTCTGCCAGGGCGAGTTGGCAGAACAACAAACAGGTTCTATATCTAGGGGTTTCCAAATAGTGTTACAGCACCAACCAGCTTGAGCCCCCACCCAGTTTCCTGGGAAATCATGCACTATTCCCTTGGCTACCTGAAAGGGTAAGGCTTCCCTGCTCACAAGCATGAGTCTGAATGTAGTATACAGAAGTTTTAATAGTAAAAAAACCAGACTGTAAAAGGCGCAATAACAAAAATCAGCCCTGGTCTGGAGGATCAGTGCAATACAGGTTCCCAACATGATCCTGCACAGCACAACAGTACTTGTGAACTCAGTGGCAAAACCAGCACTGATCTGGTGAACTGGAGCTAAACAGGCTCCCAACAAACCCTACAATATGTAGGGAGTGTCTTTCACGCCAGCTGTCTGCTGTGCCAACCACTGGTCACTCACTCCATCCACTAGCACCACCCTTGGCTCCACCCACTGCCCACCAGCTCTATCCACTAGTCAGTTGTACCACTCAGCTCACCACTGGCCGCTCTCACTGTCTGCTGGCCTTACACACTGTCCACCAGCTCCACCCCATGGGCACTCCCACTGCCCCCTCTTACCTTCTGTTGGCTCCCCCAACAGTCACTCTATCTGCTGCTCCTCTTCAATGATTTTAGCTCTTAAACCTCAAGTAGCTGCAAACAGCTACTCCCATTAAAATAACAAAGACAAGCCTCAAAATTGCCTAGCTAAATCTATCATTTGACAGCAGGGCTATGGAGTGAAACAAAATACTTCAAGCATTATTTCACAAAGAGCCATGGAAACACCACCCCTCTCTTGCCTGTTTTTTTTTTTTTTTTTTTTCCTTCCAGGCTGAAATAGGCAGTGGCCTCTCTTACAAGTCTCTTTTTTAGCTAAGGGTTGCTTTTACCCTTTAACTAACCCAAACCGATTTGAAACAATCAGAGAGCAGCATATCACAAAAGACAGTATTTCATATTTCCCATCAGTAGATTTACAGATATTGACAGGTTTGTGATCAGATTAACCCCAACCACCATTACCCATATTGCCCTGCACCCATAGTGTATACATGCAAATGTGTTCTTTGTGCCCATGCAAATACTAAACCCATGCAGATTAGCTGGCCCCCCCTCAGAAGCTGTTGGGCACAGCTTCTAAGCCTGCCTTCCATGTAGACATAGCCTCTAAGAGCTACTTTTTCCTCTCTGCAGACTGAGACCTACAGCAGTGCAGTGGTCCCATGGGGGAGAGTTTTCTTTGCAATCCCAGAAGCTTCTATTCTGGAGAAGCAGGGTGGGGTGGGGTAGGGGTGTGAGCTATGAGCTGGGTAGCGAGGCCAGAGCACTAAATAGTGCTGGCCAGGCAGGGGAGGGAGAGGAGTCATCACACACTAATGGAGGAATATGGTGGATAACACTAGGAACATCTGATACAGAAGTCAGTTAAAGGCCTCCAGCTGTGGGAGCTGAAGGCCACAGTGGCAGTACAAGGGAAGCTGGAGCTTCGCAGTTCTTGGAGCTCTGCCGAGGGAAGCAGAGTAGCTCCGGTGGGAGGGAGCCTTTTCTAGCTGCAACAGCTTGTGGCAAGCAGAGACCAGGGGGAATGGCTACCTGGCCTGGGAAGGAGACAAAGACTGGCGAGGAGCAAGGGGACAGGTCAGGGGGGTGGCTGAGTGGAAAAGGTCAGTTCCCCTGTGAGGGGTGAGAGGAATAGGGCCTAAGAATATGGGCTCTGAGGGTCTCCAGATTCCTGTGGCAGCTGCACTGCTGTGTGGAGACCCCAGGGGGTAGACTCTGAATCACTACAGTCCTGGCTGACTCCCTCCTGAGTGGCTCCGGACACTGTTCCTGGGGACTCGTCACACTGATACCAACCCATGTTCCAATATCCTCTGGCGTTTGCCATTCTCCAGCTGCAGCAGCTAGCTCTGCTGAGGAGTTCAGTTTCTTCCCCTCCTCTCACATTCTAACATCACAAGAAGCCTTCTCTGCCTCAGAGTGCACAAAAGCGCAAGTCACACCTCTCCTGGCCAAGTGGAGCGCACTGTCTCTGCAGTACTTTTTGCCTTTGTCAGCCTGGCAAGTAAATTCAGCAGACCCTACTGAGGAGGGGGCTTTCCAAATGCACAGCCTGGGTAAGTTGCACAGTTGTTTGGTTAACAGAGACGGGGTGAACTCTAGTGGACTAAGAGGGGCTCTGGGCCAGGAGCTTCTGAGTTTGTCACTAGTTCTCATGCTGATCTGCGGCATAGCCTTGGCCACTTAAACTCTCTGTTTCTCTTTCCCCACTTGTAAAAGACAGATAGTGACATTACCCTGCCTTCTCTAGGCTGTTGGGAGGATTAACTGGGGAAGGTGTACATAGTGCTATCATTGTCCCATTTTGCATGCCAGAGCACTGACACGAGAAACCAGTGTACTTCAAACTGAGGATTAGAATGGTCCATGTGTCAGTGTCATTAGGAAGGACAGTCAAGTGTCTGTGTTTCGATTTTCTCTGGCTGCATTAGACCTGCTCCTTGAGCAACGAATCTGCAGGTGTCACTGATGCCAGCACCTGTGCCACTAATGGAGGCGGAAGATACAAGCTGTAAATACCAACCCTAGAAATAGTATCTGTTATGAGGTGTCACTGCACCTCCAAATAGAGGCACTCTCCTGCCCTGCTGCAGAGGGCAGTTGCCATGTTTGGTCCGAAGTGCCCTGGCTGCAGAGGAGATGCATATACTATGCTCTTTCTGTGGATATGTCTTGTTAATGGAAAAAGCATTTTGTGAGGTAGATCTGAGGGGTGAGGTGGATGCAGAGAGTGAGGGTCAAGATTTTCAGACAGTATCTAGGCATCTAAAAAGCAGTTAGAGGCCTAAAGGCATTTATAAATACGGTCCTAAGCACCTTGGATCAAGCCCTAACCTTCTGGAGGAGGTTATAAATGCAGTTACAGAAGCTTCAGTGAAACCAAGAAATCTTACAAGCCATTTTCAGTGTTACTTCAGAGGTAGGTGAAGATCAAGCATTGACTGAGGACACAAGGTAGTTACAGTCTAAATCCAGAGCATTTTATTTATTTAAAAAGTTACAAAACAGATCAGTGCAAGACTCCTTAGGCTCTTGTTAATTCTCTTTTTCAATAGAAATAAAGAACAACAATTGGAGCTGAATGAAATCTGTTTCCAAACATCAGCATGGAAAAGTCTCTATATTCCTTTATATACACACATAAATTACTGTCAAATATTAACATTAAGATTGTATAAATATCTCTTTATAATAGAAACAAGCTGCAGCAAAAATGCAGCATGTTTTAAAGTTCTAAGCAAGTCAGGCACCAGTTATGAGAAAAAAAATGTTATTCCCTCATTTGTTCAAATCCTTCAGAACTGAATGCCATGTGAAAGAAACTAGGGTCAACACAATTGTAGTCCTGCCATGGGTTTCCGTCAATCATGCTCACAATGAAACAGCAGTATACTAAAGAGAGAAAGGCTGCTTTGGAAGTGAGGTTTAAGTTTAAAGCAGCCTCCTGTTATCACATCCATTGCTGTCCCAAAGTGATATTAACTGATAGAACACATGCTTGTAAATGTTGACAAGGGACATTTTATTTATGGGGAGGTTAACTTTTAACTCAAGTACAGTTATGAAATGCTGATGGGCCTGCCTGCAGTCAGGAGATGTCCAGTCAGATCTGGTTTCCTCAGGAGAGTGTAGTCTGGAAGTTATGATAGGATTTTATGAGGACTGGGCTACTGCCAGGGACACTCAGAATATAGTTCCAAGGAAAACCCATGTGAATTATATCAGGGCACTGCACAGTTCCTCAGACCAATGCACTGGTCAGATTACTTAGGTGCCACTGGAGGAATACATCCCGTAATCTTTACATAGGTCTCTCTGTTCTGCACACACAGTGTTAGCTGTTTAGGTCAATCTTTACAGAGTGATCCTTGATATGTCTGAATCGATTAAGAACAACATCTGGGTACAGTTCTGGTGTCTGGAACTTGTTACAAATTGTGTGGAAAGACAGGTTGCCATCCTCATTTTTGGCTACAGTCCCAACATTCTGGGTAGTCTGGGTGGGATTCCAATCGCCATCAAGGCCCTCATGCATGGCTCTGTAATTCTCTAGGGTCAAACCTGAACTGCAGATGGCAGGGGATTTGGACATCTTCAGTGTCTTCTTCGCCTTGAACCGTCGATAGCATAATATGAGAGACAAAACGGTTATATCCAAAAGCAACTCAAACATTTCAACCACGGATAACACCGAGGACCCAAACCACAGGCTCCATTGACTTCCCATATTGGACAACAGCAGATTCACCTGTGAATGGGACATATAAGGATTGAATGGTTATATTGACACTATACATGGCACAGCTCAAGAAGCGTGAACTTACTGCACTTCACCAGGTAGATAGGTGGAGGGAAAACTCAGAGCTTCATGCATTCTCTAGCTCCCACGTCTTGGCTCCATAGATTTTTTTTATTTGATAGAAGAAAGAGAGACTATTTGATTTTGCTTATATTAGAAGTTTAGTTATTGAGCGCATTTCATGCTGATAGCACAGGTACAAAATCAACAGCCCCAGAGAATGAAATTCAAAGAGCAAATAAAATCCTAGCAGCAGAGATGTAGGCTTCCCCAATATGCTGCCATTTTTCTTTGTGGAGGGGAAGGTGATCCACTGATGTGGGGCTGTGTGGAGAACACTAACCCATTTCACATGGAACAGCACCAGTAAATGCTAAGAGGTTCTAGTTTCTGCCTACTCAGGTCAGCTTCAGAGCGGTAAGCTAGAGTTTGAAGACTCCACACCTGACTCATGGTCAGCTTGATTCACTGCAGCACTGTACATTTTATACTAATGTTTTCTGACCTTCCCAAATGCTGCAGGAATTGTGACACCCAATGCTCTGCAGTGTTCTCGCCTTCAGAAAAAAAAAGAAAAAAACCTATAGCAGTGCCTGTGCCTGCCCTCAATGCAAACCCTCCAGCCAGGGATCCTGCAAGTCCACACACAGTGCACATCAAGATGTGCCACATTTTTCCACCCCAGCCCAAGTACAAGCACAAGATGTGTGTTAAGGTTAAGGGTTACTTGTGGTCTCCTGCACAGAGCTGCAGTAAGTCCTAAAGCTCCCACATTCCCAATCCTTTCAAGAGGACAAGGAAAAACAGGTAGGATGTGAGTAGAGAGTGGCCATATCCGAGAAAACTCCAGCCTTAAGTGCCATGCACTTAGCTATGATATCTCCTCTCAAGTATCACTCCTGTTAGTAGGCAGGAGTAAATGTGGTGGTGCAGCTGCGCTCTTGCTAATTTGGACTGAATCCTCTACGCTTTTTGTCCTGCTCATCACTTTTTCATGGCAACATCTGCTCTGTGTCATATCAATTCCCAGTTGACAAATGGTTTATTAAACAAGGTTTTCCCTGTAAAGATTAATTTGGGCTAGATGATGGTTGGGAACAAAACTAAATGTGGCATTCTGTATTTGATAATATCATGTGATTTTATTTAACCCCAACTTCAGGGCATAATCTGATCCCATGTTAGGGTCAGGAAAAAAACCCCCTCTCCATTTGTTTGCATTTTCCCTCAGAAGCTTCAGATATTGGCCATTACCAGAGTGAGGAATGAAGAGGAAAGCAATAAGCTGATCCACTACAACTTACTGTGTACACCGGAGATTCATCCACAGACTGGTAATTCAATTGCTGGTAGAAGATATTCACCTTGGCGATGTCGCTCCTTCAATAAAGAAAGGAGTATTCAGAGATTGGTTCCCTGCATGGCATTCCACTTGAGTCTAAGTTTTGATTTCAAGTTTGATTTTTTTTTTTTGAATAGAGAAAAAATTGCCAATAGGCCTTTAAAGGGGACCAAAGACAACGTCTCACAGCAGCAACTGATAAAAGGATAAAAAGCCACATTCAAACCCCATTCAAATCAGTGGAAAGTCTTTCCAGTGAATTTCAGTGGGCTTTGATGCCTATCCAAAAAGCCTACCAAGGCAATGTTTTGTTGCTAAACCATTTGTCTGCATAACAGCGATGACAGATAGAACCCCTGTATCACAGGGCCATCATGCTAGTGGTGTGCTGGCAGCCTACATGCCAGGTTCTGGGGATTAGGTCTCCTGTGCAGTTGGTATTGTCTTTGCCTGCTGTTAGGCCGTAGAACTGTTTCAAGGGAAGTGGAGGAAAATTCAGCACCTGGGTCATTTAACACTAGAAAAGTAGTGAAAGGGACAAATCATGGATTATTACAGGTAGAGGAGATGGGATATCTTCAAATTTTTTTTTCTGGTTTTGACATCTGCAATTCCATGGGGACAAATAGTTCAAGTTCTGTTCCTAGCTCAGGTGTCTCTGGATGGAAAATCACACCCTGATATTTTCTCTTGGTAACTAACCTGTTGTAGGTAGAATTATATCCCTTCTGCCGACTCAGAATCTGACGGATCCAGTCCTGCAACACAATTTTTCTATGTTACTGGCATGTTACTTCTTGGTATTGACACCAAATAATCACTGGTGTCATTTTTGTGTCTCTGCTTTAGTCATTTTCTATATTCCTTCTGCACTGTAGGCTAGTTGCTGTACTTCCCTCCTGGCTCATGCTTCACCTAAGATAGGTTTCACCTCTGATAACATTAGTATTATTAAATCCAAAAAGAGATCTAGTCAGATGTTTGAACACATGGGATTTAAATATAGCAATCGGCATTAAAAAGAAGCCAACAGTACATCAGTATCATGGATTTGCTTCCTCTAAGGACAAGGAAATAGTCACATAACAGTATCTCAAATGTGTGTGCTCAGTGTTCCTAGAGGGTGACCACGAAATTGAGTCTTAAAACATCCTGATAATACACCACTGTGTAAGGCATATGTACCTACCTATGCCTCTGCTTTGCATATGTTTATCAGGAGGACATGTAACTCTAATGGCTGGTTGACATTAGCTCATGAGAAATAAGATGCCATCTGGTCACCACCACAATATCTGAGTACCTCACAATAGTAACATTTGCAATCCTGACAATACTCCTGTGAGTTAGACAATTATTATTAAGCCCATTTCATAGGGAATTGTGACACAGAGTCTGAAGTGGAACTGGGATTGAATCCAGGTCTCTTCAGCATCAGCAGAGTGCCCTAACTACAAGACTATTCCTACCTATCCAAACACACTGGCTATTTTAGTTTATTTCATGCCATTGTTTTTGCCTTGCCTTTTCACCAGACCTCTCAGTATCTCCCACGTCCTGACACATAGGTCTTCCAATCCTGCTTATACCCTTGACTCTAACAACTTATATAAGTCTAGTATATAGGGCACCCTTCCAAACACTGTGCATTGGTATTTGCTTTGTACTCTACCTGAGAATTTATTGATGGCCATTTAGAGGTCCCAGCAGACAGCTTGTACCATGACTCCCTGGGAAAGCACAAGGAAAATTACAGTCACTGAGATATAAATGTGAATGAGAGTAGCCTGGGCAGCTTTAATTCTTTTGTCACATGTAGTTTTGGGGCTTGGACTTGAGATTCCAGGACATGAACACATATTTGCATCATATACCCAGACTGCGGGGAACTGCATTTCCCCGCAGTCTCAGCAGCATTTCACAGGCAGGCTCATTAGGGTCTTTGTCAGGCCACTTAGCAAGCAAAATACGAAGGGCACCTATATCTTACTGTACTATAGCTTGACACCCCCCCCCAGGTACTGTATGCTCTCAGTTCCAACTAAAGCCCATATGAGCTAGGAACCCACACTTGACAGGAGGTGTAGGATTGGGTTCTGATCAGGCCATGAGTGACAGTCTCAGATTCTGGGGATAGACACAAGCATGCAGGACCAGCCAAAGCATATAACAGGGGTGACCACAGATATGGAACTCAAGAGCCACACAAGCTGATTATTAAACCTTTGAGAGCTGCACTGAGGCATATAGCCATATACTTTTACCTACTCCAAAATTACTAAGTTTAAAATTAATTGCACACTTTATCGTAAAAAGAGGGCAAATATTGATCCTACTAATGTCAGATTCTACTAATTACTTAAGGTTACCATGAAAATTAGGCCTATACAGTAAAAACTTAGCTGTTGCTCGATGTAGAAGACTGCAAGCTAGCGGCGAGTATTTTTAAAATCCTGACCACACTGCTGCTTCTCTGCACCATCCCTGACTCCATCCCGAACACCCAGGCCCTGACACTGGCTGCCCTGGGCCGACCCCTCCAGAACCCCCTTACCTTGCCACTTCAGCAGCTAGGCACAGGCTGTGGCTCCCACCTGAGCATGCTCAGGAAGGGAGATTTAAAACTCCTAGGTTGGGGCTGCTTTCCTAAATTGATTTGCTGACATTCTTCCGGGAGCCACAATTTTTCATTCAAGAGCCACGTGTGGCTCCTGAGCCGCAGCTGAGCCACACCTAGCATATAAAATCTCCAAGCTGAGCTAGCTAGTCTTATTACAGAATCATAGATCTAAGGTCAGAGAGGACCACTATGATCACCTGCTGCACAAAGCAGGCCACTGAACACTCCTCAGACACCTAACCTATGATTGAGTTATTGAATCCCCAAATCATGGTATAAAGACTTCAAGCTACAGAGGAAGTACCAGCTAGTGACCCAAGCAGGCCCCACACTACAGGGGAAGGTGAAAAAACTTCCAGGGAGCAGCAACTCACCAGCACGGCTTGGGACACTTGGAGAAACAGCTGAGGCGGTGATTCACCAGCCTGTTGTACAGCTGGTAGAAACAGTGACCTGGAGCAGGAAATGGGAAGAAACAGACTCACACAACTAGTTTGGAAAACATATTATCCAAACTCTGTGACTATCAGGTCCGTGCAGCCACACAATGCTTTCTCTGCAAGGAGGAGAGGACTCCACTCCCTCCTGCCCCCACTTAGGAATGGCTGCAGATGGCTTAGTTAATTGTCAGCCTGAGTGACAGGATCTCTCCTTCTCCTGAGGTCTAAGACTTTAATCTGAAGAACTACAGCCTGAATTACTTGGAGAGATAGCCACCAAAAAAAATGAAAGACAGAGAGAGATTGATTTTTCTCCTATGAATGGAAACTGCCAGATACAAACCACCTTTATTACTTGGAGTAGTTTGGCAAAATAGCTTGGTGGCAAATTTGGCTTTGGCAGTGCCTATATATATATTTTTTTTATTGTGCATCTCTGGGGAAGGTGATCTTAATGGCAGCAAGATACTTCAATAGCCTGCCACCTGTATGCTCATGGAGCTGCCCTGAGGGCCTGCAGAGATGCTACATAAGAACAGTGGGGCAGGATACAGCTCTTGAGTCTCTTTGGGATGGAGACGCCCACCAAAACCTTTTTGAAAGGTAGACAAATGTCAGGAAAAGCCCCTGCACATGTGTCATTTAAGCAGCAACATTTTTCTATGGCAAAAGGCCAGTGAGTGGTCTGATTGGGCTATCATCCGCTGACTCTAGTCACCATCAATATCAATAAATGATCGTACAGCAACAATCTGAGAAGCCCTCTATTTGTAAACCTGTTCTAATGAGACCTATTCCTTACAGGCCAAATCAGAGATTGCATGCCTTGTTCCATTACCCCATGCAGGATGCTTGTTGTAGTTACAGTACTCGGCACCAGGAGGCAATGGGTAGTAAAAGTATCCACAGCCGCATTGTTCAATCATTTTGTGCTGGAAGCAGGAATGCAAACAAGCCTGAAAAAGCAGAATGCTGGTAAGTTTGTAGTCCTTTGGGCCCTAAACTTTGCCCACTTACAGTGTGTGGCTGCTAGAGAAGAGCTGCAGCTCTTTGCCTTGCAAGAATATACTGGGTGCTACCCCAACCAGAGAGGGCAGAGGGGTTTCAAAAACATTCACTACCTAGATGGGTCCTTGAACTCTCTAAATGACAGATTAGCTAGGCACATAATGTTTCAGACTTTCAAAGGATGGGGGATTTAATACACCAACTGATTTGGGGGCACAAAAATGGCCATAGCGGAAAAGGCCAGCTGTTCCTGTAGCTCAGTGCCCTGCCTTCAGTGCAGTACCACAAGATGACAACTCCAGCATCCTGGCTACAACATCCTCACACAGGAACACAAGCTGTAATGTCCCATAGTGTGCGTAAGTTACTTCTGGAAGGGTTGTGGCCATGGTAGCAGCTACTGCACAGCCAGCCTTTAGCTCTTTGCTTTGTCAAGCACTCTGAAGATTATTTGGGTCCGAGCGGTGCTACAACAAGTCAAACCATCGGCTCTGACACAGCACCTGCAGTGTGTAGGAACTGTTGTACAGGAGTTTAACATCCACATCTTCTCCGTCAACTGTACATTTTCCATAATTCCCACCTAAGCGATGCACCTCATCCTGCGGATACAGAAAAGAGGCATGTACAATCATGGGGGATTACTAAAGAGCTGTGAATACAGCTGCAACTTGCACAATGCAAAACAACACACACGATTTGCCCCGATGACTTCAAACCCCCCCACACACGGCAGAAAGCAAAGCAAGTGTTCAGGTAAAGGAGGTCATAGGGCAAGGATAATCTTGGTCAAGGAATAGTGAAGGTCTAAAGGAAATGAAAAGATTTCATGGTCCATTCAAAAGTACTGTCTGGCTGTCCAGATCTGGCCCACAGTCCACCTCCTGACTACCCTGGTGTGGAGGGTGGTGACCACTAGCCCAGAGATTGCAGGCATAAGTAGTTTTGAAGGTGGAGAGCAGAGGGCTGATCCAAGTGCATATGTGAAGCCAAGGGCATAAGACAAAGGGAGCAGCAAGGAGAGAGGACTGGGTAGAGCAGGGGGCATGAGTGGGTAGGAGGAGGATGTAAGACTGGAGATGTAGTTGAGACAAGACTGCCTTTGAAGTAAGTGTGGGAGCTAGACTCTTACATGCTTCAAGACAAGGGGATGGGTCTCTGCTGGGACAGCACACAGTTCTCAAGTTTGTCATTTTGCTTTGGGTTGCCAGTGGCAGCAGACTCAGAGCTAGTAGATGGCTCGATCCTGGTCTGTACCACAGCAGGGAGGGTGGAGGCAGCCCATGATCCACTGAGAGACATCATAGCTGAGGGGATAACAACAGTTCCTTCTGCCTGTTCCCCATCCACTGTAGCTCATTTTGCGGCAGGTCAGTAATGAGCATTTCTAATGTGGCTTTTGTTTATGATGTCATCAATGGGAGACCTTCCCCTACTCCTGGTCAAATTGCCAAAAGGAAGAAAATGGCTGCAGATCCTGATTCAAGAAGGTTGTGTTACAAAAATAACACTGATACTGTGCGACAACAACTTCCACTTAATGCTCTCAAAGCACTTTACAGATATTCATGGAAGAGTCCAGTATAGAAGTTCTGGGTCCCAGTCCTGTGGTTCAACCACAGGCCATCCTTCCCCTCATGACCTTCCACCAACCGCTGAAAAGGAAAACACATGGGGGCAATGGCACCACTGAGCACAGTCTGCCCACCTGTCTAATTCCTATGTTGGTCACGATCCCCGGCCTGATGTCAAACCACTCATGCTCAAGGAATGGTGTCTGATTGTGGTTGTGGATCATCACTTGCACTCCTGCCACTGTAGACAACAGAGGGAAGCGACTGTTCTGCTCCGTTTTTAGGATCAAGGAGAGTCCTGGAAACACAAGGAAAGGAACCCATCTGTTTAAGGTGCAACTCACTTGGGCAAGGCCTAGAAAGTGATGTCATGTCTAGCATCCCCAATGTGCCAGTTGGCATTAGAAGATTCTGTGCTATGGAGCGAGCACTGTGAGAGGAGTTTACAAAGAGCATGAGTGTTCTATTTGCTGTGGAGTGGTATTTGCTTTGTCTTCATATCCAGCCTTTCACCAAAGTAACATACCATAAGAAATTCCAGGTTTGGTTGCTTTCCAGAAGACGTCGGTCCCTTCACTGTTAAAAGTGTAGCAGGTTCCATAGACTGGGTGGTGAAAGTGAATGTAGTCACTGGAAGCAAAAGTGTTTAAATATTATTAATTATCATTTAAATCCCTCTCCCTGTGCTATCATTGTAAATGTGGCAGCACCTGGAATGGCTGAGATCATCAACAATGACAGAGATCCCATTGTGTTAGGCACTGCACAAACACAGAATTAAAAGGCAGTCCCTGCCCCAAAGAGTTTACAATCTAAGAAGCTCTTCAGACTCCTAATATACTCTTCCTGGATTACTTTCATACAACAAAGAACCAAAACTACAAATAAATTAGCAGTTACCCAACAGATAGCTTAGAATATTCATAAGTAATAGGGACATGTTAATACCCATTTTACACTTAACTACCTCTGTTGTTTATAATAACAATAAAAATTAAACAAAGGTACTTATATAACGCTTGCCAACTGAACATCTCCAGACATACACAAAGCTGGGAAAATATTGTCTCCATTATACAGACAGGATAACCAAGTCATAGAGTGATTAATTGACTTATCCAAGATCACATAACAAGTGAGTGGTAAAGGCAGGAACAGAACCAGAAGGCCTGGCTTCTTTTTCCCAGCTGCTACCACTAGGCTCACTGGGTATGTCTGCACTGGAGCCTTAGGTCAACTTAACCTTTCTTAAGCCTAAGGGAAGCTCTGTCCACACTGGGAATTTATTAAGTCAACTTAAGCACTTCCTTAAGTCAACTTAATAACACAACCTCTCAACTGGAAAAAAGCAAATATAGTGCCTATCTTCAAGAAAGGCAAAAAGGAGGATCCAGGGAATTACAGACCTGTCAGCCTCACCTCCATCCCTGGAAAAATTATGGAGCAGACTCTAAAAGAATCTATCCTGAAACACTTGGAGGAAAATAGAGTGATCAGGAACAGTCAGCATGGATTCACCAAGGGTAAATCATGCCTGACCAACCTCATTGCCTTCTTTGATGAGATGACTGGATTTGTGGATGCAGGAAGAGCTGTTGATGTGATATACCTCAACTTTAGCAAGGCTTTTGATACGGTTTCCCACAGCATTCTTGTCAGCAAGTTAAGGAAGTATGGGTTGGATGTGTGGACTGTAAGGTGGATAGAGAACTGGCTAGATCAACGATTTCAGCATGTAGGAATCAATGGCTCTGTGTCTAGTTGGCAACCAGTAACAAGTGGTGTGCCCCAGGGGTCAGTCCTGAAGTCAGTGCTGTTCAATATTTTCATTAATGATCTGGATGATGGGATTTATTGCACACTCAGTAAGTTTGCAGATGATACCAAACTGGGGGGTATGGTAGAGATGCTGGAGGGCAGGGAGAAGATTCAAGAAGACCTTGACAAATTGGAGCAGTGGGCCAATAGAAATCTCATGAGGTTCAACAAGGACAAGTGCAAAGTCCTGCACTTGGGACAGAAAAACCCCATGCAGTGCTACAGGCTGGGGAGCAATCAGCTAATTAGCAGCACCGTAGAAAAGGACCTGGGGGCCCTGGTGGATGAGAAGCTGGATATGAGTCAGCAGTATGCTCTTGCTGCCAAAAAGGCCAATAGCATACTGGGCTGCATCAGAAGAAGCATTGCCAGCAGATTGAGGGATGTGATCATTCCCCTCTGTTCGGCACTGGTGAGGCCGCATCTGGAATACTGTGTTCAGTTTTGGGCTCCCCACTACAAAAAGGATGTGGACAAATTAGAAAGACTCCAGCGGAGGGCAATAAAAATGATCAAGGGGCTGGAGCACAAGCCCTATGAAGAAAGACTGAAGGAACTAGGCTTATTTAGCCTGCAGAAGAGAAGACTGAGGGGGGATTTGACAGCAACCTTCAACTACCTGAAGGGATGCTCCAAGGAGGATGGAGCTCGGCTGTTCTCAGTAGTAGCAGAGGATAGAACAAGGAGCAATGGTTTCAAGTTGCAGCTGGGGAGGTCGAGGCTGGATATTAGGAAAAACTTTCTTACTAGGAGGGTGGTAAAGCATTGGAATGGGCTACCAAGGGAGGTGGTGGAATCTCCGTCTTTGGAGATTTTTAAGGCCCGGCTGGATAAAACTCTAGCTGGAATAATTTAGTGGGAGTGGTCCTGCTTTTTTTGGCAGGGTGTTGGGCTAGATGACTTCATGAGGTCCCTTCCAACCCTATGATTCTATGATTCTATGGTCGACATAACGCTTAAGTCAACTTAAGTCAGCGTAGATGGGGCATAGCCCTTAAGTTGACTTAATAAGGTTGACTTGAGCATTAAGTCGACCTAACAGCTGCCAGTGGGGACATGGGCAGTCCATGGAGTTTTGAACATGGACACTCTAAGTTAACTTAACAAGGTTGACTTTAAGCTGACTTAAAGTCAACCTTGTTAAGTTGACTTAATAGAGCCTCCAATGCAGACATACCCATTGCCTCCAAGCTGTAGGGTACAGGTTAGGCATTTTTAGCTCAAACTTACAGCAAAGATTTGGCTTCTCCAAACTCCTGCTTTATTTCTCTCTTGCTACAGTAGTGCATCCAGTGATGGCATCCCACATAATGTCACATACTGTGCACTTTGTAAGACATACTTTTCAACTACTTTTCAAAGCGACACAAGTTGGGTTGTTGTTGTTAATTTCATCTTTCTCATTGCCTGGGTCCAAATTCAGGTCAATTTATTAATACCAAGTTTGTATTTAGCCCTGTGATCTTTGATGATATTTTGGGTACCCCAAACTTTCTCTAACAGCACCTAAGCACATATATCCTTGCTCATTTAGTTTGCTTGTTTGATAATTTTTGGGGTCAGGATAGCAATGGACTGAAGCACCTGTTGGCATCTACAGCCTTGGCTATGCAATGAAAGCAGCCAATGCAGTAACATAATTTACTTAGCTGGGCAGATAACACTGAATTATACAAACCACAATCAGCTGCAGAGGGCATGTTGATAAACTCACATAGCATCTTTAGTATCAGAGTTTATGCCCAGAAGGGACTTTGTTATCATGCAGTCTGACCTCTTGTATATCACAGACCACTGAATTTCACTCTGATAGCACTGTACTAAGAGCCTGTAGTCTCATGAGGACTGAAATGTCTTGGTTTAAAAACTGTGTGCCACAGGCAAAAAACAAGAGCAACCAAGGCGCCTTAACTAATGCCCGGGGTGTGGGGTGGAATTGCATAGGAGAAATACATCCAGATAATCCCAGCAGGTAAACCACACCCTACACTGCACACTGGCCATGAAGGTGGAAAAGAAAACCTACAAAAGACAAACAAACCCAACCAAGGGCCTAGCCAATCTGACCTAAGGGAAAATTCCTTCTAGACCCCAAATCTGGTGAACGTGTGGAGGCTAATGTAGGCAAACCTGTTCTCCTGTGGCCCACAAAAAACAGGGATGAACCAGAGAGTTCAAAATCGTAGATTCCTAGCTGAGAAAGGTGGAAGGTCATTGGCTGAGGGATCTTTTTGTCAGTGTGGAGCTAGTAGGAAATTTTCCAGTAACCAAGATCCTCCTTGATTTGATCTCATTCAGTTACAGGAGGTGGCCACGTATATGTAGCTACTCTTATCCAAGAGCTGGCTTGGTGGCATGGCAGAATTGCTGTCTTCTGGAGGCCAACTCTTCCAGGCAAAATCAACAGAGCATCAATCAGTATGTCTAACATAGTCGCAGTTATCCCTCTAGCCCCACAGACACTGGATACACGTAGTTAGATTAGATCATTCACAGTCAGCTGTCTGCTAGCAATTCAGATGTCTATATCTCAGGAAGGCAGTACTGCCTGCTGGTAATACCACAAAACTGAGATTCAGGAGACCGGGGCAGGGTTCTTGTCATGAATGCCTTGCTAGGAGACCTCGGATAAGTCATTTTTCATCACTGTGCTAAGTTTCTCTCTCCATAAAGCAGGGACGATAATCCCTTTCCATCTTCAGAAAGCACTTTGTGTGTTACATATATAGCACCGTTCATCCCAGGCTCTCAAAGCATCGTTACTAGACAACAGACAGTGCCACCGAGACATTTGTCCAAAACTTGTAAGCAGCCCTTATGGAATTACCCTGGGTGAATACTTCATCACAAGATTCCATCAAGGTCCATGGGGCTCATCGTTTTCAGGCACTTGGTTTCAGGTAGCTGGCAGGGAATTGGTTTCCCTCCCTCAGGCTCGAAAGTTGGTGCTTTCCATGCTTTGGGATTTGCCACTCCAATGGTATGCTCATTCCCACAAGGGGCAATGATGAAGAGCAAAATTAAGTTATTTACTGGCCACAGGCAGGTTTGCTTTAGTTTTATCAAATTATTCTTGCCTTGTGGTGCAGTTCTTGGCTTAGCTGTTAAAGGAGGGGTAGTGGCACTGTGGGTGAGATTACTGTTGCTTTTACCCCTACAGACACAGGGACCCAATCTGAGCTATGCCAACAAGGAAAATAAACTGCATCATTTTGAAACAAGCCCAGTGGTAAAACTGGTCACCATCACCTGGCTTCTGCTGGGGCGGAGTTCTGAGTTAATAGACGGGATGCTCAGAGCGGGTCAGAATGAATGAGGTTCATGGGCCAAGTTGAACAGGCCTCCTGCCGGAGGATATGGGACCATGAAAGTGAAGATGCTGAGCTAATATAACTGGATGCTTCTTGTTCCCATGAGAGGCAGACTTTGGTGGCCATACACTGCTATTCACAACCCACTGCAAGCCAGCATTGACTATGGCAAGCACATTGCTCTTGCAAAAGGACACTGGCTAGTCCCTGTGGATGGCAGTAATCTGGCCATGCACTATTGCCCGCACTGCACTGGCTGCTATGGTGAGAATTCAGCCCCTTGGGCTTTAGAGCTCCACTCAGGACACTCCACAGTGCCGGTCATTCTTATGCACACCAGATATGAGGGGCATTGTTCAGAGATGTTCTAGTCCATTTCCATCAAACAAATAATAACTGCAGTTCTGAAGAGTAGCCTTTTAGGTTGTTCTCTTGCCTCCATGGTTATATCTCAGTTGCAGGATGATCATGCTTTGAGCTGTGTGGTGCCAGCTTTTGGAATGCGTGATATTTTTCTGCCTCTAGAAGAAATTAGATTGCCTCTGACTCCCAGCAGCCTTTGAAGACAGAAGGCAAATTTGTCTCTAAAAGCCACAGGCATGTGCTGCTGTGCTTTTGTTTTGCTGTCAGGCCTGTAGAAGAGCATTTAAGTTCTTGTGCCTAAGCTTGTTTTACTACAAGTCATGAGAAACTACTTCAGTGTCAGACATCAGATAAGGACAGTGATTTAGGATCTCCCTTAACACTGAAAAAAAACCCAGGGAAATCCATGACTGCTGCTCACTCCACCAAATATGATCCTTTATCTTGTCCCCCTGGCTCCATTAGTCTGTTCAGCTATTACAGTACAAATAACTATTCAGATTCAGGCAGACATCATCTTCCTTTCCAAATGCAAACAACTGGACATTATACCTCACAGACTGAAGGTAAATAGACTAACATGGCTGCCCTTTGGAACTTTTCCTATTCAAAAGGGCAAGGGAAGGGATGCAACAATAAATCAGAGTCTGCCAAGCAGGCACACAGAGCAGTTCCTGATCAAAAAAAGATGAATTTTGAATATTTAATAACAGCAAGAACAATAAGCAGCATTTCAGCACTGCTTGCTACATGTTGGCTGATTTGAGACCCTTGCATGGGGCTCTTCTGATGAAGCAGCCCATTGGCAGAAGTCAGAGTCATATGTGAAGGCACAATGGAATGCCTCTAGCTCCTTCTGAGTTGTTCAAGGGGGTTGGGAGCCTTTCCCAGGCAGAAGAAACTATAAAATGAGACAGAGAATAAGTCAAGTGTGAGAACTATGTAAGGTTTAAATTTTTGTTGTTATGAATTATCTATAAAGCCAACCCTGGGCTATAACCCAGAGTGTCAGGTCCTTAGCTGCTATGAACTATTATAGCTCCACTGAAGTCAAACAACAACAGTTTGCTCTATCTGAGGATCTGTCCCACAGTGTGCATTACTGGGAGCAAAGAGAAAACTCCCACTGCTTACAAGTGTCTTTTAGCCAGGACTCTCAAAACATGCTGTACAACCCTGCTGTGAGGCTTGCTATTCCCATTGTAAAACAGGTATATGGAAGTACAGAGAAGTTAAATGATTTGTCCAAAAAGGCATGTAGAAACCTGGGAATGGAGCCCAGGAACTGGCTCCCAACTTTGTGCTCTAGCCATTAGACTAGTTAAACCATGAGACCACTGGACCAGTTAGTCTCTCCCTTGTACTGAGGAAAGCTTGCACTTGTTGTTATACTTTTGTGAAATGTCTCTGATCAAATCAGCCTCCATGTCCTCCTTCCCTTGTGAGGTTCTTACTCATGAGAGGAGCTTACTTAACCCACATGCATCAAAGCAGCTGATTCCTGCGGTCAACTGCAAAGCCAGGCAGAAGTGCCAACCAGGCATTAGATCAGGGGTCTCAAACAGCCTCTCAAGCTATTTCCTGTGGCCTGCAAAGACACAATTGTCATTGATATTTGCAATATTGTTGTATGAAAAGGTTTCAGTGGTGCGGCCCTCGGTCTAACATACTAATCCTCATGTGGCCCTTGTGGTGATTTCAGTTTGAGACCCCCGCATTAGAGCAACTTCAAAGGGAACAAGCACTAACGACCGCTTCTTGCACAAGTGGGGTGGGCTGGTGAGAGGAGACTGTTCACTTCAGTTTGACTTCTAGCAAGGACTCTCGGTTGAGTCTGGCTGTGCATTAGGAGAGATGCCAAACTTCCTCAACTCAGCATTCTCCTTGTAAGCCCTCACATAATTCCTTTGTGGATGAGAATGGATCCCTTATACTTTACTAACCCATAATTACCTCCTTGATAGGGCTTTACCTCTCTCGGCAGGGCTCCCCATCATACCGGCAGGAGTAGACCAAATTTTCTATCTGCTCTTCATGAGAAGAAATGTTGATTATAACGGGTAGCTGGGACATTATATTCATATAGTGAAACCTGTACCACTCTTGAATGGTGTCTACTCCAGAGGAGTAGGCCTTGTAGAAACAATTCCCACCTGTAGCATTGCACTGGGGAGAAAAGAAAAGGAGAGAGGAAATCAAAGCCTATACACAGGAACAGCCCAAGGGCTCTGGCTATTGAATGTCTTAAGTTGCAAGATAGTGTTGTTAAGGGCATCATAGGTGAGATGTGAGGGGAATTTCTGTCCTGGGAGTAAGTGAGTCATGGGGCAGTTCAGTGTGGTGAGTGAGAATGCAGCACAGCTGCACAAGACCATGTCAGATGTGTCCCCAGGACTCTCACTGGAGTTGCTCCTTGGACAGGAGAAGGAAGAGAAGTGTCCTTTTTAATTACCTTGGAAGAAGAAAAGCTAAAACTGGTGAAGGCACTCTTACAACTAATGAATCATAGCCCAAATTGTGAAGTTCTCTCACTTCTTATTCCGTCCTCAGCCAGGAGGATGCCCACTGTTGGCAATGAACATTGTCCTGACCAAGTACTTCAATATATTAGAGCACATTGATAATAAATAAGCCGTAATACAATTATTTGGGTCTGTCATTCCTTGTCAGCTTCATTTCCTCATTGATGTTGAATCCATGTCTCCCCACAGGTCCTCAGGCCCTTCACTAGACTCTATAGTTTAAAATGTATCTATTTTCCTTTTAGTCTTTATGGAAAGTCAAGTGCAGTTAAAATTGTCACATAGGTTGGAGGGATTAACTAATAATTCATGGTGCCACTTACCAATCTAAAGCCCACTTTGAACTGTTTCCTCCTGGACCCAATGTCATGTTCCTTCAGCATCACCAGTGCAATCTGGCGGTTCAGTTGGAAGCTGGAGATGTTAAGATTGTCAGACTGACTTTTTGGCAAGGTCTTTATGCTGATGCCCTTTTTATACCATGAGGAAAAGATTGGATTTCTGTAGTCATATAAATTAGCTATTGCTTCCTCTGCCATTTCGTCCAACTGAGCCAGTTTCTCACTGACTTGGTCAAACCTACAGGGGACAGAAATAATGAGTGTGTATTTGCATATGCACACACATGTGATTTCTTTTACCATTGGTGAAAGTTTAACATCCCAGGCCAATTCAGTTGTTGGTATCTCTGTAGGAAAAGCCAACCATAATCACAAGTAGAATGTATATGAAAATTTCAAAGAATTTAAAATTAACATTTAAAAATGCCACAAGACTCTCTGTTTGTTTTGCTAAACTAACCTAACATGGCTACTCCTTTATAAGACAGATATGGTGACTTCCTGCAATGTCTTTGAAAATCCTTAGTATATTAAGTATCTTAATGCAGAGTTTATGAATTATTGTGGGCCAGGATTGGCTATAGCTTCTCTAGGAGGGAGAAGGGATATAAGACCTGAACGATCAAAAGATAACACGCCAGACAAGAAGAGATTTTTGGGACAATATGTGTGAAGCACATGCAGGGCTGTGCCTTGGGGCGGGGGTGGGGGGGGTGAGCAGGGTGACTGTCCTGGGCTCCGCAGTTGCATGGGCCCCATGCTGTGCCTCTGCCCCCTCACTGACACACTCCCTCCCTCCATCACTGTGTTTGGCAGCAAGCCGAAGGCAAGGGGTGGGGTGGGAGAGTGGAGTCCAGCCTCTGAGCTGACCCACCCGAATCCCCAGCATGAGGGGGAGGCAGAGGCCCTGACAGGCTGCTTGGCCTTCGGCCCTAGGCCTCCTTTGGGACAGCCCTGAGTGGATCTCCTGGGAAACATCCAGGGGGAGGTGAATGCAAAACTCCTCACCTCTGGCTGTGCAAAACCCAGTCTTTTGAAACCAGTGCCACACCTATTACATGAAGTCTAGATCAAAGGCCCAAGCTGTATAAACAATGGTTGTTCTGGTTCTGAATCTGAGACAATTATGAACTTGCAGCCATGGGGAAAAGCAAGTTGAGGGTTTTAAAGGTCAGACACTTATTAGAGTCCAAGCCTGGAGTTGGAGTTACTTCTGATCAGCTAATTAGCATTCACACTTTTATTGTTTTTAATGTTTTCTATGTAATGCTTTCAGCTTAAGAATAAATGTGCTTTCTTACAAAGACCTGGATGGTGACTTATAATTGCTGGCAATTACAGCTATTCATTGCCTTTGAAGAGAAATCAGTGCTTAAACACTTGCTTGTTTAAGATGTCTCGCATGCTGGGAATATTACACCATAAGCAGGGAATGGTGTACCCTGCAAAAACCCTGGTCAGGATGGCATCACAAGTCTCAGAACAAGAGAGGTAATGACTGAGGATCTGGAGCCTAAAGTGGGGTACTCTTGGTGGATCACAAAGAGTGAAATACAGATGCAGTTGCCTTGAACTATGACAATAAATAGTCTGATGTTACTGTCATTGGCTGAATTATCAAATCTGGGACTTCACATTGAATGCTCAGATTTCCAACTGTCTTGTTCTTGGCTGCACAAACAGGTATTTCTGCAAGCAAGTTAGATAACTGTTGCAGGCACATTAAGTAATTGCATGCTACATAATTTGAATTTAATTGAATGAATATCTGGCCATGGAAGTCTGGACTCCAGTCCTGCAAACACATGCATGTGAAGGGTTCCAGGGAAGTCAGTAGAACTCTCCCTACACAAAGTTACTCACATACACAAATGGTCTTGTAGGAGCAGGTTTTAGCTAGCAATTAGATATCATTTAGTGTCCAGGAGCAATGATCTGTTGATTAGATATGAAGGACTTTAAAGCAGCTACATGTTTCAGGGCAAAAGTACTTTTATCAGCACAGAACATCAGTTAGTGAAATGAAAGCAGCACCAAGAACCAGCTACTCTAATCCTGAATCAGGACTGAAAGTAAATATATTGCTGTGCACCATCCTTCATGCCAGATTAAAGTCTGACTTCAAATCCAAACTGAAAATAAAGTAGCTGAACCAGAGTTCAATTGGAAGTCCAATCCCCAGTCAAAGGTCTTATCTGTATTGATAAAGTTGTTTTGTCCCAGCTCAACCAATGCCCAACTCCAAATCTGCCCTGCAACACAGTGAGAAAACCTCAGCAGTCTTCCCAAAACACTGCTCTACCTGTATGGGTCCAAATTGCAGAGAGTAATGGCTGGAAACATCTTGGGCTCTGAGTGCACTGACATGGTCATGATGACAGGATAGGTCCAGTACTGGCTAAACAGGAGAGCAAACTGCCAGTACAGCATCCCAAAGCTGGCAAGGAAGAGTAGGGTCCAGAAAGCTGTCTTCATCTTGTTGCTGCTTGAGCACACTAGGCGGATGGTGCCATGGATGGTGGTGTTCTTGCAGAAGAACTCAAACATGTCCTTGAAGGAGCTGTAGAACTCAATGAGGCCTTCATCCCCCTTCTCATCATTCACCCACTCTTCCTCCATCTTCTAAATCTGTTTCAATTCAAAAAGAAAACAAAAAGCTCTTATCAGTCTGTAAGAAAGAACAAATGCTGGCCAGCTGCCATTCCCTTATTATCATGCAGGGAATGGGTTTCACCACCACCACCAAAGTGAAAGACCTCGATGTTCATACAAACAATGTCCAGACTTCTCTTTGTTTCCAGAACTTGGACACTGGGAACTAGCTGAAACGTCAAATGTTCTGGGTGCTGCCATGCAGATGAATAAAAACTCAGATGGTCTCAGCCTGATATTGACATTCTCATGAAGACGGTGGGAACTGTTACAAAGATGTTCTGGACAGTTGTATGCAACTACATAAACTGCTGCAGATGGAACCAAACAAGAACATTCCCTCTTTCTCAGTAAAACTCAGGCTTAAAGCAACACTCACACTAAAGGGTGGGGAGAATCCCCATGGCCCCATACATCAGAGGGTCAGCAGTTATATATATATATATATATAGATAGATATAGATATAGATATAGATATAGATATAGATATAGATGAATAATATTTGATAGAGATATTGAAGCATTGTCTGATCTAAGATCACATGTGGCCTTGATCGTCCCGGGTGTAAATTTTTGTGTTTTGTATTATTTTGCAAATGGTGTTGGGCTGGTCCCCTGAAGAATTAGCCATGGGAAGAGACCTGCCCCAGTTAATGACTTTGGATGTGTTAGCAGAGGCCTAGGTGGTATCCCATAGGAACTCTGCCCTGCTTGCCCCCTCCCACTGGTTCTTTATTAAAGAACATTTTAAAGTGAATTTAGTGCTGGTCAAGGGCCCTGGAGAATGATATGCTCTGTTTATACACAGCCCACAGACAGCATGGTTTTATCCCTGACTTGAAGGCACCACACCCAGTGGGAAGAGGTCCTTCATTCTCCTGAGCTCATTGGATTCCAGTCTTCATTGCTGAGATTTCCAGCACGGGGTCCAGTCAGGGTCAGCAGCTTTGAACCATTCATTGGCAACTTACTCCATGCAGGCCACCACATCACCGTAATACAGAAACAAGTTTTGATTGCTTCCGCCAAGGGCTGGATTTGAAGTTGAAAACTGCAGCATAGCAGCAAGTCTCCCAGCCAACCCACAGCCTCTAACCTGTCTTATGCCAACTGTTTTAAACCTCCTCCTCAAAAGAAAACCTGTGCCCATCAAGAAACAGAAACAAAGAAGGGGCCCCTTCAGGGAGTGGCAATAGAAAGAAATGGAAAAGGTAGGCTGCTACATGGCAGCTGTTTCATAACAAGCAGCAGAATCCAGCAGTCTAGAAAAGGAAGAGAAGAAAAGCACTGCCTTGTATAAGACCACAGAGGGAATTTCCATCTTTAAAATGCAATTATGAAAAGCAGAATTTGGCTAAGAGACTATGGCTAACAGCCTTCTTGTAACAAAAATGGGATCTTTAAAAACCCATAGGTGGACACCAGGCTTCATGCTCCTAAATCACCATTAATACCTCTGCTTGTATGTGTCCTCTATAGCAGTGGTTTTCAAACTTAGGATCGGGACCCAGTACTGGGCCACAGGCCCTGAGGAGCTGGATTGTGGCGCTCTCCACCGCTACCGCCAAAAGACTTGAATGCATTGTTCAAAGATGTAACTACTGGGTTGCGGGCATAAATGATTTTTTTCCAAGTAGGTCCCGAAGAAAAAGGTTTGAAAACCACTGCTTTGTACTCCCCTATGGACACATGCCCTCACCTCTACAGTGCCCCCTTCTGTTCAGATGTGGCATCACAGCAAACTTTGCTCATCCCCTGTGGGTGATTATTTTTACAGCCATTGTGACCATTCCTGACTCACCCTTGGGGTAGTCTGTGGTTTAACCCACCAGTCACGGAAAAGTGTAATCCTTTCTGAAGTAGCATGACTAAGTCCAAATAAAGATTCACACAAGTATTCAAATTAAGAGCTTTTTTGAACCCTCAGGCTTCACTAAAGGTCCCTTAGGCTGTGTTCACGCAGCACTTTTGTTTCAAAACAACCTCGTTGTTTCGAAACAAAAAAACCACGTTCACACGACGCACAGTTGTTTCGAAACAAGGGGAAGCCCTTGTTTCGAAACAACTGTGTTGTTTCGAAACAA
>ML681963.1:11318166-11454047 GCA_007922195.1 Podocnemis expansa | reverse complement strand
GCGTTGTTTCGCCCACGGACTAGGTTTTACTTGTTTCGAAACAACGTGGTTGTTTCGGAACAACGGCTTCTGTTGTTCTGAAACAACCGTGCGTCATGTGAACAGCTGAAACCTTATTTCGAAACAACCTCTGTTGTTTCGAAATAAGGAGGCTGTGTGAACACAGCCATTGTGTAATAGAAGAGGACAACAATAAATCCTGGACAAAGCAAAAATTGCATAATGAATATGCACGAGACACACTCTGAGTTGCTTCACTTTGGCTGCAGGCTTTACCATCATAAGACACCGGCAAAACATCAGAATGAAAACTTCTGAGTTAGCTAAGAAAATCTTCTGCAGGAAACAAATACGTGGAACAGGATATGCAAGCAGTGCTGTCCCTGGAGCAAAGTGTCGTCATGCAAAAAGGTAACATCTCTCATTTGTGCACTGCTCACATGGCATGCCACATCTTGGGGAAATCCAAACCACTTGGACAGCTCAAACAAGTTATAGCCTGTTTGTACACTGGAAGCAAATTATGGGTTCAGCCCACATGAGCATGCCACCAAGGAGGGTTCATTAGAGCTGCTGGCAGCACTTCAATCCTCAAAGAGAGACTAGACCGACCAAGGTCTCACCATCCCTGCATACTAGCTATTGCATTAGAATGAACATGCTGCACATCCTGTACAGATGTAGCAAGAGCTGCTGTCCATTCCTGCTCAGAGAGGCTTTGCAATACATTTCTTTTACACTAGTCTTTGGGCCCCTCCCGAGTGATGCACAGGCCAGAATTCAGCCCCCAGTTTGGTTGGATGCAAACAGATGCAAGATTTAACTGAAATTTGACTATGCCCTTGTGATGCGATCTTGACTCCACACAGGACTGACAAGTGTTAAGGTGGCCAAGTAACTTTATTAATACTGCAGGCTGCATCTGCATCAGTGGCTGCCTAGGAAGGAGTACTGTGGAAAGGGGTCAGTCGTCAAAGTACAGGTCACAACCCAATACTGGGTCACAGACCTGAAGGGACTGGGTATTGGCACCCAAGCTGCATCTGGAGGTGGTAGGTAGCTGCCCCTCACATTCCTGCTTACCGCACTGCTTCCAGGAGCAGGGTCAGCTGCCCCTCGCTTTGCCACTGGCCTGTGCTTCTGGTGGGGGGGGGGCAAGCTGTTCCTTGCTCCCCTGCCAGCTGGCACTGATCCTGGTGGGGGGGTGGACGGCTGCCCCATGCTCTCCTGCTGGCCGGTGCTGCTTCCAGAAGTGGAGGGCAGCTGCCCCTCACTCCCTGCCAGCCAGCACTGATCCCGTAGGGGAGGCAGCCCGTTCCGCCCCCCCCCCCACACACACACACACAGTGGAGGGTTGCCGCATGGCAGAAGGACCTGGAGCTGGGTCCTGAAGAAAAAAGTTTGAGGACCACTGTCAGAGGACCACAAGCAGTGTAACGCTGTTGCAAAAAAAAAAAAAAAAAAAAGCAAATGCCATTCTGGGATGTATTAACAGGAGTATTGGAAGTAAGACACCAGAAGTAATTCTTCTGCTCTACTCTGCACTGATTAGGTGTCAACTGAAGTATTGTGTTCAGTTCTGGGTGCCCCATTTTAGGAAATATGTGAACGAATTGGAAAAAGTCCAGGGAAGAGCAACAAGAATGATTAGAGGTGTGGAACACTTGACTTATGAGGGAAGATTGAAAGAGCTGGGTTTGTTTAGTTTAGAAAAGAGGAGAGTGAGAGGGCACGTGTAACAGTTTTCAAGTCTCTAAGAGCAGGAGGGACAAAAATTGTTCTCCTTAACTCCTGATGATAGAAAAAGAAACAATGGACTTAAATTACAGCAAGGGAAGTTTAGGTTGGCCATTAGGAAAAAATTCCTAACTGTTAGGGGGCAGCCTGCACGTCTACACTGCAAAGGTTTTTTGGGATGAAGAGCCTTATCCCTTAAAACCTTTTCCATATCCAGGGAGCCCATTTTGCTATTTCAAAAAAGCGCTCTAGTATATCGTAACCCTGGACCAATTTTTTGAAAAAGCTAAAGCAGGCTTATTTTGAAAAAAAAGCATCCTGGTATTTTGATATACCAGAGCACTTTTTCGAAAACTTAACTTGGTTGCCTGCCGAAAAAAAGGCTTTTTCAAAATAGCTCGAAAAAAGCCATTGCTAGACATGGCAATGGCTTTTTGAAAATGCCTCCCTATCTTTTAAATTGGCTTCCATTTCTTCAAAAAAAAGAGAGTCCAGTGTGGATTCTCTTTTTTGAAAAAATGAAAAACACTGCTTTATTTCAAGACAGAGAGTCCTCCTGGCCTCCTCTCTCAAAATAACATTTTTTCGAAAAAAGTTTTTTGGAATAGTTATTTCGAATTTATTTCAAAAAATTTTTTTGTTTTTTAAAAAGCCTTTTTTGAAAAAGCTTTTCAGTGTAGACATAGCCAGGGTGATTAACGGATGGAATAAGTTGCCGAGGCAGGTTGTGGAATCTCCATCATTGGACGTGTTTAAGAGCAGGTTAAACAAGCACCAGGGATAGTTTAAGGGGGTACTTGGTCCTGCCATGAGTGCAGAGGACTCGGCTTTTTGACCTCTCATGGTTCCTTTCCGTTTCTATGATCTAGAAGGAAAGACAGGGAACAGGGAATTGAGTGCAAGCAGGTTCAGCTGTGCAGCAACAGGCCTAGAAAGGCAGGCAGCCAGGAACAGATGGGGCTGCTGGGAAAAAGGTAGTCACTCCTTGGGAAGAAGGTACACCCAGAGTAAGGAGGGGAGCCAGGAGCCATAGGAGGCAGTCCAAGGAAGGATCTTTGAGGGCTGGGAGAGTGAAGTCCAGAACTCCTGGGTGGAGGGTCCCTGGATTAGAAACTAGAGTAGCGGGCAGGCCCTGGGTCTCCTTGCAGCCATCAAAGGCATAGCACAGACCAGCGGGTCAAAGAACAGGAAGGCTGCCTGAATTACTGTAGGAGGCACTGAGAATTAAATGAATGTATTCCAGAAAGGGGTTACTGAGTGACCTGGCCAGAAAGTTGAGTCATGAAGAGGACACTTAAATTCCTGCAAGAAGAGAAAGCCTGCAATAGACAGAGTCAGACAAAGACAGAAAGATAGAATAATGGTGAACAACTGTGGGAAGGGATGTTGACCTGATAAACTAAACCCCTGAGCAGCCAGAAGGAGGTGCTTGCCTACCAGTGGTTGATCCCCAACACCATCACAGCCCTCATAGGAAATTATTCTCATATTCAACCAATTAGGTCCAACCAATACAAGACAACAGTCAGCATATGGAATATTTTGCTTGACTAATCCTAATTGCCATTTACTGTCAGCATCAGGTTGGAGCTGAGGCTACTCTCAATAGGATTGTGCCTCTGTGATGTCATTTAGCTCATGCTTCTTGACAAGGCAGGTGAGGTCTCTGCAGCTCATTTACTAATGTTTCATCCAGTCGTGTTTTAAAACACCCAGAACTAGAGATACCACAAAGAACAGAGAGTAAAGTTGAGATAGGTCTGAGAAAGTAGATTATATCCACTTACCTCCACATACCTATATCAATCTCTTTTGCCCGTAAAACATTTTCCACTCAATGGGGAATTTTGCTCTTGATTTCAACACAGGCTTGGCCCTTTTTGTAACCATTTTTCTGTTCTCACTCCAGTTCCAAGATCTTTCTTGCATTGAGGAGCCCAATATAAGACACCGAACTGAACTCCCATCATCTAAGATCACATTCATTGACTTCTTTTGCCAACATATCACACCGAAGACTCCTATCTAATTCATTGTCCACTATCTCCACAAGGTCTTACATGTCCTCTCTCCTGCTTGTGAGTCCATGAAATAATCCTTGGTCTTACCAAGGCTTGCTTTACTTATGTCACTCTATTCCATATTGTGGACAGAACTCAGAGGTTATTTTCCAGAGTCTACCAAGCTTCTTTTGAACCAACTCCCTGCATCTTTGCTTCTAGATTCTGGAGAGCAGCATACCAACATCACTGTTTTGAGCTAGGTTGCCAAACAGTGAAAGCAAGATGACTTGCCTTTTTTGTTTTTGCATCAACTCCCTTTCCAGGGCTGGCTTCTTGATCCTTGGTTGCATTGGTTTATTCCTCTTCCTATTTGGCAGAAGATCTTCCATGAGTGGTGAGGAGGAAAGCTTCCATGGATATTTCCACTCTGCTCTTTCTGGCTGGCTGTCCCTTGCTTGGAATCAGGCTGTCACCCCCAAACTTTGCTTGACATGTTTTCTCTCAATGAGTACTGCTGCCATTGGAATCCCTCCACCTTCTTTTCCAGAGAGGAAATGCACTGTGCACCATACACAGCTTCTTCTATTGGAGAGAGAGCCTTATTCACACATACATATTACTGATGTATTCACAACTAAGCATAAGGCAAAACGAAGACAGACCCTGCCCTGAAGAGCTTTCAGACATTGCCCAACTTCCACATCAGGCTGCCTTTGATCCTTCCCCAGCCATTCTCTATCCCAGATGAGGTTTTTCATGTGCATTCCTCCCCTGCTGGAATCTCTTGAGGCTCAGGCCCTTCAGCATCCTGGCATTTTCTCTGGGAACTCTGTCGCTTGCTGCTCCTTGCTGGTATGGAGCTCTGAGAATTGGCTGAGTCACCAGGTGTTTGGACCTGCTTCGGCTCCACCCCTTTATTATCAACAACAGCTTGCATCCCATGCCCTTCGCTCAGCCCCCACACAGAAGCCTATAATAGAGAAAAGCTGCCACAGGCAAGCGAAACTTTAATAAACCCAAGCTGACCAGATGCTCCTCTGTGCTCACTCACCTCTCTGAATAAGCTCTCTGCAGTTGCTCCTCTCATCCCTCCAGGGCAACAGCTGCTATTTCCCCTCTTCCTGTTGCTGTGCCCTGTGTTCCTTTCTCACAGGCTTTTATATATGCCTTCCCTCCACCTAGTCATTACAAGTATTGGGTCACCAACCCCAACCAGCTATTCTCTCCAGCCAAGCTCAAGTACAGCTTCTGCAGCTGTTACTGTAATTGTTTGGGAAGGCTGATGTCATCAGGTCTCGCAGAGCTAGAGAAATGCTGATTAGTGCTCCCAGCTCTACCTGCCTGCAAGACCAGCCCTCAGCCTTTCAGTCACACACTGTATCTTGCTTACTGAACAAATTTTCCCAGTAGCCCCCTTCCCACAGCTTCCAGGGAAAGGCAGTCAAGATGCCCCACTACTCCCCTCTACTACTCCCCTCGGCTGGCCATGGGAATGAAAGAACTTGGTGGCTGTCCCTTCCTCCCATTGTCCAAGGTGGGGGAGCAAATGTCAGACATATATAAGAGAGGACCCTGACCACCACAAGTGATAAGGAATCACTAGAGTTATTCAAGTACGTGAATATGGACTCATTCCTTAGGAACTACAGCAGATGCCAACAAAAAGAAGAGATACTACAGCACAGCTACCGTGGAGGAGGGGAATGAGGAAACTGGGAGCTAAGGGCATTAAGGGCAAAATACAGTAATTAGCAAAGCACTAGCAGAGATTGATGGTTACATAAAGGACTTTGTCACCACAGACATAAGGTTTTTGATCCAGAAGATGACCTGTTTAAGTTCAATGGCAATGCCAAGCTTTCATCAGTGACCTCCATGAGATTCCAGAACCACTGTCCTCGAACTTGCCCCATTGCAAGATGTCCTATATGCCTCTGAGTCTATAATTGGAAAGTCCTGGTGTCTGGAATCATACTGTCCTACATGTTTGGACATCACTGGGCACTACTGGCACTCAATAAACCTTTTCAAACATCATCACAATAATCCTCTTAATTTGGACATCTGTAAAAAAGAGCAGTGTAGCTAGCAAATGTCTTGAATAGGAAAAGAGGTTGTTCTATAACCAGGACTGTCTTTATTTAAAAAACAATAAATTCAATCCAAAACTTTATACGTACCTTTACACAGAACTAGAGCTGTGTGAATACTGAACAGAGTGTTGGCCAGTGTTCATTCAAACTCCAAATGGGTGTTTGCTTTTGCCATGTATGCCCTTTATTAATTGGTCTTCCCAAATATTTGTGTACATGAAGCTTGTTCTCAGGGATGTTTGGACAATGCTTATCCTCATATAAAACATGGTGTTTGTGAATAAACAAAAGGATTTGCCCTTAGTCATTTACTGGTCATTAGTCTCGTGTTAAAAAGCTGTCAATCAATCCAGAAACAAAAACACCGTATGACTTCATTGATTAATTTCACACCATGAGTAAGGCACTTTGAATACTCCACGTGAACAATTCATGAGCAACTTCAACTTTGGGTTTTTTTTAATATCCTATCAATGAGTGCTAATAAACAAAAAAATTAGATGATCAGGAGTAGTTTGCAATCCAAAGGCGCTATATTAGTCTGGTAATGTTTTCACATAGAATTCATTCTATCAGTTCTATAAAAAGAGAAGCAAAGGCAGGAAAATTAAAGCTCTTTAAAACTGTGAATTTAAGGAGCAAGCATCTGTTGTGCAAAACGTATCTTAGTGGTCTGTAGGAATGCCCTGCTTCAAAAAACATTTAATCTGATTTGGAATAGGAAGGAAAATCTAGGGTATAGAACAGTAGCTTTGGGCTTGGAGGACCTGGTTTCCATTCCATACTTTACCATGAACTAGCTGGGCAAGACAGTTAGTCACTCCTTGCCTCAGTTTCTCACCTGCGAAATGGGCATAATGTCACTGTCCTGTTTCATAGGTGTTTTGAGCATAAAAATATTAAAAATTGAGGTGCATAGATACTATGATGATGGGGATCAAATAAGTACTTGAAAGAGAGTCCATTTACAAAAATGGGCAAAGTGTGATGTCACTACAATATATTTTCCCTGTCACCAGAGTTGCATAAAAAGAAGTTGTGGGGAGAAGAAGAAACACTTGAAAATATGCCCACAGCAAATGTGGGCAGCATCTGAGGCATAAATGTCAGCACAGTCAAACAAACTAAACAAATGCCCTAAGAATGTGAGCTCTAATATTCCCTCTCTATGCACTCTTGGGCAAGTCATTTCACCTCTTTACAGCTCTTTCTCCATTTCTGAAATATGTCAAGGACACCTATGGTACTTTGCAGAAGTGTGGTAGCAATTTTTTAGTGTCTGTACAGTGCTTTGCAGAGGTAAGGTGCTATGGAAGTATAGTTATTACAACTGTTTCAGTGTTGCTGGTTAAGTGCCTCAAAATGAAAACCCACAACTGTAAAACATTTAGATCTAGAATTTAAATTTTAGATCAATGAAAGGCTGACTTTTTGTAAAGATATCCCCAGCAGTTAATCTGCATTAATGCCTGTGCTATATGCCTGGTGCTTAGAATTCTGCATACGATTAAACTGCTGGTTAAACGCTACTGAACCCTGTCACTGCCATATCACCATTGGCTTCTTCCACCATCTGCAAAAGAGCCCATGGGAATGGGACAGCTCCTCAGCTGGTGTAAAGCTCTCAGTCTCCTGGACACTCAACCTCTTTCCACATGTCTTTGGATCTGCCTCTGCTCATACTTGTACTGGTGTAAATCAGGAATGACTCCATCAATGTGAGAGAATGAAGAGCAAGATCTGCAGCTAGATTCTACACTAGGGTGCTTCTACACTGCTCTGTTTGTATTGCTCCTGCTTCTGTAGGCAAGTATATATACTTAACAAACTTGAAGGTGGGGAACTTATGGAAACTATACTAACACAACTACCATTTGGAACTTGAGATAAACTGTATGGCTATGTTCATACATAAACTGTTATTTTGAAATAAGGTAATTCCAATTAAGAAAATGTTCATTGAAATTAAGGGAAAGCCTGCTATCAAAACAGCTGTTATTTCAAAATGGTTATTTTGAAATAAGGCCGTTTGGACATTTTGTTTCAAAACAGTTGTTTCGAAACAATGGTGTTGTTTCGAAACAACGTGTCCAAATGCCGTTGTTTTGAAACAGCCGTTTCAAAACAACAGCTATTTTGATTTCAAGCAAGGTTTTACTGTTTCGAAATAACGGAATGTCGTGTGGACATAAGAAATTTTATTTCGAAACAACTGCCGTTTCGAAATAAAACTCTCATCTGAACACAGCCTACGTGGCTGAGGCCATGAATGATACAGCTGCCTGGGTCTCAGAGGATGCCTCAGTATTCCCCCTCACCTACGCCCCACGTTCCTCATCAGAGCCTGCCAGTGAATGTTAGCAGGGCTTAGTTATAAGCAGTTACCAAGTACATGTGGCCTCTTACTTAAAGCTTGGGTTTTATCTAATCATTATTTTCTTTGATATAATGTCATGATGCAAAATGCACATGGGCCTCAGTTCAGGAGTATCAATAACACTCTAGGACCTGGACTGGCTACATGTCTTGTAGTGGTATGTAGCAGAATTGAAAGCCTGCCCCACACACCGCTTCCTCCAAATAATATAGGGCTCCTCTGCAGGATTGTCCATTGCCCTCTAACCAGCATTGACAAAAGAGGTCAACACCAGATGGATCATCTCATCACTGTGCCAAAGAATAGACCTGGAGCAGACAGATGTTTCTTTATTGTTAGGACCAGCAGCTTCAGAATTCTCCTTCCCCTTGAGACACCAAGCAGCATGCTACAAACATCAAGTCTTCATTACATGTTCTTGTGTCTATTTAATGTAAGTTGAAGGATGGGTTTTTAGTATGTGATTTCTGATGCCATGACACTGACAAGGTTCTTGGGCATCCTGGCCTCTTTTGGGTAATTTGTGCTGCTCCTTGCACTTATTTTTAAGATGCTCAGAAGCCTTGGTAGCACCAACAAGTCTGAAGTGTTATTCACAGGCTAGCTCCAAGCATTCTCCTTCTATTCCATGGTGATCTCTGCAAGTTTACAGCACCTCCCAGAGCCAACGCCATCATCTGGAGTACTTCATACCTGGGCCCTATTTTTCCTCTGTCTAAACTAAATTTTCATCATCTGGGCAGCCAGGACTGTTTGACCTTCTACATTTCTATCAAATCAAGCACCCTGTTAGCACTCATGCTGTATAAAATAAGCATTTAATTATCTTATCAGCAGCACAGATAATGGTGGCTGAAAGAGTTCAGTAGAATAGGAAGGTGTATAGTTCAGGGCCACTGTACCTGTATTCACCTCTGGCTGGTCCCTTAAGGACACCCCAGGCTCTGACTTCTCAACCATCACTTCTCTTGGGTGGAGACTCACATCCCTTTCCCTCTTCACTGGGCTTTTTCCAGGCTTTGCAGTTCCTTGTCTGTACAGTGAGTTCCCCAGCAAGCCAGACTGCCTAAACAGGCCTGGATCCATGCTTTGCTTTCTCTTCAGAGGCTATGACTAGTTATAATTGCCCACAGTTATCAGTTACCACACAGTTTTTTCTAAGCAAGCTCACATCTTCTTAATGTGAAAATGTCACACAGAAGACATATTGAAAAGAGTAAAAGGATATATATTCTTATAAGCCTACCAGGGGTCAACCAAACTCGAACCTTGTGTAAGGCAGGCTTAGAAGCTGTGCCTAACAGCTTCTGAAGGGGGGCTTCTAATCTGCATGGGTTCTGTATTAGCATGAACACAAAAGAACACAATTAGGTATTAGCATACTGGTTGCAGGGTGTAGAGGGTAATGGTATTTGGGGTTAATCTGATCAAAAATCTATCAATATCTGTAATTCTACTGAAGGGAAATATAAAATATGGTCTTTTTGTGAATTGCTACTCTCTGTTTGCTTCAAATCTGTCTGGATTAGTTAAAGGGTAAAAACTACCCTTAGTTAAGAAGAAGCTTGTAGGAAAGGCGACTGCATGTTTCAGCCTAAAAGAACTTGAAAAACCCAGTGATGGGGGGGGTGGTTTGAGGCTATTCTGGCCTCTTGCTCCATTGCTTTGCCTGTCTTTTGATAGCTATGACTAAGCCTCTTGTGAGGCCTTTGTCATTTAGATAGAGATAGCTGTTTACAGCAGCTTAAGAGCTAGAATCACCAGGGAGAGAAACAAACTTGCTCTCTGACCACAAATCACTAGAGAGAAAAATTCTCTCTCTGAACTGAGATGGGTGGAGCCGGAAGACAGCATACAGAGCCAGCAGATGGCACGAGTGGCCAGTGGCGAGCTGGGTAGTATGAGTGATCAGTGGGTGAAGCTGGTGGATGGCAAGAGCAGCCAGTGGCAAGCCAGGTGGTGCGAGTGACTGGAGGATGGAGCTGGTGGACAGTGAGAGTGGCCAGCAGAAGCTGGATGGCACAAGTGACCGGTGGGTGGAGCTGGTGGATAGCGGGTAGAGCCAAAGAACAGTTCTAGAGGATGGAGTGAGTGATCAGTAGATGGCGTCAGTGGGCAGCTGCCATGAAAGACACTCCCTATGTGCCCTCAGGTTGGTTGGGAGCCTAGTTAGCACTGATTCTCCAAATGAGTGCCAGTTTTGCCATTAAGTTTGTATATTCTATTATGCAGTGTGGGCTGTTGGGAACTTCGCTCTATACTGATTTTTCTAGATTAGTGCTGATCTCTGTTATTTGGCCTTTTACAGTCTGTTTTACTACTATTAAAAGTTCTGTTTATTACACTCAGTCTCATGCTTGTGAGTGGGGAAGCCTTACCCCTTTGGGCTGCCCAGGGAACAGTACAGGATTCCCCAGAAATCTGGGTGGGGGCTCAAGCTGGTTTGTGGTGCTACATTATTGGGAAACCCCTAGGTATACAACCCGGCCCTTGTTCTGCTAGCCTGCCGTGGCAGAAAGGTTACATTTGGACTCTTGCGGGTGTCAGTCTTTCCAAGGCTTGTGTCCCTGCCACCTTAAGCAGAATATTCTGTCCATTTGCTGAGTCATAAAGATGGACCTGAGTCAGTTTAAACCTAGGCTATTTATTAAAGAGTCTTTCTTTGTTGGTCTCTGAAGAATGGCAGATTGGAGAGAAGAAGAGAGGCCCTTGGTGACAGAAGGTCAGGTTAGGGACTACTTCAAGAAGCTGGATGTGCACAAGTCCATGGGGCCGGAAAAACTGCATCTAATGGTGCTGAGGGAGTTGGCCGATGAGATAGCAGTACCATTGGTCATTATCTTAGAAAATTCATGGTGAATGGGAGAGGTGCTAGAGGACTGGAAAAAAGCAAATACAGTGCCTACCTTCAAGAAAAGGAACAAGGAGGATCCAGGGAATTACAGAATTGTCATCCTCACCTCAATCCCTGGAAAAATCATAGAGCAGGTTCTCAAAGAATCCATCCTGAAACACTTGGAGGAAAATAGAGTGATCAGGAACAGTCAACATGGATTCACCAAGAGTAAATCATGCCTGACCAACCTCATTGCCTTCTATGATGAGATGACTGGATTTGTGGATATGGGAAGAACCGTTGATGTGATATACCTCTACTTTAACAAGGCTTTTGATCTGGTTTCCCACAGCATTCTCATCGGCAAGTTAAGGAAGCATGGGTTGGATATGTGGACTGTAAGGTGGATAGAGAACTGGCTAGATCAATGGTTTCAGCGAGTAGGAATCAATGGCTCCATGTCTAGTTGGCAACCAGTAATGAGTGGTGTGCCCCAGGGGTTGGTTCTGGGGCCAGTTCTGTTCAACATTTTCATTAATGATCTGAATGATCGGATAGATTGTACACTCAGTAAGTTTGTGGTAGACACGCTGGAGGGCAGGGACAGGATTCATGGAGACACAAACAAATTGGAGCAGTGGGCCAATAGAAATCTCATGAGTTTCAACGAGGACAAGTGCAAAGTCCTGCAGTTGGGGTGGAGAAACCCCATGCACTGCTACAGGATGGGGAGCAATCAGCTAAGTAGCAGCACTGTAGAGAAGGACCAGGGCGTCATGGTGGATGGGAAGCTGGATATGAGTCAACAGTGTGGTCTTGCTGCCAAAAAGGCCAATGGCATACTGGGCTGCATCAGAAGAAGCATTGCCAGGAGACTGAGGGATGTGATCATTCCCCTCTGTTCGGCACTGGTGAGGCCGCATCTGGAATTTGAGCTCCCCACTACTAAAAGGACGTGGACAAATTAGAAAGAGTCCAGAGAAGGGCAACAAAAATGATCAAGGGGCTGGAGCACAAGCCCTATGAAGAAGGACTGAAGGAACTAGGGTTATTTAGCTTGCAGAAGAGAAGACTGAGGGGGGATTTGATAGCAACCTTCAGCTACTTGAAGGGATGCTCCAAGGAGGATGGAGCTTGGCTGTTCTCTGTAATAACAGAGGACATAACAAGAAGCAATGGTTTCAAGTTGCAGCTGGGGAGGTTGAGGTTAGATATTAGGAAAGACTTTCTTACTAGCAGAGTGGTGAAGCATTGGATGGGCTATCTAGGGAAGTGATGGAATCTCCATCTTTGGAGATATTTAAGGCTCGGTTAGACAAAACCCTGGCTGGGATAATTTAGTGAGAGTGGTCCTGCTTTTTTGGCAGGGTGTTGGACTAGATGACCTCATAAGGTCCCTTCTAACCTATGATTCTATGAATCCAGTGTGAACTAAGATAAGCAAGGCATTCCAGGTGGTGAAACCTTTCTATAGGTGTTACAACCTGAGTAAATTGACCTAATCACTCCCCACATTCTTTCTCAGCTTCTGGAGGGCTGGGGTCACCCTCTCCCATGGAACCACAGACAGACCCTGACTGACAATGATACATAAACGTAATACAGGAAGATATCTCAAAGACATTGCAGGAAATTGCCATATCTGTCACATAGGGATTCACAACTCAAGCCCAGCATTCAGAGCATCCTTTGCATTGCTCAGTGTAAATTCTGTAAAGCAAGAAGTCATTCATCACTGGAAGTTTATGCTTTTGAAACTACTTGTCAGTGAATGAAATCTGAGCAGCAGTTTTGCTTTGCATGCTGATAATCAGAAGTACAAATAAAATTCATGATGAATGCAGAGACACTTCTGATGAACAAATTGTTTATGAACTGATCTTGGTTTCTGTTAATATGTTCATTATTTATATGTGACCACTAGTTTGCAATTGACAATATCCACCCTACGAATCATTCAGAAACTGTTTGCTTTGACTAATTGCTAGTCATATGGGCTGGCTGGTGTCACCGGATATGTTGTCTTCTTTTAAGCTGGATGACTTCATCTTTAAAAAGCGGAGACTAACAAATAATGGGAACTGACTGTATTTTTGCTCTATATTTATACAGCACTTAGTACCATGGGGTCCTGGTCTCTCACTATGACCCCTCAACACTATAATAATAATAATAATAATAATTAATAATAATGCTAAAATTTTTGGATGAACCATTATGTCAAAACTGATGATAACTTCCAGGATTCACAGTTCATTTCCATGCCCACTACCAATCTACTGAACACACTTAAATAATAAATAACCATTATAAACATGTAATTAATACTCATTTTAATTAAACACATAATCGCTATTTTGATAAATTGCACTCTATTTCTAGCATTCTGAGTTTTGGTGTTGGTATTTGTGTGTCTGTCTTGTCTTTTAGACTGCAAACTCTTCAGGATAGGAACTGTCTTCTGTTCTGTTTTTGCATAAGCCATGATACCATGGTGATGGTTGGGACTACAGTGTACAGTAATAAAATAGATAGATAGATAGATAGATACCATGCTTAGCGTAATGGAGCCCATCTCTGGTTTGGCTCTTTAGAGGGTACTATAATATAAATTAAAAAAATGATCTGACCCCATAAATCGGAGCAAACAAATATAGTTCTTTTATTTCTCAAAATATTTATTAATCAGAGGGGTTATTTTGCTTTTATTTTCAATTATGGGACCACCTTCACTAATGTTATTAGAGAATAAATGCCCTAGGACAGAACAGCTATGGTTACTCAAAGTATAAAAACACCAGCAGATTAGAAGTAGAGAAAAATAGAAATCTGGGGTAGCAATGGTTAAGTGGCTCAATGATTAGTAGTGAGATAAGCAACCTTCTACTTATTGCACCAGATTGTATTTACGCAAGGCATGTAACAATTTTAAGTTGGGACCAGCTGATGGTTGCTCAGTGGTCCATGTGAAGTGAATTTAGTGCTCTTTGTGCAGTTCTTAATGGACAAGTGTCCCAATCATAAAAACATGCACCACTGCAATTAGTACTGTTGAAATCTCAGCAGAGACTGAAAGAGCAAAGAAGACTGAATTCCTCTTTCATTACTCAAGATCAGGACAGTTCCTCATGGTTAGGGTTGAGAAACATTTGTGGGGAGAGCATGCAAAGCAGCTCCACATACTGTGTTTATTTTGTATCTAAATAGAGAACTGGAAGCCTAGAGGATTGTCAGTCCAACACCTTCCACCAGTACTAAATCAATAGTGAAAAGAGAAATCAGACCTATTTGGAAATTACCTAATTTTGCAGGTGTTAAGATGGAATGAAATCAGAGACATTTTATAGTGCTCTGTATGGCATATGCCTATCTGATAAGCCAGTAAAGTTTAATAATGTTCTAATGCTGTACATACTGTCCTATGGATGTCAGCAGAAACATAATCCTGGCAATATTAAATAACAAAGAGAAGCATGTGGAGGCAGTGATGGAACTATTAAGTAGCAGGCAAGAATGTGGCTTCATAAATTGTTCCATTTATTAATTACCCTAAGATGAATGGTGTGTGTGATGTGACAGAACCAACTCTTGGCTCTTATGTTTTGTAAAGCACTACCCAACTTATGAGGAGCTCTGTAGTCAGCAATTTACCATGGGTTGTGGTGGATTCTCTGTCATGGGCAATTTTTAAATCAAGACTGGATGTTTTTCTAAACAACGTGAGTTAGTTCAAACAGGAATTATTTCAGGGAAATTCTCTGGTTTATGTTATACAGGAAGTATAGATGATCACAGCTGTCCCTTCTGTCTTTAGAATCTATCTTATCTTGTCTTCAGTCTGCAGCGAAAAGCTGATACTTCAGAGAGAGGTGAAGAAAGAAAACTCACAGTAAAACAAGCCAATTGTGTTCAGAACTCCCTTCTTAATCCCTGGTAGGTGCTCACTATTACCAGCAAGCATAAAGCTGGATTAACCTTATCTCAGCATATGTAAACTACAGATGTTACTCATGGTCATAAAACTATCTAGTCACAGTATTTAACTCAATGAACTCTTGCTGTGAGGAGTTCCCCAAGCTGAGGATGTCTGCAACCCAATGCCCATTTCTGGCAGGCACAGTTCTTTCATATGTGGGTTTCAGATGCCTCCCCTTCAGCTTCAACTTCTCAGTTAACAAGAAGGGTAGCTGGAAAGGGAGGACACAAGGTCCCTATACCAAAAAAGTTCACTTTAGGCAAAAAATATAAAACTGAAATATGTTGATTCAGAAATGCTGCCATGGTACCTTGTGGGAGTTGTAGGGCAGGTGACACATTCTCTTTTACAGCCTGTTTCCCTGGTCAGACTACCTCTACCATAGTGCATTATGATCTATCCTCTTGATGAATCTCTGGCCTTCATATACAGGGGGACACCAAAGTGTCTGAGGGGATGTGTGATGATTTGCTGTTTGTCTGTCCATATCTATATCAAATCAAAATCTCCATTTTGTTGTGTAAGCACCAGTTGAAACAATGCAAACAGTGGGAAGCACTTAACAGTCATTAACACAGAATGCCTTTGCACTGGCAATACAATGGATACACTAAAGAATATTGTCAAAGATTCAATAAATCATTATTTTCTGTCTGGATTTCAGGTGAGGAGTAACCACACAACAGATCCCCTGATACTGATTGGGACTTTGAGCATGGCCAGGAGGGTCACATGACAGAAGGAATGGAAGTTAAAAGAAGGCACAGACTGATCTTAGTGGCTTGTTGTTCTCCAAGATGGAAGCTAAGCAGAAGGAAGGAAGGAGGAGATGAATTGATAGTGACTGAATGTGGACATTGCAGACTTGAGTTAGGTTACCAAGCTCATACTTGAGGGGCTGGGTAGATTTCAGAACCCAAGCAGCAATGTCTAAACAGCTATTGTTAGCATGCTGGAGTAAGCCTCACCAGAACATTCTTCCTGCACAGGCTTGGAGGCTTGCTACCAGCTGCAGTGTAGCTATACACAGAAAGTCTTGGAGGGATATAGGAGACTGGTTCTTAAATACTGTGAAGACCCAGATAACATACACATGAAAGATGGGTCAACATCTTTCATTAAACCTGAAAGTAACTAGAAGACAGTGTGGTCTTTCAAGGGCATTAGTGCTATTGCATGAAGACATGCATTTTATTGTTAATGTGTGAGCATGCGGTAACTGCATAAACTAAACTAAATATTACTCTCAGAGGAATTGTTGTTCTGTTATTGCTCCTGCTGTTACACTTAGGTGCTGTCTCTCTATTAGCCTGTGCTGTTGTGAATAAGAATAAATAGGTGGGTATGCTGAAAGAAATAAACAGAAATCCGGCTAGAGGAATGTACGTGGATAGGAACTGCTGCATGAGACTGGGCAGTTGGTTGAACCGGCTCAGTGTACTGCCTCTACCAGTGGTGGATACATGAGAATTAGGCATGAGGTATTGAGAAACATAAGATACCTAGTAACCTAGGCAATTGAGCAATACTGTATATTGGGAAAAATTCCTTCCTCATTTTGCAAATGCTCTGCTTACGCCCAAGAACATGACATATCAGTACCCTTATCATAATCTTGAGTTTCAAACTACAGTACATATGATGTTAGTGAGCACCTGTACTTGTCTGCTTGACTTCCTGAAGTGATGAATTCTGAATACGGACAATATTGTGAACCAAGACATACTTCCTTTTGTTATTTCTAAGGTTACTGCTGTTTAACGTCACCAGCTGTCTGACATCTTTTTATTACAAAACAAGGTAAAAAGAGCAGGGACTGATTTGTTTTTACTAGCTCTTTCCAAATTTCCATAATTAAGTTCACTCTAAAATGTTTGGAATCCTTCATCACCACAGTAAATAAAATCTGGTAATCAGCATGTATGGGCACCTCCTGAATAGGCAACAGATTTGAATCTGAATAAGGGAACTCATTCTGAACACTGGCTGGACCATAGTTTCCAGCTTCACAATTATTTTTTTATTTAGCATCTTGTCCATCTCTGAAACTGTGATCTAGTAAAGCACTTTATACGTGCTAGTCTTTAAGCACAATGAGGCATCTCATTGATTTCTCATTTTCTAATATCTTCAACTGTCTATTGTGACTACAGTAACGCCCTTTCACTGCTGGAAACCAGGTCTCTCAACATTGTCATGGTCCATGTATAAAGTAAAAAAATTGCTTAGACATTTCTCAGGCCTGGTCTATACTGCCAGTAAAATTCAGCGACAGTTGATGGGAGATGTACAAACTTCATTGAATAACTTGAGTATCTTCCATTGACTGCCTTACTTCTACTTCCCACAGTTTTGCCACAATGCTGTATGGATAGGAAATGCCCTCCTATTGATGCAGTGTATTTCTTTCTGCAAGGGTGAATTAATGGTGTTGTCTTTAGGGTTTGACTGAGAGGCACATCACTGCTGCTCAGTTGATCCCAGAGAACTGATCTTGCACTGCTGACAATGCCACCAGCAGAGTAGACATACCCTCAGACAAGAAACAGCAGTAGAAGTCAGTTCACTATCTTTAATTTTTCTTTACTGAATGACTGTACCTGGTACTTCATCACATGATGGAGTGTAATCACATACCAGCTCTGACTATTCTGCACATCTAATCTCATGTCCACATAGCAGTGTCAAAGGGTGACAATGTTTACATTTCCTTCTTGTTGCACCTGTCCTCCAAAGAATAGAAATGGAAAGAGGGGATGAGCAGAATAGCCATATGTGGTCATGATTATGGCAGTGAGCCCCCTCCACTTTTAGGATCAGGGAGCCCAAAACTTTAAGGGAGTTTAATGTATTTTCCACTATATACCAGGTCTGATTTGTTACATATCACTTGTTGCCATCTAAGACTTCACTAAGGAATAATATAATCTAAGAGAGAATGGACCTATAGGGTAATTTAATGTCTCCCCAGCAGTTGCTGGAGAGTTAACTAGTATCTTGGCCAGTTTAATCTGAAAAGTGCCAAGCAATGGCTTTGTACCATGTCCTTTGGAAAGGAAAGAAAACTAGTGCTCGGGTAAGTCATGCAAATAAACAAACAGGTCTTGGTCCTAGGAGGGTAAAGGAGACTTGCTGTCTATAAAAACCTTGAAAGACAGAAGTAGGACAAAGTTGCTTTCCAGCTGGGTTGCAGCCTTGGGGAATAAATATATTTGGTAGTCTTTAAAAGTGCCACCAGACTCTGTTTGTTTTGCTGAACTAGACTAACATGGCTACACCTTTCAGACTCAAGGAGAAAGCTGAAGGGTGTGTGCCCTCACAGCTAAAGAAACACCATACTATCTGAATTCAGTTCTATTACATTACCCAGGTTTCTTTGGGTTTCAATCTCTTGAGTCATACCAGCACTTGAAGTGTGACCCCGTTGCATCTAGTGTCTGAGAAGTAGATTTCTTCCCAGAGGAGAAGTCCCAAAGGGGTAGTCATGTAGGTCAAGTTCAGCAAAACAGACAAGGAGTCTGGTGGCCCTTAAAAGACTTTTCTCTCATGAAAGCTCATGCGATAAATAAATTTGTTAGTCTTTTAAGCACCACCAGACTCTTTGTTTTCCAAGAGGAAAGCAGAGTGGACAGTATCCTGTAACTAAGGTAAGGCTATCCAGGCTGCTGCATTCAGACTTCCTGACAGAAGAGTGGCCTGACTGAAAAGACATATTTGCTGCTTTGTTGAGGAACAATGTTGTCAGCAGCCCTTTGTCACACAGGAGGAAAACTTACTTTACTAGGGCAGGTCTCTGAGGCACCACAGATGGCTGGTGGCAGCAGTCTGGGAGGAAGGGGAAATCCCCAACAATAATTCCCTACTACTGCTGGTCCCTGGAATGGTGTAGATACACTGGATACAAAACCATCTGATATAGACAGGTGTATCTGAGCTGGGCAGGAGCTGCTCCAAGCCCCCTTTAGCTGTAGTACTTATAGATTCATAGACTCTAAGGTCAGAAGGGGCAGTATGATCATCTTGTCTGACCTCCTGCACAATGCAGGCCACAAAACCTTACACACTCACTCCCATGATAAGCCTCTAACCCCTGATTGAGTTATTAAAGTCCTAAAATCATGGTACAGAGAATCCACCAGCAAGTGAGCCATGCCTCATGCTGCAGAGGAAAGCAAAAAGCCCTCAGTGTCCTTGCCAATCTACTCTGGGAAAAAATTCCTTCCTGACCCCAAATTCGGTGATCAGTTAAATCCTGACCGTGTGGGCAATACTCACAAGTCAAAACACCCAAAAAAGAATTATCTGTAATAATTCAGAAACTACCCCAACTAATGTCCCATCTCAAGCCATTGGCATATCCAACACCGCTAGTCAACAATTGGTCAATTGCCAAACGAGGCTGCCCCATCATATCTGAAGTTCTGTGAGGCATAGAAGAGTGACATGTTGATGAGACTGATCCTGCAAACACTGTTGCTGTTTTTTCCTTTTCTTTCTCCTCTGGCACTTGTTAGACTATCTTTACCTCTGACACCTGATCATGTATGCCTTGTATATGGAATGTTGTAAGGCTGAGGTCAGGCTTCTGTACAAGATTTGAACTGGCTAGAGAATTTCCTCATGGAAATCTCATAGACTTATAGATTCATAGGTCAGAAAGGACCAGTATGATCATCTGGTCAGACCTCCTGCACAATGCAGGCCTCAAAACCTCACCCACCCACTCCAGCAATAAGCCTCTACCCTGAGTTATTTACCTCTTCAAATCATGATTTAAGGACTTAAAGATACAGAGAATTCACCGGTAGGTGAGCCATGCCCCATGCTACAGAAGAAGAGTTGGTGCTTCTATTGATTCAAGACTTCTTTGTCTAGGGACAACTGTGAAGAATTTACTCTACTCTTCTTTGCCCTAGGCTGACTGAAATGCTGAGTGCATGACCCAGCTTCTCCTTGAAGTGCCTACTATCCCTGAGGCATTTGAAAAGGGCTTCATTGCCTCACAGTAGATTTTTGGGCTCAGAGCAAGAGGGTGGATTCGATTTCCTCTCAGTAATGAGACTTCTTTTTTACATGCTAAGGAATCCCAATTCTGGACAAGTAACTTCTATAGCTCCTTCATGTGCTGACATGCCCACAAGAAACCATTTTTATTCAAAATCATCATACCTAGGAATGACTGGAGAAGCTTGATCTTCACAAAAATCTGAATTTAGGGAGCTTCACCAAACTTTTCTTTGTCGGCCTACCAGTTAATTTAGTTTATTGAGCTCCCAGGTGAATAAGTGACTAAGACAGAGGTCAAGGGGGGAGATAGACCACTTTCATGCACGTTGATACCGGACCCAGTTGTCTAGAAGATTGAGGGAATGACTTCATTGGCTGCACATGACAAGTCACTGTGATAGCTCTCATGATTCCAAACTGCAGTGATCTCAGGGACAAAATCTATGTCACACCAATCTCATGTGCAAGACTCCATGTCACAACCACCTTCAGGGAAATCTTTGAAGCCTCTGTCATGTTACGCCCAAAAAGGCTGAGCAACTTTGCACATGTGTGGCCTAAATCTGACCTTTAAAGTCATATTATATCAAAACACAATGGTGGTGAGGGTTTTACCTTACAAGTAGACTAGAGCTTTGACATGCATGTTTATTGGTGATAGAATTTTGATGGTGTTTACATCTCTCTTGTTAGAGGTTAGCAATGTAGATAAACTGTTCTCCTGTCTGTTGTTTATCTCCTATTTGGTCAAGAGTTCAAAAAGAACATATGATCATTTAGATGGAGCTTGAATGTAAGGATGTTATTGTTTTTATTTCTCTTTGAAGTTTAAATACTAAACACACATGAGTGGTTGTGAATGAACAGTTGTCTTTTGCTAATGTGACTAGTTCCCTGAGTGCTCAGAACACGGGAGACATACTACAAAGCCACAAGCAATCATCTATTAAGTGGTCAAGGAGGTACCAGCTGTCAAGAAGATACAGGTCATCTAGCGTGGATCTATAAAAGGTGTTAGTTTAGTGGAGATCCTAGCACTAGACTGGGATCACCCAGCTAGTTCTAATGCGAGAATTACAGCAAACTCTATATGTGGACTATTTATTTGGTCTTCATTTCTCTGGACTGGATTTCTAACAACTGAAGCTGTGAAACAAAGGACTGAGAACCTGATATATATGGACTTTCAAATAATTTATATGTATGTTATTGCTTTAATCCTTTAAGAATACTCTTATAGTTTGTTTCTTCTCTTCAATAATAAACCTTTGGTTTTAGTTTAGCTGATGATATCTGCAACCCATGTACATTTCTGGCTGGCACAGTTCTTTCATCTGTGGGCTTCAGATGCCTCCCATTCAGCTTCACTTCTCAGTTAACAAGAGAGGTAGGTGGAAAAGTGGAGGAAAGGGTCACTACATTTCCCCTTGGGCACTGTGGTCTACCCTTTTGATGAATCTCTGGCCTTCATATACAGGGGGATACCAACATGTTTGAGGGGGTGTGTGATAATTTGATATTTGTCTGTCAATATCTGTGTCAAATCAAAATCTCCATTTTGTGGTGTCAGCACCAATTGATTGCAAGACAGTGCTGTGCCTTCTTTGCTGTCTTTCTGCTGCCATCTTAGACTGCAATTCCAAGAGGCATTGAAACTATGCAAACAGTGGGAAGCATGTAACAGTCATTAACACTGAATGACTTTGCACTGGCAAGATGCTAAAGAATATTGGAAAAAGTCAAGAAACCACAATTTTTCAGCCTGAACTTCAGGTGGGTAGTAGCCAAACAGATCCCCTGATGGAGCTGATGGCCAAGAGGGTAACATGACAAAAGGAACTGGAAGTTATAAAAAGGCATGGTCTGGTCGTAATGGCTTGTTTTTCTCCAAGCAGACCAAGAGGGCAAAACTGAGCAGAAGGCAGGAAGGAAAGAGGAGATGCACTGATGCTGACAGACTATGGAAGCTGCAAGCTTGAGTTAGGTAACTGAGCTCATACCTGAAAGTCTGGCTGGGTTTCAGAACCCAAGCAGCAATGTCCAAACTTCTATTGTTAGCATGCTCAAGTAAGGCGCACTAGAACAAGTCTTCCAGCCCAGGCTTGGAGGTTTGCTGCCACCTGCAGTGTAGCTATACCCTGAGAGTCTTTGAAGGGATATAAGAGACTGGTTCTTAAATACTGTGAGGACCCAGCTCACATACATACTATAGTTGAAGACCTTTTGTTAAACCTGGAAGTAACTAGAAAACAGTGTGGCCCCTGGAGGGTATCAATGCTATTGCATGAAGGCATGTGTTTCATTGTTAATGCATGAGCATGCAGTAACTGCATAAACTAAACTAAATATTGCTCTCAGAGGAATAGTTGCTCCGTTATTGTTCCTGTTGTTTCCCTGAGGTGCTGTTTCCCTACATATATCCCAGGCCCTCTTGTTACTACACCCTGTGTTTTCTGTCTAATGTAGATTGGAATCTCCTTTGGGAAAGGATGGTACAGTAGAAACAGCAATAATTATAGAAAGATACTGGATATATAGGGCATGAAGGTTTGGGCTATTAGCCTGTGCTGTTGTGAATGAGTATAAATAGGTGGATATGCTTGAAGACAGATGGCAGAGTCTGACTGGAGAAATGTATGTAGATACGAACTGCTGCATCAGATCAGGCAGTTGGGTGATTTGACTAAGTGGCCTGCCTCCACCAGTGGCTGACACATGAGATTAGGCACAAGGCAATGAAAAGCATAAGATACCTAGTAACCTAGGCAATTGAGCAATACTTTATATTGGGAAAAATTCCTTTCTCATTTTGCAAGTGCTCTGCTTACGCCCAAGAACAGGACATATCTGTACCCTTATCATAATCTTGAATTTCAAGCTACAGTACATATGATATTAGTGAGCACCTACAGCTACTGTATTTGTCTGGATGACCCCCCCCCCCGCAAAGTAGTGAATTCGCCCTATTGACTATACAGTGAACAAAGACATACTTCCTTTTGTTATTTCTAAGGGTACTGCCATTTAATGTTACCAGTTGTCTCCCATCACCTTTTTATTACAGAACGAGGTATGAAAGAGCAGAGACTGATTTGTTTTCACTAGTTCTTTCCAAATTTTCCATAATTAAATTCACTCTAAAATGTTTAAATTTGTTAGTTTTTAAGTGCTGCAGAACTCCTTGCTTCTTTTGCTGAAATAGACTAACATGGCTGTCCCTTTGGAACTTTCTAAAATGTTTGGAATCCCTCATTACCACAGTAAACAAAATCTGGTAATCAGCATGTATAGGTGTCTCCTGAATAGGCAACAGATTTGAATCTGAGTAAGGAAGCTCATTCTGAACACTGGCTGGACCATAGCTTCTAGCTTCACAATTGCTTTTTCTATTTAGTATCTTGTCTCTCTCCACGGCCGTGATCTAGCAAAGCACTTTACACATGATAGACTTTAAGCACATGAGGCATCTCATTGATTTCTCATTTTCGAATATCTTCACCTATCTATCATAACTGCAGTAACTCCCTTTCACTGCTGGAAACCAGGTCTTTTAACATTGTCATGGTCCATGTATAAAGTAAAAAAATTGCCTAGACTTTTCTCAGGCCTGGTCTATACAGCCAGCGAAATTCAGCAGCAGTTGATTGGAGACATGCAAACTACATTGAATAACTTGAGTATCTTCCATTGACTGCCTTACTTCTACTTACCACGGTGTTGCCACTATGCTGTACAGATAGAAAATGCCCGCGCATTGATGCAATATTGTTCTTTCTGCAAGGGTGGATTAACAGTGTCATCTTCAGGATTTGACAGAGCAGCACTTTACTGCTGCTTTGCACAGAACTGATCTTGCACTGCAGACAATGCCACTGGCAGTGTAGGTGTACCCTCAGACAAGAAACAGCAGCAGAATTTGGTTCACTTCCTTTAAATTGTCTTTACTGAATGACTGTACCTCATGCTTCATCACATGATCAGGTGTAATCACATACCAGCTCTGGATATTCTGCACATTCAATCTCATCTCCACATAGCAGTGTCAAAGATGTGACGATATTTACGTTCCTTACTTGTTGCACCTTTCCATCAAAGGATGGAAATGGAAAGAGGGGATGAGCAAAATGATTGTCTGTAATGATGATGGCAGGAAGACCTCTCCTGTTAGGATCAGGGGAAGCAATGCTTAAAAGGAATTTAAAGTATTTTTCATTATATGCCAGCTCTGACATCCCCTGATATTTGCAGGGGAGTCAATTTGACCTATTTGTTCAACATCATTTGTTGCTATCTAAGACTTGCTAAGGAATAACATAATCTAAAGAGAAAATAGAGCTTTTGGGTCATCTAATCTCTCCCCCAGCCATTACTGGAGAGTTTACTAGTATCTCAGCAAGTTTAATTTGAGAAGTGCTAAGCAATGGCTTTGCACTATGTTCTTTGGAGAGGAAAGGAAACTAGTGCTTGGGCAAGTCATGCAAAATAAACAAACAGGTCTTTATCATAAGGGATAAAGGAGATTTGCTGCCTGTAAAAACCTTGAAAGACAGAGATGGAAAGAAGTTGGTTTCCACCTGGGTCAAAGACTTGAGGAAAAAGCTGAAGGGCGTATGCTCTCACAGCTAAAGAAACACCATCCTATCAGAATTCAGCTCTATTATATGATTCTGATTTCTTTGGGTTTCAATGTCTCAAGTCATGCCAGCACTTGAAGTGTGACCCTATTGCTTCCCATATCTGAGAGAGAGATTTCTTCTCAGAGGAAAGCAGAGTGGACAGTATCCAATAATTAAGAAAGGTTGTCCAGGCTGCTGCATTCAGTCTGCCTGACAGAAGAGTGCTCTGACTGAAAAGACCTGCTTTTTGCTGGTTTATTGAGGCACAGTGTTGTCGGCAGCCCCTTGTCAGACAGGAGGAAAACTTGCTTTACTAAGGCAGGACTCGGTGGCACCACAGCTGAGATGTCTGGTGCAGCAAACTGGTGAAGATAATCCCCAACAATAATTCCCTACTACCACTGGCCCCTGGAATGGTGTAGATACACAGGGTGTCTATGTGCCATAGTGCACGATTGGTCAGAAAACTTTTAGCCCTGGCCTGTCAGAGCAGGGTCAGAGGCCAATGCCCCCTCTGGCCTCTCCCGCAGCTGTATATAGATGACCCCAACCCTGGTCCCCCTCAATCCCTTCTTATCGCCAACTCCAAGTAGCAGAGATGCTGGAAGGGACCTGAATGTATGCGAGCAGCCCATCTCGAAGAAGGACAGTTACGTTCTTCTTCCAGTGCTGCTTGCATCATTCAGTTTTAGGTGACTAGCAGTACCTTGGATGGGGCAGATTTAATATTCTCCCCGCCATCAGAATGGCTGTACTCAAATGGCATCCCAACCACAAGGACGGACAAAGCGGTAGGTTGTCAAGCTTACGCAGACAAACACACTACCGATCTGCAGATTCTTTGGAGAGAAGACCCGCAAAGTGGGTGCTGAAGAGGTTATCTACCATTCCATCAGGAGACTGGCTTTCTGGAAAGAGGGTGATCTTGATCCAGTATAGATGGCCTTTATGCCAGTAGGCGATAAGCAAAGGAAATCGCTGTCCCCAGCAGCATTTCTCCATCCCATCAAGAAGCAAATGGGCACTCGCCCCTAACCAGAGGGGAGGGAAAACATTAGCTCTCCAACCTCAGTGGGATGGGTTTTGTCACCTTTATCTACGATGCACTGGCCCAGAACGCTGTGGCCAAAATCATAGTAGGGCACACCATGGGATGGGTGTCCCACAACAGTGCAGAAGAAAAAAGTGGGAAAATAACCATGTAAGGAGGATACAGGGGCCTAGTGACCTGACCTATCAGTATTGAAAAGGGAAAGAAAAGGATCCCTGGGTTGAGGCCTGACCACTTAGGAGGTTTGGCCAGGAGGGTCCTTGGAACTCCAAAGGGATTCCATTAGACGAGGGTATCCAGAGGAGAAGCGGTAGGTGGAAGGTGGGAGGAAGCATCTGAGAGGGTCCCGCCCAGTGGAGGTGATCCTCAAACAAGTCATGGCAATAGGTTGGCTCTCCTTTTTTAGGGAACTCCTATTCTAAGCTTTGGGAGAAACTCCTCAGAACCTTATATGGCAGGAAAAGGGGTAGGACAATAGAATGAGGTATAATGAACGAGGAGAAAACGGTGGGGAAGTAGAAAGACCCTGTGTTAAGTTGTCCCTAGATCCATGGGGGGAACTGATGCATGACAAATGTTGAGATAGGGGAATCCCTATCTTGAGGCCCCAGCAGGAATTTGCGCAAACTGAACAGTTAAGTGTGTGTTACCCTTACTCTCTACCTTCTCTGGTCTTTATAACCTGAGCAAGGGAAGGAGAGAATGAAAAAGGCTATCCTGCAGCCTCTTCCAGGGGAGGCAGGTCTAGCCTCAAAATGTGCCACCTATCCTTGGCAGTGGAGTGCTCAGGCATGATAAGGGGGAGCAGAGGACAGCCTCAGCTAGGGATTTGATTCATAATAATGACAATTTAGATAGCAGCAAAGGCAGGCTGTTCCAGTACCATCATTGGGGGTGGAAAGAAGGAACTGAGGGGGGGCAGGGTCATATACATAGCTGTGGTTGTGGCACCGAGGGAGCATAGGCCACTGGCTCTGAGCTGACAGGTTAGGGCGAAAAGACTTTCCAGATTCCGTGTGCTGTGGCACGTAGACACCTGTAACTGGATGGTGTGAGCAGCACGCAAAAAAGAACTTCTTGGTGCCATGGGGACAATTGTGGAGAATTTACACTATTCTTCTTTGCCCTAGGCTGACTGAAATGCTGAGTGCATGACCCAGCTTCTCCTTGAAGTGCCTACTATCCCTGGGGCATTTGAAAAGGCTTCATTGCCTCACACTGGATTTTTGGGCTCAATGCAAGAGGGTGGATGAGATTACCTTTGGATAATGAGACTTCTTTTTTTACATGCTAAGTAGTCCAAATTCTGGTCATTTGACTTGCTTCAGCCACATGCTGTTTCAATAAAATGTACATTTATCAAGGGAGGGTAACTTATCCCTGGAGCCCCTTCTTAACTGGCAATTTTTACATCAAGATTATATGGTTTCCTAAAAGAATCTTCTAGTTCAAACAAAAAATTGGTTTAGGGAAATCCTAAGCCCTGTGTACAAAGGAGGTCAGGTTAGATGATCACAGTGGCCTGATCATCTACAAATCTAAGGTACAAAGCAATGAATCATCATCAACTGTAACATGGTGCTTTTCATTTTAAGGATCTCATCGTGGTTCACTTTGAAGGGGAATGAGTGGTGAGGTGAAAGACACACGATGTGATTTACCAATGACCCTGTACTAGGTAAATGACAGAGCTAGGAACACAACACAGCTGTCTGGGCCCCTAGGTGAGAGCTGTATGGAAGAAGCATGGAAACACACTGTCTTCTCTTTTTTTTTCAGACTTTAATGGACACTGCCACTGAATAAGAATGTACCCGTGTCAACCACCACCAAGGAGTCTCTACTGACTCTGAACAGGCAGAAGTCAGAGGAGATTAAAAGGGAGGGTATTCTCAGTAAGAACTGACTGTCTGCAGAAGAAAATCTTAACATGTAGAGTTCTGGTTTTGAGAACACTCCCTTGACCTTAAAGGATTTTTCTCTCTTCAGGATGGATTCCAGTGAACAACACTGAGTTCATGTGGAAAAAAGGCAATCCTTTCTGCAGGAGAGGGATTTTGCTTCTAGCAGGTTCCAATGGTTCTGCTGCTAGTGCTCACACTACACACTCTTGCTTTTCTGGGAGGTGAGAAAGTTGTGAAAGCCCTTGTTTTCAGACATCTTGGGAAACCAAGAATGGCTGCCTGATCTCTCTCAGTGAACTGAGAGTAAGGAGAGAAAAAAGTTAAAGAACCCACCACCATGCTGCCTGGAAAGTCTGATGAGTCTGACCCAGATATATGATCATGACTTTAATAATAGCAATAATTACGAACAATTAACGGTATAATTCATGCTTTGAACTTAACGTGGAACCTGTCAACGAGAGAGCTCAAAACACATCACAATTATTAATTAAGCCTCATGAGTTCCTGGTATAGGTAGGCAAATCTCATTAGCCCTATTTTACAAGTGTGGAAAACAGAGGCCCAAAGAGGTTAAGCGATTTATCCAAAATCAGGGTGAGCAGGAGGTAGAGCCAGGGATAGAGCCTACTCTATAACTCAAAACAATCCTTCAGTGTTTTTCAACCTTCTAAGGCTCAGGACCCATTGATAAATGTTTATGGCCTATTGCAACTCAGTAAATTGTCTGTCAGGTGGGGACTCTGGGGTGGTTTCAGTCAAATCCTGCCTCTCACTCAACCCACAGTGGCAGCTTGTGGGCAATTGGCTGGTTGGGCTTGGCTGTTGGCTCTCCCCACAGGTTTGGCCCCGCTTCCCTGACTGGATCTAACTGGTGTGAGTGGAGGTGTGACCTGTCATTGTCATTGCAGGGCCACCCACTCAAATCTGGCCTACCTGGACTCCTTTCGTCATGGCGGCTGGGCCAATCCTGAGTGGTGCTTGGACTGCAGAGGTTGAGTGCCTGGAGCATGGAGGACATGTGGGACAGGAGCTGTGGGAGCACCCACACAACCCTTTGAAACTTTCTTGAGACCCAGTTACAGGTCCCAGCCCCTGGTTGAGAAACCCTGCCCTAGATCATAGCCAGAATCAAGGTTGTTCACCAGCATGTACCCATGAAGTCTCACCAACATGGGGACAAAGGAGTTCTCTGCAAGAGATCTACAAAGATTATCCACCTGAAAATGTTTTCATAGGAAAGTATAATGCCCACCACCTCCAGTGCCAAGGAACTGTCAGTGAAGAGCATCAAGAGCCATCTGTCATGGAAACATACTCTTGTGTGGCAATGCACTAATGCCCAGTGGCCTTAAATGCCTAGGATCCTAAGTTTAAATTTCTGTTCATCTCTGACTCCCAGTGATCTCCTACCCTTCTCACTCTTTGCCTGCTTCTACTCTAACAATAATGGATGCATCTGAAAAAGTGGGTTGTAATCCACGAAAGTTTATACTTTAGTCTTTAGAAGTGCCACAGGCACTCATTTGTTTTGTTGAAATAGACTAACATAGCTTTGTCTCTGGAAGCTGAGAATAAAGGGGAACTGAGGACTTGATGTACCAAAAGACTGTAAGGGAAATGAGATGAAAACTGCCAGAGCTGATCTAGAGCTTCTTCCTGAAGTCTGAGACGCATGTGCTTTATAATAAACTACAAAAAAATTACACTGAAAGAAAAAATGAATTATTCCCATTAAACATAATTGGGTGTCTCAGGCTGAAGTACCAAGAAGAACTCTCCTTGATAGAAGCAGAAGTGCTACAAATTACATTGTACTGCTATTCTTGTGGAGATAAAAAAATAAAGATCTTACCTGGTAAATCTATAACACCTTTAGTCCTGGATTAATAAACCCTAGTTAAGCTTGACAACACCCCTGAGTTCAGAAAGGGATCACTTTAGTCATTGCTGAAATGCAACCATTTCTGGGTTTTAAAGCAACAAGCAGTTTAAAAGCAAACAGTGTTGCTCAATAGTGCCGGTCAGCAAGTGTCATGCACATTTGAAATGGGGGGAATGAGGGAGACAGAATGTAATTACTTGCTTTGGAATCCAGTCAGGCCATCAGTATTACATGCACACTCCTACAAAAATGTGCCTTGAGATCCTTTAAACACCATAGGTGAAATCCTGGCCCTACTAAAGTCAGAAGAAGGATTGACCAGTGGTCAAAAATGAAGCTGGGCGGGGGGACATTCATGATCAATTCTTGCTCTGCCACAGACATCCCCAGTGATCTTGGAAAAGTCGTTTAGACATTCTGTGCCTCAGATCCCAAAAGGTCCTGTCCCAAAAGGGGTCCTGTGAGGGTAGGCACATCAGTGTTCATGAGGTGCTCTCAGACAAGGATGACATACTTTACCTAGGCAGAAGAGCAAATCTCCCACTGACTTTAATACCCATTAGAAAAGGAGGGCCAATAAGTGGTTAGGGTCTAGATAACTGGCTCTTGACCTTTTGTGGGTCACAACACACTTGGCAGCATATTGCGACTCTACAGGCCACACCAGCCCGCCCCCCACAGACCAAATCCAGCCATTTCCCCACTCTCTGCGACACACTTAGTGCTGTGTAGTGACACAGTAATGTCCCCCAACACAGTGGCTGAGAACCACTGATCTAGATTACCAAAAGAAAGCTTCTCCAGCTTTACAGAACCCCTTAATGCCATGTTCAGGGATTGGAGAACACTGATAACAAATGAAAACATTAGTAAATGATGCCAGCACCTCTCTTCTCCACTGAAGAAGAGATGAACCGGCTTTATGGCTCCCTGAATTCGGTCACATGTCACGATGATAGGAATTTTTCACCATACCAAGGCTTGTCATTCCTTCTACAACATCTCATAGAGCCATCCGTTTCTGTCCATCCCTCCTGAAAAAGCCCTGGTCCCATGCCCTGACTGCAGTGTCCTCCTCACCTCTTCCTCTTCCAGTATGCTGAAAACACTGCCACCACGATAGCCTTCCTCTCTTGGTGCTCTGATTATTTCTTTCCATTTATTGAGCCACTTCCCAGGTTCCACATCCTCCTTCCAAAATCATGTTCAAGGCTTGGCACAGCTCCTCCCCGCCTACATCACTTTCTTAATCTCCTCCTACACTCCTTCCGAGATCTATGGTCCAGCCCATTTTCTTTCTTTCTGTAACCCCCCTGGGGTTTTAAGGAGCGTAGTCCCTTTAAATTTGTGCCCTGTGGGAGAGGTTGTGGAGCTGAGGAGGGGGCTGGGGCTGGAGCCGGAGGCCTGGGAAGGAGGAAAGGGAGAGAGGCCCTGCCTGAAGCCAGGGAAGACAGAGCACCTGAAACTGGGATGCCAGGCCAGCACCCACAGAAGGACACTGTGCTGGGGAGAGTCGCCCAAGGACAGAGCAGGATCCAGTGACTGGCCATCTGGAGCTGTGGGGCTGTGAGTACAGCACCTGGTTTCAGGGGGGGAGGTTGTAGTTAATTAAGTGGGGAGGGTGTAGCTCTGGGTTCACAGAGAGCAGCAGAAGAGGCATCAGAGGGTTTTCTTTTGCCGGGAAAGTGCTGGCGCCGAAGACTAGGAGTTGCTGGACTGAACTCTGGACTGGACCTGTGCTGGGACTCCTGAACTCATGGTGCAGAAGCAGAGCTCACGTCTGCCTCCAGCCTGCTGCGTTGTTGGGCCTTGCAGGGCCCTGTGTTAGCTGTTTACTCTGTGTTACTGCTGCCCCATCTCCCCTGTTGGTTTCCCCTTTACACCTCTGTAAATAAACCTTCCCCATTCCCATAATCCCTGCGCTATCCCAGTGTGTGTGTGTGGTCACTCTGGGGGTTTGGAACAGGTGCCCCTGGGGGCAAAGGGACTCTCCTTGCTGTGTTCCCGTGCACACCCTTTCTCCGGTCAGAGCTGCCTGCAAGGCAGACTCGGTCTGGTTACGTGGGTGTTACATTTCTTTGGTGCCATCTCTGATGTAGGAGCCCAGCCTCCCAAGTTGCTCAGAACCTTTGTTCCCTCAGGCCCACGGGTTCAGGGGAACTTTTGGACTAAAGAGACTGCACACCAGCCAGGATGTTTTAAATTGTGTATTGCTCGGTTTTATTGCACCTCATGCTTTTAGGCTGAAACCTCTTTGTAGCAGTGGTTCTGTTCAGCATCTGGCACATTCTACCTTTGCAGAGCACTGTGTAGGTCAGTGTTTCTCAACTGGTGTTCGGTGGAACACTGCTGCTCCGCGGACATAGTGCAGGTGTTCCGTGACCATCTCGACCCCTCTCAGTTGGAGGGGCTGAGTAGGGAGGGAGAAAGAAGCAATTTAAAATGCGCCAGTAGCAGCAAAGCTTCCAGGTGCATGGCAGCCAACATTAATGCACTCTTGTGGGGTTTGCTACAACTGGGGCAGTTTAAATCTCCTGCCACTGTTACCAGCTTTTTTGAGAACATTTTCATCAGGTGTTCCACACAAAGTAATTAATACCTTTAGGTGTTCCACAGTTTACTAAAGATTGAGAAACACTGATGTAGGTAATCTGTAGTAATACTGTAGTATCTTGGCACCAAACACCAGGGGCCAGATATTCGGTCTCATTAGTAGCAGAGCAAAGGGGACAGAAAAGCCAGTGTGGCTGGCCAAACTGGAGATTCCTCAGGTGGAGAGGAATCCAAGATGGCATAGCGCCAATGTAACTGTAGCACTAAACCTCTGGGAAAGTCACTGACTGTGAGGAACCCACCAGAGCTAAAAGATCCAGCTTTCTTAGCTAAAGCTGTAGCAGGCTCATCAACCTCTACATGTGACTCACTCACTCACTCATTGAAAGAAGACAGAGACACACTGAGTAGGTTTGGCATGTGTAACCAGGTCCTATGCTACCCTCTCCCAGCCCCCTACCCCCCGCATAGAATGTGTTGGCAAGGTAGTGGGGAGCACCATGCTATGACTAGGTCAGCTGACACACTAGCCCCTTACAGGCCATCACCAAGATGGCATAAGTTACATCAGCCTTGCATGGAAAATAGGCTGGTATAGAACTGGTCCTAGAATTGGGAAGCCACAAATGGCTCCTTTGTGGTTTCCTTCTCAGCACTTACCGGACACAACTGAGTCTAGGGTGTAGAAACATTATGTTTAAGCGACATCCTCATAATAGTACATTTTCTGCTCTCCTACAGGATCAAGCTGCTGTTCTGTAGGCTCTCTATCTCTCTGCAGTCAAGGTGATTGTGACCAAGGAAAGATACACCTGAATAAGGACAGACATTAATTAACTCTCAGAATATTCTTCTAGGTACATTGCCTCTATACAGTTATTTTATTCTATTTGGAAGATGACCCATCAGACACATAGTTTACAACAGTGCTTTTCAAACTTTTTTCTTAGGACCCAGTTGAAAAAAATCATTTATGCCCATGACCCAACAATTACCTCTTAGAGCAGTGGCAGCAAGAGGGGGTGCCACAACCCAATACCTGAGGGTCTGCAACCCAGTAGTAGATCCTAACCCATAGTTTGAAAATCACTGGTTTACAACATGCTGTTTGAGGGGTGTAAACCACACAACCCCATGGGGTTAGGGTTATTCATTGTTATTATTATTAATAATAAATAGCTATCCTCACTTTACTGATGAAGAATCTGAGAAAAAAAGGACCCTGTTGCCCTGCACAATTTAGTTATTTACATGCACACTAATTGCTACCATGTTAGCATTTTACACTCATCTAGCACTGGACTAAGTGGCTATGTAGGGTGAAGGGCAAAGGAGAATCAAGCCCAGAAAGTTTAAATGACTTTCTTGAGGTCACTCCACAAATCAGTGGCTAGAGCCATAATTAAAATTCAGATCTTGCCCTCTACTGCTGTGCATGTCCCTGTCTCTCAAGACTAACTAGCCAAGAAAGGATAAGGAGATAGAATGTTTCCATGTCCCTTAAAGGAGAACCCAACAGCTGCAAAAGGAGCTAACTGGCACTTATGATGAAGCATAACTTTGGAAGAGAGGGAAAGGGAAAGGAAGACTTTGGGAGATTTCTTTGAGCCCTTTTTTGTCATTGTTTATGTGTGGGTTCCAGCTCAAATCAAGATGTAGTCACTGATGATTAACTAAGGCATGAGGTAGAGATAGCAATGACCGAGAGTTTCAGAAATGTGATGTATCTTCTTCCTTTAATTTCCATGTATGCAGCATGAGGAAGGGAACATCAACAAACCTATGGTATGATAAGTGGAACAGATTTGCCCTTTTCATCAACTTGGTCTGGGAAGGTCACTTCCTCCAGAGAAAATATTTTACCAATGACCCACAGAGAATTCTTTGAATTCTGGTGTGCATATTCTGTATAGCCCTTTGTAGCTGGATCTATAAATTAGTAGCTGTGAGCAAGGTTCACTGATACAACATGATACAGGATTTCATGGTGGAAGAGATTATAACTCATTAAACTGATTCTGCAGTGCAGAAGTTTGCTTCAAGACTTTGGAAATTCAAATCTGAGAGGCTCTGAAATTGTTTAATAAATTTGTTAGTCTTGAACTAGACTAACATGGCTACCCCTCTGGAATTTAATAAGTCGGACTGTGTCCTACAATGCTTTTCTCCACCACATATACATACACTGTGCAGTCAGGAAGTTTTGGTCTCCACATATTACGTAAGGAGAAACAAAGGAACAGAGAGTTTGAGGGCTGCTCAACATCATCCAAGAATAGAATAGAGTACCAAACTCCAATTTGTTTACATTCAACTTGAAAATTTGCAATACTGCTAAATAATTAACCACATGCCAGGATGACAGATAGATAGATAGATATCTGCAAAGTAAAAATAAAAGAAGAAAGCAACAATTCTTCCAGAACTGATACAAAAGGTCTCTGTTCTCTAAAATGTCAAACAGTTGCCATAGCAATGGGTGTTTAAAATCATGGAGGGATGAGTTAAAATTAATAAACCTAAGCTGTTGACTCCCACATATTTTTGTCATGTTATTATCTTTAAGATCATGACAAATTAGAAGTATTTGTCTGTGCCCTGATCCAAAGGGGTAGCCGTGTTAGTCTAGTTCAGTAAAACAAACAAGGAGTCCTGTGGCACTTGAAGACTAACAAATTTATTTTTTGCATGAGCTTTCATGGGAGAAAATCTCACTTTGTCAGACACTTTGAAGAAGCGGGAATCTTCAAAGCACCTGACAAAGTGGGATTTTCTCCCATGAAAGCTCTTGCAAACAAAAAACTTGTTAGTCTTTAAGTGCCACAGTACTTGTTATTTGTTTGTTTTATCTATGCCCTATAAGACAACATGGTGCACACATTTTTTTTAAAAGTTTGAAAAGTTTATTTTTCTTAAACTGGATTCCAGACCTGATGACTAATGCAAATAAGATAAAAGTACACAAGACATGCTGTCAGGCACAGGCACTCGTTCAACAAGCTCTATGCATTCTTCCATGGGTTGCCTTGATTGCAGAGCTCTGCAGTTCCACACTAACTTTTCAGCTAAAGTTTGTAAATAAAACTGAACCTCAAACTGCCAGCCAACAATTTGATCCTCACCCCAATACTCTACTAGCATCCCTCCAAGGACTGTATTACCTTACGAACATACTTTAAAAATTTTAACGCCCTCACTGTTCTGCCATCCTGATACATGAAATAAATTTGGGGGGAGAGGGAGAAAGCAATGCATTCGATTAAGCAGTCTGCAATTTATAGCCATCCAGGTCAAACAAATTCTTGAGCATCTGCCATGCCTGCAGAATGCGTTGAAGGTCAGTAGATTTAAGCCGTGACAGGCCACTAGAGAGCGCAAGTTTAACAGCTTTTGTTGAGTATGCCTGACTTCCAGGCCAGGAACTGTACATCTAGGGAGGGTCAGCAAATATGATTCAAGTTGTTCTCAGTCTTCATGATGGCATAACATCTAAAGAAAGAAGAGAGGTTTCCCTATCCTTTAGCTTTCATTACCTGGTAGGTCAGGAGATCATATCACTTACCAGATGATTCTAACCTTTATCTTGGCAATAGTGTACACATGCACAAATAAGAAACTGACATACAGGGTGCTCTCAGTTTTGTCTGCTCTCTCTGTGCTGAAAAGTTACACATTTTCCAAATTCTTCCCTATCTGAGACACGGAGAGGCAGCTTTTGGGGTAGGCAAAGCCAGTGCACACATAGGGCCCCAAACAGAAAGGGGCCCTGTCACCTGCTTTGCTTACCCCAAAAGCTACATCTGCCTCAGTTGGCAGCAGCAGGAGCTGGCCCCTGGGGCTGGGGCTGCCAGTGGGGAGTTGGGGCCAGCAGAAAGGAGCTGGAGTGGCTGTAGGGGGTGCCAGGGCCGGAGGTGCTGGGTCCGTGGTGAGGGAACCGGGACCATTGGAGGGGGGCCCATGGGCCTATAGGGGGCCTCCCACAATGAGCCTTTGCCTAGGGCCCCCAATAGCCAAAGGCTGCCTCTGGAAACAAGCACTTACCATTTACCTGTTTCACTCAAAGATTTTGGCTCAAATCTCAGAAAAAACATAATCTGAAAACTTTAGTGACTTTCTCTGCCTTGGCTCGCCTTGCAGTAGAGGAGCTGCCACTGTGGATGAAGTACAAGATGCACTAGTTCTTCAAACATACACATAGATCCCAGTTCCTGATCAGGGGTGACTTTTTGGGTGGAGGGGCTCAGTTTCAGATTTTGTCCTGGGGCCCCAAAATCCTCTATGAGGTCCTTTAAACACATGACTATTAGAAATCATTTTTTTTTCTAAATTAGCAGCAATTCCATACTGATGTGATTCATTTGCTTTTTGGAAAACAATTGGGAAGAAACATTTAAACTACTTTATGATACAATTTCCCATACTACACTATCATTATGGTTTAGCTTAGGTTGCAATCATCCATCCGGTATGTTAACCATGGCTCATATATAACATGCACGAAATACATTGTGCTTACGGAACATTCAAAATGGTTGGCATTGGAAAGATAAATGTGAATACCCAAAACAATTCTTCTGAACATCACATTACCTTCTCCATGCTCATCTGGTTCAACAGGGTTTTTCTTTCTTCCCCATACTTAAATGTTTATTGAGAAATTCCAGTAGGATTAAATAAGAAAAAGATGACATGGTACAGTGGGGAAAGCACCAGCTAGCTGCCCTCAGGTAAAAAGGTATTAAACTAAATACATATTATAAGTTGTCATAGGAAATGTATTAGTCAGATATATCTAGGTTAAAAAGTATACAGTATTATAATAACGCCTTACGTTTATAGAGTGCCTTTCATCCTGAAGTGTTAGAATAACTTACAATAATACAGCTCCTTCTATCCTGGAGAACCTTAGAGCACTTAATAAACAACTAGTTTTAGACTCAAGCACCGGGGGGGGGGGGGGCCATAAGGAAGTCTAATAGAGCTGGCGTGACAGATGTGGAAATTTCCCACAATATCCTGCAAAAACCTTATTGAATTATACTTAAATACATTTGGAGTTCATTGTGTTGAATGCAAAATTTACAATTTTTTTTTAAATTTACAAATGTAACATGAGGCCAGGATTGCATAGTGGGAAGGTTTGAATCCTAGGAAGTGCTATGCTTTTCCGAGGACTATATTGAACAATGAGCCAGATAAGAATAAACTTGTGGACAAACAGGGCCAAGGGGTTTATCTGGGGATTTTCTAAAGAGAGATGAATGCTAATTCCCACTTCCAGCTGTGCAAAACCGCCACCTTTTTAAGCAATAGCCTGAGGAGAGGACCATTGCCTACTAATTACCTATTCCCAGAGATGCAGCATCAAAGGCCTGAGCTGTATAAAAGAAAAACTAATTTTTCATGGGAGTGTTAGTTCTGAGCTAAAGCTGTTAGGAACTTGGAACCACAAAAAGACTGTTGTGTGGAGTCTGAAGGACTGTTTCTTACCAGAACCCTTGTTGGACTTGGGAGTGTAAACTTACTGTCACATGCTTTCTTTCCTTGTTTTTAATATGTTTCTCTATAATGCTTTCACTTTAAGAATACCTGTGCTTGTTTAGAAAGCATTGTGTGGTAACAACCAATAGCCTTTGGAGAGAAAACAAAGTATGGATGCTGACCGATTTAGGCAATCTGACTTGCTGGGAATTACACAATGTAGACAAGAAACTGAACAACCTGGAAAAATCTCCAGTCAGGAGGAAGAGAGACATAAGTCTTTCCTTAAGATCGGCAACAGCAGAGTAGCCAGGAGTCTTTGATGGCCCATAAGGGGTTAATACAGGTGCACCTGCCCAAACAGTGACAACTGGTCAGGAATTTTTTGGTGAACCATTTTCTCCTTAAAATATATCAATTTATCAACACTAAAGATGCTTGCAGGAAAAGTATTATTTTAATAAATTTCTGACTGAAAAGTTTCAGCATTATTGATATATGCCATTTTGACATTTTATAAATGAAAAATGCCAGTTTTCTCATTTGGAAAGGCCTTTTCATTTCAAAATTTGAGCTAACTGTAACTGAAAATGTTTTGAAAGGTCCTAAATGAAACATTTTCAAAATTACTGAAATTAATCATTTCAGCTGACTCAAATGGAAAATATTTTTAGTTTGCCAGTTGGCAATACTCTGGGATTTTAATTTTTTGTTCTGATTCGGGACAGGAAAAGTTTTTGAAATATCACATATTTTCCCCAAGAATGAAAACAATTTCTTAACCAGTTCTCGACTTTAAGTTACACCACTGTGCACCTCAGTTCTCAGTTTGACCCTGTAAGTCCAAGTACACCATCAATAAAATGCAACTAGCCCTGAAGTGTAAATAAAGCATTCATTTTGCATCAGCAATACTATTCAACAGTGTTTTGGGAGAGAAATGATAATTATAGGGGAACAGAACGTGTATGCCTGACTTAGACTTTTTATATGGAAATTGGGATTTAACAATCACTACTTTATAAAAAGCACATGGGGTTTTAATGATCATGTGGTCAGAACTTTGGTTTTCAATCACAACCTGACGTCTTCTGAGACACCATCTTCTGAGAAAACATTCTTATTTCCTGTTTTTTCCATGGAAATTCCCATCTTGGTATTGGCTGGACTTGATGCTGTTTAGCATAGGAATTCTGATGACATCACAGTAGCATGACTGAACAGCAAACTAGAATTATTTTACCTATTTAACAACAAAGATAAGTAGGAGGCCGGGAAAGTCTATTTAATCTCTTTGGGTAGTTTCTGTCTGATTAGTATGCTTACAATTATTAAAACAACTTAACCCTCTCACAATTTATTGGAAAATCTTCTGCTCTCAAAACATGTTCCTATAAGCAGGAGATCTAAGAATCAACCTTTAATGCATTGTCTTGTTTGTATGTGCCACTACTGCCCCCTATCAGATATAATTGCAATAGTGCTCAAATACTGTTTGACTATTACAGGGGTGGCCATAGCTATGGAACTCAAGAGCCACACAAGCTGATTATTAAACCTTCAGGAGCTGCACTGAGGCATATAGCCATATACTTTTACCTACTCCAAAATTACTAAGTTTAAAATTCATCACACACTTTATCATAAAGAGGGCAAATATTGATCCTATTTATGTCAGATTCTAATAATTACTTACGGTTACCATGACAATTAGGCCTATACAGTAAAAACCTAGCTGTTGCTCGATGTAGAAGACTTCAGGCTAACAGCATTTTTAAAATCCTGACCATGCTGCCGCTTCTCCCCCCCCTCCTCCCGAACACCCAGGCCCTGACGCTGGCTCCCCCAGGCCAACCCCTCCAGAACCCCTTTACCTGGCCACTTCAGCAGCTAGGCACAGGCTGTGGCTGCCCCCCTGAGCATGCTCAGGGCAGATTTAAAACTCCTAGACTGGGGCTGCCTTCCTAAATTGATTTGCTGACATTCTTCCAGGAGCCAGAATTTTTCATTCAAGAGCCGCATGTGCCTCCCAAGCCGCAGTTTGGCCATACCTGGACTATTAGCTCAGCAGTTACCGTGCTTTTGGAAACAAAGACCAAGGTTCTGTTTCTGGTTATGATCACAAAGTCCTCTGTGGCTGTGAATTGACTGCAAACTCTTTGGGCAACTCATTCGCTTTTGCGTCCATCTCCTAATTCTGTTCAAAGTGGCAAAACAGGTTTGCATCCTTGAATACTTATTAATAGACCTGGCAGACAACACAGCATGAGGACATCTGCTGTGGCTGGGCCACATATTAACAATCACCAAAAATGAATACAGTATTGTGGTGAAGACTGCTAGATACAGATACAATAAGAAGGCAAACACTGAAAAAAAAATTCCAGTGGAAGATTTAGTCCTTTGATTTCATGTTCAGACACATTATCTGTTTTGAGTAGCAAACCTCATGTGCCAGGAAAGAACAGCCTCGGAAGAGTTGGCAGAAGATTGCTCATCAGAACTCTCAGATGTAACTCAGTACACAGGCAATACGAAATGTTAAACCTCTCTCAAAACATGGACAAAAGTCTTTGAAGGTTACCTTTTATGTCTTTATTTCCATATGCTAGTGTAAGTTTGGTGCTTATGGAAGTGAGCCACACATAGTGTAGGTAGCTATTGTGGCATTTACTTCTCATGCACCTAAAAACCTGAACTGCAACAATGCCTGTTGCTTCAGTCCCACCACTTTCTGGCAACTCAACCCCAACCTCTCAATGATCCCATCCCATTAGTAATTTATTTCTGGGCCTTTCCTGGGTAGATGCTTCTAAATATGTGGTGATTTTGTGTAGGAATCAATTGTAATTTCAGTGATAGGATAAGACTCTCAGATTCACTACATCAAAAGACCTCAAACAGGACCGGAACTCAAGTCTGTAGAGATGAGTGGTTAAAGCAAAAAACCGCTTAGGCCTCATTTTATAATATAATTGGGCAATACATTGGCTAAATTAGATGACAGAATTTAGATTTATCGTCGGATAGAGAAATAGGCCAAGACAGCTATTTAAAGATTGTTTGGTTATTAAGTATCATACCTCAGAGACACTGAGGATTCAATCCTTTCTCTGAAAGAACATCAGCAAAATAATTTGATAGCAACCTTATGTGACCATTCATTTAACATATCTGCTTATCTTTACCATGACCATTCAGGTTTATGTTGTTTCCCTGTCCCCACAACCCTTCACATTTTTTGTTTCTATAGAAATGCTCTTTGAGGGTTCGACTTTGTCTTCTTGTTTGTCTGTACAACAGCTAGCTCATCTAGTGTGCTCCTACAATACAAATAACATGTAGCTGTAATAGATTGTTAAGATAAAGAGGGACGAGATGGTCATCAGATGCAATGTCAGACAAAGGAGGAACAAGTTAGGAAGCAGAAATGTCAGATGGTGGTGGATTGTGCGTAGACCTCTCAGACAAGGCTACAACAGTGGAGCATCTCACGTGTCTTGTGAAATACAGCACTTTATTCTGAAAAGCAAGGAGGTAGGAGTGTCCGTTAGTGAAAATCAGTGGTCTTTATTCTTTTTTAAAATCTCACACTGCAATGGTGGAGTGGCGTTAAGTATTTTAAATCTTAATAAAAGGAATGTTTAAAACAATGTAATATTGCTCATTGAAGTTAAGTCAACTTCTATTACATTTAAACCTTGGATTAATTTAATCATTTGTTTTTCCTTAAGAATTACTTTTATTATTGCAGGCATATTGGATTTCTTTGGCACATGAACATTTGCTTCTCACAATGTTCACATGCACTGGCATTGGGGGGTTTCTGTCAAATTGTGACCTGACAACATACAGGCTTTTGCAGCATACATGAGACAAAGTGACCTTTGGTGCATTTAGGGTTAGGCCCATTATTTTTACTCAGTGGAAAAAAACTAGAAGAATGCATATCTGCCTTTGTCTTGGAGTCCTCACAGAAATGAGGGGTGAAATCCTGGAAGTCGGTGGTATCTCTGACATTGATTTCAACACAATGAGCATTTCACATGATGAAAGACATCTCTTTTGAAATAATCCAATTCAGCAAAGTCTTAAATACATATTCAAATCTTCCTTAGACTGAGAGATCTCAATTTCTGGCTTGTTTTTTCCCCCCTAATGACAAATGGAACTGTTTACATAAGTAAGTTTGTTTAATCTTACATTTACATGTTCTACCAAGTCCAGTATTGTGGCTTTTTGTATTTTTATCCTTTACTTAAAAATGTGGCTTTCCTGAGTTTATGCAAGGGCTTTAATTGCCCATCCAAAAGAAAATGACTTTTTTTGGTTGTTTTTAAAAGGAGCATTGCTTCAGGTCTTAATTGGGACACTGGATTTTTTTCTCACTACAACAGGTGATCTGACCTCATCTCCCTCTGTATGCTGTTCCCCCATGTCTGAATCTTCACAACTGTTTTGATTTGCTGTTACAGTGTGACCTGTTCCTCCGACTTACACTTCCCTGCATTTGTTTCCTACCATTCTGTAAGTTCCCCCATCTTCAAAGCATCTGATGAAGTGGGATTTTCTCTTACGAAAGTGCAAGCAAAAAATAAATTTGTTAGTCTTTAAGTGCCACAGGACTTCTTGTTTATTTATCACTTTTGTTACACATTTGTTAAGTGTTTTCAATTTATACAACATTTTAGCTTACTGATGCAGGCTGTTCACACAGATATTTTTAATTGTTTTTGTTCTGTATGTAGGGTCTGTAAAGTACTGCAAAATGTCAAATGAAAGAAGCAGAGTAAAGTCTCAATCACTGCGGCCCCTCATGTGCAAATGGATGTCTACAACCACAGTCACACTGCAATGGCCCCAAAGATCAGTACAGATATTGCAGCAGCTGAACATGAAATAATGCTAGCTTGCCACAGCAGCAACATGGTACAGAGCAGACTTGTCCAACATGTGGCCTGGGGGCCAGAATCTGACCCACTAAGGGCTTTTATCTGGCCTGTTGAGTGCTGCTGCAAGAGCCTAGGAGCTGGGGCTGGCCGAGGCTATCTGGAATACTCCATATTGCTAAATCAAGTCTGCAGTCAGATAGTGACAATTTGTGCAAGCAAAAGCAATGTTAAATATCACACTAATCATTATCTCACTAAAGTTTATTAATAAAGATCAATTTGTATGTCTTATCTATCAAAATTTTTCTCACCAGCTCCCCCAACTGAGAAAAAAGAATTGCAATGTGCCCCCTCACTAGGGCTACCAGATACCAAAGTCTTGAAGGGAGAACAGGGAAGTACAAATAGGAGGACATGAGAGGACACATGGAAAAAATGGTGTATTAATGTAATATTCTTGTGTTTTAGGGGGTCCTGGAACACTTTGCCCTAAAAATAGTGTGTTCCTGGGCATTCCAGCATCCTTTAACCCCCTGTAAGTAAAAGCCAGAGAAAATCATGTGATTTAAAATGCCTGCTAGGTGGAGGACATGAAGGTAAAAAGAAGGACATGTCCTCCTTTTGCCTGACATCTGGTAACCCTGCCCCTCACCCCAAACACTGGACACCCCTGCTAGAGAGCAATTATGGCCACACTGAGGCAATGCCATGTGAGAATGCTACCCGTGCCCGTGCAATGCACACCCACATCACTGTCTCACAGGACGAATGATGCTATGCCTGACAAAGACATCACCATGCAAAAGGGTCACGCCAACACTGGGGCACGGTCAGACGACTGACTTTCTTGCCAGGCCTGCTGCTCGTAAAGCCCCAGCTCCCGGAGTCCCGTTATACGATCGAGGTGGAAAAAGCCGGTAAAGGGCTATGTTTGTAGCTAGAGACAGCAGTCGTGGGCCCTACAGCTCAGAAACCCGACGGTAAACTGACACTAGGATCCGCCCTGTGGTATTCATCACTCACCCCCCAACCCCCCTTCCACCGGGGATCAGTAACGCTGCTCTGCAGGGGCTGCCTCCAAGGCCAGAGCCGGTCGGGCAAAGGAGGCTCCAACCCGACTCCGCTTACCCGGCGCCCCGCAGCTACACCGGCCCCCTCCCGCCACCCCACACCCTTAAGCACCGCGCCAACCCCTGGCGGAAGCGGAAGTCAGCCGTAGACAGGAAGCGGAAGTGGGAAGGTTCCATCCCTTCAAGCGGAAGGAAGTGCGCCTAGGGAGGAGCGCGCGGCCAGCTTAGTCCCTCCTCCCGGAAGCGGAAGCCGGCTTCGGCCGGGCTCCGCCTCCTCCGGGCGGCCATCTTGGAGAGCGGCGGCGCTGGACGGAGGGGGGTGGACGGACCCGGACCCGGACCCGGACCCCGGCGCTTGATCTGTCCCGGCGGAGGCTCCTTCTCCCCCCCGCCGCCCGCAGCCCGACGGAGTTTCCCCGAGGGACGGAGCGGCCGAGGCCCGCGCCCGAGCAGCGAGAGGTGAGCGGGGCGGGCCTGGCGGGAAAGGTCCGGGACTTACGGGGGACTCCGTGCGCGCGGTGCGGGGGTGTCTCGGCTCGCGAGGGGCTTCCCGCCACGTTTCGGGGCCGTGAGGCGACTCCCAGAGTCTCCCCGCGGCGGGGCGGGGAGCCGCTGTCCCTGGCCGGGACTCCTGTGCCTCCCCTCTGCGGGAGCCGCGCGAGGGGGGTCGAGGCAGCCGCCGCAAAACTCCCTCGGCGGCCGGGGGCGTGTTCAGTTACTCCCCTCCGGCCTGGGGAGTGGGCGCCCCCCCGCCGGTGAGCGATGCCCCTTCGCCCCCCACCTGTTCAGTCTTCCGGGGCGAGCGGTTAGTGCCATGGGGATTTCTTGCGTGGGGGGCGGGGAAGCTGTTTTTCTCCCAGAGGCGTTGTCAGTTTAGAAATTAGGTATAGGATAGAGGTGTTGATTAGCAAAGATATTTTCTAGTGCTCTGTGCTGGCACTGGGCGGCCATCCCTCCTTAGTTAGCTGCATTCAGACCCCTAACGAGGCGAGTAACAGTTTTCAGGATGGAGGCCAGCTTTGGGTGCTAAGCTTACATTGATCTTGCTCGTCCGTCTGAAAACACCGTGAAGGAAAGCCGGATTCCAAACAAAAGCTGTCCTAGTTTCGTGCTTTCTGAAAACTTCCCAGATACTTTTCTTTTCACTTTTGCAGATGTTTCCTTTTAATGTAAGGGAAGTACCAAGGCGTCTTTCAGTGAGAAGCTTTCAGGGAAGAAGCTTCTCTTTATGTAACACTATTTTGGGGAAGATAATAGAGGGTACAGATATATTCGGCACGCTAGCGTAATTTTTCGCTCTTTTGGGCAATCTCTAAGTAGTGGGGCACAACATACTCAAAGACTTCTGGCTACCTGACACAGTACAGTGGCAGCAAATAAAACTTGTGATTTAGCCTGTGTTTGTGCAAGTTTCTCTGTGTGGATGAGCCCCTTTTGATCTGTGTTGGGGCAGCATGGGGCGTAGCCTGTGTGCAGCAGATTGCACGATCAGAGATCTAATTTGGTTATCAAGCCAGAGTTTGTGGGAATAAAAACAGAACAAAAATCTACAAAGTGAAAGTCAGTTTTCTAACAAATCTTGATCAAATGGGCTTTGGTGCTCTGCTTTTTTGCAGCTGTGTTAAATACACTTTTGAACAAAGTCTGAGGTGTTAATTTTTTCAGTTTTAATTTCCTCCCAAGCTTCATTTGCCTTCCCATAACTCCTTTCAAAAATAGATTGTTACTCCTTGTATTTGATTGATACAATTCATTATTGATGTCCATATTAGCTGTCTTCAAGAAAATTTCTTTGTTTAAAGCTGGAGTTTAACTGCTCATTTCATACATGAGGTATAATGCTCAAACAGAATTTGACTGATTTCACCAGTATTTCTTGCTGGATTTTGCACTAATTGGCATATTGGCATAAAGAAATAAATTTAGAGGGTGTTGCAGCTTAATAAAGCTAACTGTGCTATACATTTTTACCAGCAATAACTGTGATTTAAGTAGAACAGTAGCTTCAGTAAGCTTTGTCAGCCACTCTTGGGATGCACCTTATCAGTGGTATGTATTTGAGTATTCATCTGTTCACCCTCGGCATCAGTCAGATAACAGAGTTGTAAATTTCTTTTGTCCTTATTTTAATAAGGTGTACCCAAAATTGGGGCCACATGCAAAGTAAGTTCTCTGAGCTCTGTGTTTCAGAGCGATTGAAATTCTTCATGTTCACAATTTTAAAGGTGATTTGCAAATGATATTTTTAAATCTGGCCAAGATTTATATGCTTTATGTTTCAAATTATGGCTAAAAGGACATGGGGGTGGGGGTAGTCAGAATCCTATAGTTGTTGGGACCTGGTAATACTTTAGCATGTATTTCAGGGGAGCATGGTATTACTTTTAAAAATACTTTGTTTTGTATATCTAAGTACTTACACAACTCACCATCTTGTGTATTTTTTTTAAATGGAATTTGCCTAACCCTTGAATGTGGACTGCAGTCTCCAGTGCAGTTATTTGATGGGCTTTAATTTATTGCTATAGTGCATGCTGGGATGTTACACAACAAGAATCTGGGCTTTGTTGGATTTTAGGATTCTTTTTAGTTAAGGTGACAAGTGCCCTATTTTTTTTGGTTATTTGAAGCAATCAGCACAATTTTAAATTCCTTGTGTTTTAAAATTATTTGCAAGTCCTATTTTAATTAGAACAGTAGTTACTTTTTTCATACTACAACCACTTGTTTGAACAGAAACAAATTTTGCATACGCCTCCCACCTAGCCATAAAGAAAGGGATGGTGGTCAGAACCTCTCGCAGACCTGGTCACAGATTGAGAGCCTGTTACAGCATAAAAATGGCTTGTTGAAAGTAGCAAAAATCCTATTTTTTGCCTGTTATCCCAGAGTCTTTCCTACTGTCAGTGTCAGATGGCCAAGAAGTAAGCCTCGCCACGCCCTGTCACTGCACCAAAAGGTTGGTGTGAGTGCAGCCATGTTGCCCTGTGTCAGTGACCCTAGCAGGGAAATGAAACTGACTGAGCTCAGCAAAGTCCAAATAAGTACTTGTTCCTCAAAATCAGCAAGCTGAGAAGTCCTGCCTGAGGTATCGAAATGGGAGGAGTTGTGGTTTTAACCTTTAAAAAACAAGCAGGGAGGGTGCGGGTCGGAAAAAGCGTTGAGCGAGTCGGAGGGCCCACATGCCGGCTACAGGACTGGCCATCTCATAGCAACTCCCTACCCAGTCTGGGGCGATAGGGTCTCAGAGGACTCACAGCTGGTTTTGGGAAGCAGCCCCTCCTGGTCTGGGGCAACAGGGTCCCCAGAGGACTCATGGTTGGTTTTGAAAGCAGGGCAGAGACTGCAAGAGGAAGCAGGGCTAGCAATCCGGCATAACTCGGCAACCTAGGATTGTGGAAATGGGGATCATAGGGTGTTAGGTTAGGCAAAGGGGTAATTAATTATAGGAGGTAATTGAAGTAGGTTAATTTTTGCTGCTGCTAGTTGTGGGGGGCGGGGGGGGAATTGCAGTAGGAATGGTGGAAATTTTTATTTCGTTTGTTTTAAGATTTAAATGTTGAAGGTAGTGTTATTTGTTGCTTATGTTTGGTTTTCGTGCGTGGGGGTTTAACATTAAGCATACTGGAAGTCGAGCCTAGGGGCTGATGGGAGGGGGAGGCATTAAGTATTAGCAACAGTATATTGAACTTAGTGTAACTTAATAATGGTTTAATTTGCACTAACTTGTTAATTGCTGCTAAAAATAATTTTTACTAAACTTATAATTGTTATTGCATCCAGTTTGAGTGGACTGCATGGCTGTCTGCATCCTAGATAGAGCCCCAGGGTTGGGCGGGGCGTCTCTGGGGTCGCCCTGTAAGTGCTCTAGGCAGGCGGACCACCTCTTGTCCGGCTGATTCCACGAAGGGAGGGGCAAGTGTCCGAGCGGACCCCGACTTGGGGGTTGGCCTGGAATGTGCTCAGACACCTTACATGCAGTCTTTGCAAATACTTTTCTCTTTGTAAATGTAATTTTTAAAGCTGGCAGTGGTCTTAATCTGCAGAGTTTCACAAATGACTAGATGTTGCTCCCCTTTTAAAAGATGAAACGAAACAAAACACCACACCCCACACTTATCTTTTCTGTATTTCATCTCTATCACAAGGCATAAAGTCACTCGGGAGAAAGCACATGGCACAAAGCCACTTGGTCTTTTGGGAGAATACGTCCAGTTGTGCACTAGTCAGTCAGTTTTCAAGGGATACCCATTTTAATAATATGGTCAACAATCTGAAAGTTGTCTAATGGATTTTTTTAATTAATCGTTTATTGTAGCTTTAAATCAGCACTGTCTCATACTTCTATAAAAGTTGTCAAACATCAAAGAATAAAGCCAACTGACTTCCTTGAATTTGTGATTTATTAAATGAAGAAAGCCGAGTGGAAGGCTTTTAATTGGAATATAATATTCTAGAGATGAGTTAAGGGGGGTTGCTTAAACAGCGAGCCCTGCAAATAGTGTAATGGCTAGCTTATCTGCTTTACATGCAGAAGGTCCTGGGTTCAAACCCCTGGGGTTTGGACAAGATGCTCTCATGAGGTCCCTTCCAACCCTATGATTCTATTCTATTCCCTTCTTCCCACAAAATACATGATGCTTTCTTTGTTACTGACATCTTTGATTCCATATAAGCTGTATCTGCATCTGATGACACGTTACTTGGTTTGAAAACTCTTTTCTGTTGATTTAATGCAGGGGTCAGCAACCTGAAAGATAAGAAGAGCCATCTTAAAAAATTCCTTCAATAACCAAAGTGTTCTGAGAGCCATAATGGGTGTAGCCCTCTTCCAGGCAGGGCTGGCCTGGCTGCGGGGCCCCCACAGGGCTGTGGGGAGAGCTGGGCCAGGGCACCAGTCACAGGCTCCCCTGTCAGGGGAGCCCAGAACCAGAAGAGTGCCTCCTACAGGGTCCCCAAGTGGTTGTGAGGAGCCTGGAACTGAGAGCAGGCTCCTGCAAGGTCACCCAGTGGCAGGGTGGAGTCCAAAGCAGGATACAGGCTGCCCGGAGGGTCCCCCAGTGGCAGGGGGCAGAGCTGCAATGGAAAAGCGAAAGTGCCACACGTGGCTCCAGGGCCACCAGTTTCACATCCCTGATTTAATGGTTCTTAAAGCAAACATCATGGTTCTTATTTTAGTACTCAGTTTTTTTTACAATCAAAAGCAGCACAGATGAAAAATTCACTTTGCTTTAAATTCTTTTCATGAAATAAATTCAACTCTTGATGAAAATAGCTGCTAAAAACCCTGCTCCTGATCACTAGAGGTTCAGCTTTACACAGATTGAACACCATTTTACTATGCAACTGATTTCATCAGCAGCTGTTCGCTTTTTAATATTGCTGTATGTTAGCTTCAGTGAATCTTAGTCAATCCTAAATATATTAATCATACTTTTATTATTTGGGTAGCAGTAGTACATTATTCCAACCAAACTTGTCAGGTTTGTTTGATACGAAATATAAATGCCTAACATAGCATAATATGTTCTGTCTTAATAGGACAGCTAGGACAACAAAACAAGAAGTGGATTTTGATTTTCCATTTCTAATCTTTAGATAATGTTGAATATGGAGAGAAAATAGCTCTTGTATTAATACATTATCACACTAATTAGAATGGTTTTTGAAAGTTACTAGGACAACCAGTTACAAGTAAATGACTGGCTGTTCTCTGTGTTAGGGACATTATTTTAAAAGGCAAAGTACAAAACAGAATGCAAGCATTTGGATGTATAAAATGTATCTTAGAATCCCTGTACTCAGTGTCCTTTAGTAGTCTTTCTAGTGGCTTTTTAGAGTACTGGCCCTGCTGTGTGGATCTTGTGCTTAGCATGTCAAGAGTGTCAGCCATCACAGTCTGTTCAATTTGTGCTCTGGCATAAAACCAGATTGATTTTTTTTTTCCCAAGGTGTCTTCCATTATGCAGAGCAATGCATGTAGTGTATTTTTATTTATATTAATAGTAGCCACTACTCATTGGGTTGCAGTCTTCTCTGCTTTGTTTTAATGTTTAGAGAAACTTCTGGAGCCATGATTGCATGATCGCTGGAAACTGATTGGCTAACAAGATGTTCTAAATTTGCCATGTGTGCATACAGCATGGAGGTGTTAATATTAAAGTGTCCACTATATGTAAAGGTTTGAGTTGAACGTCTTTGGAAAAGCTGTTAGGTCTGAGAAGTAGAAAATCACTGGAGAACTAGCTATTTGAAGTGGTTTTAGGCTGAGTGTTTTCTTACTGGGTGTCTGAAAAGAGGGCATGGGGGACTCAGAAGTAGTGTTGACTGGTGGCTGGAGATGGGAAGTAGTTGAAGCATGAGAGAGGAGTTATGAAAAGGGGATGCTGCAAAAATGATGAATTTTTATAGGTTACTTTTTTGTTTGTCTATATGTCTTTGACTGGGGACTTTTCTACCTATATTTGTACAGCACCTAACACAATTTGGGGCACCTAACACAAGTTAGAGCCTTTTAGCACTACTAGAATATAAATAATAAAATTAGTTTTGTTGAGTGGTCCTTGGCTCAGAATTCAGAAATATTGAGAGATGTGACTGTGTCCTCTTTGGAAAAATAAACCTAGAGAGCAACTTAATTCTTGCTTGGGGAGATTACCCAGCCCCAGATTTTATTTGACTGACTGGATGTTTGGTTATACTGTTATAACAGAGTTCCAAAGGGGCAGCCGTGTTTAGCCTAGTAAAGCAAAAAAAGCAAGGAGTCTTGTGGCACTTAAAGACTAACAGATTTATTTATCACATGAGCTTTCATGGGAGAATATCCCACTTTGTCAGATGCTTTGAAGAGGGAGAACTTACGGAATTAGATAAAGATGAATGTGGGGGAGTGTAAGACATGGCATCAGGTCATACTGCAACTCAAATCAGAGCATTTGTAAGGATTCAGGCTCTAGGACACAGCACACACAGGGAGGTTGAAGTCAAATGACCTGTTTGGATTCTTTTCACATCATAACAGGTCATTTGACTTCAACCTCCCTCTGTGTGCTGTTTCCTATAGTTTGAATCTTTACAAATGCTCTGATTTGCTGTTGGAGTATGACCTGACCCCTTGTGTCTCACTCCCCCGCATTTATCTTCATCCAATTCCGTAAGTTCTCCCTCTTCAAAGCACCTGACAAAGTGTGATATTCTCCCACGAAAGCTCATGTGATAAATAAATCTGTTAGTCTTTAAGTGCCACAAGACTCCTTGCTTTTTTTGATAGCACATAGTGCTTTGATTCTGATATTGTTCAAACTGGCCTTCATATCCATAATGGAACTAACTGCATTAGGTCTTCAGGATCAAAGAATCTGGTACTGGTTCTTTAGTTTTCTGCCTGCAGACTGTCTTCTTGGTGATCAACAAGAACAAGTTGTGACCGCTATTTAGTTCAAAGAATGTTCCTTTCATTAGCCATATCAACCATGTTACTGTTATGCATATATTGATAACTGCATCTATTTATGATTTTTTTTTAAACTAGATGAGCAACAACAGTAATAAGAGAGCACCAACAACAGCAACGCAGAGGCTTAAGCAGGACTACCTTCGAATTAAAAAAGATCCAGTGCCTTATATCTGTGCTGAACCCCTCCCATCTAATATCCTTGAATGGTAAGAATCAGAATGAATTGTTCTTAGGAGCATAGACATATCCCCAGACTATCTGAACCTCATGTGCACCTTCTTTTTTTATACTGGCATGGGGGTGGGGGGAACTGTGGCTAGGGGAGATGAGTATGAAACTGTTTAGCAACTTTAGCTGAAGTTGTAAACCCATTTATATCCAGTTTATGTTCCCTTTGGAAATTTGATAATCATAAGGTGTTGGGTTTCTCTCCTCTAATACAAAATCCCTTTGTTTCTTTAGGCACTATGTTGTACGAGGACCTGAAATGACTCCTTATGAAGGTAAATGTTAGCTTGGTGCAAAAGCATGCACATATATAGCAATATACAGTCTGTATGTTTGATGAATAATTATCTGAATGGGTCTGTCACTTGTAACAGAAGTGGTTTTCAAAATGTATGAACCCAACAATTTACTTTCATTTTGAAATGGTAACACTTGCTTTTGATTCGTCTCTCTTTGAAAGGAGATAGTGTTAGCATTGTCCTTTAATGATTCCCTGTGACACAAGGAATTCTGACATTCCTTAGTGTTCCTCAAAGTCTGAGCACAGTTCTCTCTGATCTCTTCCATGTGGCACATGTAGTCCTTTGCTTGAAGACATCTGATTTTCAGTGATGGCCACACGTCTCCCCGAAAGTAGAGAGGGACCAATTAGTTGGTGACACATTATCAAAGCTAGCTGAACAGTGTTTAAAGTAGTCAAGTTTTTGTCATTTCCTCTTTAAAAGAAAACAAAAATGGAAAAGGCTAATGAAACTTATTTCTGGCTTATTTTCCAGAGCTGAAGCATACACCCATTTTGGGAAAGCCATCCCTGGAGAGCTGAATACCATACTTAATTAATTTGCTTAAGTATATAACACTTCACTGTATGTTCTGGCCTTTCCCAAAGGATCTGCTTCTGAAACTGGATTTTCCAATGGATTTATAATGCCCATTATAATGATAGTGAGCAAACCCTGCCATATATGCAGATATGGGGTTTACATAGATTTAGAGAGAAACCTGTGTAGGTGAATTAGGATTTCACAATTGAAAGGCAGTTGCCATGTACACGTGAGATCATAATAGTACCTGCAGAGTGTGTCTTTCCCAGAAGTAGACTATCATTTGTACCCCTGAAGGACCTAAGAGAGTGATTAGTTTTTAAATGTGTGGAGTGTATATGTTGTAAAGGTTCCTTTAAATCTTATTTGTTGCAACACTCAGTATTTTAGGAAAGTGTTTTCTTAATGCTGAACAAATGGTTCCTCTTTTTTTGTACAATACAGGTGGCTATTATCATGGGAAACTAATTTTCCCCAGAGAATTTCCTTTTAAACCTCCTAGTATTTATATGATAACTCCTAATGGAAGATTTAAATGTAATACAAGGTAAGTATTGTCTAATATTTTAACTAACATCTAATTTGTATCACATGTAAATGTTTTACCTTTTTTACTAGTGGCAAACTATAAAGTGCAGTGTTCTTTTTGTTTCTTAAAGGTTGTGTCTTTCAATCACTGATTTCCACCCTGACACATGGAATCCAGCTTGGTCAGTCTCAACAATCTTGACAGGCCTCCTTAGTTTTATGGTGGAAAAGGGCCCTACATTGGGTAGCATCGAAACCTCAGAGTTCACAGTAAGCTTTGAATAATATCACATCTTAATCTTTCTCTCTATTTATTGTTCAGGTCAGGGTATGTTGAGTACATCCCAGTTGTTAGCACAAGATGAATCCAGAAGTCATTGGTTTTAAACCTGGTTCTGCCTTTGAGTTTGGTCATAGGGCAGATAAGATGAGAAGTCAAAGGTTTGTCTCACACATGGGAAATGTACTTGTTCAGTGCGACAGCTTCTAACGACAAAGCTAGTGTCTTACATTGAAATATTTTTGATTAATAGAATAAATAAGGAATCCTGTTGCACTTAAAGACTAACTAATTGATTTACTGAGTGAGCTTTTGTGGGAGAAAATTCCACTTCATCAGGCGCTTTGAAGATGGGCGAACTTACAGAATGGGAGGAAATAAATGCAGGGAAAGATAAGTCATGTGATCAGGTCACACTGTAACAGCAAATCAAAGCAGTTGTGAAGATTTAAACATTGGGGATCAGCTTATGGAGGAAGATGAGGTCAGATCACCTGTTGTAATGAGGAAGAAAAAATCCCAAAGTCCCTATTAAGCCCTGTAGTAATGCAGTCAGATCTGCAAAAAAAAACCCAAACACCTCCCTGCAATTATTTCCTTCCATTCTGTAAGATCCCCCATCTTCAAAGCATCTGATGAAGTGGGATTTTCTCCTGTGCAAGCTCAAGCAATAAATCAATTTGTTAGTATTTAAGTGCCATAGGACTCCTTGTTTGTTTTACTGAGGTAGACTAACATGGGTGCCCCTTTGGAACTTTATATTAATAGGTCAGTCTATGAAATCCAAGAGAGGAATTTTGTAATGATTTCTTTGTATGTCCCTTTCTGGACAAGACCTTTGTGACTGTTCTGAAGTAAATGTTCTCTATAAAATGTCGCTTCTTCCTTTACTGGACTGTTTTTCCCCTTCTCTTCCCTCTCCCAGTTACCACTGGGTTGACTCACTATGGAAAAGCAGTCAAAATAAGTTAAGATCTTCTAGAAAATCACTACCATTAAGTTGGTAGTCACAAAAGGGAAGTAGCTACAGATATGAGAAAGTAGTAGCTTGGCACCTTTTTAGCTTTCTTATGTGGAATATCGTCCAGATGCTTTGTGTATTTTAAAATTTAATTTCCAAACTGATGTTCTTTTCTTGTTTCCTTGATAGAAAAGACAGCTTGCTGCACAAAGCTTAATGTTTAATTTAAAAGATAAGGTCTTCTGTGAGCTGTTCCCTGAAGTGGTGGAGGTAAGGAAGTTAATTTGATTATTTCTGGCTTTAATATGCAGATTATTCAAATTAATTTACCAAGATTTCCAAAAGACAAGTAACTTTTGGGTTCCTCAATTTTGGGTGTGTAGTTGGAGACGTCTCTAAAGCAGCCTGATCCCCCCCCCCCCCCCCCGGTGTATACACCATATATACATTGAAAACATGGCTCTCGGGGGTGGGGGGTATCTGTATTTAACTATAAAGGGCGGTTGCTTGAAGAATCAGAAGTTGTACATTTAGGGACAGAGTGTTTCGCGGCAACACCCAGAGTGTGCCGCGAGCATCCCTGAGAGCTGCAGTTAAAGTTAGCTCCCTGCTCAGCCCAGCCATGCGGGTTGTGCAGGGCTGGGAAAAGGCAGGGATTAAATTAAGGGGGAAGGCACCGGAACACAGTTCTGGGGCCCCCTATTTTTAGGCAGGAAGCTTTCCAGCCCCCCTAAAAATAGAGGAAGGCACTGGAACACGGAGTTCCAGGGGTCCCCCTAAAAATAGCACAAGCAGCTGGAACACAGAGTTCCAGTGGCTCCACCGTAACCCAGCCAGCAGAGACCTGCGGGAGGCTGGTAGCCTGTGAATCTCCTCCCTGCAGGGCAGAGCAGCTTGTGCCAGGCAGCCTGCAAACAGCCCAGGTAAGGGCTTTTGCGGGGGGAGGGCTGCTGGGGGTTGTGTGGGGCAGGTGTGTGTGTGTAGCAGAGGTGGGTGGGAGTAGATGTGTAGCAGAGGGTGTGTAGCTGGGAGTTGGGGTGGCTGTGTATGGGAGGGGTATAGCTGGGGGCTGGAGGCCTAGTTCTGGCCCCTGCAGTAATGAGAGGGTCCATTACATGCAGCAGGGGGCTGAGGGAGGGGAGGACGGGACCTACTGGGGTGGGAGGGAGCAGCAGTGGGTTGAGAATTTGCCCTGGGTGGCAGGGAGCCACTGTGGAGAAGGGGGAGGTGGGTGCTATGCCATGCTCCCCTGCCCTCCCTCCCCCAGAAAGCCACTCCTGTTCTCCCTTCCTCTCTTGCCACCCTTGTGCTGTTCCCCACATGGCTGCCCTTGTCCTCTTTTGCCACCCCTGCCTTGCTCTGCTTCCCACATTCACTCCTGCCACTGCACATGACTCCTGAGCTCCCGTGTTTTGCCACACCTGTCCTGCTACCCTACATAGCAACATTTCTGAAACACTGCGCCATGGTTCATGAATATTCATAAGTAATTTAAGTTAGTTTGACTATTCATGAGTTTTTAATGAAGGTGTACCCTGAAAAATTTGAAGGTATCAAGATGTGCCACAGCAGAGAAGAGGTTGGGAACCACTGTGCTAGAGGAGAGGGAGAACCTCCAGAAAGTATTCTCTCCCATTGTACTTGTACAGGAAGCGGCCAAAATTTGGATGCAAGCATGAGCACAAAGTGATGCTGGCTAATGCTGTTAGCAGTATTACAGGCACAAAGGGAATTTCTGGGTAGAGTAAACAGTAAGTGGGGTCCAGACCTCAAGTCAGGGATTTTGAAACAGTGCATCAAATTGATCCACACTTTGGAGCTTGATTACCTACATTTTCCATGACCATTACCCATCGGTATACAGGGTAGACTGCAACTGGTGGAAGACTAATTTCCTTGTAGTTTTCTGAGCTCAGTGGTCACTTCTCCTCCTCCTCCTATCAGAATTAGTGCTGGAATGAAGCATTGGAATCAAGTTTCCCTATGATCAGCTAGAGGAGTTGCCGGAGAACATGAAGTCCTCCATCCCTCGCACTGCTCTCTTTCAGATGATAATTAAGATTTGAAGTTTAATACCAAATTGTGGTGGTAATATTGCTGTCATAACCTGTGTGTGTACTTTTTAACTTGCAGGCAGTTTACTTGGGGCCCTAACTGTGAGACAATGCTCCAAAGATTCCTGTTTCTTCTACTTCAGTTCTTTGAGAATTGTTGATTTATTCATAACTTTTTAGAAGTACTTAAATTGTGTTTTCCTACTCAAGGTTCTTCATGGTGGCAAATCTAGAGGCAATCTTAAGACATTTTCTGGGGAAAAAAAAAAAAAAAGTGTTCCCGTTCACAGAAGAAATTCAAATTTGAAAATTTTGAATCAGCTGCAGAAAATGTAGTTAAGTGAATGTTAGAAACTAATATAGTTTGGCTAAGTGACTATCAAGAGGGTGTCATGGTTACTGTTGGCAAATATTCAAAGGTGTCAGTCTCCAAAGGAAGTGAATAATTTTTAGGTCTCTTTAAATGGATATTAATAAATAATACGGTTATAGAACAAAAAAACCATTTAGGATGGATGCCGTGGAAAAGTTACTAAAAGAAAAGTGCATTACCATGCAGAACAGTTGCTTCATGGGAAATTATGCAATCCCCATTATTTAGGACACTTAGTGATACAGAAGATTGACAAATACAGTATATGGAACAACCCAGAACTAAATGAAAGCTGTCTGTGTGGCACTGCACCTAGGTGTTCTTTAAGAAGTATGTTCTGCATCAGTCTTGCTACGTTGCACTGATAGACTTTTTGATAAGGCACAAGTGACCTGCCAGAAAGCTTAATCCACTTCTCTTCCCATGATTCCTTTCATTTTTGTGTTCCAGGAGATCAAACAGAAACAGAGAGCACAAGAAGAGCTTAATAACAGACCTCCACCCCTCCCATTACCGGATGTTGTCCCTGATGGGGAAGCGCACCATGGTCAAAATGGGATACCACTTCTTAATGGGCATATACCACTGGCAGCTGCCAATCACCCAGGTCTCCAGCAAGCCAATCGTAACCATGGACTCTTAGGAGGAGCTTTGGCGAACTTGTTTGTTATAGTTGGTTTTGCAGCCTTTGCCTACACAGTCAAGTATGTACTGAGAAGCATAGCGCAAGAATGAGGAATATAACAGAAGTCCAAGACCAAATTAGCGGTAGTTGCAGAACAAGTGGGACTCTGGGCATCAGACTTTGACACTGGGATAAATATTTGTGCTACCATGATGCAGGTAATATATTGGTTGGCTCATGGGTTTGGTTTGGAAGATGAAGCAGGTGTGATTTGTTAGGAAAGAAAAGGGTATTCTGCTCGCTGTTCCAGTTGTCCTCACTACAGTTTTAACTGGCTCACTAGCAAGTCAAAGCATTAGTGATGTGAAAATGGCATTTCTAATGCTTTGATTTTTATAACACCCTTGTTTTCAGAAATTTAAAATCTTTTAAGTAAATTAGGCTTTTTACCAGATTGAATGAATGTTTTTTAAAACAAAACTTGAAAATGCATATCATATGTTGAGTATAAATTTTCAGTTGAGAATTTCATTTGCAGAGCCAATCATACACGTTTGGAATGAGTATTATGCAAGTTTCCTCACTGACTTGACTTCCAAAAAGGCTTGGTTAATGGAATGTTACAGAAGGCAGCTGGTTCACTTTGTAATAGAGGATGAATGTCATTGCATATATAGTCAATAACAGTGATTGGATGAGTTGGAAAGTAACACAGTGTGTGTTAATTAAATATGTTTTGTCTAAATTGTCACAGTAACATTTAAGAAGGTTTAATTTGGGCTACAAGGAGTGCGGTTACCAGCCGCTGAAAACCATTTGGAATAAAAAACATTAAGAATTGATTTAGTGCTGATGCTCACAGAGCAGTTATTCTCAACATTTTTGGTTTTGTTTGCTTAATTACAATTTTTCATTTTGGAAGTTCGTGTGATTTAACAGTGAACAACTTGTGCTTAAAAATAAAACGTGTATCACTGTTCTGTTTAAAAAATCTGCAAAGAACAATGAAGAATATAGTATGTTTTCAGAAGAAACATCCCTGGATTCCTTGGATTTTGGAGTCTTTTGGTGAGTGAAGTGACCTTGCCCTGTCAAGGCATGGGGGGAGGGGGAGAAAAGGAGGCTGAATAGTAAGCCAGCTTCTCAGAAGTCAAGTGGATTCTTCTGAAGTGCCACTAATTGCAGTAAACCTCAACCATTTATTTGCAATCAGTTCCATTTAAATTGCTTGACCCAGTTTTCGAACTTTATTACAAAAAAGACCTTTTTCTGAGCAATTTCTTATTTTGCTTGAATTATAGAAGCGCTTTGCTTTTATAAAATTCAGTTCTTAGCTATGGTCTCCATTACCACAGAATGATGATTAAATTCCCGTGGGAAGTAATGAGGTTATGATAACATAGATATGCACTAAAACTATTAGTGTAGTTTACAGTAAAAAAAAAAAAAAAAAAAAAAATTACTTTTACAAATCATACCCAGTTAAAAATTGTAATTAAGGGAAAGCCCTTATGACTTTATCCAAATGCTTTGATTTACCATAGAGGCAATCTTATTGTGCCTTTTGTAATTGGCAATGACTTTTTGTCACTCAGAAAATGAAATATAGTCCCTGTTACAATCTAACAAAGAGTGTAAAAAGTTCAGAGGGTGGAAAGCTCTGCGCCTAACCTCATATTTGTTAAATGTTCTTAAGAGCCCAATAAATGTTACCTCATGTATTTAAGAATGTGTTTCATCTGGGCTTTTTGTTTTGTTTTCTTTAGCAGATATTTTTATATTTGATTTTTTTTCTGTTTTTGTTTGGTATTTTGAAATTATTGGATTGTAAAATGGAAAAAAAAAAAGAAAAAAGAAACCCATGAGCCATGTAGCTTAGATAATCAGTGCTGTGACCAATTCCAATTCTCTGAAAGAGGTGTGAATTACCAGAACTAACAGAATAGCTCCAGACTAAAACCATCTTAAAGTAGACCTTTCTTGGGGGTGGGTTAGAGTGTGTGTTGGGATTGAATTAAAACACATATTTATAAACTGTATTTTTTAAAAATAACCTGGTTTGGTTTTGATCAAATTTATTTATAATTGATCTTTTAATTTGCCTCTTGTACGTGCTTAATCTTGCTCTTGTAAAGAGCAGCTCTTGTTGTATCTCTTGTTTCTAGAAACTGTTCAGTTCTGTCACTCTTGGGAAAAAGAAATCTCTCCTTTTGCAATTACGGGTTTTAAAGACTGGTTTGCAAAGCATACAGATCTGTAGCAAAGATTGAATTGCCTCTTACATCATCATAACATTGAAACACATTTCTGGCTTCTCATTATGCCTTCTTTTGCTACCACTCTCATTCCCTGTAGGCAGATATTTAAACAAAGTGCTACCCAGCATTGTATCTCTTTCTCCGATGAAGGCTTTTTGGGCCACAGCGATGAAGAGAAGGGCGAGAACTTGGCTGTGGTACATCTATGAATGTGTGTACTGGGGATAAAGGGGATTAATAACATCAGGAGGCCTTTGCAAAAAAACAAAACACCACTTCTGTTTCCTGGCTGCAGATTGGCCTTGTAGATAGCTCTGGGCATCTCAAGGCATCTCACTTTTCAAAAAGTGCCTCAATTGGGAATTCAAAATTTATGCTGTTTATAGAACCCTGAATATGCTGCATTTTTCTTTGGAAAGTTTAATTTTTTTTTTTTTTTTTTTTTAAGTGGAGATAGTCTTCAGTCAGTATTTTTCTTCAATATCCTGAAGAAGGGTGAATAGACTTGGAAGTGATTTTGGGGCAATCTGTGAAAACCTAGCTGACTTACTGCACTCTCAACATTTTGGTATATATTCTTGCTCCTTGCCTTTGGTAGCAGAATATTTATCCCTTTCTGTGTAGGTTTTAGTGAATTTAAATAGTATTTACTATGGTATGCAGTATCTGAACTTTGATTTTGTTACCAAAGTCAGTAGATGGAATAAATCATTCTTTGCCATGCAAAAATGTTGATGATATGCCCTGAGGCAGTATGTTATCTTAATGACATAATAAAACTGTAAGTTGTCTTTCTGTGCATTGTACTGGAACAAATGATGTCTTGATCCTTCACTTCTATGCTGCATTTCTTGAGAGTTCTGTAAGATTGCAGTTTACAGTTAGTGAGAAAGATTTGCACCTCTCCATCTCAACTGTAGCCTTATTAAAATTTTAGGAATTAGTTTTTGGACTTGTGTGTAGCAAAGATTTTCCCTGATCTCCGGTTCATGGAAGTTAAACCACCACCTATTTTTGATGCCTCAGCTGCAAACTTTTAAGCATGTTTTGGAGGAGCAGAAATGCCTGCATTGTAAAGTTATCCATTCATAATAAAACCAAAACAACTTATGTTTAAAATGCATGTTTTTCTATGGGACCTCTTTTGGGAAAGGGAATGTTGGGAGAAGTCCAAAGTTGGCAATGTTGGATGAACAGGAAAACTATTAAGGCAAAGATGGGTAACTTTTTGCAACTGAGGAAGTAGGTACTGACGACAACATCCACATTTAACTGTAATGCACGACATCTTGTGTGCTATTTTTAGTTATGTCTTTGCGAGAAAAGATGTAATGTTAAATTAACTGCTCTTCTTTGAGCAGCTGCTCACATGCATTCCCCTTGGGTGCGCTTGCACCAATGTGCCCAGTTGCCGGAAAGCTTTTGCCCTTAGTGTGACCTCCCAGGGGCAGCAGCGGCACCTCCTAGTATGGCGTGCAACCGCCCCCCTTGATAGCCGCCGCTCCTCTGCCTCTCCCCTCAGTTCCTTCTTTCCGTTGTTGGTGTTGGTTGCCGGTTCTCTGTGCTCAACATGCCCTAGAGTCTTTGCTTACCTGTTCATCCAGTTCTGTTGTTGCTGTTAGTTAGTAGTTCATAGTTTTAGTCAGTAGTTCAGCCTAGTTAGTATTACAAAGTGCATCGGGGATGCCTCGCTCGCCCAGCTTTAAGCCATGTGCTGCCTGCAGCAGGGCATTCTCTGCGAGCGACCCCCATGATCACTGCCTAAGCTGCCTGGGGGAGGCACATTGTGCAGACAAGCGTAAGCTCTGCAGAGCCTTCCAACCCTGCACAAAAAAAGACCAGGATGCCAGACTGAAAGCCCTCCTCATCGAAGCGGCACTAGCCCCAGCTCCAGAGTCTGAGAGTATGCCCCAGGCAGGGACGCCTAATGTGCCTGCGCACCCTGACCAATCGGCGCTAGTGGCACTGTCGCCACGTAGAGAAGCCTGCGTGGGTTGGGATCACAGCAGTCCTGAGTGGACCGACTCTCTCTTGACCCCGGGCTGCTCGAGAGCTGAGCCGGTGCCTGCTTCGTCTATGCTGGAGGCTTATGAGGCGGCAAGGGCCCTGGTGGCCTTGCCTTTTCCCCCGCCCCCACCGGATGTCCAGTCCTGGCCACCATCCAGAGGAAAGCGGCCCCTGCTCTCCCCAGAGTGGCACCAAGTGGCCTGTCCGCCTACGGAGTGCACTGTCAGCCTGGCTGCAGAACCACCAGTGCGGTGGTGGCGGTGCCCCAGACACTTGGTAAGCGCTGCCCCCCCCCGCCCCCCTGAGTCGGAGCCTAGCCCATCCGTGTCACCGTGTTATGCCCCGCGCCGAGGGAGGTTAACCAAGTGGCGCCGGAGCTCACCAGTTGGGGGAAAGGGGCACTGGCCCTCCTCAACATCTTCCTCCTCGGCACCATACAAGGAAGCGCCCGCGACAAGAAAGGGCCCAGTACTGTCGCCATGGCTCCTCTCCGTCATGGCAAGGGGATTCCCAGCATGACTCCCCAGAGGAAGCCCACCCAGGGCCAGGGGTCTTCCCCTCTAACCCAGGCCAGACACGAGGGGCGTTCTGCCTGGTCTGAAAAGGACTTGTGGTCATACGGTCGTAGGGTTTCACCCTCTTTGTCATCTCTCTCAACCAACGGTCCAGGACCTGAAGCCGCAGCCCAAGGCAAGTGGGGTTGGGGTGATCCTCCCGCCACACCATCTCAGCAGCCTAGCCAGCAGTCGGCGTGCACGGAGGAACTGGTGCCACTGGAATTGGCCACACTCACTGATGATTTTAGAGTGCATCAGGACCTTCTGTGCAGATTAGCATCAAATCTTAGGCTGCAGGCAGAGGAGGTGAAAGACAGCTCAGACTCACTGTTCAATGTTCTGTCCTCCCCAGGGACTTCTCGGCTGGCATGACCCATACATGAGGGAGTTCTAAAGATTGTCAATGCAGTTTGGCAGACGCCTGCCTCGATAGCAGCTACCTGCAAAGGGGCAGAGAAGAAGTATTACGTTCCAGCAGTCCCTTTTCAATATCTGTACACCCATCCTACTCTGTCTTCCCTGGTGGTGGAGGCGGCCAACCAGAGAGAGCATCAGGGCCAGCCAGCGGCAACACGGCGAAATAAGAACGCTAAAATGCTCGATGCATCTGGCAAAAAGATTTATTCAACAGCAAATATGCAGCTTAGAATTGCGAATCACCAAGCCTTGCTGGGATGGTACAATTTTAACTTGTGGCACTCGTTGGTGCGCTTTTTGGACTCTCTGCCCCCGACAGACATTTGGACTTCAACAGCATTTTGGAGGAGGCGTCTCTGGCGGCAAAGGCAATTTTACAGCCGCTTGGGATGCCGCCAACTTGGCAGGAAGGGTGGTTGCTTCAGCAGTGTGCCTGCACTGAGTAGCCTAGCTCTAGGTTTCAGGTCTTCCCCCACTGGTTCAGCAGTCGATCCAGGACCTGCCGTTTGAGGGAACTTCACTGTTCTCTGAAAAGACAGACACCAAATTACATGGATTAAAGGACTCCTGCTTAACTTTCCGGTCTTTAGGCCTCTGCTCATCGCAGGAGCCCTGTTGCCAATTCAAACAGCAGTCTTGGGCCCAACCCTTCCAACTGCATCAGCTCTTTGGCCTCCGCTCCAGGCCCAGAGATAAGGAAAGGGCGAGACCTGTGCGAGCCAGCCAGGTCAGCTCCTCATCTAGATTTATCCAACCAACTAGGCGCCATCCCGGCAACCAGAGGAGGTGCTTTTGACATGATACCGGAGGACGGCGATCTACTCCTCTGGGCTCACGTCCCCCCCATCCCGCCTTTTCGCGACCGGCTCTCCTCCTCCTTCCACGAGTGGGCCTCGATTACGACAGATCAGTGGGTGATGAGGACCATCCTTCACAGTTACACCCTTCAGTTCCACGCAAGGCCTTGTGGACGCCCACCCACCCCCCAGTCCCTTTGGAGGGACACCACTCACGAACAGCTCCTGAACGAGGAGGTGGAAAGGCTTCTGAGGCTCAGCGCCATAAAGCCGGTCCCGAGAAGGGAGGAAGGGAAAGATTTCTACTCCCACTATTTTCTGATTACCAAGGCAAAGGGAGGCCTCAGACCCATCCTGGACCTCCGTGGCCTAAACAGATTTCTCAGGAGGCTAAAATTTTGAATGGTTACTATCAATCACATCATCCCTTCCCTAGACCCTGGGGATTGGTTCGCTGCCCTTGACTTGCAAGACACCTATTTCCATGTGTCGATTATAATTGGTTACAGGAAGTTCCTGAGGTTCACCAGGGGCTCCCTCCATTTTCAGTTCACAGTCCTTCCTTTCAGTCTGGCGCTGGCACCGAGAGTATTCACAAAATGCATGGCGGTAGTTGCGGCCGCTTTATGAAGGAGGGGGGTCCAGGTCTTTCCTTACTTGGATGACTGGCTTCTCAGAGGAAGGTTGAGGAGCCAGCTGTGGGTGGCCATCCGCACAACTCGAGACCTGTGCCACTCCCTCGGTTTGGTAGTAAACGAACAAAAGTCGGTTCTGTCCCCCGTTCAAAGGATAGTATTTACAGGGCGACCCTAAACTCGGCCAAGGCCTCCCTCCCGCCCACCAGGTTCGCTGCCATTGCTGACACCATCATCGCCCTCGAAAGGGACCCTACCACCACGGCCAGACAGTGTATGAGGCTACTGGGCCACGTGGCAGTGGCTACACCGGTGGTTCGCCTCGCCTGTCTGCACCTTCGGCCGCTCCAGCTGTGGCTACAGTCGGCCTTCTGCCCCAGCAGGCACCATTGGGACATGGTGGTGCAGGTCCCACACCGTGTTCTACAAGAGCTAGCATGGTGGAGGGACCCAGAGGCAGTGATGGAAGGGATCCCCTTCGGCTCAGTAACCCCATCCGTGTCGCTGATATCAGACACCTCCGACACAGGATGAGGGGGCCATCTGAGTTCTGGCCTCAGCACCCAGGGAACCTGGGTGCCTGGAGAGATTCCCCTCCATATCAACGTGAAGGAGCTGTGGGCAATAAGGCTTGCCTGTGCGGTCTTCCGGGAAGAACTGTGCGGCCACTTCGTGCACATCCACACGGACAATGCAACTGCCATGCACTATGTGAACCACCAAGGGGGTGCCCATTCCTCAGCCCTGTGCCATGAAGTGACTCGCCTCTGGGGCTTGGCGATAGAGCACAGTTTCCACTTAGTGGCCTCTCACCTCCTGGGAGTGAGGAACAGTCAGGCAGATCGCCTGAGCAGGTGCTTCTATTTGCAGCACGAGAGGGCCCTTCATCCTGAGGTATCACAATCCATCTTCTGCATCTGGGGCTTTCCCTGAGTGGATCTCTTCGCAGCTCAGGAGAACAGGAAGTGCCAGCTGTTCTCCTCCCGCAAAGGTCTGGAACAGGGCTCCCTCCTGGACACGCTCCTATTGGACTGGTTGGGTGATCTCCTGTACGCCTTCCCTCCATTCCCACTTCTCCACAGGGTGCTCCTAAAAGTGAAGAGGGATAGAGCCAACGTCATCCTAATCGCCCCAGCATGGCCTTGCCAGCATTGGTTCCACCTCCTAGTCGAGCTGTCAGTAGCCCCACCACGAGAGCTTCCCCGCAGGCCCGACCTGCTGTCACAGGACAAGGGGCGCCTCCTCCATCCGAATTTGGCCTCGCTCCACTTGACCACCTGGAAGCTCCGTGGCTGAACGCGGAGGAGTTGGCCTGCTTGGAGGGCATGAGACATATCCTGCTGGGTAGCAGGAAGCTCTCCACTCAATATGCTTATGAGGTGAAGTGGAGGCGGTTTGCTAGTTGGGCCTGGGCGAAAGGCGCAGACCCCTTAGCAGCACCCATCCAGGACATCCTGGACTACCTCAGCCTCCTGAACCAACAAGGCCTGGCCTCGGCCTCATTGAGAGTTCACCTGGTGGCCATCTCCGCTTTCCACCTACCTCTGGAAGGAGGCCAGGTCTTTTCACACCCGATAGCGGGGCGTTTCTTTAGAGGTCTGGACAGAGTGTTCCCAAGAGTGAGAGCACCCAACCCCCAGTGGGACCTCAGCTTAGTCCTCCGAGTGCTCTCTGGCCCACCCTTTGAGCCCCTGGCTACGTGCCCCCTCGCCATCCTCTAGCAGAAAGTGTCCTTCCTGGTTGCCATCATGTCAGGCACAAGGGTGTCAGAGCTCAGGGCTTTTTCCTCTGAACCACCATACACGGTATTCTTCAAGGATAAGGTGCACCTCTGACCGCACCCGGCCTTCCCGCCGAAGGTGGTATCTGATTTTCATTTGAACCAGGACGTTTTTCTCCTGGTGTTTTTTTTTCCAAGCCACATGCTTTGGAGGAGCAGAGGCAATGGCACTCCCTAGACGTCCGCAGGGTGTTGGCCTTTTACATCGAAAGGACGAGACCATTCCACAAATTGACGCAGTTGGTTGTGGCTATAGCAGAACGGCTTAGAGGCAACCTGGTGACATTGCAGACGATCTCATCTCGGATAGTGTTCTGCATAAGAGAGTGCTACCAGATTGCTGGGATCTTGCCTCCCGGGCCCGTTAAAGTGCATTCAACCAGAGCGCAGGCAGCGTCAGCAGCCTTCTTAGCCCGCATTCCCGTCCAGGACATTTGCTGAGCAGCGCCATGGGCTTCGGTCCACATTTTCATCTCCCACTACGCCCTGGTTCAACAGGCAAGAGGCGACACGGCATTTGGCGAAGCCGTCCTCTGCGCCAATAGACCGTAACTCCACCCACCGTCCAAGGTAAGACTCACTATTCACCCAAGGGGAATGCATGTGAGAAGCTGCTTGAAGAAGAAAAAGGACAGTTACTTACCTGTAACTTCTGTTCTCCAAGATGCGCTGCTCACATCCATTCCACGCCCACCCTCCGTTCTCGCTTTGGAGTTACTGGAAAGAAGGGACTGAGGGGAGAGACGGAGCAGCAGCGGCTATCAAGGGGGGCGGTCGCACGCCATGCTAGGGGGCATTGCCGCTGCCCCTGGGAGGTCATACTAAGGGCAAAAGCTTTCCGGCAACTAGGCATATCGGCGCATGCGCACCCAAGGGGAATGGATGTGAGCAGCGCATCTCAAAGAACAGAAGTTACAGGTAAGTAACTGTCCTTTTTTTACAAATGACAGGTGTTTGGCTTTAATCTAGTGGCTTCTTTGACACAGCCTATTCAGGTGGACTAATGCCTATGAAGTGGATGAATTAATATTTAATTGCTGTTTTAGTTCAGGGACTTATTCTGCCAAAAATAATGAGCATAGCAGGCGTCTCAGATCGTTGCTTTCTTCTGTACTTTCAATTCTCTACCTAAAGTCCATTGTTCTTCATCCTCTACTGTAACTAACCTGGTTTAAATAGATGTGTCATCTCTTCTTGCTGATTCACATTTAAACCCTGAAGAGTTAACTATAAATTAATATAAGATTGAACTAACTAGCATTGTATCTGCATGTTTGAATGCCAACAGTATATAGCCTTATACAAAGGAAGAGAAGAAATGAGTTATATGCTGGGCTTGGAAGAGAAAAATAGGATTTCAGCTTCATGCTTCATTTTTATTTCACCAATGACACGCCAACACTTCCATATGAAAACTTTTAAAAACCCATATATTTTCCACATCTAGCTAATATCTTGTTTCTTTGGTCCATTTGTGCCTTGAGATTCCTCAGTTTGTTTGCAAACCACATACCAGGCGTGGCCAAACTGTTGCTCAGGAGCTACATGTGGCTGTTGAATGAAAAATTGTGGCTCCCGGAAGAACATCAGCAAATCAATTTGGGAAAGCAGCCCCAGCCTAGGAGTTCAGGAGGGGGTTGGGGATGGTGGAGAGAAGTAAGGCATGGCTGGGATTTTAAAAAACTCACCACTAAGCCTGCAGTCTTTTACATCGAGCAGCAGCTAAGTTTTTACTGTATAGGCCTAATTTGCATGGTAACCTTATGTAATTATTAGAATCTGACATTAGTAGGATCAATATTTGTCTTTTTACAAGAAAATTAAAGTGTGCAATGAATTTTAAACTTAGTAATTTTGGAGTAGGTAAAAGTATATGACTATATGCCTCAGTGTGGCTCTCAAAGGTTTAATAACTTGTGTGGCTCTTGAGTTCCATAAGTTTGGCCACCTCTGCTATATACAGATATCCTTTCATCATGGCAATGCAGCCACTGATGCAGTTGGAGAACAGTAACCAGCTAGACTTACCCATCCACCTACAGAGCAATAAGAAAAAGAAAAATGAGTTCTAATTTGTTTTCATTCTGGGGCCATTCAGTTGAGTAAGGGCCAGTGAAAGATTAGATTCTGAGTGGGCTGTTTTTACATGATTAAGAACAAAACCTGAAAGCTTTTCTCTCTCTTGATGAAGTTAATCCAGTAGAAGATACTACCTCACCCACCTTGTCTCTCTAAAAACATAACTCCCGCACCCTGAAATAGAAAATATTTCATGTCCCTAGTATTCCCTGTTACATCTAAAGTGAATGGCTATCTCCATCGTCTAGTTCAGAGCTGGGTAAAACAGGATAATGGTATCCTGCCGCATACTAGTTTTCATTCCTCTCTGTGTAGAATTTAGCAATTTGCAATAATAGGCTCAGATTCTAATATACTACAGTTTTGAATTAAGAGAAAAATCCATGGAAGTAATAGATTCCATCTGCATTCACAGAGACATGGTGGCCCATTTGTATGGTCTTCAGTTTACTTAAATCAGTTTTTCTTTTCTTTTAAAAATATCTGCATTCCTAACTTTGTCCAAAGCAATTGTATAAAGACGAGAAAAGCATACATGTCTGCAAAGCTCTTGGCACTTGGACACATCTAAATTACTGTGTTTGTACTAGTGACAGAAGCACCTATCATTTCAGCTGCCCTAAAGAAAGGATCGAGAACCTGCTAGTACTTGTGAATTGTCTAGATAAATTTACCAGATTCCTCCATGCCTCGATTCTGTGGGAGAAATGTCCTTTTGCTATAGCTGTGTGAATGTTGGATGTGAATCTGGCCATTAGGGGACAGAAGTAACACATACCTAGACCATTGTACAGAAGAACAAGCTCTGGCACTTAAAAGACTAACATTTTTTTATTGCATGAGCTTTTGTGGGAGAAAACTCCACTTTGTCAGCTAAGCTAAGTGTCTAATAAAGTGGGATTTTTCTCCCATGGAAATTCATGCAATAAATAAATTTTAGTCTTTAAGTGTCACAGGATTACTTGTTTGTTTTCCTGAAGTAGGCTAACATAGCCACACCACTGGAACAGAATAAACAATGAATCTTGTGGCACCTTAAAGACTAACACATTTATTTAGGCAGAAGTTTATGCAATGCCCCTCTGCTGTATACTTTTGCCAAACCAGACTGTCTCTACACAAAAGACTAAATGGACACAAATCAGATATCAAGAAAGGTAAAATTCAAAAATCAGTAGGCAGAGCTGGATTAATGGAAGGCCTGCAAACATCCAACCCCGGCTGTTGGGCCCCTGCGCTCAGAGAGGCATCACTTGACAGGAATATAGGAGAGACCTTACTCCCCCCCCATCCCAGGTAATATTGCTTCTCTCTCTCCTCACTCACACCTCAATGTGAGGGTTTGGCTGCAGCTTGCTCCTGGCTGAGCTGGCTGTGATTCCTCTCCCTCCACAGCCCAAGGAAGCTGCCTCCAGCTGCCTTTATTTGTAGGGCAGGGCAAACACCCTGGCTAGGCTGAGGCTGGGACCTAGACCCTAGACTGCAGAGAGCCAGACCTGCAGAGGCAGCCTTAAGCAATTGGAGGCCCTAGGCAAAGGTCCATTGCAGAGCCCTACCATAGTCCCCCACAGCCCTACTCTGTGGCACCAGCTCCACATTGCCAGTCCCCAAATGGTCCCAGCTCCCCCTCCCCTCTGTGCACCTCACCCATGGCTCTGGCTCACCATTGCTGACCCTCAGCTCACCCTCCTTGCCCTGCCTGCAGCCATGACACCTTGTCCTCCAGGGGCATTGCCGGATAAGAAAAAGATCCGGGGCGCAGGCCCAAGCCCAAGCCCCACCCTGAAATCCCACATGTCTGAAACATGCTGTGCTGGATGCATTTATATACCTGAAACAATTTAATGTAATGGAGTTAATTTAAATAGCATAAACAATCTGCTGCACATGACTACCTGCTGGGCACTTCCTGGTGGTGGTACTGTGGAATTAGTCTCAACTGGTCCCTGCCACGTGCTCAGTGCTCCAACTGTTCCATGCTGAACACTGGTCCTGAGTCCACTTTTAGGACATTAACCCTATGGCTAAGTCCTCTAAGTCCACCCTTTCCAGAGTGAGGTTCCATCCGAGGGTTGCAGACACGAATTAAAGTCAACTAAAATTAAAGATGAGTCAATTAGGCAATAACTAAAGTCAACTTGAAGGTTGCAGGCACTAATTGAAGTCAATGACTAGTGAGCTTCCCCACATTTGGCTGTCTAGGGGAGGGGGCAAAGGCCCATCCTCTTCTGTGGACCCCAGTTTCCCTCAATTGTGGCACTGTCTACCACCTCCCACCAGTCTGTGTCTCAGTCTGCTTGCCCCATGGCTTCCAGTCACACACAGACCCTTAATACTGTGGAATCTAGCTGCTGTTCCTGACTCAAAAAGCCACTGGCCACACTGTCAATTAACTACACCTTTCTGTACAGGAATGAATTCTTTAGTTTTCTGACACCGGTCAGAGATACACCTGAAACTGGCACTTTTTTTCTACTGGCACTTTTAAAGACTTATGACCCCCTCCCCTCATTTTCTAATTTCTTTGGAAGTGGGAATTCAACCACAAGAAGCTCTGAAATAAATACATTTGTTACTCTTTAAAGATACCACAAGACTCCTTACTTGTTTTGTTGAGCTACACTACACTAATGGCTAGCCCTCAAGAGCTTGTTAACAAGAGAAAGGCTAACTTTGTGTTTTACTGTCTGGTGTTCTCAAGCTGTGTATAAGAGAGCAAAAGAGAAGAGCGGAAGAATTAAATAGTACTTCCAGTCTGAAGAGTGGCAGTAAATAAATGATATTCAGTAATCAAACCAGTCTGATCTTACTGTTTGTACCCCTACTTGCCCCACAAAGCCAAATCCAGTTGCACAGGATGTTGGATTCTTTTCTTTTGAGCACCATTGATAGAAATATGTAAAGGAACTGTTTAATTGTTTAAAGCTCTCCTATTTCCCTCCCCACACCTAAGCCAAGCTCCTGATACCCCCTCTTCCCCACCTTTGTCTATGGGATTTGTTGTGGCATGTTGCCTCAGGGGGTCTTGTGAGATCATTGGTCACCAGCCACTTGCAGACTTGATTGTATTTTGTTGTTTTCTGTCTGGGGTGGCTCCTTCTGTTTGCTTTCATTGGAGATGTCTGCATTGTTCAGCTATTTAGATGGTAATTGTGCTCCATCAAGACAGGCTGGCAATTGAGACTGGCCCCTTCACAAACACACCTTGTTCACACATTTAAAAGAAAATATACAGCATAAGCCTAAACCAGATTTCATCAAGTATACAAAATGCAGTACAATGTTTAAGCAGGAGTTCCAAACTACCACTATGCAGTCTTGTTGGACATTGGTTATGTCTATTATATGTTATTACAAAATTATTTAACTTATGACACTGAAAGACATACACACAACATTAGCTAACATATACTTTAAAGGTAAATGTAATTCTTTGTCTGTCCCCCTACTTTATGTCTGTGCCCCACACAATTACTGAGAAATCAATCCAGGAAGAAGAGAGCCTTCACCCTCACACAGTGGTTAAAGAATAATTTGGTGGGCCCTGGAACCCTCTGTAAAGGAAATTGCAAGATGGAGTAATTTTGATTTGGAAGCTCTGTGTGAGAGGCTCTGTGTTTGCTAAGACAACATTAATTACAGAATGTATATCAAGTGATAGATAGTCAGAGAAGCTAGTGGCTTAGATCAATAAGAAGGTAGACTGTTTCTATAGATAATAAGGGTGATCCACAAATTTAGATTATAAGACAGTTCCTCCTGTCTGGACCCTGCTGGGAAGCTATCAACCTAGTCTGGTAAACAGGTTGACGGAGGCCAGGTAGCCAAGGGGTCACAGGAGTCTGGCCACTCTCATTGGTCAAGGACAGTAGCTGTTACCCAAATAAGCTGTAAACAACAACAGAGGTGGGCTAAGTATGCCTATTAAGTATAATCTAGTTGGGTAACCTGCATATTAAGAGGAGTAACACCATGTAAGGATTTTAGGCATGATGTAACTTGTTGTATTATGCATGAGCTTGTTGCAGTATGTATATTGTATTTTGCATGTTAGAAGGTATGTATGACCTGTAACCCCTATACTGGGGGTTCTTGCTCAGAGAGGCTAGCTTCTCTTTGCTTCTCTCAGATGCAGTTCCTTTTATTATTCAGCTGAATAATAAACTCTGAACCACACCTCATTCTCTGCTGAGTCTCAGCTGGGAATGGGCCTTCACCTTTGGGGAGGATTCGTGGTTTCTCTTTCCACGTTGAGAACCTGGACCAGTTTTCCCCCACACCTCCAAATAGGAGGGCTTCTTCCTGTATTGCCCAGACCCCCATCCAAGAAGCCATTTTCAACCACTTCTCAGCTCCCCTGCCCCCCTCAAGCTCCCTACCCCACCCATAACCCCTACCACATGTGGAATCTCACAGAGCACTTCCAAACAGAAATTACTCCATCTTGCAATTTCCTTTACACAAGCCTGAGCAGCATGCCCTCCCCCACCCCCATATCACCCAAGTCTAAGCTAGGCCCTTCCTTTTAAAAAAAAAAAATCATATTTTTCTAGTTGTGTCTTAAATTTTTGACTAAACTGCAGTGATATCTATGATCTACTTACCCACTGAAAGTTACAGGGTATCACCCCGTGCCACCAGAGGCTGAATTTCAACAACACATGACTATTCAAGTTAGACGACTGTATAACTCAAGGCTGATTTTGGCTAGTTGGTGCTGTATGACAAAGAAAGGATAGGTATTGTCATATCTGGGGAGAAGTTACTAAATGAAAATTATTTGAACAAATTTGGTATCAAGCATTGTCACTGTTTTGAAGAACAACTGTGCTGTAATGCTTCTCTAGGCAGGGACTAAGGATTTAATGACAAAAATGGATTAGTCAGGAAAAACTTAGACAATTGCTCCTGGATTTAGCCCCAGTCTGCCAGTCCTGGCAGCTTCTAAAACCAATCTGTGTAAATGTCTGGATGGGGGCAGGACAGGTTAATGATGGAAGTTTAACCCTTATGATTTGGGCTACTGGTACATATGCAAAAACATATCCTGTACTTCTAATAATATGTTTTATGTTTATAAAATACAAAGTTGTTATACTTGCTTAGGTGTGTGTGACCAGGAAAATTTACAGGGTGCATTGGGGTGCTGGCGCTGGGCAAAATACATCCGGGGCACCAGCCCCGAGATTCAGGGCCCGTGCCCCGGTGTGTCCAGCACTAGCAATGCCACTGTTGTCCTCCCCATGGCTTTGGGTCCCTGAAGCCAGCTACCTCTGCCCACCAGGGGCCCCCAACTCCCCCAGTGGCCTGGTTCTCCCTGCAGCCCCAGTGTCCCTCCAGGGGCCCCCATCCTCTGCTTCTTTTCCCTGTGGCCAGCTCCTTCCATGGCCCTGGTGCCCTGCCAGGGGCCCCAACTGCCAAAGGCAAGGGGCAGGGCAGGAGCACCCTGCCACTGGGGGAGAAGCAGCTGTCCCAGGGTTGGGGTGGCAGCCCTGCCCCTGAGATAGTGTGCTCTGCCCCATGTCCTCCCCCCAGTACCAGGGCTCCTGTGGCCTGACTGGCCGGGGCCAGGCCTTGCCTCACTACTGAGGCCCGTCCACACTTCTGGCCCTGGCACTGGCCCTACTCCTCTTCCACATGTTGTGCAGACTGGGAGGCAGACACTGCTTTTGGGGTAAGTGAAGAGGCCCCTTGCTGAAGTGCTTGCTTTGCCTACCCCAAAAGCTGCCTCTGTGCAAGGGGACTGAGGAGGATAGTGGAACAAGAATGTGGAGGGTTGGAGGAGGTGATGAGTGATGAGAGGGGCAGGGTGCGAGGGAGTCAAGGGATGAGGTGATGCAGAGAAATCAAAGAATTAGGGACTAGGAGAAGAAGTCTGGAGTAGAGGGGGATGTGAGTTGGTGGAACATTGTGAGGGAAGGACGATATGGAGAGGGGTGGCTGGAGGGAGAATGTAAGAGCAGGACCCCCACTGCCCAGGCTGTCACAGCTCATCGGCAGCCAGGGTGCTCTCCATCCCTGACTTGGACAGAAAAAGGGAGCCACAGAGAGCCTGCCAGGGGTGCTCTGCTGCCCACACAGCAGCAGGAGAGCGGGACACAGGCCCACAGATTCTCTCCAACCCAGCGGGGTGTTGCTGCTGGCACCAATGGGAGGAAGTGGGGGAGAGTGGGACATGGGTATGCAGACACCCCCTCACCACATGCAGCTGTTGATTGGGGGGGGGGTGCCAACGTAAGCATGGCACTCTGGATGCCAGAGAGCCCACTATCCTGCCCACAGGCTGGCTGGTGGCCAGCCAGGGGCCCACACACCCTTATCTGGGCCCACGGTGGCAATAATTCAGCACTGCCAGTAGGTGAGCACTTCAGTCTCCTTGGACACTCAGTAGCAGAGTTAGCGTACTTCAACAAAATACTTCAAAACCAGACTTCAGGGTGAAAACACAGAGCTGGAATTCTTACGCAAACTCAGCATTATCAGACTGGATGTGAATTGAGTGGGAGAGGCTAGCTAACTATAAAAAGGAGTTTTCCCTCTTTCAGGATTCTTACTGTCTCATCAACTTTTGTGAATGGGCCATATCCACAGTACTTGAGTTGACCTCGCTACCAGTCCTCCACATATCATGGCTCGCCCTTCTTTACACTGTAACAAAGCCAGGGCTGATGGTTATAGAAGAGTGATCCTATTGAAAAGTGGGTGGTGGTGGGTGGGCGCCAGCCCACCCACTTCTAAAACCCCTCCCCCAGCCTATGGGGAGGTGGTACTAGACCCCCCTTCCAAATGATTCCTTGGGACAACTAATGAAAAAACAGGGACGGGTGTGAGGTCATAGGTATATAACGAGGGACTCGGAAGGGGACACCGAGCAGAGAACCCTGGACAGCGCCCACTGCTCCCGGAAGCTGTCGAGGGAGCTAGCGGACGCCACCCAGAGGAACTCTGCCCGGAGACGTGCGTGAATGAGGGACCGTAAATAAGCCCCACAGTCGCAGGCCCTCCCTCAGCCAACCTCCTCTCTCTCGTCCTGTAGATGGCATGTTTTGCGTAGGCCAGGAGGAGGTTGGCGAGGAGGTCCCGCGACTTTGTGGGGCCTCGGATAGGGAGTGCGTAAAGGAACATGTGTGGGGGAAAGTGCAGCCAGAACCTCAGGAAGAGGTTCTGGAGGAGCCGGAAAAGGGGCTGCAACCTGGCGCATTCTAAGTGAGCGTGCGCCAGGGTCTCCCTCACGCCGCAAAAGGGGCAGGCCTCGGGGCGGACGGTGAACCACGCCAAGTACACGCCCGTGCTCATGGTTCCATGGAGGAGCCACCAACTGATGTCCCCGGCAGGCCGTGGGGTCAGAGTGGAGTAAAGGCTGGCCCACCGGGGGTCCTTGCCCTCTGCAGGTGGAAGGAGGTCCCGCCATTTGGTATCGGGGCGGGACGCGAGGGTGAGCAAATGGATGGTATGGAGCACGAGTGTGTACAGATATTGTCGGGGTGCGGTTCGGAAGGGGACCGGCTGCAAGTCCAGCAGCCGGCTCGGCGTATGGGACGGGGACTGCCGGGGGGGCTCGCGGGGCCGGGGCCCGATGGCAAGCTCCGGAGGGCCAGGACTGAGAGGGGGGTGGGGAGTACCCTCTCACAGAACCCGCTCGAGGTAGGCCCGAGCAGAGGGGGGCATAGCCACCCTCACCTCCTGGAGTAGGCGCCGGGGGGGTGCGAAGGGTGGAGAGCCCCATGCACCGGGCAAGCGCGAGGGGGTCCACCCAGTCCCCCCGGGCGTAGTCCAGGAGGTCTCCGATCCTGGTGACACCTGCCAGGACCAACCGCCACCTCACAGAGGGGGGGCCTCCGCCACCTGCACACGTAGATGGGGGTTGTGTAGCAGGGGCTCCGTGAGGAGGTCCTCCCCCTCAGTGGGCACAAGGGCCTTGGAGGCTAAAAGAAGCCTCCAGGTCCGGAGGAGGTCCTGGTAGAAGGCTGGCAGCTGGGAGAGGTCTCGCGGACCACCTCTCAGCTGGATATAAAAGAGCTGCCAGTCGTATTGGAGCCCTCGGTAGCGGCGGAGGAGAGCGCATGCCAGGTGGCTCCACGCTGGACTACCTGCACCATAAAGGATCTGCAGGGCCTGGAGGCGGAAGGTGTGGACCTGGCTGTGGACACAGCACAGGCCCTGCCCTCCTTCCTCCAGGGGGAGGCTCAGAATCCCTGCAGAGACCCAGTGCAGTCCTGGCCAGAAGAACTCCAGAACTGTCTTCTGGAGGTGGGCCAGGAATGTCGGGGGCAGGACCAGGGTGTTGAGCCGGTGCCAGAGCATGGACAGGACGAGCTGGTTAACCACCAGTGCCCTCCCACGGAGGGAGAGGCACCGCAGCAGTCCCGTCCATCTCCACAGCCGCCCAACGACCCTGTCCTCCAAATCACGCCAGTTCTCGTCCGGGGAGGGATGGGTGGCAGAAAGGTAAACGCCGAGATAGAGCAGCGGACCCGCGCTCCACTGGATGGCCTGAAGCGTGGGCAGGAGGGGGCCCGCCGACCACCCGGCCCCTACTGTCAGGCCAGAGCTCTTGACCCAGTTGACCCGGGTGGAGGAGGCCGCCGAGTAGATGGCCTGGCAAGCCTCCAACCGTCCCAGGTCGCCCGGGTCCCAGACCACGAGGAGCACGTCATCAGCGTACGCTGACAGGACCAGCCGCAGCTCTGGCTCACGGAGCACCAACCCCGTCAACCTCCGACGGAGGAGACAAAGGAAGGGCTCGATGGCCAGAGTGTACAGCTGGCCCGACAGCGGGCAGCCTTGACACACTCCTCGCCCGAAGCTGACCGGCTCAGTCAGGGTCCAGTTGAGCTTGACCAGGCACTCTGCGGAGGCGTACAGCACCCGGAGAAAACCCACAAAGCGTGGCCCGAAGGGTGGGGATAGCAGGCGGTGGATGGGTTTGGGGGAAGGGAGGGGGCGGCAGAAGCAAATCGCCACCCAGATCGAGGCCCACTGGGGGGAATCATCCTCCCCCGAGACAACTGGGGTCAGATCCAGGGCCTCGATCTCCGCGTAGATGGAGCCGAGCCCACTCCCCGCCACGATAGGCGCCGCCACAGCGGGCACCGGGGGGGGGGGCGTCACCTCGGTGCCAGTGGTGGGCAGAGGTGGCGCAGGTGGTTCAGCGGCGGGGCGAGCGGCTCCCTCTGCGGCCTCCCCGGGGGAGGGATCTGGGAGGGCCTCCAGCAGGGGGGCAGCACTGCCCCCCTGTGCTGCTGCTTCCATGGCCTCAGCTGGGGCCTCCTGCTGGCCTTCGTTGGGGGTCACACCGGAAGGCCCATCGGTTTCCATAGGTCCATTGTTGTTACTGGCCCCCCGTGATGGCTGTTGGGGGGCCTCCCCCCCACTCGGGAGGGCCTGGACCTTCCGGCGTTTGCCGCCTTTCCCCACGACGAGAACCCAGCCCTCCAAAGTGGTGGTGGAGGGCTGGCCAGCGGAGGAGGCAGAAGCGGGCGGCAAGGGCGAGGATGCCATGGGGGGAAGGGAGGAGGGCGGGACAGCAGGGGGATGGGAACCCTCCCCCTGGGGTGAGCCCTCTCCCTGCTGGGGTCCAGCCACCTCTTCCCCCCTCTCCTCCAAGGGCCCAGGTCATGTGGGGCCAGGAGGAGGAGGAGGAGGGGCTGCTCCGGTGGCCGGAGACTCAGGGTCGCCGGCGATGTTGCGGCCGGCGCCCGTTGCTGCCTCGGGGAGCCCGGTTGCTCCCTCTCCAGTGTGGGCCAGGGGGCAGTCCCTCCGGACGTGCCCCATGGCCCTACACAGGAAGCACCGGGCTTCTCCCGAGGCATAATGAATCCTATACAGTGCCCCTTGGTGGGGCACTAGGAAGGACCCCTCCAGAGCCACTCCGTCACGCGCCCCCGCCGGCAGCAGTTGGATTTGCACTTGCCGGCGGAAGGACAGGACGTGATGGAGGGTGGGGTCCTTACAGCCCAACGGGAGAGGGCTGATGGTAGAAATCGGCTTCCCCAGGGTGGAGAGAAGGGGAAGCAAGGCAGAGTTGGGGAGGAAGGGCGGGACAGAGGTGAGGACCACCCATACGCCCAGGTCCTCCAGGGGCTCTATAGGGACGTAGACGCCCCCCACCGCCAGGCCCTTCACCACCGCCTCCTGCACAGCGGCCTCCGTGGACAGGAAGAACACGACCTTACCATACATTTTGGAGGCCGCCACGATCGCCGAGGGCCCCACCACCCTCGCCATCGCCCGTACGTAGGTCTCCACGTGCGGGGAGGCAGCCACCAGGAGGTAACGGACCCCGTGCCGCCTGGTTAAGGTGGAGAAGGGGCCCCGGCCGCCAGAGGTGGTAGGCAAGGAGGCGGCTCAGGCAGGTGGTGCGGCGGTGGGTGGAGGGATGGCAGCCACCTGGGCGTACGCCCTGGGGGTGGGAACACCCCCAGAGCTGGTGGAGGGAACGGCAGGGGACGAGGGGGCCGCGGCCGATGACGCGGCTGCGGTGATGGCATGGCCCTTGCCTGCCCCCTTCTGCCAGCTTTTGCGGCCAGCTGAGGTGGTCGGGGCAGCAGCAGAGTTGGAGGCCCCTCCCCTGCCCGCCGCCGCCACTGGCGCCCCTAGGTTGGGGGCACCAATGGTGGCAGGAGCGGCGGCGGTCGAAGGGATAGCCGCAGAGGTGGACGGGGGAGCAGGTGGAGGGAGAGGGGCAGAGGGGGCTGAGGAGGTCTCCATCTCCCCTCGGGTGGGAGGGGTCTGGGAAGGAGACCAGTAGTGGGGGTGGGAAAGGCCGGGAAAGTGGGGGTGGGAAAGGCCCCATATGCCAATAATCGGGACAAAGGCTAGGGGAGGGGAAGACCGCTCCTCCCCACTGAGTTTGCAAGCAGGGGAGGAGGGCGTGGACAGGAACAGGGACAGGGGAGAGGAGATGAGCAATGGGAGGGCAGGGGACCGTGGTAGGGGGTGAGGGAGGGGCTGGCAGACCACTCCTCCCTGCTAGGCTGGAGGCTGGGGAGGAGGGCGCCTGGGAAGGGAACAGGGGCTCGAATGGGGTGGGGGAGCCGGCTCCTCCGGCTGCACTTAGGGGAGGGGAAGTCAGTTGTTGAGGGGGGTGCAGTGAACCAGGGGGAAACTAAACAAAACAGTCAGATAGGGAGGAGCATAGACTTGAGCTCCTGGCTGGGGGTGGGGCTGACGGACCCGCGGGTGGGGCAGGGAGAGGCAGAGGAGGCAAACAGTGAGGCTGAAGGGTGGGGCAGGGGAAGGTGAGTAAACCAAACAAGCTTTGGGGTTGGGGTGGGGCAGGGGAACTAAACAAACTGCAGGGCTGGGGGGGACTCCTAACCTGGGGAGTGGGGTCTGGTGGGAATAGGGGGACACTGAACTGGCTGGAGGGCAGGACAGAGGGTGGGAGGCCCTCCAGCCACTGCTGGGTGGGGAACCAGGGGCTGGGCATTGGGGAAGGGGAGCTACTGCTACTGGAGCAGGTATTCAGGTCCCTGCTGCTCAAACAGTCCCACAAAGTCCCTGCTGGTTGGGGAGCCTGCTGCCCTCTGGAAGGGAGGGGAGGCCAGGGAGGTGGCAGCTGGGGGTGGTGGTAGTAAAGGTCACAGTTCTTGGTGGCTCACCCCCAGCTGCAAACAGCAAAGTCTCTGTCTGTAGAGGCCTCCCCTCAGTGGTGGTGGTTGTTATTTTGCTGTTGTAGAGGCAGCAGGCTCCAGATGGTCTCAGGAAACACAGGAGCAGCAGGGACTGGCTGGCTGGCAAGGTGGTCTTCGCAGATGATGGTGTGAGGTCTTCTGTCACTCCCCCCCACTCCCCACAGAGGAGACGAGTGGGTGGGAGGAGGCCAGCCAGCAGCAGCAGTAGCAGCAGCTATGTGGAGGTGGCAGGAACAGCAGCAGCAGGTGGTGTGGTGGTGGTGGCAGGAACAGGAGCAGGAGAAGCTGGAGCTGGGGCAGGCAAGGCAGGAGCAGGAGAAGGTGGAGGTGGAGGTACAGCAGGGTCCAGGAGCCCAACAAGCAGCAGTCCCTCTTCCTCTTCTTCTCCCAAACCAGGAGAAGGGGGCTTGAGGGTAGGTTTGTCAGCCCTAGAATGCTGAAAGCCCTGTTCCCAGCAGGGAAAGGAGAAACAGCTGCAGGGCAATTAGAGATTGCTGAGCCCAATTAGGGGCTGCCCAGGCCCTATAAAAGCCACACCTCCTCTAACACACAGGAGGGGGAAGGAAGGATAGGAAGTGGAACGAAGCCACAGAGGCTTGCCTAAGGGCTAGGAAACCAAGAGGCTGGAGTGGCAGCACAAAGGGGAAAAAGAAACCCCTTGCAGCAGCTGCCAGAGCAGGCCACACCTCCTTTCCCCTCCCCTTTCTACAAGGGGAAGGGGAGTGCCAGAAGCCATAACCAGAGAGGCCTCAGCTAGAGGGACTGGGAGCCTGCAACCCTGACCTGGGTAAGGAGGGACCTAACCAGGTGGCTGATTTACCCCAGGCCTGAGACTCCAGGGAGGATGGATGGAGCACGGCAGTAGCAGGCCAGCACCCGGCCACAACACATATATAGAGATCTAGCAAACTGCTGTTCTTCGAGCGCTGCTTACATCATTCAGTTACAGGTGTGTACGTGCCGCAGCACATGGTAGCTCCGAAAGTCTTTAGCCTGTCAGGTCAGGGCACACGTCCAACGCCCCCTGCACGCCGCAACCGTGGTTATATAGGTGACTGTGACCCTGACCCTCCCAGTTCCTTTTTCCGCCATCAGCGTCAGTTTGGATCAACATTATCTTGCTAAATGCAAGTGCCTGTCTTTCACGTGAAACTCGAAATGCCAGGTTTCAAGCTGTGCTTAGGATGCTGCAAGGCTTTTCCGATGGACAACCCGCACGAGAAATGTCTCACTTACCTGGGTGAGTCCCACCTCACAGCAGAGTGTTCCATTTGCTGATCCTTCAAGCGAAGGACTCGGCTGGAAAGAGAGCGCCGTCTCCTCTCAATTTCGGGGAATGGAGCCACTACGCCCGAAGCTGGCTGAGCCACCAGCACTCCACCAGACCCTCGATAGGCCTGGGCCCAAGATCGCTGCTGATCACCGGTACCAGGCTCAAAATCTTGACCCACTATGGTACTGCCTCAGCACTGACCTCGCCGGTCATCGGGTAGCCTCTCAGCCGCCCTGAGAAGGACATCGGCACAGGCATCCCTGCCGACCCGTCAAGGGTATTCAAACCCAGCTTCGGTGCAGAAGAGGAAGAAGCAGACTAAAGCAGTGCCATCCTCTTTGGCACCGCAGGGCACGGTACCGCTGGACCCGGCACCATTGCCGGCACTGTCGCTTCCAGTGCCGTCACTTCTGGTACCGTCAGACCCGGCACTAGCAACCGTGACTTCAGTACCAGTTCTGTCACGCAGCTCTTCACTCTTCTCCATCCCAGTACCATCAACTAGCCTGACACTGGGTCCAAGTGCTGCAGCTCCACTCTGTCGCTCCTCTGAGGAGCTCTCGGTACTGGACTACTGAACGTCGGGGGGATGTCTTCCAGATCGTCCTCCGAAGACCCCTTCCTTCCCCCCCAGGAGGAGTGTCCAAGAAAGCGTCTTCGAAAGAGCTCTGTATCACCAAGTTCAAGGAGACCACGGGCACCGGGAGAAGTCTCAGCTCCCCCCATGGCTCCTACGCCACCAGAGAGGTCACCACACAACAAGTGGACCCTTGACTGGCTGAACGCGACAGCAGACGATGCCTCCTCCCGTTATGCTCGATTGCTATTGCCGGAGTCCTTGGATTTCTCCAATGACGAGCCAGACCCTGATTCTACACAACGTAGCAGATCAAGGGCCCAATCATCCTCATCACCCGATGAGCGCCTAATTGACATGTCCACTGACCGTGAGGGAGATTCCCACGTTGAGGAGGACCTCCTCCACCGCATGGCAGCAAACCTAAAGCTGAAGGTGGGGGTGATCCAAGAGGAAGATGACTCCCTCTTCGACGCGTGTTGTAGGGCCCCTCTGGCTAAGGTTGCGATTCCCCTGTACTCCAGGGTCTTTAGCATTGTCCAAGAATGGTGGCAAACGCCTTCTTCAATCCCACCAGTGTCCAAAGTGGTGGATAAGAAATATTCTGTCTCCCCAGAAGGATTTCCCTTCCTATTCCATCATCCCACCCCAGGATCCCTGGTGGTCAACGCGGTAAACCAAAGGGAGAGACAGGATCAGCCGAGCTCAATGCCCAAGAACAGAGAGATGAGGAAGCTCGACCTTCTGGGCAGGAAGGTTTACTCCTCTGCAACATTCCAGCTGCATATCTCAAACCACTCAGCCCTAATGATGCGCTACGTCTTCAACTTGTGGGAGGCCATGCAAAACCTTCACACAGCCGTCTCCGAGGAGCACCTGAGAGACTTTGAGGCAATGCTGGACGAAGGAGAAAGGGCATCCAGGGATGCACTCGCAGCAACCTGAGACACAGTGGATACGGTGGCCCATACGATGGCATCCACAGTTGTTATGCACCGGTTAGCCTGGCTCCAAAGCTCTGGCCTCTCCACACAGATGCAGCAGATTATTCAGGACCTCCCCTTTGAAGGGCCTGACCTCTTTGCATCTTCCACAGACGCGAAGCTGCATGGTATGAAAGACTCGAGGGCCACGCTCCGATCCCTCGGAATATACATCCCATAACCCATTAGGCGCTCCTCGAGATCGCATCAGCAGCTCCAGAAACAGTTACAGCAACTAAAACAGCAGCTGCAACTGCAGACTCGGTTTCCGAGATCCCTCCAGTTTCCCCAACGCCATCTTTGGGACCTGGACAAAGACAAGAGCCAATCAGGTAAAGGGGGGAAGCTAAGCACCTCGTAGTCTGGATGGCGCGGACAAGGATTGGATTGCTCTTCGGGATGCAAGCAGTGGTTTTGACGGTCCCTTAGAGGGCAGCACTCTAGAGCCCCTGTTCGCCCCCCACCGCCTCTGTCACTTTGCCCCACTGTGGAACCGTGTCACGTCAGACCAGTGGGTCCTCGACACAGTGGTGCAAGGATACCGCATCCAGTTCCTCTCAATCCCTCGGGACAGGAAACTGCCCCCCTCATATAACATCAGAAAATCTGGAACTGCTGGGCAGGCTCAAATGCCAGAAGCTACTCTCCCTTGGGGCCATGGAAAAGGTTGCCAAATGGGAGTGTGGCAAAGGGTTCTATTCCCGCTACTTCCTGGTCCCCAGACCCAATGGGGACCTACGGCCGATTCTAGACCTCAGAGCACTCAACAAGCACGTAAAGAGAATAAAGTTTCTCATGGTTTCCCTGACCCAGATTGTTCCCTCCCTGTCCCCAGGAGACTGGTTCGCAGCCCTCAACCTAAAGGATGCTTACTTTCACATAGCCATCTGATCCCACCACAGGAATTTTCTCAGGTTCCTGGTGGCATGAAACCACTACCAGTTCACCGCCCTCCACTTTGGGTTATCGGTAGCTCCCAGGGTGTTCACAAAGTGCGTGGCACTGGTTGCAGCGTTTCTACGCAGGAGGGGTAAAAGAATCTATCCCTACCTAGACGATTGGCTCATAGTGGGCAAGTCAAGTTGAAAGGTGCAAAACTACATTGACCTGGTAGTGAAACTGTGTAAGTTCCTGGGCTTCCACATAAACTCAAAGAAGTCCAAGCTTTGCCCCACTCAGGACATAGAATTCATCGGGGCATGTTTAAACGCTCGACAGGGAACTGTGTCCTTGCCCCTGTCAAGAGTTTGGTCCATTTGCACCATCATCACGGAACTGCAAGCGCCTGGTTTGACCACAGCGCACCGGTGCATGCAGCTCTTGGGACACATGGCGGCAGCCACATCAGTAATCCAAACAGCTCACCTGCGTATGAGACCATTCCAACTCTGGTTCGCCACAAGCTTCTGGCCAGGGAGAGACCATCTAGACAAGGTACTCTCAGTCCCCCAATATGCCCTGGAGTCCCTCTAAATCTGGAAGGACCCCGGCTTTGCGATGGGGGGAATCTCATTCAGGGAATCCAAGCCCTCAGTGACCCTGATAATGGATGCGTCGGACTCAGGCTGGGGAGCCCACCTGTCCGGGGGCCTCTCCACTCAGGGTGTTTGGAACCCCAAGGACAGACTCCTCCACATAAATGCGAAGGAGCTCCAGGGTATCAGGTTGGTTTGCATGACCTTCCTCGACCAGATTCGAGGCAGGATGGTCCAGGTCCTCACAGACAATACGGCAGCCGTGTTTTACGTGAACCATCAAGAGCGGGTCCGCTCCTCGGCTCTATGCAAGGAAACGACCGAGCTTTGGCAATTAGCGATAGATCATCACTTCATGCCGACTGCCTCCCACTTGCCTGGGGTAGACAGTGGCCTAGCGGACTCACTCAGCAGGAAACCCCTTGTGAATCACAAGTGGTCCCTCCACAATGAAGTTTTTTCCCTGCTGATAAACAGAAGGGGAACCCCACAGGAGCAAAATCGCAAATGTCCCCGATTCTGCTCCCTTCAGGGTCAGGAGGAGGGTTCTCTCAGCGATGCCTTCCTCCTCAATTGGTTGGGGGCCCTAATGTATGTCTTCCCACCAGTCCCCTTGATCCACAGATTGCTGTTGAAGGTCCTCGCGGACAGGGCAGACATCATTTTGATAGCCCTGGACTGGCCCCGGCAACTCTGGTTTCTACTACTTCAGGATATGTCCGTGAGGACCCCGCTCTGCCTCCCACGGTGGGCGGACCTCCTGACACAGGACTCGGGCTGCCTTCGGCACCCAAGCCCGAGCCTCCTGCACCTGACAGCCTGGATGCTCTCTGGCTCAGCGAGCAAGACAGACACTCCTCGGATAGGGTTAAGAAGGTCCTGGTTGGTAGCAGAAAACCCTCCACCAGGTCCACCTACATGCCAAAATGGAACCACTTTTCCACTTGGTGCCAAGACAAAGACATAGACCCTACCTCCGCACCAATTCAGGCAACTTTAGACTACCTTCTTGATTGAAGAGTGAAAGGCCTATCCCTGTCCTCATTAAAAGTCCAGTTGGTGGCAATTTCAGCCTTTCACCCAAGAGTAGATAGGGCTCCACTCTTTTCACACCCCATCTCTCCTAGGTTCCTGAAAGGGATGGAAAAGCTTTTTCCCCACCCTCGTAAACTTACCCCTCATTGGGATTTGAGCGTTGTGCTACGGGCTCTAACAGAGCCGCCTTATGAACCATTGGACTCAGCTACTCTGCTTGTACTGTCCTGGAAGGTGGCTTTCCTGGTAGTGATCACCTCGGCAAGAAGGGTCTCAGTTACAAGCTCTGTCCTCGAACCCCCGTATACGGTTTTCTTCCCAGACAAGGTGGTCCTTCGTCACCACCCCTCATTCTTGCCCAAGGTTGCCACCCCCTTCCACATGAATCAAGAAATTTGCTTGCTGGTTTTCTATCCCGACCCTCAGGTGACAGAAAACCAGAGACAGTGACACACCCTGGATGTGAGGAGAGCGCTCCTAATCTATATTGAGCACATGCGATCTTTCCACAAGACCTCCCAATTGTTTGTGGTGGTCACTGAACACATGAGAGGCTCCCCAGTATCCTCTCAGTGCATCTCCAAATGGATTGTGAACTCCATTAAAGATTGCTACGGAAGGTCAAACACGCCTCTCCCAGAAACTGAGAGCCCACTCTACCAGAGCTCAGGCATCTTCCACGGCCTTCCTCGCCAAGGTCCCAATCCAAGAGATCTGCAGGGCCGCTACGTGATCATCGATACATACCTTCACGACTCACTACGCCATTGCCCAACAGGCTAGAGATGATCCACTGTGGGCAGAGCTGTACGCAGTGTGGGTAGACTGTAACTCCTCCCACCATCCTTGGGTATGGTTAGCAGTCATCTGTAACTGAATGATGTGAGCAGTGCTGGAAGGAGAACGGTTGATTACTTACCAGTAACCGTCCTTAGAGATGGGCTGCTCACATACATTCAGGTCCCTCCCACCGTCCCCGCTAACGGAGTTGGCAAAGGTATATGGGACTGGGAGGGTCAGGGTCACGGTCATCTATATAGACGTGGTCGTGGTGTGGAGGGGGCGTTGGCCGTGCGCCCTGACCTGGCAGGCTAACACTAAAGGCTTTCCGAACTACTGTGCGCTGCGGCACATTGACACCTGTAACTGAATGTATGTGAGCAGCCCATCTCAAAGAAGGACAGTTACTGGTAAGTAACCAACTGTTTCTACTTCATGCATCTGAGGAAGTGGGTTCTATGCCACAAAAACTTATGTCCAAATAAATACATCAGTCTTTAAGGTGCCACAAGACTCTTTGTTTGCTGAAACAGACTAACAGGGCTACCCCTCTTGAACTTAAAAAACAAGTTGGAGGATGTAAGAAACTGATCTCCACCTGCCTGAGTAATGCAGAGAGGAAGAAAACCATTAGTGTAAATAATTCATCTGCTTCATTGTGTTTCAGATGAGCTAAAGATGTATCCCTCTTCTACTTTCCAGTTATCCCTGTTAATTGCTTTCACGTATTGGCATCTGTGTACCAGCAGTGTGCTACTCAGGGTTCCTCGATCCAGTAACTTTTAGTCTTTGCCAGTCGGTATCACAAAATAAACCAAATGAAATGCAGTACCTCTGCCCACTGTAAGGCTAGCACAGACAAGTCAAAACCAAGGTCTCCTAAAACTTTATTTGTCTCTTGAAATGCCCATTGAAATAACCTTTATCAGAAGTCTCCTCTTATTAGTCTTAAGCACTACAAAGTCAATAGGTGGTTAGAGTACCCCAAAACTTAATAGTTACCTTTGAGACAGTCTTTGGGTGAATCAGTCACAGATTTTCAGCTGACCATTCCTTCTGTCTGTGGTTGGAGAAGATATTTTCAGTTTATGTAATGTTCACGAAGCAGTCTGCCTTAGACTCACTTCTTCCCTCTCATGCCCCAAAAGTTACAGAGATGTGTTAAAAGAATGTTAAATAGCTGATCAAACAAATCAATCACTAGGCAGAAGAAGCAGGAGTTACAAAGACATGCCACTAAAAAAAAAAAGTGATCAGTCTTAAACTATAAATCTATCAATAATTTCCTCATCACTGCAATCCTAAAATAGGTCCAGGCTTCCAGTTTTTCACAGATATTTGTCCTCACTCTTCTCAACCCTGCTTCCCCTGCCTCCTCCCTCCCTTACCAGTCTCCCTGGTTTGCCTACTTATGCTAATTCTTGCAGAAGCCTACAAATGGCTAAAAGGAGCAGTAATTGGGAGTGACTTGGACAATTGGTTGGTTGCTAAAATGCCCCTATACAAAAGGAACTGGTAGGGGAGGAAAAGTGTGCCTGACTGCAAATTCCTTGTTTGTAGGTTTTGTGGGTGCTTCCATCAAAAGGCCAGAATTTTTGTTAAAGTCATAAATTTATAAAAATATGTTATAATAATAACATTTATAAGATGAAGAAATTATTCCTGTTTATCAGAGAAATCTTTGCTTAGGCAATTTTTGTAAAAGGTGTAATGTGTCCAGGAGATGCGAGTAGAGTTTGTTGGTTAATGGTTCAATGAAATTGACAGACTCAGGGGGAGTTGTACTGAGCCATGAATGCCCCGCAAAGACATCACATTTCCATAATGAGCCATTTTGACTGGTTTCAAATTATGGATTTTGGATGTATGCTGTGAAATAATTATATGAGAAATTTTCGTAATCTTTCCACTAACTTTAAAATAGAAAGAATTTTGAAGTTTCTCATTCTTGTAAGATACTAAAAGTCATCAGACTCTGCTACTCATTAATCACTTCCCAGTGACTCCCAGCTTGTTTTTAAAGTTATTTGGAAACATATAAAGGTGATCACAGGTCACCTTTTCCTACTGCTCTGATAACATTCAGAAACACCCCGATCTGATTTTGTTGTCTTCAAAATTAGTGTAAAAAATTTTTGGAGTCCTTCACTGAAATTTTCTAAGCAAGTCCTTCTTGCTACACTGCATCCCTGATCAGATTAAAAAATAAAAAAAAAGAAAGACAATCTAGAATAATGGTAATGGCAAACGTTACTGAGTCTTGGCTTGAGAAAGATTAATTTGTGTGTTTGGAGTTGCACTGCTTAGTCACAGGGTGGTGCTGTAACACCACCTAGGGTCTCTCTAAATGGAATATAGAACTGGGTGGTTGGAGAATATAAGGGTGTTGTTAGGGGCATACAAAGGACCCATAGATGGAGACTTCCAGAAATATTATGTGGTATATTCTGTCATGGTAAAATATGACATAAAAGGCAGTTGCAGCAACCCAAACCTTTGACCTTTCTTTGAAGCTGCTGTTGGTTTGGGACTTTCTGTAACACTTTGACCTTCTAGGACTGTGAAGCTGTTTATGTGTAAGCACCCAAATCGTGACTGGATTTAAGCAATGGGATATGGGCATCTATTAGCTAAAGACCTGAGCACTGCTTTCAGGGCTGATCCAAGTTATTATCCTCTAGGTATAGTCCATGAAGCAACAGTGTAACCTGGCACCTGTGAAGTATATATATGGGGCCCAGTAGTGTATTAGCATATGGAAAACATGATCATTACCAGCAAGGCCTAGGAGCTAAGCATTGTTCATTATACTTGTAGCAAGCTGTACCTAAGAGATTCCAGATTTCTTCATACTCTTTGAGACTTGGAAATTGCCACGTACGTCATTGATGGGCAAGACAAAAAATCACCTTGAAAGTAAAGGTGACTCACAGATTCACACAGTTCAGAGAGGATGTGGTGGCCAGAGCGCAAGACTGTCAGATTTTCTGAAACGGATAAAGGCAGAAAAAAAATTCTCCCTCTGAACTAGTATGCCTAGCTTTCATATCTAATAGCATACTTCCTTAACTGTGCATGCCCTCCATTCTTAGCTTGTTGATTGCTAGCTACATTTAGGTATGCTATTTCCAAGTTCCACAGCATGTCAGATGCTAATGCAGCTTCCTTCTGCTCCTTAGCACTGAGAAATCCTGTAGATAATGGCTGGGGACTGGCAGCTAGGACTCCTGGGTTCTATTTCTGCCTTTGCTATTAACTTGCTCAGTACCAGCGGGTGGCTCCCTTCACTCTTGTGTGTGTTGGTGTAATAGAATAATAGGGTTGGAAGGGACTTCAGGAGATCATCAAGTCTAACCCCCTGGGGCTTGAACCCAGGATCTTCTGCATATTAAACAGATATGTGAGCCACTACACTATTTAGTAGGTAAAATACAGTCTAGCTCACTGGTTCTCAGCCTTTTGCAGGTCATGACATACGTGGTAGCATATCACAACCCCACAGAACACACTAGACCACCTCCCCCAGGCCAAATCCAGCCATTTCCCTAGCAGTTCGCAACAAGCTTACTCTGGGGTGGCCAAACTTATGGAACTCAAGAGCTACACAAGTTGATTATTAAACCTTCAAGAGCCACACTGAGGCATATAGCCATATACAATAACATACTAAATTGATTTGCTGATGTTTTTCCACAAGCCGCACTTTTTCATTCAAGAGCCACATGTGGCTCCCGGGCTGCAGTTTGGCCATGCCTGTGCTTACTACTGTATGGTGACACAGTGGCTGAGAACTCCTAGTCTGGCTTATGGTCACAAGGCTTGTGTTTTCAAGCACTTTGAGATTCTTGAGTGGAAGGGACTATATGTCAGGGTGGCGTGGTACTGCTTTGGGTAGAGTGCTGTCCTATGTCTCTGCAGGTATGCATGGCTCAGATCTGGCAATTGCTGGGCTGCTCTTGGGCTGAGTGGCACAAGCCATGAATGAGCCTGGTTGGGAGATCACTGCTTGTGGCTTTCTCTGCAGCAACAAAAAATGTTTGGGTGGAGTTGGGGGAGGGGGGGCTGGATCAGCCCATTGTGGAGAAGGGCACGGAGGGAATTCAGCTGCTGTTGAATATGAGCAGCATCTGCTCATGATCTGGGGTGGGAAAGTAGGCTTCTGTCCCCTAGCTAACAGATTTCCCATGGGCGTAGGGTGTCTTCAGTGCCTGGCCCTTGGGAGGAGAAAATGGGATGCTGCATGCAGACCAGCACAGCCTGCACTAGCAGACCAAAAAAGAAATTGCTCCCCTCCAGCCTCGAGAATGTCATTTCTTGCCATGGTGTGTGGATCTGTCGGGGCTGTTTAGCTGCAATATGACAGATTGTCCTATTAATGTGTCATCAAGTGCACTTTTACAAATTCATGGCTTGTCTACAACTAACCTGAAAAAGGGGCTTAAGTATGAGAAGGCGCCAAAGAAAGTTAAATATTATTAACAAATAAAGACTGCCACATAGTTTTGATGGAATGTGAGCTAGTTGGAGATGGGGAGGGGGGAAGAGGTGATAGGTTGTTAACTGTTTAGCTTCTCTATCTAGCTTTGTTTCAGTGATCTGGTTTTGTGCTCCTGTCTTTGGCACTGACTCACTGTCTCATGTTTTGGAGGGAGGTAGGAACTGGAGGGAGCAGGGATGTTGCTTTGATGTTCCATGCCTCAGTTTCCCCATCTACAAACTAGGGAGTAAGGATTCTGGCCAACTCATAAAGCTCTTTTATATCCATGAATGAAATGTGCGATGCAAGTGCTAAGAGTACCTTGGGGGTGGGGGGGAGAATCCCAGTGATGAAAAGGGAGTCATTCTACACAATATGAAATGCCTTGTAGTCTAGTGGATGGAGCAGATGACTCTGAGTCAGGGCATCCTACATTTTATTCTTAGCTCTATCACTGCACAGCTTTGCACCACTTCGCTTGTCAGTACCTCAGTTTCCCCACATGTGAAAACAGGGCTATTACTCCCTAGCTCAATGGAGAAGTGGTTTACAGAATGTAGCAACATACATATACTGAGTACGTTGAGATCTTCCTCAAGAACACAGTGAGGAATGGCAACAGCGCTCCTAATAAAGACACACTGAATTGGAGGTGGTCTGAGAAAACCATTTGCATGGAGTAAAATTGAATGGAGAGTAAAATGAGAGCCCTGACTCTGGATGCATGTGTTGTGATGCTGTGTGTATATTCCAAGCTGCATACATCTAACACTGCCACATTCTCATGGGCAGTTTTGCAATTCCTCTGAAATAATGAAGGAGACTAGGCGAAGATGGTGGGGGCTAAAGGGTACTGATTTAAATCTCCCTGGCACACAGGCCAGGTCCACTTACAGGGAGTCTCTAGTAGGAATGTGAAGAGAATGGGCTTGACAGCTCATTAGAATGTGATCCCTCCCCCTTCCCCCCCCCCTTCCCTCCAAGTTGATGGAAACACTTTCAGGAAAGAAGTACTTATTTGCTGAGGTACAGCAAAGTCTGAGGAGGTCTTTGCCAATTTGCAGCTGGGGAAAGAAGCAAAGAGAAAAACCAGAGGTGATTAAAACAGAAAGAGAGAGAGAGAGCCCTGAAATCTTGCATGGGATGGAAAGGAGCTAGGATGGGAGACACAAGACTCCACATCCTGACAGCTGTTTACAACACTGGAACTGATTGCTCGTCCTCTCATTAAAGCCAAGGAAAGATAAAGCCAGACAGACAGAGAGCTTGGCTTGAGACAATTTTGTGACTCCTACCAGATCTAGGTACCTCCTCAGATTCTTTGACTCTCCTTGTTTTAACTCTTGATATGTGGGAGAGATCAGTTCTCTGCCTAGAGGATTGAGCACTTGGCTGGATTCTGACACTGTTCACTTCCCCAGGAGTGATTGTAACAGCTTTGGGGCTTTGACATCCAGCATTTTTGAAGGAAAAAAGAACGGATGAGACTTGTCATTGTGGAAGGAGTTCCATCACCGACCTGCAGACAGAAGGGTCCCACTGATGCATGCTTTGAATTGTGCACAAGGGTCTAAATGACAGAAGGTGAAATTTCCAGTTGAAAAGGAACAAATTCACAGACCCCCAACCCCCAATGGGCTTATGTGTTATTAGTTCTGGCCTGAGCTACAGTTGTCCTGAGCCATTTGACTTTCTTGGTTTCATAGGTGAGTGCATTTTAATTGAGATCTGAAGACTTGTTTGGGTGGGAAGGTGATAAAATTTTAAAGGCAGGTGGGAGAAATCCCCAAGACTTCTTTCATTTATGAAAGCTCTGATGAGCTGAGCAAACTGACTTATGCATTTCTCCCCCTTTGCCTGATCAAACTGAAGCTGTGGATCAGAATTTACAAATATATCCATGTCAGTTCCATGTATCCAACTTGAGCAGAGATCTTTACAGAGACAGGCACATTGGTGTGTGCTGATAATTTGACATCTACCAGACCCGATCATCTTCAACAGCAGTAACTTCAACCATAAAGAAAAGAAAAGGTGTGTTTGGGGGGAAGAGCCATCTGTATTTATTATTTCATTTTGCTGCGGGAGGATATTTAACACCCCTTCCTTAAAAGAAGCCAAAATGAGGGGCTGGATCTGGCTACTGGTGGCAACTTTACTTTGCCAGCAGCTCTCTCTCTTTAGAGTGATGGCAGCAAAGAAAGAGAGAAAGAAGATGAAAGAGCCCCATCAGTACACAGAGCCCTTCAATGCAACACTGTCCAACAGCGAAGAACTGCATGGGCATTCCAAGGTATGTATTAAAAACTAACCCATGTGTAGCAGTTACACTGAATAGTTTCTGGATGTAATGCATGGTTGGATTATTTTTTCATTGATCCAACCCATTTTTTTAAACAAATTCCCTTCCTCTTGCTTGCAAGAGGTGTTAAAATCTTCTTTCTGTGGCACAATTTCTTTTCTAATTCCCTCCTGCCACCCCAAAATGACTGCAATGCTAGAGTGAACTTGATTGATTATTTTTTAAATTGCATTACTGATGTGCCCATTGTGATAGTATCCAATTGTTTATTAAAGCACCTGGTTTTGCTGGAAGTCTCTTTTAAGTGTACAAATTATCCTCACTCAAAGACAACTTCCAAAGGGGCAGCTGGGTTAGTCTAGTTCAGCAAAACAAGCAAGGAGTCCTCTGGCATGTTTAAAAACTAACGAATTTATTTATCAAATGAGCTTTCATGGGAGAAAGTCCTACTTCATCAGATGCTTTGAAGATGTAAGTTTCCTTTAAGTTACCCCATCTTCAAAGCATCTGATGAAGTGCGATTTTCTCCCACAAAAGCTCCTGCAATAAATGAATTTGTTAGTCTTTATGTGCCACAGGACTCCTTGCTTGTTTCTCAGAAACAACTGTTAGCTTCCAAGAGGATATGCCTGTATAGCCCTGAGTCATTTGGCCACTGTGATACGCTAAGGATATTGCAATGATAGTTAGTCTGATGCACTGACACCTTCTGAGTGCCAGATATAGTGCAAAAGCAGGCTTAGATGACGTGGTGGTATGAACCCCTGAGTAAGTCTGAGCCCTGTGTGCACCCCAGTTTCCTTGGTGAAGCTGCACGCATGCGGAATTACAGGTGAGAAAAATCCTAGTGTAGCTAGACAGTCTCAGTCAGGAGACATCGAATAGCTGTGCATTGTAGGGAAGGATTTTGGACTGCAGTAATAATGCATGAAAACATATGCATATAGTGGGGCCCTTGTGGGAAAGAACACCACAGACTGCATGTCTGGGAAGTTAATGCCTGCTAATGCTATATTACCAGGCGTAGCAAGTGAACCAGTCCTGCAGGGTAGGTCCTTTCCAGTAGCTTTCAGTGAGAATCATTCCAGTCTGAAGGCTAAAAAGTTGCAGGTTCAGGGATCGCAGAAAGTCTTTAGCCACTGAGAATTTGCACTGAGTGGTGGGGGTGGGGTGGAATTAAAAGCAGGTCCTGGGATTAGGAGCAGGACAGAAAGAAAGGGAACTACAGCAGGGAGAAAGGAGGGAGTAAACTCCTCCATCACACAGTCCCTTTCTCTCTGTCACACACAAAAATGTCCCTTGTTTCAAATGTAGATGACCTCTAAAATGTGACTTCTTTGATCATGGGCATTAGGGACGGCAGTCACTATAGCAATGCTGGAACAACCCTGTCAAAAATTGGGGGCGGGCTGGGAGGGTGGATTAGAACAATCGGGCTGACATTCTAAATATCCCATTCAATGCATTATGAGAATAATTGGCTAAGGTTGGGCAGGTCTGGGTTAAACTATCCTCTATATTAAAAAGCTGGCTGCTGATCTTAAATGATCATTAGGGGAATAGAGGCCATATTCCTTCTGCTAAACTTGCACCACTTATTGCCAGTTTTGTCACTACAGATTGTGTGCCTGGTATTCATTGACAAGCTCTTGCTCCTGATCTCAGACACTTCTCCCAATTGCACCTTTAAGTGTTTCCTTGGCCTTCTGTATGCTGGGCAAATTCATCCCCAGTATAACTCCACTGCAGTCCGTTCAGGAAAATGTTTGGCCTAATGAGTCATTTAGCAGACCATTAGCAGGGTGTGTCTTGATTTTAAACTTAAACAAAATTTAGTCTGAGTTTAGATAGATACGGGAATGTATGCCTTATTGCCAGAAGTTGTATAGCTGTTTGGGGGCAGTGGACATATATAGTAATGTACGCCGTTTAGAAGCTACAGCTTGTCCAGTTGCACTGCTTTACCTTTTCCAGCGGGGCAATCATGTTAGTCTGTACACAGCAAAAATGAGAGTTCTGTGGCATTGTAAAGACTAACAGATTTCTTCAGGTGTAAGCTTTTGTGGGCTGCTGCAACCCATTTCATCAGATGCATCTGATGAAGTGGGTTGCAGCCCATGAAAGCTTATGCCTGAAGAAAACTGTTAAGTCTTTAAGGTGACCCAGGACTTTTGTTACTACTTTACCTTGTTGCTTCCATGCCTAATCTTTGTGACTAAGAGTTTGGTGGTTCAATGAAGACAGCATCTCTATAATAAAAATAGTACCAAACCAAAATCCCAGATTCAAATGATCCTGACTGTAGTGTTCTTAAATATCTAGATCCAAAGTCTGCAACTTTAAAGCTATCCAGATTGTGGCTGAGTGTGTGTTGTATTTACATTTATATAGCAAGTTTCCAGTCAAGGAGTTTTAGACAAATGATAAACATACAGCAATGCTGAGCTGCAGCCACTTCTGGGGTGGGTGTTAACTGCTTTCTAGAACAATGACTGCTTTGGTCAAGGACATCATGGCAAGCAATTCAGTAAATTGCCACCAGCTCATGCAGGCACTGAGTTTTTAAGATTTCATCTTAAAGATCCTGATGCAATAAACAGCTTGACTTACGCAGCTAGTTCTGAAGTTGGCCCTGTCAGGATTTGAATCTGAGAACCCAAAGAATCTGGGGGGTTTCATACCTGAGGTCATGAAATGATCTTAAGGAATCTGAGGTTTCCTTTGTGATCTTGAGATTATGAAATCCTTTAAAAAGTGCTCTATGTGTGTAGTGCCACTGAAATGACTACCCCTATCTCTGGAGTGGAAGGAATGCTGCCCATGCAGTAAACAGCTTGCTGTGTGAGGTGTATGATATGTGTGTTAATACAGAATGTGAATTTGCTTAGTACAATTGCACCTATGTGCCTAGGGGAATAAATATCCATTAGTTGAAAATAATGCTATTTTACATTGCCAAAACTTTTGTTTAAATCTGCCTTTACAAGCTGTGCTGCCTGAGTGTTTGATCAGTGAAGTTCGCTTTCCATGAACAATTTGCAAAAGTATGCTTTTCCCTTAGCCCTGGAAATGCAGATTCCCAGCACTCATCAGCAGAAGATTTAAAATGAAATAACAGGCCCCTGGTTCTTCCTTTCCATTCAAAGTGATACACTATTGAAAGAAAACTGTTTCAATGCCCTATAAAAATATGCCAGATGAGAGAGATGAGTAACCAGAAATATGAGGTTGGTAAACTACTTGTAATTCATACCTGATTGGTGAATGGCAACTGGGATATAGTTTGAAGAGGCAATTGCTCTTCTTAGCTAGCTGTAGTGAGGGGGAAATCAAGAAGCATGTAAGGGACAGACATGATTTTTCTGTATTGTTTAGAGCTCAACAGATTGAAACCCACTTCTGAAGTATTCCCTTTCACGTCCCGACGATAATATCCGTATTTCAGGGATATCAGAAGTCAAAGCTTTCAGATCTTACTCATTTCACTTGATCATTTGTTGGAAGCGGCTTTTCCATGAAGACTGAATAAGCCATTCTGGCCAGTTCTGGGTTTTGAAAATATTAACTATGAGAAGTTTCATTTAGTAAAGGTGACCTGCACAAGGAAAAAAATATCAGGCTATGTGCTCTCTCACTTTGGTATTGTGCATAAAAAAGGCCTAGAAAGTTTGTTTTCCTTGTTGCTCATTAAAAATCTGAGATCTTTTACAACAAAAATATAGATATTGTTTACCTTTGAAGTTGCTATGATCAACTGGAGAACTGTATGATTATGATACCAGAAGGCTCAAGGATGTGAAACCTGATTAATGGAAGAGAAGTCATTTTTATTTGGGATGTTTAAAACTCAAGTATTTGTTTTCATGTGTTTAACTAAAATAACATCTTTGTGGTGAGTTAACACCTCTGCCCTTTCAATTAAGGGTTGAGAAGGTTCTCTTAACATACACAGCATCTTGAGTCCCAAAGAGATCTCCTAGCAGTGGTTCTCAACCTGTTGTGGGTTGCAGTGTGGTTGGTACTTGGCAGCTACTGTGACCCTCCAGGAGACACCATCCCACCCACCCGAGGCTGAATCCAGCCATCTCCCTGGCTCTCCATGATACATTTACTGCTGTGTGGTGGCACACTGGTAAAGAATCACTGGGAGAAGTGGAGCATTTGACATTCTTGATATTCGTAAGTAAATACTATACATGCTAAAAACCACAACCTCTTAGCTAGGTGTGTTGTCCTATTTGGCAGTTTTAAGAATCTCACTAGGCAATTGTGCTAGGTGCAGACAAGCCTCTTGTGAGCTGTCTAATTTCTGCGTGCATGGATGCAGGGCTTCCCTGTGTGTCTTGGGGCTGCAGGAAATAAGCTGGCTAGGGAAGGAGTAATTTCAAAGAGGGACTTTCAGGTGGGAATGTGTTACAGATTTGGTCCATCCAGGTGTCACATTCTGCTCTTTGCTGTGATGCAGCCACCTCTGGGAGTTGAATACCTCAACTATTCAGCAGCAGCAGTGTAGAATGAAGACAATATTGTGTATCTCACTGAAATTGTAGGGATGATTTGCGTAACATTTGTGCCAGAAATGTCCATAGTACCTTTTAATAGTCATGAAGTGGACTGGAGGTACCTGATTTTGCATATACCTTGAAAGGGTGCTTCCTGGGTGCTATTTTGGGACACTGGTTCAACATCATCAGGACATCTTCCTCCACCATTTTGGTCTTTCCTTGGTAATCTCCCAGTCAGGTAGTGCCTAGGGGTGGGCGCATTTATCTTGTGAGATCTGATAAGATCATGGCTGCAGGCAGAAAGCTAATTATCCTCACACTCACTCCTCTTAAATGATGTCTGGGAAGCCAAGAGTTAGGAAAGGATGGAAGTGGGAGTTAATGGACTCTGTATTCTTCCAACGGGCATAGGAATCAGAACTGGATGCAGCCTAAGAGGAAGAGGCAGAAGTGAGCTGAAGGGCAGCTGTGCTACCTTGCTCAGCTTCCTAGTTGTCTTTGGAATTCACTTTGTCCATGGCAATTTAATAGGATTCACATGGACAGTAATTCCAAACAGGGTTTTGCATGTAATGTTCATTCCCCCATCCTTCCACCAGTAAGTTTGTTGCTTCATGAACAATGCAAAAATATGTCTTCTCCGGGCATAAGTTCAAGTGAGAAACATGAAATTCCTTGACCCTTCCCGAAGATACTGTTAACTACAGAGGCCTCAGCTGAAGAAAAGAATCTGGGGCAGCCTTTGGATGGCGAAGCAGAACCCACAGCTGGCTTTTGTAGCAGTCACCAAAAGCAAATGTAGTGAGCAACTTTATAAGGTCTCAAGCCAAGGCTGAGATGGGGACTTCCAGTGCTAAACTCCCCAAACTTCTAGTTAAAATTTTGGCTCAGTCCTTGTTTTAGCTGAATGGATTCTCCTATCCCTGAAAAATAATGAGAGCTGAGTCTGCTTGGGCTTTATTTCATGTCATTTCTCCGTGAACTACTTCTGTGCCACATCTTGTTTGTCTCCTGAACAAAAAACCCAATGATCTTTCCATTTAGTTAGTCCTTTGGTGCAGCATAGAACACCTAGCTTCTCTGGTCATGAGATATGCATTTTTCCCTAACTTGGGGAATTGTGTGCACAATTCAAATTCAGTTCAAGGAGCTATTGGAATGACATACTCTACAGCAATAACCAAAGTGTAACAAAGAGACTGTCCTTAGCTGTCTCTCAGGGGTGTGTAAAACCCCTTCAGGGTAGGGGTTTGCTGTTTGATCCCAGTGTCCATATATCATTACTGTCTGACTGCCCCAATATGCTGGGAACTTTGAAAGAGGGGAGAGTATGTGTTGTCCATCGCCCAGTTGAGGTCAGCTTAGAATGTCACTGTCATAGATCAGCCCCCAGCAGGTAAATGAACGTGATAAATAGCTCAGTTGAGTTGGTCTTTCCATCTGCAAGCAGCTTGCAAGATTTTCTTGAGCTAATATTATTTATTTCAAAAAGGACCTCATTTGAGTTTGTATTTCGGACTGGACTCCAATGAACTCTGTGTAGTATGGCTTTGTCACTGCTGTCAGATTCTTCCCTTTCTAGAGTGTCCTTCCTGTAGCATGGCAGTTCGGGGATAGTTTCACCTGCCACTTCAATACAGCTAACTCAGAGTCCAGCTCTCCCACTGTTGCTCACTTACTCATAAAAGTAGGCTTGCTGACTTCTTTGTGGGGGTAACAGTAACAGGTGCATGCCCTCAAAGTGGATTAAGGCAACCTTCTGAGCATCACAACAGTGTTAAAACAGGAGTGAAGAATAATTCCCCCAATTAAAAGCAAAGGGTCATTTTAGAGACGAATTCCAGTTGGGATTTGGCTAAGTGAAAATTCCCATGAGATCCTTAAAAACCACATATGGTCAGGTCCTTGGTTTTATGTCTCGTTAATAACCAAGGGTGTGTGTAACCATGAGTTATTAGTAGCTGCCATGGGATTTTTCAGGCTAAAAACCAGTGATATGTCATTTTTAACTAGTTCCAAACAAAATATATTAGTAAAATAAGTCATTTGTTACTAATTATACAATGGGCCTTATTATGCTCTTCTTGAAGCAGAAATAGAGTAATGCCACCAATGGCCAGAACAGGGGTAGGCAACCCCTGGCATGTGTGCCAACAGTGGCACCTGAGCCCATTCAGAGTGGCATGCGGTACCCTCTGCAGTACCACAGAAATTGCCACTCATGCCACTGAAAGCCAGTCTGAGAGGGTTCCTCTGGGTGCAGCTGGGACACAGGCCTGTTCCCCCAAGCCTATGCCTTCATATGACACATAAAAAAGCTGCCGAGAGTGGCTCCTCTCTGTAGTGTAATGCTTTCCAAAGAAGCCACTCTGGGCAGCTTCTTTCTGCAGCATGCCTGGGAATCCCTGAAAGGAGCTGCTTCCTTTCGTGGCACGCCTGGGGACTCCTGTCCCTAGGCATACCGCCAAGGTGAGTCACTCTGGGTGACTTCTTTCCATGGCATGCCTGGGACATGCTACCACTCCAGCTGTGACCGCTGCTGAATTTTCAGGCAGTTGCCACATTTTTTCAGCAGAGGGGGCTGCTGGCATCAGCTAAGGGTCAGGGAGGAAGGAACCGCACAGGGGTCAACGCAGGTTGCCAACCCCTTGTCCAGTGGGTTCACACTGCTATAAAACAGGTGAAAGCAATCGCGGGATCAGGCCCAATTTGTCTCTAGTCAAAGATCAGTTAATTTATTAGAAAAGCAGGAATTGGTTTCTTAAACCAAGAATGTGGATGAAAGTAGTTTAGTTTATCACAAGGCTGATAAAACCATAGACACTGTTGTTCTTCATCTAACAAAACGCAGAACTGCAGTAAACAGGGGGACAGAAGACTGAAGAATTTTGGCCAGTTTGATTCCTGAAGAGAAACAGGTTTCTTAACGAAAGAAGCAAGGAGTCCTGTGGCACTTAAAGACTAACAGGTTTATTTATCGCATGAACTTTTGTGGGAGAAAATCCCACTTCGTCAGATGCTTTGAAGATGGGGGAGGGGCACTGCCATGATACACTCTCCCTCCCCTCCAAAAAATCCTTTCTTGTGCTACTAACTATATATGAAATTATTAAAAGAGCGTGGATGTATTTGATGTCATTGACGTGTCTTCCATATAAAATTGTTTGTGCTGAGTGGAATGAAAAAAGTAAACAGACACCAAAATGACACTGGTTGGTTTCATTTCAGTTTCCAGTAGAGTTGCACCAACAAACTGGATCCTAAATGCACTTTCACTTCTGGGAAGTTCATATCTTGCTCAGGATACATTCTGTGTCCCTCTATCATCTCTTCTAATTCTACATTTCTATGATTCTGTGATTCAGCCTCCAGTGCTATTGGCCCTTGGGTCCATGATGGATCAGACTAGGTCAGAACTTAAGGGACCTTGTGTGGTGACAGTGGGCGACACAGGTCACTTGGGGTCTCTGGGAGGTGGAGAGCTAGAGGGAACCAGAGGGTCTGTCCCATGCTCAGCCATCCCAATTACAGCCCATTCTGTTTCTTGTCTACCATGAGGGACATTGTGGGGGTTTGGTTTCTTGTCTGTTTCACAATCTGATTCTCAAGCATTAACAAAACCGTTTTTGTCTCTGAGTTGAAAAGTAATGTGAAGAGGCCTGATCCAAAATCCACTAAACAATGTGCAGTTGATCAGGATCCTCAGATCTGATCCCGGTCCCATCAAAATTAATGAGAAAACTCCCACTGCCTCCACAGGAGCAGCTTTGGGCCTATAAACTGCAAGCCATGGTGGAGGACCTATCTTCCGCAGCAGCCTTTGCTTTGCCTGCCCTAGACTCCAAGGGCACTCTCGGTTCCAGCAATACCTGAGTTGGCTGCAAGCTTTTTCTAGCTGCTGGAGCCTGCATCTGCCAAGAAAAATAAAGAGACGTGCATGCTTATTCCTGGGATTGCTCATGCATGCCATAGTAATTAAATAATAATACCACAAGGATGGAACGTTCATTTTAACTGTCAATCATCCTTGCACTGGAGAAATTGGGGAGTGCCCTGGCTACCTCGCAGAGGGATTTGTAATTTAAGGAAACTGTTGAAGCGATCATTTTTTTTACTTCAGGAGGGTTTCTTTGTTGTTTATTTTGCGGGGATGTGCCTTCTGGTTTTGTTTTGGTTTTTTTTGCCAGTGGGGTGTCCTCTTTCTGGCTGACTTCTGTTCAGCGCATGGAAGGCTAAAGACAATCATCCATCTTTACTGTAAATGGAGGGGTCAGCTCAGCACTGTTACTTAAGGTGGGATCTGATCTGCAGCCTAAGGAAGTCAGTGGGCATCTTTGGATCAGGCCCTTATTCACTAGCCTAGAGCCCAGTGTCTTCTGCCAAGGATCCAGCCTGTAGGTGACATTGTTAAGTTTCTGCCACATGAGCCAGCCCTTTGCACAAGAGATCAAATAATCCTGCCTTGCTTTCCCCTGGAATCCACCTGTTTTCTTGCTTTCTTCTGTAGTGGGCTTGAGGGAATATACTGCAGCACATGAGCCAGGCACTTTTATTAATAGACTGTTTCCTTCAGTTTCATGAGGTGCACCACATGTACCCACAAATCCCACCAGCTCCAGCTGGGGGAAAAAGGCTTGCTTTCCTTGGCTGAACTTCAGGCAGGCACCAGGCCTTTCATAGAGAAACTTCAGTCCTCAGAAAGTTAATAAATACACAACAGTTGGGCACAAACTAGAGCAAGATACAGAGATGCTGTATCTGTTCAGTGTCCGAGATGGGCTTGAACTGTAATCTCAGCTCTGAACCCCCTTATATGCCATTAAATTTAGGTGTATCTTTGTCCCTGTCCTTAGACAAGCTCCATTCTAAACCCTACCCCAAGCACAGGGGAGTTTGGATCTGGATCTTTGCAGCTTTGGCTCATCCCTTGTTTTAGTGGGCCTGATCCAATCCTGAAAGGGGCTCGGAACTAGTCAAGAAGCTGGGATACCCAACCAAGTCAGGGGAAATTGCAGCTGCTCATTTGTGCAAATGCAGTTTTTTTGTTGGTGATAGTCTTGGAAAGCGTAAATCTGTCAAATATTTCCACATTTGGAAGTTGGTGAAAAGATATCCACTAGAAGTTTTCACAGGCTCTGTTTGATTTCCTTCTTTCAGTCAGTCAATCAGGGAGCAGAAGCGATATCTTGTGACTGGGGTGACCTTGTTAGGACCTGATAGGCAAAATACAGCATGCAACTGATCTGCAGGCTGGTTGTAAAAATCAGTCAGCTCAGATATAATGTGTGAACAAAGAAGAGGACTAAATTCATTAAATAAACAAGTTCCTCTGAATAATTAGCCCTGCTCCCATTTCAAGAGATGTCTGCTAAATCTGAGTACTTACAGGGAGTGTACCTGGCAGCCATGACTCTGACACTAATTACTGAATTACAGTGGAATGCATGAACAATATGGAAAAATGATGCAAGATGCCCACATTTTGGCTTACAGCACAGACATCAGCTATTTTACAAGTGTCTACCTGGAGGGAAGGTGAGCTGCCGGAACAGAGCAAGTCTGTGGGAGTGAATTTTGCCTGTGGACCGTGCCCAAACAGAAAATCACCTGCAATCATTTGCTGGGAAGAGACAAACACAGATTTGGTTCCAAAATTTTCTGAGCCACTGCCCTTCCTCCTTAATTCCACAAAACATTTGTCATTTTCTGATTGATTGTTGTCTGGCAGCTTGTAAATCTTCTGTTTACTCATGATGTTGAAATGAAGAGTGGTGCTGACATCATCTCTCTAATCAATGGATGGATGCACCCATGTGCCAGGATTCATGCCTTGGGGGGATAGCTTTTTGGATATGCATCAGGGTTGAAGCAACATTCCTAATAACCACAAGATGGGATTCCATCAGACTCAACTCAACCTGTCATGCTTCTGAAGGAGATGAATTGAGTTCCAGATGTGCATGGGTCTTTCAGATGAGACCTTACCAAATGTGATCTTCTCTCAGGGAGGACCGCAAGATTAGGATTGGCCTCATGTCATCACTAAAATGCTGTTGTGCAGTGGTGTATTCTAGTTATCTAATGCCATTCACCTCAGAAGTGGCTACATTCTTGACAACATGTTTCTGGATTCTTCAGGGTGAAAAACAATCAAAGAAAGTTTTATACAGTATAATTAAAAATAAAGCACAGGGGTGATACTCCAGAAGGTGCTTGTTGTTTCAGACAGGGTGAGTGAGGTACTTTTTATTGCACTAACATTTGTTGTTGAAAGAAATAAGATTTCAAGCTCTGCACACAGGGCTGGCTCAAGGGATTGTGGTGCCCCATGCCAAATTTTGATTTGGTGCCTCCCCCCCTTCTCATTCATGGAGATTGAAAATGGTTTCCAAAGTGCATAAATCTCCAGCATGCCTGCAGAGGGTTTTAAAATGCACTCTGCCTACATGAGTTAAGCTGCAGGTTGACTAACAGTGCCTGAGCTGCTAGGAAAGAGTTGAAGAAGCGGGAGCCAGCCTGATCTTCACGGGGGCTAAGAGCCCCTAAGAACTTTCACCCGAAGCCACGTCTGTCTCTTGCCTCACAGGAGAGCCGGCCCTGTCTGCAGGGCTGTGCTTCAGGTTTTAGGCAGCTAAATGAGATAGTGCAGTCAGCAAATCTGGATGTCCCAATTTCAAACTATTTTCTATACGGAGCAAGAACACTGCCACATCTGTTTAACTTGGGCACTGTTGACACGCTTGCATATAGCATCATAAATTAACACAGTGCCTACCAAACAGCCTGAGCCCTGGTCATGAGTACAAAATTACTTGTCACTATGGGGTGCAAATAATCACACCGGCTATGTCAACACTATGGGCTTAAGTCGACTTAAGCAAAGCCCTGTCCACATTTGGAGTTGATCAAGTTGACTTAAGTGCTTCCTTAGGTCGACTTAATAGCACCTGTGCTTAAAGTCGACTTTAGGGGTTAAGTCGACTTTATTAAGTCGACATAACGCAACGTGGACATTAAAGGTGACTTAATAAAGTTGACTTAGTGCAGCGTGGCAACGTAAGTTGACTTTATAAAATCTACTTAATGCAATGTGGACTCACTAAGTCAACTTAATAAGGTCTATTTGAAGTTGACGTTAAGTAGACTTACTTAATAAATCTGACAGTTTTTATAGTGTAGACATAGCCACCCTGAGCACTGTAGTTATACCAGTCTAAGTGCTGGTGTAGATAGCAGTATATTGCTGGGACAGCTTCTTCTGCTAGCACAGCCACCACTTCTCATGGAGATGAGGTTATTAAGCTGACAGTAGAGCTTTCTCTCATCGGCTTGGAGTCTCTTCACTACTGGGATTTTCTCCCACAAAAGCTCATGCAAAAAATAAATTTGTTAGTCTTTAAGTGCCACAGGACTCCTTGTTTGTTTCACAAGATGTAACTTTCTAGTGTAGACTTGCCCTAAGAAACATTTCTTGCATGGAAGATTTTTAACTTTGCAATACTGACAGACTTCTTTCCTGTCCCAACCCTTCCCAGTTCCCACTTTGCCACTTTCCCTCTCACTATTACATTGTCCATTCTGCTACTAGATGAATTGCTATTTACTTGTTTTAAACTAAAATGGACTTTTAATGGCATAGGAATCCTTGTTAAATTCACTGCTGTGTTTTCCTGGCTTCCTTGTCTACACTCCTTTCACCTAGTCAGGAGGGAGAAGCAAAGAGCAAAACCACTTGCTTCTTGGATGAAGTCCCAGGACCGAGAATAGGCGTTTTTTTTCAGATTTGATGCATTCTTTCCAGTATTTCCTCTTTTCAGCTCTTTCATTAACAAGTCTAAATTCCAATGCATGATTCATTAAGCTCTGGGTTGTCAGTTTGCTCTGATGACGACTGAGTATATTGGGGTTCAAGACAGGCTTGTATTTTTCTCTTCCTTGCCGTGATGGAAATGTGCCAGACTGACATGTAAATGGATTGCGACCTTGATAGTCAGCATTCAGTTGTCTTGACGGGGGATTGGATAGAAACTTTATATTAAATTGTTCACCAGGCCTGCCTTTCACATATCCAGGCACAGTTCCTCTCAGCTGCATCTTCCGACTCCTTAGCTACTTTTGAGGAGCAGTGGGCGCTGTCCGGGGTTCACTGCTTACTTGTCCCCTTCAGGTTCCCTTCACTTAGCCCTTTGACCTTCATATCTGTTCCTGTTTTTTCATTTGTTGTCCCCGTAATCAGTTGAGTCAAACAAAACAAACAAGGAGTTCTGTGGCACTTAAAGACTAATAAATTTATTTATGGCAAGAGCTTTCATGGGACAAAATCCCACTTCGACAGACACTTTGAAGATGGGGTAACTTACAGAATGGGAGGAAATAAATGCAGGGAAGTGTATGACTTGGGAGCAGGTCACACTGTAACAGCAAATCAAAATATTTGTAAAGATTCAAACACTGGGGAACAGCGCACAGAGGAAGATGAGGTCAAATCACCTGTTGTAATGAGAGAAAAATCCAATATCCCTATTAAGCCCTGAAGCAATGCAACCAAATTTGCAAATAAATTCAATCTAAGTAACTTCTCTTTGACGCCTTGATCTGGTATTCATCTGTCTGAGCACCACAATTAGCAAATCATTAATGGATTGGTCACGAAGCTTGAAATGCTGACCTGCTGGTTTTAGAATGTTGTGATTTCTGATGGCAGATTTGTGCCCATTTATTCTTTTGTGCAGAGACTGTCCTGTTTGTCCAATATATAAGGCAGAGGGGCATTTCTGGCACATGACAGCATAAATCACATTGGTGGATGAGCAGGTGAAGGAGCCTTTGATGAAGCAGCTGATTTTATTAGGTCCTGTAATAGTGGCTTTTGTGCAGATATGTGGGCAAAGTTGGCAGCATGGTTTGTTGCAGGGATATGTGCCTGCTATAATGTTTCTGTTCTTAGGTCTGTAGTTGCTGGTAAAAACGTGTTTAATGGTGGGGGGCTGCCTGTAAGCGAGAAGAGGTCTGTCTCCCAAGGCTCGAGAGAGTGAGGGGATTGTCTTGTAGAAGAGGCTGTAGATCCCTGATGATGTGCTGTAGAGGTCTATCTTGGGGGTTGTAGGTGATGACTAGAGGCGTTCTGTTGTTTTCTTTCTTGGGTTTCTCCTGTAGTAGTTGACTTCGGGGTACCCGCCTGGCTCTGTCAATCTGTTTCTTCACTTCCGCAGCTGGGTAGTTGAGTTGAAGGCTCAGTAGCAAGTCCCCTTCAGTTGTGGGAGGAGATTTTATTCCATTTCCAAGAATCCAAATAGTACAATGAAGTTAAAAGTTCAATCCCAAGTCAGATGAGTATCAATCAACAAGTGGTGCCACCTGATGACTGTTAGGTTGCCTTAGCTAGATCAACATGGAAGTCTTGCTTTAGCTCCGAGTAAATAGATGGAATTGTACCATGCTCCTTCAAGATGAGCCCAGTTTTCTGATGAGTCTTAGTTTACAGAGGAACTGGGACAGGAACTGGCAATGGATAAGATTCCCTTTAGCCTCTGAAAGTGATGCCTTCCCTTCATTGTTGAAGTGTGTTCGCAAGGAAGTATGCGCACTGAGAAGCTTGCAGTATGATTTACCCTAGTGAATGTTTTTTATGGCTGTATAAAAGGGCTTCATTTTAATGGCTCCCTAAGGATCCAGCCGTGGTCCCTTATAAAACACCGTTACAAATAAGACTCCAGAATCTACCTCTCTGCAATTTTTCATGGAACCAACCAGTACCATCAGACTGTCATACCCTGCCATAGGAAGCCTGATTGACGTTCCATCTTTGGGCTCAGAACCATAACACCTGGGACCACCACCATCAGAACTTCTACATGCTAATTCTTCCTCCTAAGCATGACATTTTTGTTTGTGAGGACAATTTTTGCCCAGGATCAGATGTCAACAGCGGTCCAGAATTTGGAAACTGTAGACAGCTTGTTAAGAATTCCCTGCAAACAGTTGCATGGGGGAAGCCATTTGCAGTGTATAACTTCTTCTACTGGTCCTGTGAAGCTGAGGAGCTGTGCTTCATATTCTTGAGCACTATCTACTGGCCCTTTATCTGTTAGACTCTCAAAAATGTGTGTGTTCTTCAGACCCTACCGTTAGCTTTCAGTCCCAGACCAAGGGGTGTTTTCCCTCGCCTTTTGTATTCCAGCCCAGATTAGTAATGCACTTAGGCATTAACATACCCCAATCAGTTTGCAGCCTCCTTTTTCAATCTGCATTCTAGCACATCCCAAGAAGTATGTGGTTTGGGTACCTTCTTCTTCAAGATATGTAAAAAGATGAGAGTTTCTGAAAAACAGGGTATAGAGCAGTTTCCCCACCTGCCTACCTCAAAGAAGCCTTCTGACAACTGATTAGCTAATGGTTGCAAACCCCTATATAAATGCCATGGGCCTTATTTTTCCCTTTGGCTTTTTGTGTTGATATTTGTACCTGTTCAGAGTGGCTACTAAAACAGAGAAATAGCATTTCACTCCCAGTTCATGCTCCCTCAGTGCAAGTGTAAATGATCATGATGCAGTGTGGATGGCAGTGGAGGCTTGAATGCCAAAGATCATTAACTGCTTAGACATGTGCTATTTGGAATCCAAAAGGCATTCTACACTGCAACAGTTACAGTAGTGATATTATAGGCCTGACTCTTTAACTTAATCCAAAATGCACATGTGTAGTAGAAGTTCCCTTTGGCAGTGGACAGTAGCAGTGATTTCCTCAGAACCCATTTACTTATCAGCACTAGGTAAAGCCATGAACATTTGGTTTTGTCATTTGGTGCCAATGCCAAGTACAAGCGATTTGCATATTGGCAAAATCTCTGCTGCTCATAAGTATCACTGCAACCACTACAGCTTCCAAGCCAAACCAGAGGTAGAATGTGATAACATATATCTGGGCCAGTGGGCCATAGTTTTAGGATTACATAGGTGCTGGTCACTTAGACTTGGCAGAAACTTTTTTTTTTTTCTCCCAGCGAGTGAGTTCCTCCTGCTCCTCTACTGATTGGTAAGTGACGTCTGTCTGGTCACTTTCACCTCTCTCTCCCGCAGTCTCCTTTTCAGTTCTACAATAAGGCAAACAACTCTGGAAAGTGTTTGGAGAATCATGGGTAATGAATCCAAATTGGCTTTGAGATTTTTAGCTTTTCTGATTTCTAGAAATCCCATGAGATAAATAAATAAATTCATTAGTCTTTAAAAGTGCCACAAGGCTCCATGTTAATTTTGCTGAACTAGACTAGCATGGCTACCCCGTTGGTGCGGATTTCCAGTGTTTAATTTTAGACAAATTATGGCCCAGGAGGATTTTATCCTCCTATTGGAAACTCCATAGTGGATTCAACATTGTATATGCATGAATGTAAAGGGATGCTGAGCCGCAGCTAGAGGAAAGGAGAGTCGCTTGTAGGCTGGTGCAGTGCAGACTGTTCTGACATTGCATTTGTGCTAATGGGCCTTTCCTGAGCAGAAGTTGCTTAATGGCATAGTGGGGGTGTGGTGTGGACAGTGGAGAAGCCCCATTTCCAGAGGTTAAGGGAAAAGCCAGTCATAGAGATTCACTACACTCCATGGAGTCCCCACAAGTGCTAATTCAGTAAGAAGCACAGATTCACAGCTGGCTTGGTGGCCAGAGTTATTTCAGGCATTCAATTGACATTGCTTATGACCAGTGACATAGCAACAGGTAGGCCTGGGTGGGCAATGGCCCACCCACTTTGGAAGCAGGCCCATCCAATAAGTTGTAGAAATTCTGCTGCCAATGCTCCACTTAAGCTACCTTAGCAACTGGAGCTTTGGGCAGTTTAGTTGGTTATCTAGTTGCTTCCTGAACTTCCGACTTCCAAAAGTTGGGGAAGCGCTTATATTTCGTGCCCACCTGTGCCAACCACAGGCACTTTCAAAAAATCATTCTGGCTACATCTTTGCTTATTACTTCTATAGCAAAACAAGCCAGTCAAGATCAGTACTCCTGTGGGCTAATCCAGGTCTCCTCAGACTCAGTCCAGTCCTAACCAGACTGCCTCTTAACACACTGCACCTTTTTTTATTTCAACATTTTCTAACACAGTATCTACAAGCTGCAGCCTGCAAGCTCCCTCTCTATTCTTATGATCTGGCCTGGAGGTCTTTCCCTACCCTCCCTCTTGACCTCAGCAGCCACCCTCACATCCTTCCATTGTAAGAACAGTTCCCAAACATTTCAACTTTCAAATTCTGTCTTTCTCTTTATTGGAGATAGACCTTCAATTGATCAAGTTCAGATCCACCTCTAGAACTAAATGTCCCTCAAAACTTTGGGTATTTGGATCCAGGAGGTTGGTTCAGGTCTCCACTTTGCTCATTTGGGCACCTGTTGAATACCAGAGAGTAGTGAAGTTTGAGTTTGAGATTCTTGCCAGTGGATGAAGCCAAACTTTGTTCTTGTTTCTCTTTAGATTCTAGAATCTCCAGATCCTCGAATCACAGATCCACGGCGCACCTGGATCTCATTTGTACATCGCCCAGACGATGGCAACAACTCCAAAAGGAAATGCAAAGGGAGAGACAAGAAATTAGTAGGTTACCACTAGATTATGACACCAGCTACCAAATGTCTGTGTCCTGGTCCCAATTTTTTTTCTGCTACTGCTGTTGTAAAAGTTGCAACAGGTGGGACTGGTTGGGCTATGTGTCACCCTCGCTACCATGGATATGGCTGTATTTCAGTGGTGCAGTATGTATTTATAGTTTCTAAAGAGATTTTGGAAGCTAGGATAAAATGTACTATATAAAAGTAAAGTTAGATTTGTGTGTGTATGCATGAATGTGTGTGTATATATATCCTAGTACTCAACAAATCACTTAAAATCACCCACTTCTTGTGCTTGGACTTCCCTATTAACTGCCAGGTATTAAGGGTTCATAACAAAATATTTTAGCCTCTAGAGATACAAGATATAACAGTGTGGCCTAGTGGGTCATGAACTGGAGTGGCAATCTGGAGACCTAGTTGCTGCTCTTCTGAGGATCTTGGGCAAGTCTCTTTACTGCTCAGTGCCTCCCTTTCCTCATCTGTAAAATGGAATAACGATACTGAGCTTCTTGGTAAAGTTTTGAGATCTACTGATGAAAAGAACTAGATAAGAGCTGAGTATTATTATTATTACTGAAGGTTGCGGTGGTAACCACTTTAGAACCCCAGTCTTACATGAAGGTCCACTTCCAGGACTAAGAATAGTTATTTCTCCTTTCTGGGAGCCCCAGCTGACTTCCTCAATAGTCACACTAGATATCCAGCCTCATGTACATAGGCTATCTTTATGTCATTGCAATATTCTTAGGCTTGGAAGGATTTGATTTTTATCAGTAAATGTTGATAAACATTGATTTTTACCATACAACTTACACTGACGAAAACATATGTCCATTTGAAATGATTGAAATTTGCAGATTGGTTCAGTTGCCACTTGAGAACTAGCCCCCACCTTATCGTGTCTGAAATATGTTCTAGTGTTGACATTAATTGAGCTGGATGTAGGGGCACCAATTAGGTAGCTTTAACTTTTTGAATCTCATCATCTCCTGCCATTAAATAATTATTGTTGGACCCTGCCTCCTTAATTTTCTACAGCTGTGAGTAACTGAAATTGATGAAAAATGGCGAAAATGCTTAAAAATAAACATTTATCTTATCTGTTGAAATATATGTATATAAAATTCTGCCAAGCCTAAAATGATTTTATTTAAACATATGTAACCAAGTGGTGCTGCTTCTGTCCCAGGCAGCCAGCAAGTGACACACATGGAAATTAACAGACCCAATCCCAAAACGTTGGTGACAGGGAAGGTGAAAACAGAAGTAGCAAACCCCAGTTCCCCTCAGCTCCCAAAGATACAAAGCAAGGGCCTGGCCTGGCAACCACAACCTCTTACTCACATTGTTACTCAGGTGAAAAGTCCCCTGGGAAGGCATTTCCCAGTGGGCAAAGAGCCAGCACAAACCCAGTGTGCCACAGCAAACTGTCAATTAAAGCCATGCTGAAGAAGGTCTACTTAAGTGACTGACACTTTTGTAGGATACAGTTCTTTGTTTCAAGGGGCCTTTGGTGTGTTGCTGAGAGTCACTATCTGAATCTGATTTCCATTGTCTTCTTTCGGCTGCTTCCTTAGCGTGGCCTTGTTGGGCCCCCTGGGCCACCAGGCCCCCAGGGACCTCCAGGAGCACCAGGGGCTGAAGTCACCCGGGAAGTCATGCTGCAGGAGTTCAAAGAGATGCTAAAAGGTAAGGAGCTCGGAGCTGCATGTCTGTTTCTCCTTCATGCCCGTAAATGTGTCATCTATAGTAGAAGCACCTCCTGTTAATGTCCAGATTCTGCTCACTTCTTAAGCATGTGCTGAAATTCCATTGACTTGAGTTGACAAAGGCAGCTCAGCTCATGTACACAAAGTTGCAGGGTCTGAGCTTAAGACAATCATCCTTTCCTGCTCTTCCCCATTGACGATAGCGGGGAGCGGAATGGTTTGGTGGTGCAGGTCAGTGTCACAGAATGGAATGAACAGTGTATGCTCAACAACAAGTGTTCAGAAATCAGGAGGATGGTGTTAAAATCATAGGTGTGGAAGAAATACAAAAGATGATGGACATTTTTTATTCACCTTCTTGACTGGGAAGCATCAGGAGTCATGTTTTCAAGTTTCATCTTTGCAGCCATGAGGACTAGAAACTTACTTTTTTATCAAAACCGAAAATGGTGGAGGCCAGGAACAGGCGTTTCAGGAACAAGCCCAGAGATTGTGAGGCTGGCAGTAGACTCATGAGTGCTGGCTATATAGAACTAAGCCAAGGACATCGCTGGACAGAGCAACAGTCCAGAGAGAGTTCCAGAGTGAGATCTTTGAGAGTGAAATGGTCTGTTCAAAGGGGAATGGGGAGAGTTCCTTTTTTTGGGTCATTTAAATTAGGACTGGAGAAAGCTTGACTATCTTTAGGCAAAGGTGCTGGAGGAGTTTTGTAGCAGGCGTGCTGAGAGCCATTGAACCAAACTGTAAACCCGGGACAGGGCTGGCTCAAGGGGCTGTGGCGCCCCAAGCCAGCTTTTGTTTTTGCATGCTCCCCTGGCCCTGTGCAGGGGAGGGGAGGGGCGGCAGGAGGCAGAACCTGGTCTCCACTCTGGGCTGGTCTGGGGGAACAGCCGGCCCGGGAGCGGAGGAGGCCAGCCTAGAGGTCAGGCTCTGTTCTTCCGTCCCTCCCCTGGGCCGGCTGTTCTCCCCTGGGGGTGAGGTGGGCTGGCCCGGAGCGTGAGGTCCAGGTTCCTGATAAAATATCAGGGCCTCATTTGCCTGTGGGTCAAGCCAGCCCTGACCCTGGATATAATGGAATCCACTTCAAGCTGGGAGTGCAGCAGCATCCCTGCATCTCCAGGTCTATCATCTATCTGTGCAGGGAGTAATGTATGAACCAGACCAGAGAAAGTAACAGGTTTGTTTATACTGGCTATGTTATGGCTGGAATGTGGCCTCTCATTATTATTTATTATTTGTATCACAGCAGCACCTCAGAGCCAGTCATGGAGCAGATTTTTTTTAATTGAGTAAATTAGAAAAATGCTCTCCATCTTCTGCTTTGATAGTTCGGTACAAACCCAAGATGGTCTCCCATGCTCTCTCTTTTCTCAGAAACCATTGAACGGCGTGCATCTCTAGCTATCTCAGCCCACCCTACCCAGCTGCCCCCTCTCCTGTGGTCACTGGATGAGACCTCAGCCTACAAACGGGTAGAAGAAGCATTCCACTGCAAACTGAAAGGGCCAGTTGTTGTGGACAAGAAGACGCTGGTTGAACTGCAGAACTTCCAGTCGGTGAGCCAATGTCATAGCTTGCACTTGCATTGTCTTTCAGAGCAATAATTCTACTGAATTCTGTGGTGCTTTTCACACATAGGGCTATTGGCTGTGTTCACACACAGGGGGTTATTTCGATACGGTTGTTTCAAAACAACCGTATCGAAATAACACCTTATTTCGAAATAACTTAATTCGAATTAACAGTTTGTTAATTCGAATTAAGGAAAAAAGCTCAAAGCGAAATAGTAGGTCAGGCAACAGTTATTTCGAAACAAATCACTGTTGTTTCGAAACATTCGCATGGCGTTGTTTCGAAACAATAGTTTCGAAACAATGTTGTTTCATCCCCGCATGGGGTTTAACTTGTTTCGAAACAACTGTGCGTCGTGTGAACAGCCTAAATCTTATTTCGAAACAACCTGTGTTGTTTCGAAATAAGAGGGCTGTGTGAATATAGCCATTGTGTAGAAGCAGAGAAAGGGAGACCTGATTCCAGGAACCCAGCTTCAGACAGGCTGCTGGGGGCATAGCTTTTGCCTTAACAGCTGATTATATTTGGAAAACATGCCATTGTCTTGCTCAGCCTGGCCAAGTCTACACACATTAAAATTAATGGTAGTTTTGACATTGACTCATGGCGAACAAGAGAGGGCACTATATCTGCTTCCTGCGTGCCTAACTTGATCCTAAAACTTTACCCCAATGGGATATTCACCTCATACATCCAAATAATCATCAGTTAGGTTCTGATTGTAGAATCATTTTTTACAGTTAATTCTGCTCTATTGTCCTTATACCATGCTCATTGCTGTAGCCTCAGATCCCTTTCCAGTCATTGTTGTGAGGCAGGGGCATCAAACATGAGCCTCTTCCATCTGGCCTTTGACTGTGCTTCACAGGACAACTCTCTCTAACAGATGGAGACAGGGTGTGGTCGCATGGTATTGCGGAGCACAGTCTCGCATACACAGTGCTTCGCCCACAAAAGCTCATATGATAAATAAATTTGTTAGTCCTTTAAGTGTCACAAAACTCCATGATGCCATTTTGACAGAGTCATTTTCCAGAGCCCAACTGAGATTTTAAAGCATTTTAACTGCAGAAAAGTAGGGCTGTTAGTTGCCATTGGTCACTCAGCCAACAGTCAGATGTGTGTTCATGCTGTTAATTAGCAACTGTGCCACATCCCAGAAGTGGCTGCATTTCCATGGCAGCTGCATGAACTTCTTTCTATGAACAGGTAAACCCAGCAGATCTTATTCAGTGAAGTTATGCAATAGCTAATGAGGCTCTGTAGGTTTGCGGGATTAGGGATTACTTTGTAAAACTTCTGAGGCAGGGTGAGACAGCTCCCCAGATTGTCTACAGGTGCTGGCATGGGAGGGTCAGTGAGAGAGATGTGGTGCCTCATTAATTAGGAGTGAGAATGTGAATAAAGACATCTTTGCAATCAATGCGTGGGCTGGTGCTTCCCAGGCCTTGTTATCATCAAGTCTGATTACTCTGGCCCCAAGGCTGATGTGGGAGGGCTGGCAGGTCAGCAGAGCCTGTGTGTGCCAACACTTCATTTCAGCTGCTAGACAAGAAGTTCCTGGTTTTAGATGGTGCTCTCAGGCACTGTTCTTGGTGGCTGTCAATGCTCCTGTTGTGATGGAAGCACCATCACTGGGACAATCAGGGTGAGAAGAAGGAAGCCCCTTGTCACCAATTTCACAGAGCTATGATCTTGAGGGTTTGACCCTTACCCAGTTAAAATGAGGAGACAGCAACTCAGCTCCTTAGGACCTGTCCAAAGCCCTTTGAAAGTCATTGACAGACTCCCATTGGCTTCACTGGCCTTTGTATGTGGACGTAGCTGTTCTGAAGTCCCCAACATGGACAGTGGTGCCTCCATTCTCCTGACCTAGAGTGCAGTCAGAGGGCGGTAAGGCTTTCTTCTCCCCGAGAGAGAGACCGGAGACTTTGTAAGTCTCATTCAACTGAAAAAAAACAACAAGCAGTTGTGTGGCACTTTAAGACTAACAGATTTATTTTTTGCATGAGCTTTCGTGGGAGAAGATCCCACTTCCTCAGATGCAGCTGTAGTTATTCCCTTGTCTCACAATATCCTCCCTCAACAGACACACCTGCTGCTGCTCACACCCTGTCCTCAGTCCTATAATGTTTAGTATTCCTTCCCGTTCCATTGAGCATCCTGCCTACAATGCTCCAAGTGCTCTGCTCTCCCAAGACTATGGCCTCCCCTACATGCTTTGCATAAGGTATTTTGCACAGGGGAGCTTAGATCAGACCCATCTTCTAGTGTGCAGTAAAATTCTGACTGTATTTCTGGTTTGACTGAGGTCCAGGGAACACCACTGGAGTGATGCCAGATGCACCAAGGCTGCTCCTTGTGATGAGAAAACTGTGATAGGTCAAGGAGGAATCCTAGTATCTCTCTCTCTCTCTCTCCTTTGAGGTCAGGATAAACAAGTTCTGTCTGCTGAATTTTAACACTGGCTAGGAGATCAGCGGGCTTGCAGTGCTTTGCAGGGACTGCTGCACAGATGAGCTTCCATGCTCTTCTTCTAAGAATCCATCAATTTAATTTTGACAAAGAAAATCTTTCCATCCAGCAGCACCCAGTCCACATCTTAATCCTGTGATGCTTGATACCCTATTCCCATCAGCAAGTAAATTACACAGTGGGTGTGAAGCAGAGGAAAAGAAAACCTGAGCTTGGATTGCAGAGGAGGGCTGGGCACTGACTTGTTATTTACATGCTTTGGGGCGGCTTGTTGAAGTGAACAGAGAGCAAGTTGTAAATTTCTCAGGGATTACTCCCCGCAGCAATTATGGCAGCTGTGAAATGAGTCGTGCTAATGTCAGGCAGCGAACTCAGCAGGGAGTTATAATTGACGTGGGGGTGCTGGACCATAGTGTCCAATGAGTCCTCTCTCTTCCCAACATTTCCCATTGTCTGTTTCTCCTCACAGAGAGTAACAAAGCCACAGAGGACATGAAGAAACAAGAATGTTTTAACAGCAGTAATTTATTGGTGCCTGCAATTGCCTTCCACATTCAGCCAGTGGTTTTGGAATCAAGTTGCTGCTTCTGCTAGTTTAATTGCTTTAATGAGACAGGAATGGAGCAATATTCTCCCCAGGACTTGAAATTGGTGTGGGGGGTATAGGGGAGGTCCAGGGGGTATTGGTGTGCTCACTAAATTGTTATAACACTGTTACGGGCTGACAACTGGGGGTGGCTATTGGGAAATTCGGTCGGGTGCAAGGGGGGGGGGGGGTAAGAGGGTGTTAGGGAAATCCCTGGAATGGAGAAACTCTCAGGCACAGTTCTACCTACACACACTGGGTCTGACTCTCTTCTCCATTACATCAGTGTAATTAGGGCATAACTGTATCAAAAATAGAGGGGTATTATTAATATAAAATCAGCTTGAGAGAGATGAGACTCAGGTCTATCATCTCTGCATTCATCTCTCTTTCACAGGAACACAAGCAAGGAGTCCTGTGGCACTTTTAAAAACTAACTAATTTATTTATTGCATGAGCTTTCATGAGAGAAAATAAAGTTGTTAGTCTTTAAGTGCCACAGGATGCCTTGCTTGTTTTTCTTGGGAGAGAGACATTCTCTAAGATAGGCCTGTTGTGAAATGTCCTAGCTCTAGTCTTCAGTGTGAAGATCCACTCAGCCAATTATGAAGTTGATCACTGAAGAGCAACCCAATGATTAGAGTAGCACTGAGTCAAAGGGGAGGTATTTCCTTTGACTCAGCTTGCTGAAAACACTGCAGTAAGTAGGCAGTAGATGGTCAAAGGGAGATACGCAAGGTATTTTAAGTACATTGCACATCTGCCTTCAACTGCCGACAAAATCCCACTGTCATGTAGAGCACCTGCAAATAGTGCAGTGGCTAGCACCTCTGCTTAACCTGCAGAAGGTCCTGGGTTCAATTCCCAGGGGGTTGGACTCGATGATCTCATGAGGTCCCTTCCAGCCCTATGATATGACTAGCAGATTTATGACTAGCTGCCCTTAAGCACAAATGCCAGGAAGTTCAGCATTACCTAGGTCCTTAGTTCTGTGTATGTTGATGTGTGTACAGATAACTTAGGTGTAGTGTAGAATTGCATATATAAGCACCAAGACACTCCAGCGGCTGTTCTGCTTGCTAGAATGGTGCTATATAAACCCTGCAGGGACAGTTGTGATAGCACGTGTCCTGATGCATTTACATTTCACATAATGCCCTTGTGGTGGAGGCAGAGTCTCTGACTACTTTGATTTTTTGGCCACTCAAAGCTTTTTTCTGATTCTCCCAGACTCCAGCCAAACAAGTCTTGAGCAGGCCAAAACTAACAATAAGCATGTCGCATTGAGTTTATTTTAGCTTAAGTCAGATAATCTGCTGTGAGTCTGACTTGAGACCACTTCCTTGCACAGGCAGACACTCTGCTTCACTACAGCTTTCCCTGCTATTTTCCGATTGAATCCAAACTCTGAAGAAAATTAAGCTAAATATAGATACTGTAAGAACTCAGCAAGACTGTGCAGTGCTGCTGCTCAAGAGAATCATTCCTGTCTTATCAAAGCCTAGAGTGGTAGGAAAGCTTTGGAGTCCTGTATTGTTGTCTCTTCCCTATGTCTGTGTCACAAAACCAAAACACAGCTTTGCACTGCGGAAAACCAGGGCTGCAGTAGCACATGCATAAGGCTGGTCAGGACTGAGGTGCCTTGGGAGACCTAAGGAGTTCCAGGACCAGAACAGTAGGAGCTGCTACAAGTTCAGAAGAGCCAGTCTTGGCAGAGTCAGGGGGCCCCAAGATCTGAAAGAGTAGGGGATAGCAGCAGATGAGGACTGATATGCACTGCCAAAGCTGGTGTTGAGAAGGAGGAGATGTAATACTAGGATAGCAGGTGTGCTGAGAATCAGGGCTATGGTACATTAACAGAACTGTGGGGAGAATGCTCTGCACCTGATACTGACACGTTCTGTTCAGTCCTCTCCTTTGGTGGGCATTAAATCCACACAAAGAACCCTGCTCATGATAAGATACGTTTCTGGGGAAACAGAAGAAGCCTTCCCAACCCTTCCCCACATTCACACTCACCCGCTCAGTCTCTCTGCAGTGAGTAGAGATAGCAATTGACCAGGATCTTGTTCAAGCTTTATTGCTCTTTTTTCCCCCCGCACCATAGCCTTTGGCCAAAGGAGCGTTCCTCCGGGGATCAGGCTTGAACCTGGCGACTGGGCGCTTCACTGCACCTGTGTCTGGCATCTACCAGTTTTCAGCCAACATCCACATCGGTGAGTGCTGTTCAATGGAGCATCTTCCAGATTAGCCTCCAGGCATGCTAAGGAGCTCTGGAATTTCCACTGGCTGGCTCTTCGATGCTATTCATACTGAAGCATTTGTAACCACCACCCATTGGCATGAGTCATCAGTACCATACAGTCTGCTACCATTTGAGCTGGCAGAGTGACTCCCTTAGTTGGCAACAGCAGTAGGATATTATCCTACCTAGTAGTCCAGCCACTACTGGGGCATGACATTCATCTTGCCACTGTGGTATTAGAGATGGGTCTCACTGTGACCATAAAATGGCACAATCTGACGAAGGGACATTCCATTCCTTTTCATAGATAACAACACATCAGACTTTTATGTGAATTTTAGTCCTGGCTAGAGCTTACTGAATTCTTTATATTGAATGTTTTCTCACTGGCCTTTCCTGAGAGTATAATGTCCATGGACAGCAGATTTTGACTTATTTGTTAGCTAGTTGGAATTGGTTGGCAGGTGTTTCACATTAATGTGTTTTGTCCTTAGTTGCTCAGGAGCTCTTCTCTGAGCCCTAGTCTGCATTGGGGCCAGTTTTCGGCGACAGTTGACCAGCAGTAATGAAGGGAACGAAAAATTCCTTGCGTAACTGCCAGTGACATTTTTAGCCGCTGGTACACATTTGGGAAAGCCAACCACAAATCCCTTCCAGCTGGCTTTTCTGTATGCCCCTTGGCCCACAGGACTTCTGGGAGCAGAGCAGCGAGTTCAGACTCTCTGATAACCGTTCCTGGAATGCTGGGCTGACCCGCTGTCAGCATACACAAACCCTGAGAGTGGCTGCTTGAATTTGCTAAATAAGACTTTCTAGGACTGGGCGGCTCTGAGCCTTTACCAGCTGTCGTGCTGCTCCCCAAATCAACTTCATTCTTTACTCAAACAAATATCCCCAGGGGCCCCTACATTCATTTCCCAAAACCATTCGTATAAAGAAAATTTGCTGTTCATGAATGGATGTGGAAAGCTTCGGGGTTGGTGTGTGGAAACGGAGGCAAATGCGGTTATATTGAAAAGACCAGGATGTTCACTGATACTTTTTCCTCCCATTCACCCAAAAGTGGTAAGGGGCATTTCAATGAGAAACCAGCAGGCTACTTCTCTAATGGAGCTGTGACAGACTGCTGGCATCACGGCATGTGGCTTAAAGCCTAATGTGGTTGATGAGCTGTCATGTTGTACAGGGAGTTTATTTTTTTCTTTATTTTCATGGTTTGCTTCTTTCCAAGACCACAGTGAGCTGAAGAGCAAAGCGCAGCTCCGAGCCAGAGACAACGTCCGTGTCCTGATCTGCATCGAATCCCTTTGTCATCGATACACGTGAGTCACTGCATGTGGTTGTTAGTCTGCCACAGCCTGCTCTTTTCTCATTTACTTTTGGCAAATGCTGCTGATGCCCTCTCCGAATGAGGGACAAGTCAGAAACCTATTGAACTGAGCATTTCAAAATGCCCCAGATGTTCATCCTTTCAAATTCAATAAACAGCATGGCTATTACTCCTGGATCTCCTAATGAATAAAGCATTCTTCCCTCCTCTGTGCTCAGAATCAAGTTTTCAGAGGTCACATTCATCCACGGTGTAACACCACTGAGGTCAATAGACTCGCACCTGGGTTGAATTTAATCTCTGAATTTTCTCCTGGGGATGCCACTGATGTGCTGCCCGGCCCTGGCCAAATCACTCCAACGCCCTGTGGCAAGGGTCCCCATCTGTACAAAAAGGAATAACTATTTTTTTCTCGCAAAACTGGGGGCCTTTGCAAGCTAGCTAATGAATTTGAATACAAGGACTCTGTGAGCAATGAGGGCCAGGATTTTTAAGTTGGTGGGAGTTTTGCCATTGAATGTAATAGGGCCAGGGCTTGTATATGGTTGCTCTGTGAGATAAACCAAAGGAAATTAACCTTTTTCTTAACCCTAGATCTTGTGGCGTCTTTTTAGAGCTGGGGTGAATCCACCCACATGGCAGTTTTCACTGGAGCTGTCTATTAACTGATCTACTAACTAGAAGAAACAGGCCTTTGCTTTTCATCACTTGCTGTAGAGGACCTTTATAGGCCCTCAAGCAGTTCACCAAAAAACATTTCACACCTTGATTAAAAAAAAGCATGAGACGTTTTTCTTGAATTGGCCCTAATAAAAACAGTGGCAGGCAATTTAACAGGGAACTTGGGCACAGATAAACTTGGCAGGTGGACACTGTAGTATATTTTGTACTTGCCCAGTACAGAGCAGCAGCCTTGGTGCCCAGTTGGATGAGCTCATAGATGCAGAATGTAGCCTTTGTTACTATGTAGCACTCTCTCTCGGTATGGCTCAGGTGTGTGTTACTAAAGCCATGAAATGCTGCTCACTAACTCTTTCTCAATCTGAAAGGCAGCACTCTAACAGTCACCTGGGACTGTAGAACTTCTGTTAGTATAAGGGCTGATACGTAGTCAAACAGTACTAAGGCCATTCAGAAGAGGAACTTCTCTTCAGCTGTTAAAATTTAATTTTTTACATTTGTAACCACTAGCTGGTAGCTCTAGTAGTCTCTTTTCTTCTTCTGTGGAGTAGTCACTACAGAAGGACAAAGACCTATGATGTTCTGGTGGGGATATATGAGCACAAAGGCATAATAAACCTGCATCAGCCAGTATATTTTTGTTTGTGGTGGCAGGGATAGTGTTGTGGCTTTTTTCCTCAGAACTGAGACTAAATGACTGGGCTGGTGCCTTTTCCCAGTGATCCCGAGCTTTGCTATCTACAGGAAGGCCTGTTGTCCTACCATAATTGCTGAAATAATGTAAGCTCCACCCTGTGAGAGATCCTTACACGAAAGAAAGAAAAAAAGAAAGAATATGCTCCATCTAGCTGCCTCTCAAGCAAACTTTTTTTCTTATTGGATTGAGGTGCCCTGCACCAATCAGAAGCTTGTGCTTTTCAGCTGAGAAAAGGGGCTTTGATCTCTAAGATTAATTGCTTGAGGTGAAATTCATCCTTGTGCAGACACAGAACAATGGCTGTGCACCACTTACGTCCTATTTTGAGGGCTGAACCTCTGTAGAGGGGTACATTTCATAAGAATTAGAGATGCTGTAGTAGAGTCCTGTTCAGCTACAAGTCATGTCCTTGATGCAGGAATCACTGGATGAGACTGTCTGGCCTGTGTTACACAGACTATGAGACTAGATGATCAATATATTTCTTTCTTACCTTAAAGTCTATGAATCCTGGGTGATTACCTAACATCGAAACACATTTCCTCTTTCCCCACCATGTATAATATTGCATGATAGGATAGGTCCATTTATCTTCATCTCTAGACTTCAGGAGAGATGAATTCTGTTCCCAAGGATCCCCCAGTGAAATAGGATTTGTCTTCAAACAGAAACTGGGTTGGGCCCTTGAGCTTTCTGTATGTTTTCTCAGGAACTCTCACCGTGTGTCAGTGGATAGGACTAACTACTAAATATACTTCCTGTAAGTTCCAAAGGGGTAGCCGTGTTAGTCTAGTCAAGCGAAACAAGCAAGGAGTCTCATGGCACTTTTTTGTTTGTTTTTTTTCTGTGTACCTAAGTGATTATTCAGAAAATCCAAGACAAAATGGGCTAGAATTGAATTTGACTTAGGTTTCTGAGCGGAGAGAACTATATATGAAAGTGTCAAAAAGACAGTTTCCAGGAGGCAGGAATGAGATTGTGGTTCTGAAATACAGGAGCTGCTGTGGCTTTTGCAAGTTTTATTTAGCCACGAATGGAGTTTCCTCCCTGCCCTCCCATCAGACAACCACATCCACAACCTGCTACCTCAATTTAATAACATAAGTATCCTGCTAAACCTTGGGGATTCCCAAGTTGTCATTATGATAACCTACCTCACAACCCCCTGGCTGCTCAATCTTCATGAGGAAAACCTCCCACAAATGCATCCTTCAGACATCACTGCATATGCGCAGAGAGAGACTAACATGTTAATTTGGGTCCTGGGATAAGAGACACTACATTAGTGGTGGGGATAGGGGGATGGGAGGGAAAGGCAAGGAGCTCTGTCGTATTTAAAGACTAGCAGATTTATTTATCACATGAGCTTTCAAGGGAGAAAATCCCTCTTCCGGGTTTTTGTTATTTCACTTGCATCCCATCTGAATGGATCTCATTGACACTGCCCTAAATGCAGGACTGTTGGGGTGGGTGGATCAGTGTAGAACAGAAGATGATATTTCCTGATACTAAATGTGCTAGGCCCTGTATAAAAGCACATCCCCCAAGGCACCCGTGGACAATAGTATAAAGACACAGCGAAATCCTTTGCATACTGAAGCTCATCAGTATTCACTTTGGGTGAGCTTTGACTCTTGGTGTGGTGCCAAGGTTTGTGCAATTCAGTGGCCTCTAGGTACATCAGGTCAGGCCAGAGAGGACTTGGGAGAAAGAAACATTGTGTGGTTCCTCTGCAAAGGAAATAAAAAGCCATAAAATACAATGATTTAGGACTAGCACTTTCTCAGGTGCCTTAGTCTGACTGCTATAGGAGTCCCATTTTCAAAGGTGACTTTGGAGCCAGTATCCTGAAAAGTCAATGTACTCTGAAGACCCTATGTCATTTCACCCAGCAGAGGGCAGTGCCGCCTCCCTCCAGCACTGTGCTGGCGGCTTTTTCACCACAGCAGTATTCCTGGTGAGAATTTTCCAGGGTTGATTGACCTGCCTCAGTCCACTTGCATGATGAGCCCAAATTGTAGAGAGATTTTGGCAAGGAGAGTCCTGAAAACATATCCATAAAACAGCTTTACAGGCATGACTTAAACTCTCTAATGCTGTTAAACATGTTGCTGAGATGGAATCCACACCCCCCACTTTCCCTACCCTGCACCTGGCCATAAATGGGGTCGACCTTGCTGCCCTATTCAAAATTCAAGACTTTATTGCAGAGTGAAATTGAAATGAAGCCTTGTGCCAGAAATACCAGGCCTCGCTCCTGTGTTTTGTTGGCCTGTGGAAAAGGCTTGGTTGGTGCCCAAGTTCCATTAGTAACCAAGGTAACGGTGAGTGCAGAAGGCCCCTTGACCGGCTCAGAAGACAGGGATCTTGCTACGGGGCAGTGCTGTTTTGCAGTCTGTTGTATGGTGGTCCTTTATTATTTCAGGGCTCGGAAAAGTGAGCTGCTGATGAGGCCTAAATGAGGAATGAGGGGAAATGTCTCCCCCAAATTTTTACTGGCCCAATCTGTACAGCTGCAGGGCTCCTAGCCTCCCACTCTGTGATGCACATGGCTGCAAGACTGGCACCAGCTTTGCTAGAATCAGGCCTTGGGCAAGCTCCCTCCATACAGCTCTGCTAGCGCATGACTTTCCTGGCCTACAGCCTCTTCCCTACTGAGGGTATGTCTAGACCAGGCGTGGCCAAACTGTGGCTCAGCAGCCGCATGTGGCTCTTGAATGAAAAAACATGGCTTGCAGAGGAACTTCAGCAAATCAATTTAGTAGGTAAAAGTATATGGCTATGTGCATCAGTGCAGCTCTTGAACGTTTAATAATCAACTTGTATGGCTCTTGAGTTCCCTAACTTTGGGTATTCCTGGTCTAGACTGACGGTGGCAAATTTGCTGCCATCAGCTCGGCATTCCAGGAGTTGTTCACAGCGAGTCTGAACTCGGTGTGCTGCTCCTGGAAGTTGGCCCCAGAAGTCCTGGGAGTCAGGGAGTGTAGGCGAAAGCCGACTGCAAGGGATTTGTGGTCAGCTTTTCCCAGATGTGCACCGGTATTTTACGTTTCTTACATAACTGGTGGTCGACTGCCGTCAAAAGCCCTCAAGTATAGACTAAAGCTGATTTTATTGGAAGCAGGACTGATCCACTTAGCCCTGGGACTCTCAAGTGCCAGTTGCACTGCATGTTACTTGCTTTTATCAGGAGGAAAAATGTCCCCAAGGGATGAAACTGACAGGTAGCCAAGAGGCACAGTGGCTGAGATTTCCAAGTCCTAGCCTATTTGTGTTGGTCTCTGAAAATGAAAGGCTATTTTTACTTCCATTAATATGCTATGGTGCCTTGTTTCCACCATTTGCTGTATTAAGAATGTTGCAGATCTATCTAAGGCAGAGGTCTGAAACCTGCGGCTCCAGAGCCGCCTGCAGCTCGTTGGCTGCCTCCTTGCCACTCTGGGCTGCTGGCTCCCTGAGGGACCCTGCTGGTGGCCCATTCTGGGCTCATACCGCCACTGGGGGACCCTGCAGGTGGCCCATTCCTGGTTCCAGGCTCCTCAACCCCCCACCATGGGACCCTACCGCAGTGCCCTGGCGCAGCTCCCTGCACCCCCTGCCAGGATGTTACACCCATTGTGGCTCTCAAAACACTTGTTTATTAAAGGAATTTTTTAAAATGGCACTTCTTATATTTTGGGTTTCTGGCCCCTGAACTAAGCACTTTATCTGGGCCCCTGTTACCACAGTCTCTGAGCCTCACAATTTTTATTGTGTTTATCCTTGCAATACCTCCTTAAGATAGGGAAATAGTCTTCTCCCTCTTTTTATAGCTAGGGCCCAGTGGCTTGCTCTAGGTGACACAATATGTCTGTGGTGTTCCAGGAAATTGAACCTGAGTGCCACATCAGCATCCTGACCACTGGACCATCCTTCCTTTCTTGGAACAACTGAGTTCTTCGTCGAGAGCTTGCTCATGTCCATTCATACTGTAGGTTACGTGCACCTGCTCGGGCCTGGTCACCAGAAAACTTTTCCCAAAGCAACAGCCATAGGGCTGGCTCTGGAGCCCCATAGAGTGCCATGTGTATGCTGTGATATATCAGGCACTTCGAGAACCTAGCCTGCTCAGTTCCTTCTTTCCACCTATTCCATATTGCTTCAATAGTTTCCCTATTCATAGCTGTTAGGTACTTTTTAACTCAATTAGTGTTAAGTGTTAGCTGTTAGTTGTTGGTAGCCATAGGGCATTATACCTAAGTCTCTTGGTTTTAAATCCTGCTTTGCCTGCGGAAAAGCATTTCCACTTAACAACCCCCATGCTAACTGTTTAAAATGCCTGGGAGAATCCCACCTCAAGGAAAAGTGCAAGATTTGCAAGGGCTTTAAGCCCAGAACACAAAAAGAGAGAGAAGCTCATCTAAAAGCTCTATTTATGGAGGCTGCCCTAGTCCTGGCACCGACTGTCATGTCAGCAAGGACGCTGGGGACATTGGTGCACTGTACGCAGTCAGCACCGACCCCGACACTATGAGCGCTGACAGCAGGGCACGCCCCTAGGCACTGCAGTGCCTCCCCAAGAAATCTAACAATCCCTCATTGCAGACGTGACAGCTCCCCTAGAATGGAAGTGCAAGGGTTGAGCTCCATCCCCCAGGAACAGGCAATGTTGTCATTCCTACTTATGCCATTGACGCTGGAGGCTTTCTGGGCAACAAGGTCACTGATGGAAATGCCCTCACCTCCAGCCAGCACTAGCAAAGCCCTGGCACACAGGGGAAAGCTGATGCTCGACTCACCTTGCTGGCTCACGGATTTGCAGTGGGGTTCAAAGCCCAGATCAACTTCACAATCTCTGTGGCAGGGGCTTTAAGCAGCATCAGCAAAACACTAGGGAACGGTCCCCACTGGCTTGTGCAGTGTCATGACACTCCAAGGGCCATATACTTGGCACTGCGGCTGCGGACAATAGGGGCATAAACCATCAAACGTCAGGCTTGAATGGCCTTGCACTGGAACAACCGCAGTGGGTGCTGCCAGTGCCATCCTCTGCACTCCTTACAAGAAATGCCAAAGCAGGGATGCCTGATAGGTCTGCAGCTCCCCGTAAGAGATCTAGGAAGTTCTCGGCACTGATTCCATTTGTTGTCTTCTCCTGTGCAGAGGCACAGCTCACTCTCGAGTTCGGATTGTGGTTTTCATGAACTCCCACAGAAAACAAGAAAGGCAAGCTTTCTCCTCCTCCTCCTCTATGGATAGCTATGCCTTAGGTTATAATGCTCGAAAACATCATAGCAGGTCTAGTTCCACCGAAGACTCTCAAGGCTCTGCACCCTCATGGAGCAAAATGAGATCCAAACATTTTAAAAAGCACCATTGTGTTAATTTCCAACAGATGCCCAATTGGCCTCAGGGCCAGTGGCCTCCCCAATATGGGAGCAGGTCCACAACCTGCACATTCCGTGGAAACACAGCCAGCACACCCAGTCCTACAAGGGCACCCCCCTTTGATCTCAGGGGGACTCTGACCCACAAGAAGGCACATCGGGGGAACCGCCACCTGCTAGGTGAACCAGATAAATCTTTGCAACATGGCCAGCCGTCTACCTCACCATCTACTTAGTCAGCTGGGCAAGAGATCTCATTTTCCCCGGATGATTTCAAATCCTATCAGGACCTCCTAAAAAGAGTAGCCTGTAATCTGGATATGGAAGTGCAAGAACTCAAAGAGACAACTGACAGTCTTTTCAATGTGCTGTCTACAGCAACGTCTTCTAGAGTTGCTCTACCTGTGCATCAGGGGGTGCTTAAAAAATCATGCAATCACTGTGGCAAACACTGTCATCTTTTGCCCCAGTTGTCAAATCTGTAGAAAAAAAAGATATGTGCCAACAAAGGACTTTGAGTTCCTTTTTAACCATCCTGCACTGGGTGCCTTAATTGCAGAAGCAGCTAATCAGAGAGAGACAGGGCCAACCCAGGACCCACCCCAAAAAAATAAGGACCACAAGAAGAGGGACAATTTTGGAAAGAAAATTTATTCAACTGCTATCTTACATTTCTGAATTGCAAATCATCAGGCCCTGTTAAGTAGATACAATTACAACCTCTGGAACTCATTCTGCTGTGTCAGAGAGTTACTGCCACATGACCGAGTTAACAATTTTCTGACCATCTTGGAAGAAGGGTTAGTGGTAGCTAGGGCAGCCCTACAGACAGCATATGGTTCAGCAGACACATTGGGAAGATCCATAGCCTCAGTGGTTTCCGTGTGACACCCCTCATGGTTACAAGCATCAGGACTCTCACAAGACGTCCAACAGGCAATCCAAGATTTGCCATTTGAGGGGCTGTCATGGCTTTTTCCCCACTCTGGCACTCTGAGTGCAGAAGGTGGGGGCCTGCAACAGGCCTTAAAAGCCACTGGCCTTAAAGCCTGCTCTTAGAAGTCTCCAAGGCCTCTAATTCCTGGCCTTGGAGTGGTATCGCTGCCACCACCCAAATGCAAAAAACCTCTTGAGACCCAGGAAGGCGCACTTGGGAATTCCTCCCTGTGAGGTACTTGCAATCCTCTTTATTCCTCCTTCAGGAAAGTGACTGGACCCCAGCTGCAATATGAGCTGGAACTGGAACAGGGTTCCCTCTAGTAGCTGCCTGTGCAGTCCAAGGCACATGCACACAAACCTCTTGCCTTTCAGGACACAGAACCAGAACTTACTTAAAAAGTAAACTCTTTAATCAAAAGGAACAGATGATAAACACAGAGAGTTGCTTCTCTGGGAACTAACTTAGGTAGTTACAGGGTAGTGGGAGGGGGTACATGTGCTCAGCACAGAGAAATCCAAGAAACAAGCCAAAAACAAAGAAAATACCCTGACCGCGTCTAAATAAACATTCCCTGTTCTACTCACGCCTGGTCAGTAACAAATTTAACTTATCTCTGGTAGGGATGTTGCTGGATTCTTCCTCAGGCCCCTCTGGCCTCCTCCTGATCCTTCCAGGAGCTCTGCTGCATCCAAACAGGCCCAGGCCAGGCTGCTGTTACAATTCAAAAACCTGTACTTCGTTCCTATTGGCTGTCCTGGGACTCACTGACCAGAGTGTTAACCCCTTCCTCCCCAAGGGTTATTACAGGGGCCGTCTCATTTTTCTGCAAAGACAGACAAAAAGTTACATGGGCTAAAAGATTCCAAAACTATCCTCAGATCATTAGGTCTCTACTATCAACTTCAGAACTGTCGTCCTTTCTGAACTATTCTAGTGGCCCCACAACCGCAATTCCGGCTGCAGCCCCAGAGATACTCCGCTTATAGACAAAGCAATAGGCCTAGGACATCCAGCAGATAGCATTCTTCCATGAGCATGGGTTCAACTTCTCACCATCAGTTGATCCCGACGCACGACTAACAGACATGCTTTTTGAGGACATGATCGAAGATGACCCACCAATTGCTACTCAGGATCCAGTTCCACCATTCCTCAACAGTTTATCCTATTTTTTTTGAGGAGTGGACCCATATAACCACGGGCCATTGGGTCTTGAATATCATCCTTCAGGGATACACCAATCAGTTCAGTTCAGTACCTCCCCCCCACCCCCTTCCCTGTCCCTCTTCAGGGACCCTTCTCAGGAACAATCCCTGCTCCAAGAGGTCAATTACCTCATGTCATCAGGAGTGGCAGTGCCAGTTCCACTTCAAGAGGAGGGGAAGGGTTTTTATTCTTGTTATTTCCTGATCCCAAAATCCAATGGCGACCTCAGACCCATTCTGGATCTTTGCACCCTCAACAGATACATTCTTGAAAGAAAATTCATAATGGTATCATTGGCCTCCATCAATCCCTCCCTGGATCCAGGGGATTGGTTTGCTGTCCTCGATTTAAAGGATGCCTATTTTCATATCACCATCCTACCGTGCCACAGAAAGTTTCATTTTATGGTTGCAGACAATCATTACCAATTTACAGTGCTCCCTTTTGGCGTGTTTTATGTGCAGAGGTGTGCATATTTTTCTGTAGCTGGACAACTGGCTTATGAGGGCAGATCCAAAGAACAGGTCATTTCCAGCATATCTATAGTGGTACTCACTTGCAAAAAGCTAGGACTAATGATAAACATGAAAAAATCCCAGTTATCCCTGGTTCAGCTAATAGAATTTATAGGAGCTACCCTGGATTCTTGATGGGCCAAAGCTTATCTCCCCTTATCCTGTTTCAAAGTCCTGACAGACATCATACACGACCTCTGGCAAAGTCGATCCACCACCACAAGACAATATCTGAGACTACTCAGGCACGTGGCGGCATGCACCTCCATGGTGCAGTTAGCGCACTTCAAAATGAGACCTTTACAAATATGGCTAGTGGTTCCTACTCATATTCTGTCACAAATAGATTGGTGGAGGGACCCAGTGGTAATCTTATAAGGGGTACCTTTTACAGATGAAACCCCCTCGATAACACTTATCACAGACACCTCAGACTTAGGTTGGGGGGCACACCTCAGCACAGGAGAAAGGACTAAGGCAGGTGGACTTCGCAGGACATGACTCTCCACATCAGCTTCAGAGAGCTTCAGGCTATCCGTCTAGCATGTCGGGTATTTGTTCTTACCATCACAGGAAAGATAGTACATGTGCTCACAGACAACACTATGGCAACGTACTTACATAAACAAGCAAGGGGGCACCCAATCCTCTGACCCATGCAGAGAGACCAGCAATATTTATATAAAAGCCTTCCATCTCCCTGGGATTCAAAATATGGAAGCAGATTGCCTGAGCAGGGTGTTCTCGCATCACCACAAGTAGTCCTTACATCCGGACATTGCTCTCAAGATTTTTCCAAAGGTGTGGGTGTCCCCAAGTCAACCTATTTGTCTCTTGATGGAACAGGATGTGCAGCCAGTTCTGTTCACACCAAAGGAAGGAAGAGGACTCCATGTCAGATGCTTTTCTCCTCCCCTGTTCGGCTCCATTAATGTATGCCTTCCCACTGATACGATTGATTTCCAGGGTACTCCTAAAAATCAAAAAGGACAAAGCAAATATGATATTGAAAGCTCCAGGGTGGTCTCACCAATGCTGGTACTCAACCCTCCTGAATTTGTCCATCACCCTGCCATGGGAGCTCCCCAATTGCCCAGACCTCTTGTCCAGAGCCGTAACTATCCTTCTGGGACTGAACATAGGACTAAGACCCACCCAGGTGCTGGGTGCACACCAGAGGAGTGGGACTAACCTGCAAACTACAGGATCTTCAGGATTTGTTTTCTATGAACTCTAAATCATTTGTATGTAGGTGATTCACTTTGCCCTTTAACATCTCTCATATTTTGTTTGTTTTCCTTTTATATTAAACCTTTAGTTGTAGTTACTAAAGGATTAGTTGGCAGTGTGGTATTTTGGGTAAGATCCAAGCCCATATTGTTCTGGGTGATATGGCTGACCCTTTGGGGTCAGGAGAACCTATTTCTTTAGAGACCCACTGGCTGAGGGGACCATAGGAGCTGATGTGCAGTAAGGGGGCTGTTTCTGTTTTGTTGTGCTTAGTGATGACCACAGTGGGGAATCAGAAGCATGTTTCGTTACTGACTGGGAGGCTGGTTTACGTACCAGCCGTCAGTGGTTTGGGAGTTTGGCCCCTAGTTTTGCAGCCCACCCTGATTTTGGCACATTCAGAGGGTTATCCTAGGAGGCCCAGGGCACACCAGTATTTTGCCCTAATTCTCATAATTCAGATGAAGACCGTCAATGGCACACATTAGATGTGCAACATGCTTTGGCTTTCTATATAGACAGGACTAGACCCTTCTGGAGGTCAACACAGCTTTTTATTGCAATAGCCAACTGAATGAAAGGATTGCTGGTCTCCATCCAGCATCTTTCATCATGGATTTCGGGCTGTATTAAGTTGTGTTAGGAAAAAGCTGGGGTCCCTTTACCAGGGCCAGCATCAGCACATTCCATGAGAGTGCAGACCTCCTCCACGGCTTTTCTTGCTCATCTTTCCATTGTGGATATTTGCAAGGCTGCAGTGTGCTCGTCCGTACATACCTTCACTTCCCATTATGCCATCGTTCAGCAGGTGAGAGATGATGCGCTTTTTGGAAGGATGGTACTACAGCCTACCAGATGTTAACTCTGCCCACCATCCAGAGTAAAAGTTTGTGAGTCACCTACAGTATGAATGGACATGAGCAAGCTCTTGATGAAGAAAAGATGGCTGCTTACCTATAACTATTGTTCGACATGAGTTGCTCGTGTCCATTCCAAACCCACCCACCTTTCCCTCTTTTGTAGCTAGCGGAAAGAAGAGACTGAGCGGGCTTGGGTCTGGGGGTGCCTGATGTATCGCAGCATACATGTGGCACTCCAGGGGCCCCCAGAGCCATCCCTCTGGCTGCTGCTTTGGGAAAAGTTTTCCAGCGACTGGGCATGAAGCAGGTGCACGTAACCTACAGTATGAATGGACATGAGCAACTCATCTCAAAGAATGACAGTTACAGGTAAACAATCGTCTTTTCCATTTCCTAGTGCCTGAGGGACTTTCCTTGATTTTCCCAATCACCCTAAAGTCCAGTTGGAACTGCAGAGGAAATTTTAGGTTGGCGGAAAGTAGATATGAAAGTTGTTGATGAGGCCATATTGGGGCCTAACAACGGTACCGCCTCCCACCTTGGGAATCTATCTTTAAACTATCTTTTTCGTTGTTTTTAAGCTGAGCTCTTGTTACTAAATGTACCTTTTGGATTTATTGGGCCTACAAGGCCATTATCCTCCTTGGTTTGTTTATTTAAAAGGTTTTATATTTTCCGAACCACAGGCACCTCGGCTTGATTGTCATTTAATGCCTTTTGGAGGGGAAGACAGATAAACCATTTGTAAAAATAAGTGGAGGCAGGGAACTTTCCTCCCTTATTGGGTTCTCCAAACTCTTGACTGCTTTGATGAAGGGCACTTGAGGGAAAACGAAGTGCTTTTTCATCAGGGAGGCTCACTCACCTCTGTCTGTCTCTCCACACTCCACAAGAAACAATGCAAACAGCAAGCCTATTGAAAAATGGATGTTAACAACAGATCTCTTCCAACATGGCTGCAGCAAGCAAGGCTGGTTCATGGATACCTGGTTTTCATGTATGATTTTATTCTGAGAACTTCACCAACCATTCCACAGACTAATATATATATAAACTGGACATCAGGAAGTTTAGACTTGAAAATAGATGGAGGTTTCTAACCAACAGAGAAGCAAAGTTCTTGAATAGCCTTCCAAAGAGAGTAGTGGGGGAAAAAACCTATCTGGGTTCCAAACTGAACATGAGGGGGATGATATGATGAGGCAGCCTAGTTTGGTAATTGACTGATCTTTGACTATTGATGGTAGATATGCTAATGGAATGAGATGGGACATTTGATAGGGTGGGTTCAAAGTTATTACAGAGAATTCTTTCTTGGATGTCCAACTGATGAGTCTTGCCCACATGCACATGGTTTTACTGACTAACATATTTGGGGTCAGGTTTTCCTCTAGGGCAGATTGGCAAAGACTCTGAGGGCTTTTTGCCTTCCACTGTAGCATGAGACATGGCTCACATGCTGGTGGATTCCCTGTATCTTAAAGTCTTTAAACCATGATTTAAAGATTTTACTATCTCAGTCTTAGGTTAGGGGTCTATTACAGGAGAGGGGGAGGTGGGGGAGGTTCTGTGGCCCACACTGTGCAAGGGTTCAGACTAGATGATCATACTGGACTCTCCTGACCTTAGGGTCTATGAGTCTAGAGTCTTTTCCCCAAGTAGGAAACTAGGCCAGATGTCATCTATGCACTGCACCTGCTAGTACACATTGAAGCTGTCTTCAACCATAACTTGACTGCAAGCACTTATGGCCCCCTGATCCTGCAAAGGTGATCCATGCAAGGCAAACAGACCCTTACATGAACACAGTTCCACAGGCTGGTGGGATGACACGCTTAGTGTAAGGGTCCTTTTTGCAGGATTGGAGATGCAGCACAGTGAGGACCTCTGTCTCTCAGTCACAGCAGCCATGACCTCAGCCTTATTCTTACTTCATCAGAACTGATTTGCATTCCTAGTAGATCAAGGGAAGTGATTATTCCCCTCAGTTCAGCATTGGTGAGGCCACATTTGAAGTATTGTGTCCAGTTTGGGGCTATGTCTACACTGGAGGCCTCAGGTAACTTAAGCAGGCTTAAGTTGACTCAAGCAACTCCATGGGCACATTTGGAGTTTACTAAGTTGATGTAAGCACTTGCTTAAGTCGACTTAATAACTCCTGAGTTTAAAGTCGACTTTAAGAGTTAAGTTGACTTTATTAAGTTGACTTAACATGATGTGTCCATTAAAGTCAACCAAATAAAGTCAACTTAGTGCATTAGAGTCATTTAAGTCAACTTTATAAAGTCGATTTAAATAAACGGGGCCTCACTAAGTTGACTTAATAAAGTCACCTTTAAGTCAACTTTATTAAGCTGACTTGCGTGTAGACGTAGCCTTGGATCCCTTGCTATAAAAAGGATGTGGACAAATTGGAAAGAGCCCAGCATAGGGCAACAAAAATGATTACATGGCTAGAGAACAAGACTTATGAGAGGCTGAGGCTGTTAGGGTTGTTCAGTCCAAAAAAGAGAAGAATGGGGGGGATTTAATAGCAGCCCTTAACTACCTGAATGGGGGCTCCAGGCAGGGCTGTCCTTAGGGTAGAGCAAGAGGGGCAGCCACCCAGGGCCCTGTGCTTTGGGGGGCCCTGTGGGGCCACACCACTGCCCCCCATGGCAGGAACTGGGTGAGCTGGCCAAAAGTGGTAGCCCAGTTCACAGGGCTGGCTCTACTGTGAGGCCAGAGAAGTGGCTTGGTGTGCAGGTTGCTTAAGACAGCCTGTTGTACCATAGTAGATCAGGGTTGCAATGAAGGTGAGTCATTAGGACTAACAATGAAGTGCTAACAGTTGTTCAAACAACCTCTATGCCTCCTCTCTAAATCAGTATCTCTTTGGGCTTCTTTCATTCATATGTAAAGGACTGAGGTCATTGGCAAGCAACCTTTGTGTTTTTTTATCAATAGACCCAATGAAGAAAAGAAAAAACTGTAACCACCACCTTATTCCACCATTTCTTGGATATGGGGATTGCTGTTATTTTTGCAAATTAGGACATGCCTCTTTTTTCAGTGGGTTGAGAATTCCCTTGCTTGCAACAAAAGTTATAACTTGTAAATTTTAATAAAAACTCCAGAGATTTTTTGACTGATAATTAAAAAGAGAAGAAAAAAGCTAACTGTTCTAGTAAGAGCCTGTGTTACAAAGTATGGTATTTCTCCTACAGTTAGAAAGCCTAAGTAACAGAATCAAATCCAACTCAGGGATGGATCAGCTGGAAAGAGAAATTATAACAATATCTTAATCTGACAGGGGGAGTGGATAGCCCCTTTATGTTGCTGCCTTATGCACACTGCCAGGCAGAGCCAAGCAGAGAGGGCTAGCACCCCTCCAGTCACAATATTGTGGACAATTGTGTGTTCATGAAAACTCATGCAGATTGAGGAAGCAGATGAAGTGCAGAGGTGAAAGTGGAACCCAGAGGGGCTGCTTCAGTTTGTGGGATTTGGCAGTGGAGAAGGGAGCAGGACCTGGAGGGACTTGGACAGGCTCAGCAGCAGACAGGATCTTCCAGGAGCTTTCTTTCCAGCCTGGCATTGGGTCTCTTCTCCGTCCTCTGTCTCAGCACCTCCATCTCATTTCTCCACCCAGTTGCACCCCACCCCCTCATTTGCAAGGAGCTCCCATACACACACTCCAGGCTACTACATGCAATTTTAGAGACTTGACATACTTCCTGATTTGAGACAGGAGTATGGCATGTGGGATCACACTCTGCATGTTCCATGTAGGTGATCTCAAATTAGATGTGTAGATTTCAGAGATGCAATAGAAGCCTCAAGAGAAAGGATGAAAGCCATGAGGGAACCCTCCTCAGCCCCCCAGCCATGGTCACGGTTCAGTTTTCTGGTGGCAGCTGCTTTTTTTCAGCAGAGGGTTGGCACATGGCAGAGGGGTCCAGAGCTATGTCCCGAGTAAAAAAGTTTGACAACCAGTGGCTTAAGGGCGGCTGAGAAACCAGACCTTGCACTCCTGTTCTGCCGCTTCTGGCCGGCTTGCCCAGTCCCTGGCGTAGGACAGCTGGTGCAGGGGCCTGCCCCTCCCCTGGGCCGGCCGGCCCCATCCCCCAGTGCCCGGGGAGGGGGTGAGTGGAGGCCCTGCAGAGGGTGATTCGCCGAGGGCCCTGCACCCACCTAGGGATGGCCCTGGCTCCACGGAGGATGGAGCTAGCTAGGCTGTTCTCAGCAGTGGTAGATGACAGAACTAGCAGCAATGGTCTTAGGTTGCAATAGGGGAGGTCTACACTGGATATTATGGGAAAAAATAACAGGAGGCTGGTGAAGGACTGGAATGAGTTACCTGGAGAGGTAATGGAGTCTCCATCCTTGGAGGTTTTTAAGCTGTGACTTGCCAAAGCCTTGGTTGGGATGATTTAGCTGAGGTTGGCCCTGCTTTGAGCAGGGGGATGGACTAGAGGATCTCCTAAACTCCCTGCTAACTCTGATATTTTCTGATACAAGGCTTAAGATCCACTTAATAGATTAGATCAAGTTCCTATACAGGTATGTCCACCATGAGACAGAGCTGTGTTTCCACTTGGTGTCTACAGTGGTGTTGAAAAAGAGTTATTGGTGGTGACAGAGCCCAGAAAATGCTGCATCCTAAGAGAGGCTGTTCTCCCTGTATTCCAGTGGTTGAGGATATGACTGTCCCTCAGTGAGGGGAGTTAAGGGCACTTCTGTCAATATGGGAGCCAGTGTAGACTAGCATTCTGCTGGCATTCAGTGAATTGGAATTTGCTAGGGATGCATGCCTATGCAGTCATTTGTTGTAGGAAATTGAGAGAGCCTTGGGGCTTCCAGCTAAGAGTGAAAGTGAGAAGGAGAGAGTGAGGGAGGAGGGAGACTGATGAAGGACAGTGCACATCCACGTTTGGGATTTGGCAGGGTATAATGCACACAATTCACTCTCCTTTTGGCTCTTGGTGCTAAGCAGTTTGCTCTGTCTGGGCCAAACAGTCCCCTTATGCAGGTTATTTCCAGCACAGGGAGCTGGAAATACCATGTGTTTGCACTTATGTTCCCAAGGCCAGAGGTGCTGTCCACTGGCACAGCAGATTTGGGAGGATCCAGGCAGGCAGAGGCCACGTTGCCACTGTTCTGCTTCCGATCTCCTTGACCTGCTCTTGGAATGGAGCTGGGCTCCTGTGGCTTGGCTCAAAGGCTATTATCCTGATAACCTCACCTCAGGGAGAATTTCAGAGCACAGTAGGTGACATGAAGGCTGTGTTCACACAGACCCCTTGTTCCGGAACAACGGAGGTTGTTCCGGAACAAGGTTTCAGCTGTTCACACGACGCACGGTTGTATTGGAACAACGGGAACCGTTGTTCCGATACAACTGTGTTGTTCCGAAACAAGTTAAACCTCATGCGAGGACAAAACAACGTCCTCGCGGAACAACTTGCTTTGGAACAATGCGTGTGAACGTGTTGCTTTGGAACAAG